>OY759154.1:0-600000 GCA_963662125.1 Diplazon laetatorius | reverse complement strand
ACGAATCGCCGAGTATCATTTTGGACGTTCCCGTGAGCAATAAATTCAAACCCACGCTTTTGCCGAACGAACAATTGTTGTGGAAAGCCGCCAGGGCCACGGGTGCAGCACCCTCGTATTTTCGTGCGTTTGGACGATTTCTCGATGGCGGACTCATCGCCAATAATCCGACTCTGGATGCCATGACGGAAATTCACGAGTACAATTTGGCGCTGAAGGCGAAGGATCGCGAGTCGGAGGTTGTTCCGTTGTCGTTGGTCGTGTCATTGGGCACGGGTCTGGTGCCGGTCACGCCTCTGCGGGACATCGACGTTTTTCGTCCGGAAAGTCTGTGGGACGTTGTGCGTCTTGGGACTGGAATTTCCGCTTTGGGCACGCTTCTCGTCGATCAGGCCACTGCCAGCGACGGTCGGGTCGTCGATCGTGCCAGAACTTGGTGCTCGATGATCGGTGTTCCGTATTACCGATTCAATCCCCAATTGTCGCACGAAGTTCCCATGGATGAGAAGAACGATAAGATATTGGTGGAGATGATATGGACGGCCAAAGCGTCAATGCACATCAACAGGGATCGGGTTAAGGAACTTGCGGCTGTTATGGAAAGACATCTCGAGGGTACTAATTAATTTTCGACGATTCACGTGGGGAAATCGTTGAATCTACATTCGTTGGTCGAAAACGGATACGCGTCGTTCTTCTGACACACACACACACACACACACACACACACACTCAACCAATATGGGACACCTCCCGTCATCTTCGACGATGCATTGAATATTTGACACGATTTTGTACAATATTATTATTGTTGTCGTAAATGATGAGTCGATATTGGCGATAATGTTCAAATCAATTCCAGTCACTGAGAGCCATCGTTTTATATTTGATAATTAATAACAATTTTTCGAAACTGTTAGATGCCACGATCAACGATCCGATCAATCGTTTTTCTATTGAAATTATGTTTCACGAACCGTATTATTTTTTTTTTTAATGAATTTCGAAAGAAAAAAAATAGTTATCTGAACAGCAAGCGGAATCTCATCGAACGATCGACGTTTTTGGATATCGTGGAGACTATCGAAGCAACGAAAGCTCATTGCTTCCGTATGTTTGCAACTCGAAGAAAAACGCAAGATATTTTTAATCGATCGGTAATTGGAGAACAAAAAAAAATTATCGATAAACACACTGATGTACTCATTTTTCTTCGGTGTTGATTGCCAACCGATTTTATTTTCTACGATTTTTTTTTATATGTTCATGTTTCATCGGTACAGAGTTTAAGCCATAAGTAGGATTGTTGAAAAAAAATATTATAGATAATATTCGTGTTCGACGAAATAAATAAAGATAATAATCTACCCTTAAACCTCGATTCGTCTCTCGCTTTAGGTCGACGGTCTGTCAATCGCATGTCACGCTGAAAATATAAATAGAATTCGTGGGGCAGCTAACAGTGAACGAGAGACTATCACGAGTTTATCAAACTTCACGAAAACAAAATTTTTGTCCAACAGGTGGAAGCCGCAAAAGGCGAGATTTAATTTTTTGTGGGAGCAGCGGAGTTCAGTGGTAAGTGGCACGGTGACTAGTCCGAACCCTGCTGACGCTGGATCGAGCCTCGACAATTTATTTCATTTTTTTTTTTAATTCATGTCAATCGTGGTCCAATTACTAATAAAAATTTAATATTAATAACAAATTGATCTTGTCAATAAAACTTTGTCTATAAATTATGTAATAACAATTCTTGTTTTCCCCAATGGGTATCTTTGAATATTGAAATCCCAATGTTTGACATTAATCTTTATTATTAGAACACAAATAATATTCACAAATTAATTGATCGATATATCAATACATTAATTGATAAATTAATATATTAATTTATTGATAATACCGATTAATATCCTCAGGGATATAATATCCCAAGACATCTATGGGAAAAGACCAAAAAAATTGGTTACATAATTTATAGCGAAAGTTTTACTTGCCAATTTAATTTATGAATGAATAAATAGATGATCGAAATGAAGAACCAGGGTTCACGTCAATTTTCAAAAATTCATAACTCAAAAACGCTCGAGCATTGACTCGAGAAGCAGTTACCACGGTGTTCTAGGGCGAGACCACTATCAGCAAAAATAATTCCCATAAAAAATTACACTATCGTTCGAAAATATCAGACCACTGACCGCTGTCGAGAATCACTCCCTGTCTTTGAACAACGATAACTCCGCGACAAAAAATGCTATAATTCTATTCTTCTAACAGTTGGAAAGATTGTAAAATTCTGAACATAACGATCCACGTTAGACAATACTCCCATGATCCAGTACTGAGACGTCATGTGAAAATCATTGAAAAAAAAAAACAATTTGCATTTCTTCGAAATTTTCTTTCTCGACTTCAACTCGCTGCCGAATCCAGAAATATTTTTTCACAGATACAAAATTTTTTATCGATAATCTTCGAAATCTTACCTTCATTTTGAGCCCAAACAACATGAAAAATTTTCACTGGTTCTTGTGTAATTAAAAAAACTGTGCAGGAGATATTCTCGATTACTCAATATTTCGATATTTCCGGTGGGTAATGTAGGTCCCGCCTTTCGCGGCTTCTCATCATAGGAACGAAATGAAAACAGAAAAAAAACGTATGGCAAGATTTTCTATCGTGGTCCCATGTAATAGGGCGGTTGGGTCATGGACGCCGAGATGTATGGATAAAACGAATGAGCAGGCATCGTCTGTGACTGATGATAATCCACATCCTCGTGAACCGGATAAGCCTCCGGTGCCGGATAATACTGCGAGTGAACGCATCCGTACGACTTGCCAGTGGTGTTTCCCACTTCAGGATACTTGTAACTATCCGCGTAGCTCTTGGATTCGCAATATTTCGGCAAATTCGTCTCGTAAGGCTTCGTCTGAATCTGCGGATACCTCGAAGTCGTTGGAACTTGATGAGATTTCGTTTCCGAGTAGATTTTCGATGGTGACAAATCGTACTTTGGCACGGATTCGTAATTACGCGGTTGATGGTCCAACGGACATTTCATCGATTCCACGTAGGATTTTGGCAGTTCGTAGGTCTTCAAAGTTTCGGCGGGATAGGACAGAGCTCGGTCGTAAGATTTTCCGGGTTCCGGGTAAACCTTGCCGTAGGCGCAGTCCGATGAACCTGCGGAATCCAGGGAGCTTGTTGACTGCAGGGAGCTACGTTGATTGGTGGGGGCAACTTGGTCATCCGTTTTTGGTTTTCGTCTACGTGGTTGGTACTGAAAAATTCAATTGAACGATCGAGTTACTTTCATTCACTCTTCCTAGATGCAAAAAATCGATTTTTTCATGAAAAAAAAATTTATTTGGACGAAAAATTTTTTTTTTTTTGGGGAAAAATGATGGGTCGGGAAAATCGATTTTTATGCGTTTATCTTATAGAGTTGGGTGTGAAAAGGTTTGTAGTGAACGTCGTTTCGGTCGTATCCAAGCCGAAAGATATTTTTTCGGACTTTTAAAGGTTTTTAGACCCCCAAAATTCACGAAAATCGGTCCAAACGGTTCGTTCACATGGATATGGCTCTGTATGGGTGATCTAACGGTTCATTCACATACAGACACCCTTGGATATGTCTCTGGTAACCGAGTTTACGTTTGGAGTAGAAAAAAAATCGATTTTTTTATGAAAAAAAAATTTATTTTGACGAAAAAATTTTTTTTTTTGGCGAAAAATGATGGGTCGGGAAAATCGATTTTTATGCGTTTATCTTATAGAGTTGGGTGTGAAAAGGTTTGTAGTGAACGTCGTTTCGGTTGTATCCAAGCCGAAAGATATTTTTTCGGACTTTTAAAGGTTTTTAGACCCCCAAAATTCACGAAAATCGGTCCAAACGGTTCGTTCACACGGATATGGCTCTGTATGGGTGATCTAACGGTTCATTCACATACAGACACCCTTGGATATGTCTCTGGTAACCGAGTTTACGTTTGGAGTAGAAAAAAAATCGATTTTTTTATGAAAAAAAAATTTATTTTGACGAAAAAAATTATTTTTTTGGGGAAAAATGATGGGTCAGGAAAATCGATTTTTACGCGTTTATCTTACAGAGTTGGGTGTGAAAAGGTTTGTAGTGAACGTCGTTTCGGTTGTATCCAAGCCGGAATATATTTTTTCGGATTTTTAAAGGTTTTTAGACCCCCAAAATTCACGAAAATCGGTCCAAACGGTTCTTTCACACGGATATGGCTCTGTATGGTTGATCTAACGGTTCATTCACATTCAGACACCCTTGGATACGTCTCTGGTAACCGAGTTTACGTTTGGAGTAGAAAAAAAATCGATTTTTTCATGAAAAAAAAATTTATTTTGTCGAAAAAAAATTTTTTTTTGGGGAAAAATGATGGGTCGGGAAAATCGATTTTTATGCGTTTATCTCATAGAGTTGGGTGTGAAAAGGTTTGTAGTGAACGTCGTTTCGGTCGTGTCCAAGCCGAAAGATATTTTTTCGGACTTTTAAAGGTTTTTAGACCCCCAAAATTTACGAAAATCGGTCCAAACGGTTCTTTCACATGGATAGGGCTCTGTATGGGTGATCTAACGGTTGATTCACATACAGACACCCTTGGATAGGTCTCTGGTAACCGAGTTTTCGTTTGGAGTGAAAAAAAAATCGATTTTTTTATGAAAAAAAAATTTATTTTGACGAAAAAAAAATTTTTTTGGCGAAAAATGATGGGTCGGGAAAATCGATTTTTATGCGTTTATCTCATAGAGTTGGGTGTGAAAAGGTTTGTAGTGAACGTCGTTTCGGTCGTGTCCAAGCCGAAAGATATTTTTTCGGACTTTTAAAGGTTTTTAGACCCCCAAAATTTACGAAAATCGGTCCAAACGGTTCTTTCACATGGATAGGGCTCTGTATGGGTGATCTAACGGTTGATTCACATACAGACACCCTTGGATAGGTCTCTGGTAACCGAGTTTTCGTTTGGAGTGAAAAAAAAATCGATTTTTTTATGAAAAAAAAATTTATTTTGACGAAAAAAAAATTTTTTTGGCGAAAAATGATGGGTCGGGAAAATCGATTTTTATGCGTTTATCTCATAGAGTTGGGTGTGAAAAGGTTTGTAGTGAACGTCGTTTCGGTCGTGTCCAAGCCGAAAGATATTTTTTCGGACTTTTAAAGGTTTTTAGACCCCCAAAATTCAGGAAAATCGGTCCAAACGGTTCTTTCACACGGATATGGCTCTGTATGGTTGATCTAACGGTTCATTCACATTCAGACACCCTTGGATACGTCTCTGGTAACCGAGTTTACGTTTGGCGTAGAAAAAAAATCGATTTTTTCATGAAAAAAAAATTTATTTTGTCGAAAAAAAATTTTTTTTTGGGGAAAAATGATGGGTCGGGAAAATCGATTTTTATGCGTTTATCTTATAGAGTTGGGTGTGAAAAGGTTTGTAGTGAACGTCGTTTCGGTCGTGTCCAAGCCGAAAGATATTTTTTCGAATTTTTAAAGGTTTTTAGACCCCAAAAATTTTCGAAAATCGGTCCAAACGGTTCTTTCACATGGATCGGGCTCTGTATGAGTGCTCTAACGGTTGATTCACATTCAGACACCCTTGGATATGTCTCTGGTAACCGAGTTTTCGTTTGGAGTGAAAAAAAATCGATTTTTTAATGAAAAAAAATTTATTTTGACAAAAAAAATTATTTTTTTGGGGAAAAATGATGGGTCAGGAAAATCGATTTTTATGCGTTTATCTCATAGAGTTGGGTGTGAAAAGGTTTGTAGTGAACGTCGTTTCGGTCGTATCCAAGCCGAAAGATATTTTTTCGGACTTTTAAAGGTTTTTAGACCCCCAAAAATTCACGAAAATCGTGTATCCACCTTGTAATGAGGATGTTGTTTCTTGTGAGCGTTTCTCAGTCTCTCGGCCTCCTCGATAAACGGCTGTTTCTCACCGTCGCTCAGAATTCTCCACAATTTTCCGAGCGTCTTCGACAGTTCGGCGTTGTGAAGCTGTGGATACTGATCGGCCAGACGTCTTCTCGCGGCTTGGGCCCACACCATAAAAGCGTTCATAGGTCGTTTAACGTGAGCGCTTCTTCGACCACCGACCCTCGAGGTAACCGGCAACAAAGTCCAATCGTAACCTGCGAAACAATAAACGCGGTATGTAAACTCGTTGATTTGTAACAACCGCGAGAGAGGAAGTTTGCTCAGCGTACACACTCGACGACCCACATTTATATATGTGAATATATGTATATATACCGGAAGCACATTGCGCGTTGGGCAACGAATTTCATTGTGAAAAAAAAAAAAAAAAGATCCTAATAGGCCTGATAGAGAGCTCTGCACCTGCGTAGTCGTGCTCCTCGGTACATAATTGACTCGCTCATATATTTACGAATCCCGTCGGCTGATTCGTTATCACGAACTAACCCTGCGATAAATTTCCTTCACCGGATCTTTTCCACGGACTCCGAAACCATTATCTAATAATAATTTCACGTGATTATCTTATTTTATTTATTTTTTTTTTTTGGTGGATGAAAAGGATTTGATAAAATTATTGAATAACTAATGGGATTGCGATCATCAATGGGAGAGTAAGTACAGCGATTTTTGGTGTAAAGATAAATGAAATTTGAGTCATTTAACGAAATGTTAGACGACTGGCTCACTCGCTGACCCAACGCTGATTCAACGATGAAAAAAAATTTGCAAGGTGAAAAGAGGAAACATTTTTTTTGTTTTTAAAGTTTCTCATAGAGGAATATTCGTTCAATGCCTGAAATTTAGAGGAATTAAATTGATAGTTTTAACTTGAAGCTTGTTTTGATATTTGAATATTTATCTTTAAGTGATATCTTTACTGAAAATAGAATAAACTTGAATTTTCGTAAAATCCGAACCATTCACCCGATCACCGCCAAATTTCATACACATCACGACTGAATGATGTTTCATACTCGTGTAAAGTTGAAGCTCAATCGGTCAAACTTCACAGGAGTTATATCAATAAATTTGATTTGAAAAATTGATTTGATTGAAAAATATCCAAAATATCATAAAATCAAAAATTCTCGATGGACTTTCCCGAAATGAAATATCATCTAAAAAAAAACAGCGCAATAGGATTCGATGGAAAATTCGATGCAGGACGTTTCGTGTTTCCCAGAAAAACGATCATAAAGTCGAATAATCGTCAAAAAATCTCGAGTACATGGCAAAGTTGAGTTTGCGCACGTGCGGGTCCCTCGATGTTGTCACCGTGAAAGAGTCGCGACGCAGACGGTGTCGTCGACAAAGTCGACAGCCGAGGAAGAGCGCTGGTGGCTAATTACCGGGGTGACACGGTCGACCGGTGCGGTCCTTCTGTCGGTCCATTTGGGTCCTCAACCGGGCCCTTCGGATTCAACCAGCCACCACGAGTTTACACGGAATCAGGGCCACGACCGCCAGGAATAAATATATTCTCCGGATTCCATCAAACCCACAAGAAGAACACCCAAAGAACCCCCCCCCCCCAAAAAGAACCCCAACAAAGACAAAACCAAAGAAACAAAAAGCAAAAAAAAAGGAATCCGACTAATTCGAGAGACAAATTTTCTTGATAATCCATCAGCGTAGGATGTGGTCACACGATTCAAACATGGTTATGAATGATGGATGCTGGCAAGGTTCGAAGTGTTGCCACCTATTCATTAGTGCAACAAAATTAATTGATTGATCGATCAATTGAAAACGTTTTTTGGGGAGGGTGAAAGTGAAGTTAATCGCCCGTCGTGTGTGATTTTCGTCAATGAAACGTTGACGGGAAAATTTTGTTGAAAGCCCGATTGCCTGGCTGCTGATGCGAGATCTCTGAGAGAACGTCTGTCCGAGTGATCAGCGACGGTACGGATGCTGCGGCGTGGTTAGCGCGGTGACCGACGGTCGTCACAATAGCGTCTTGTCCAAACCCTCCTGACTCAAGGAACCTGTGTGTCTGTGTGTGTGTTAACTTGTTTCGGTTGCACCGAAGACGCTACGAGACGTTTTATTCGTCAATGGACCGACCTGTCGTCGTCGTCGTCGTCGTGTTCACTCGGAACATTTGCTTCATCACAAAGTTTCGACTGTCGACGACTATACAAGAAACGTTAATCCGCTCTCGTTCGGCTTGTTTAACACCCCCGACAAGTTTTTTTTTTCCGACAGTTACAACGATGTGTTTCGATTCAACCGGTCTTTATTACTCAATTCACGGTCGATTCCCGATCGGCTCGATTTGATTCAAGTAATTTGTCATTTATCGGGCGATGAAAATTTTTATTTGACGAATTAACGACGAATTTTAGTGTCCTGTGAAATTTTTCGGACTAGAATTAGAATTTATACGACGAGGTTTTTTTGTTTTGGCAGCTCGCAATCAAATTGCTTTACAATTAATTATGTTTTATTTTTTTTTTTTCAGAGCACACGTCGAGTCAAGTACGAAAATTCTATTTTTACATTTTCGGAACCCTCGCGTTCGAATGTTTCATCATCCCTACGAAGAGTTACACAAATATTCTGGGTTTTGATGTGAAAGACGAATAAATTTTGATATCTCACGAGCTCGTGCGACTCGTAAATTCACAAATTTCGTCTGACGACAGAATCCCCGAACTGCTGAAGTCATTAACCGTTATCTAGTGCTCACGGAGTCCTCCAAGCGACCTCAAGCAGAATCAACCCTGATTCAAAATATTTATATTTTTCATTTTTCACAATAAATACCTTTTTTCCAGCAGCCACTATTTTTCACCCCAAAGGCTTAGGGTTGAAAAAAATGAAAAATAATACAATAAAACAAAAATAGAAATAAAAAAAAAATACCGGACCGTCCCAGACGATTCTCCGTAGCTTTTCGTTTTATTTGTTTTCTCTTTTTTTCTTGCTTGTGTCTCTTATTCAAAAATCTGTCTCATTGGAAGTTGTCCCACACGTAGTTCGTGCAAAATACTCGTGATGGAGGATTTCGTTTGGTGACAGCGATAAATTGCTTCTGGCCCCGGGTATCGCGTCGTCAGCACGAGCGAGTCTCGACAAACCGACGATAGATGTGTCAGATTTAATTCGGTACTCGCGTAATTAGTGTTCTAGAGCGGTTTCGCTCGGCTCGCAGCACCTGCCACGTTCGAAAACTTCGTCTCTTCGTCTTTTCGTACGGCCGTATCGCTCGGATAAATCCGCGGAAGAGTCCGAAGAGCGATGGCCGCTCCGACTCCGAGGCTTTCAACGCCAATTAAAATGTCCCCGCTAAACGACCTGATGAAGACCCACCACCGGGTACTCGCACTCCGCCCCCAGCGCGAGCCCACATCCAACATACGTCGTATATATTCGGTGGCACAAGAGCGTCGTCAGCGCCACTCGAAGCTCCGACGTCGGAGAAACAAACCAACAACGATACAGGACTCAGGGAAGAAGGTTCTAAGATGCGTTCATGACTTTCACGCGTGTATCGAACGAACAACGGATATCACAAGAAGACAACGACCCGGAAACACCGCAGCCCTCATGTGCGCCTAGTTGGAAAACTGGGAAAAAATCACACGATCGTGTTGGACCGGGGGCCTCCGCAACAATCCCCGGACACGCAATCCAATGGAGAACGTGGTGATCCGCAATGAAGCACAAGCTCCGAGGATCAAAAACTAGTGTTCACCCCGCACCAGCTGATCCGACAGATTGGCCGGTATCTGGAAATGTTTACCCGCTGTTGCCGAAAGTCCGGTGGAAAGTATGGCCCCCCCGTAGCTGGCAAGCTCTGGATCGACAATGATGGACATTGGACGGCCCTACTGAGTAAACGGCATCTTGGTTCAAGCACTCTACTTTTAACCTAAGGTGTTCATTCCCACAAATATCTTTTATTCCAGGAGATACCCAGACGACCCTCTTGTGCCACTCACTGTGCAAGGAACATACCTAATTCAACATTACCAACAATCTTTCAAACAAACTTCCGTCAATCAACTAACAATTCGAAAACAAAAGAACAAGACGATTAAATCTAGATCTTGTATGTAATCACCTTGAAGCAGTTTTCCAACAGCATCGTCCAGAGGATTGGGCTCTCTCCTCGAACTTCCAGGCTTCGCCTCCATCGCCGTTGCCCCAAGATCACCGACACTCCGATCCATTTGTTCCCAAACTCGTTGCCCCTCAAAAACAAGAAAAAAATAACCCAAGAAACTCACTGCAGCCACTTCATGATTTTCACAATCAGCTGAATAATCTTCCCACAGTGTCTGCCACGGATTATCCAAAGCGATGACCGACAAAGCGATGATCTGGCAAACGTAAAACGCGGACGATCAACGAAAACCCAACACGATTGAACTTCAACAGCGCGAAATCCGATGGCGACTTTGATGATTCAAGGATTCAACTTAACAACTCAGAGGTCGGATAAAATGTCAGCGGGAATGGCGGCCGAGCGAGTACTGAGAGGGATAGTCAGCCCGGGGTTAACCCACAGCCTCTCGGGCTCATCCCCGAGCTAGCGATCACCACGAAGACGTTTGGGACGTACGAGGACGTTGAAGCAGCCGCCAACGGAGCAGCTAGCAGCGAAGAGGGTACTATCGGAGGACGACCGTACCGCTCGCGGCATACAGCCGTTGTAGGTGCCCCGCGTCGCGTTTTACCAACCCGTTGGTGCCTCTTTCAGCGCTACGTGATGGAAGACAACGTGTACGTCTAGAAGAGGCGGTTCCCCGTGGACCACCTCTGCCAGTTGGCGCGGGTGGGGACTTTGTAGTTCCATTCTCCTCGAGATCTCTACCTCTTTCTGTCCTTCTCTCTTGCTTCGTCTTCTTTATCTTCACCTTTCCGCGCCCGTCAGCCTGCACGGAAAATTCGGCAAGGTGCCCGAATTTCATCTCCCCCCTCCCTACAAGTTACTCGTTACGTATCAAGCTCTCCCAGCCTGCTCACCGAGCTATATCGGCTGGAACTCGCCCACCCGAACAATTAATTTTAGATCTCTGTCGTCTTTGCTCACCCCAGTCGCCGAATCATCGTCGACCAACGTGGGGTCGGGTTTGTACGCATGCGCGCGAATCATACAAACATAACGTGTAACCTGTATGAGGTTCCATTTGGTGGATCAAAATGAATATCTTTGTGAAAGAATTTATAATTCTTAGGGGGAACTATGTGGGAACTCGTGCAACGAGTGTGTAATTACACGTGGATGCTTTAGATCGGATGATCAGAAAATTTGGGTCAGATTATTTTTTTTCATTATTTTTCAAACTGTGGCGATTGGAATAAAATTTTTCCATTTCTTCTACTTAAGGTAGTGTACGCTCCATAAGAGAGTTCCTCGTCAGATTTTCATTAAACTTTGCATATTTATAGGTATTGATAGGAAAAAGGTTCGGTTAAATTTTCATGGCTTTCCGGAGCGCGAGAAAAAATATATCAACGAAAAAAAAAAAAAAAAAAAAAAAAAAACCCCCGTACGAATAATAAATCACCGAGCAATTTCAAGAATCTTCGTGAATCTCAACGTATCGTTGGCAAAGAACTATGAGGGTATTGTGAAAAGAAGCACGCGCCCAACACCGCGAAGTTTGTGGTCTCGGATTATACATATATATATATATGTACATATATATATATATGTATATTAACCCACCGCCTAATTATACAACGAAAATTTAATGAATGAGCGCGAGAGCGCTCGTGCCGAAGTACAGTGAGCCATAGACGAAGAAGTCACATATAAACCACGGTCAATGCCGTGTGGCGGCTTTTGTGAAATAGATCAAAGGCCAAAGAGCAAAATCTCGTCCCTTCCAGCCACCTCCTGCCCCTTCGCTCGTCGAAAAAGACTCTGCTCGGAGTTCTTCCACGTCTTAACTTGTATTTCGGTGTTTCTCGGCATTCGAACTCTCGACTCCCCCGCGTTAACGTCACTCCAGTGCTCTTCTCGCCCTTCCCGCACCCTTGTTCGTGAAAAAATATTTTCAAACGGTGACTACGTGTCCCGCGTTTTTGTTCCCAACTGTGTATTAACCCTTAGCCGAGTTGGAAGAAAATATTCCAAGAAAAATCAACCCTCATTCGAAATCGCGTCACTTTGTTACTCCGAAAAAAATATCTTTTCACCCACAACCCCTACCGGACTATTTTTTTTCTGAAAGTACAACATTTCGAGAATATCCACCCCAATTTTTAGATCGAAATAACAAAAAATGAGAAAGTTACGATTTTTTGTGTAAAAATCGACGATTTTGTGTTTTTTTTTTCATATTCAATTTTTTTTTCTACCAAGTAAATTTTCGATTTGAACCGAATGACGTATGACACCTCTTGGAGGAAGTATCGAGGAATAAATGAGAATTTTTCCAAGTCGACAAAATCAATCGGTTACCCGCAGCGAGCTTTTTGATGGGCCTGGGGGTCGAAAAGACCCCTGAAGGAGCCGGGTAAGGGTTTCAACGCGATTGTTCGATCGTCGAACTTCCGTGGAGTCTCTCGCGGGTCTGTGAAGGGGCGGGGGGGGGAGGGGGAAGGGGTTGCATCCATCCGCGCCGCGAATCTACAATTACACTCGGATCCGAGACTTTCAAATATAGAACCCGACTGACTTACGCCGAACAATAATATTGATTTCGCCAGGGTAGCTGAATTCTCATGCTGGTAAACACACAACCGGGTAACGCTCCCACGTGGCGTCAATGTGTGCCAGTCTTTCAATTTATTCCCATCCTACGTGCGCCCATACCGTCTCGCCAAATGCATCTGTAACAGAGAAAATAAGTACATATTTCTCACACAGGTGAATATCGAAAACCGGAAAAAAACAAAAAAAAAAAAACAAAAAAATATTGAAACTTTCAATTTGTTAATTTGAATCGTAGGCAGATAATTGAAAAAGATTCCTCTATGAGGAATCTTTTCTCTATGAAGTAATTGAAAGAGATTCCTCATAGAGGAAAAGATAGAAAGATAGAGAAAAAGATTCCTCTATGAGGAATCTTATTTTTTATATTTTGTCGAATCTTTGGCTCTCTCATAGAGAAAGTAGGAGAGTAGGAGTTCCGAAAAGTCTTTAAAAAAAATCAAGAATCTTTTTGGGATTAAATGGAATCCGAAGAAACATCATGAACCGAATCGAATATAAAACATCGAAATTCCTTTATGAGGAAGCGCGACATTAAAAAAAAAACAGAGCACCCTCAAAACCACAATTCCAAATAACGAATAAAATGTGTTATGTAAAAAAAAAAAAACCTATAATTTTTAATTCCAGAAAACCTCATATTTATTTATCGATAAGTGATGATTGCAAAAAAAAAAAATACGGGTACAACAAAGATAAATAATTCAGTGATTGTCGAGAGTGCCAAACTGTGTCGGGGCACTTGAAAGGCCCCCTCGTGGCACAGGGCGATCCGAGCCGCGGGGGCGGCCACGAGCTTGTACCCGACACATGTAGGCCCCCCCTCGAGGACGAAGCCGCGGACCCCCAACGGAGCCAACGAGCTTCGGCTCCGCATTCTGCAGACTCATTGGCCACAGACGTAGCGACATGGACCGCAACACGCTCTCATCATCACTACCTCGAACGATCATCGCGTTCTACTTGGCATCGGTCTAACCCTTTGGTGCCCTTACGAACCTTCCGAGCGCACTCGATACCATCGATACTCGTGGTAATTTCTGTACCACGTGAATTATCGTAGACGGTGAACCAGCTACAAAAAAAAAAGTTACCCCATTAAATAAATGATAAACAAAATTATTAGACTTATACTTATATCAGCCCAAGTAAAAAAATAATATGCAGTCTATATGAAGAATTGGGGATATCAAAAAATGATATATAAACTATGACTGATATCCAAATTGTTTCAGATTTTTTTTTCTATTATTTTGGCAGCTGTCAATTAAAGTATTTTTCATTAATTTCGTTTTCTTTTTTTTTTCAAGTATTTTTTTCACGCGCTTAGGCTGTTGAAAAAATGTATAAAAAAATGTGTTTGTCGCGTGAAATTGTCTCGGCTTTCCGATAAAAATATCAATTTTTTTCATTTCGACCCTCGAA
Organism: Diplazon laetatorius; assembly: GCA_963662125.1. NCBI lineage: Eukaryota > Metazoa > Arthropoda > Insecta > Hymenoptera > Ichneumonidae > Diplazon > Diplazon laetatorius. Next base: position 585,898 of record OY759154.1, on the reverse strand, counting down.
AATCCATTAAAATCCGTTTTAAAACGTAAAAAACTGTTTTACGACCGTTGCCCAAATTATGACCCTTCTTAGGTCAATGGTCGACTTTTTTCAGACTTTCCAATGACAATCAAAACGTCTGGGATTTTTATAAACGATCAGAAGACATCAATTTCCACTTCCTAACGGAATTTCAAAAAAATCACCTTACGATTTCTTTTTCTTTTCTATCGCAAAAAAAATATCGCAACGCACTTTGATAAGCAAATTGGCAAAGATTCAACGCAATCAACGATAAAATGGTTATTTTATTTTATTATTATTTTATTTTTTTGAATACGCGTTCGTCAATTATAATGACTTTGATGCATCGAGATGAAAATCGTAAATACCTACACATCGACGCGATATTACGCTCGTTCGTGCATCCGGCAACGAGCTTCGTGTGAATATCCATTCGCCGCGAACGTTTGGCCCCTTCGTCATCGTCCATCGCCATCGTTAAGATAATGTTGACGCACGGTAGGTATATACGCAGTATACCAACGCAACTAGAACTTTTCCGGGTCGTCGGGGTCTCCGGGGCAATTAATCATAATTAGGATTAGGATTAGATAACCCAACAACATCCACCGGGGGGGGGGCTATTCGCTTTCGTGGAATGCGCGATTATTTATTTATCACAGTCGCGAGTGAGAATTTTTCATTATTATTATTATTATGATTTTTTATTGGTTTTATTTCGTTGAAACTATAAAAATGAATGGATATCGAGATTCTCGTTATTTCCGAGATATTTTGTCGTGACTTCGGAATTGAAATTGTTCCGGTAACTCGGTTGGAAAAAAAAAAGTGTCATGTCTGAAGAGAGTTTTTTTTTTAAGCTTGATACGGTGCGGTGAAATTAATAAATTGGAATTAAAAATAGCTAGTCTAAGCATATTTGTTTATGCTGCAAGGAAAATTTTGCTGCAACGATTTAAATATTCGAGGTGTTATAATTTATTTTTTTCTTCTTTTTCTTTTCGCGATGCTTGGAGAAAAAATTGCAAAATAAATTATCGAGCGACTTAAAATAAATAAATTAGAATTAAAAATAGCGAGACTGAGCTTTTTTTTTATTATACTGCAAGTTAAATTTTGTTGCAAAGATTTGAATATCTTCGGTGCAATAATTGGTTTTTTTTTTTTTTTCATTTTCATTTTCGTGATACTCGGAAGAAAAATTAAAAAAATAAGTTATCGAGCGATTCAAAATAAATAAATTAGAATTAAAAATGGCGAGACTGAGCATATCTTTTTTTATTATACTGCAAGTTAAATTTTGTTGCAAAGATTTAAATATCCTCGGTGCAATAATTTGTTTTTCATTTCATTTTCATTTCGTGATACTCGGAAGAAAAATTGAAAAATAAATTATCGACCGATTCAAAATGAATAAATTAGAATTAAAAATGGCGAGACTGAGCACATATTTTTTTATACTGCAAGTCAAATTTTGTTGCAAAGATTTAAATATCCTCGGTGCAATAATTTTTTTTTCTTTTCATGGTACTTGCAGCGTAACTTGAAAAATAAATAATCGCGCGACTTACTTCCGGGTGGAAGTGATAGACGCCGAAGAAATACAGAAAAAAAAAAAAGGGTGGAAGGAGTAAAGCGACGGAACGCTAGGGGGACTAGGAGCGGTCGGTGTCGAGTGGCCGAGCCAAGTGCAATCGATCTTGAGGCGCCTCGACGACCGCGACGTCCGCGACGAGAGCTCGTGGCTCAAGGTGTGTGGGTGACGTCACGATTATTGGCTGCTCGCCGGCCAATAGCGAGGCTCGCGTGGGCGTCGTTGCGAGTGCGAGAGAGAAAAGCCTTGGCCGGTGGGAGGAGCGTAGGAAATCGCGATTGGTCATTCCGAGTGAGAACTTCGTATCCATGGAAACGAAACTCGTCGTACCTACATCTTTCACCCTAGATACAAAAAGATAGAGAGAGAGAGAGAGAGAGGGGCGGAACAGCTGGCAAAAGCCAAATTTACGTAAATTTGACTCTCATCGTGATATTTAACTCCAAAACTTTATTTAAATTCTAGAATTAATAATTCTATGAAATTTTCAATCTCCAACACCAGTTGACTCTGAAAAAAAACATTTTCATTTAAATCTTTCCCCTTTATTTAGTGGCAAAGATGATTTTTTTTCGGTAAAATAATAAATGGAGTAAGAAAATAATGTCAATGAAATAATTATTATTCTTAGAAATGTCCCAATGTCGATTTTCGATTTATACTAGAAACAAAGTATCAAAAATGTCACAACCAAGGTGATTGAAATTGAAAACGAGAATTATGAGCAATGTTGAGAACGTGTGGAAACGGTGACCAGAAAAAACTCAATTTTAATTCATGTAACTCAACTTTATTAAAATTCTAGAATTAATAATTCAATCGAATTTTCAATTTCCAACGCCAGTTTGCTCAGGAAAAAGAAATTCTTATTTAATTTTATTTATTTATTTATTCAACTTCATTTCAATTCACATAACTCTTAAAATTCTTTATTAACTTTATTAAAATTCTAGAATTGAGAATGCCATCAAATTTTCAATTTCCAAAAATTATTCATTCAATTCTATCCATTCATTTATTTGACTCAATTTCAATTCACATAAATCAACTTTATTAAAATTCTAAAATTAATAATTGCATCAAATTTCAATCTCCAAAACCAGTCTGCTCCAAAAAAAACATTTTTATTTAATTTTATCCCCTCTATTAAGTACCAAAGATGATTTCTTCTCGAACAAGCCAACAAATAGACTTTAAAATATCCCCAATCAAATTATCACTATTCTCATAATAAATGTCTCAATGTCGATTTTCGATTTATCCTAAAAAAAAAAAATTACCTAAAATTAAAAGTAAATAATTTCACAACCCAGAGGCGATGAAAAAATTCGATACAATCACGATAAGAAGTTCACCTCTGTTTCATATGGAAAACAGAGGTGACCGGAAACAACCCTTCAACCTCAAAGTACACGAAAAAAAAATCTTCAACACATTCTTCCCCCCTCCCCGACCCTTCTGTTCGACAACTTGAGCATCGCGACACTCGGGCAATTCCTTCTCACGGTCTCGCTCTCGTCGTTCAACTCGTGGACAACTTCGGAAAACCCCGAAGATCCTAGCCAGCGTTTTACCAGCAGCAGCAGCAGCAGCAGCAGCAACAAGTGTCGCGAGCGGTTGCGCGGGTGTGGATCCCCACATATGCCCCGCCTACAAAACGAGAAAAAAAAAAAAAAAAAAAAACAGCCCACGGACGACGGGCATCGACGCGGCGACTTGGCGTTAAGTGCCCCGGGGCGATGCAACCACCTCACTTCTGCGCCGATCGCGCTACCAACTCCACACACTCACACACACGGACACACCCTCGTCGGTCGCCCGAACGTCTTACCAATTTCGTATTTTGACGTTTTTCCATCGTTCCACACGTCGCGACTGACCACGACTGACAACCTGTTACGCGAGACGCGTGGTCCAAATTTTATTTCCATTCGGTGTTTAACATTTTTTCGTATTCTCATTATTTTAGATCTGTTTTAGATTTTTATTTGTTCCGGTTGTGGAAAAAATTATTTTGTGCTTTTAGATCTGTTTTTAATTTTTTCTTGGCTGTCGGAAAAATTATTTTGTGATTTTGGATTTGGTTTATTTTTGTTTTTTTGGATCTGGAAAAATTATTCAGTGTTTTTAGATCTGGATCTTTTTTATTTGTTAATTTTTTATTTTTTTTCACATTTTCTTGGATCTCGAAAAATAATTGAGTGTTGCACTTGCGTGATAGTTCGTCGTACAGGATATCCAACGATCATCCACGAAGTGAAGGACTCGAATAGAAAAGAAAAAAACTAATTAAATTATAGTTAAAGTGAAAATTTTCCAAAGTGTATAATATAAATGACAATTAAATATATGTAATAAAAAAAAACAAACGAACAAACAAACGAACAATTTTTTCGAAAAAAATACAACAAAGAGAACGTGAGATTGTTAGTGATAGATTCGAAATATATTTGTTTTTTTTTTCGTGATAAAGAAACATCGGAAATGGTGCGAATCGTGTGAAGAACGTTCGATAAGCCTCGATAATTATTAAAAACACGTGACGTTGTTAATACATCATCGAAAATATCAATTCTCGCACGTCCAACAATGACAACTGCGTTGCGTGATTAATGTGTGTGTGTGTTCGATCGGACGAGGGAGAGACCGTCGATGAGTCTCGATTGATCATCTTCGGATGATCGAAAAAGAAAAGAAACAAACGAAATAATAATAATAAAACATTCTTCGAGTTCGTTGCATCAGTGAGGTGATATTTTTTCTAAAATTTATTCTGGCTCTCAAAAGGGGCTGGAAAATTGAACGTGTCAACAAACGGAAAATAAAAACAATGATGAGTGATATTTCGTTACCGGAAACTGCCGGTCTCGTTACCGATTCCAGTGACGACAATAATATAATAAATAACAACAATAATAATACCAATAACAATAACAATAATAATAATAATAATAATAATAATAATAATAATAACAACAGCGTTGTCATTAACAATAAAAACTTGAGGGCGAGTTCGGTGACGAGTATGGTAGCCAATGGGGGCGAAGGAATCAGCGCGGCCGTCGCAAAGGTTCTTCAGGGATACGACTGGACCCTCGTGCCAGTGGCTACCAAGTAAGTTCACGTTTTACACGTTCTTTTGAATCAAATTTTTATTCTTTCAAATTAATTTAGTTTGGGTCACTTTGGTCCAGAGCTCGACGAAGGATCAATTTGAAAAAAAAAACCATAAGATTCGCGAAGGAAATTATGGCACAAGATTGTGTTTACAAATTTTTGAGGTCGAAGAAAGAACGGTTTAGAAAACTTTTGCTTCTAAAATGTTTTCCAGAAGAAAAAAGTTTTAGAAAACTTTTTCAGCACCAACATTTTTTGGAAAACTTTTTCAGAAGCAAAACTCTTTGGAAAACTTTTAGAAGACGAAACGTTTTTAGAGAACTTTTAGAAGACAAAACGTTTTAGAAAACTTTTAGAAGCAAAACGTTTTAGAAAACTTTTAGAAGGCAAAACGTTTTAGAAATCTTTTAGAAACCAAACGTTTTAGAAAACTCTAAAATGATTTTTTTTAGAAGAAAAAAACGTTTTAGAAACGAAAGAGTAACTGCCGTGGGTTTAACTCCGGAGTGCGTGAGCGTTTGGAAAAAAAAATATCGTTAAAAAATGTGCAACGCTAACTCAATTATGACGCGCTCGTTTCCCTGAGCCTGGGAAAACGCTTCGTAAAAAAAAAAACGAAAAAAAAATGTCCTCGCCTGGCAATTAGCGTCAATTAGCTAATTAATACCCGATCTTCGGTATTGCATCCTCGCGGCTCGGTGCTTCGAGGTGTCTTCGAGGTCTGCGAAGCTTTTTCGCGTATCGCGTGAAAGCCCCGTCGCTCGAGCTGACAAATCGTAATTTGCTCGAGCCGTGAGAACGTCGCTACTCGTCTGAATTCATTAATCCTTTCCCTTTTTATTTATTTTTTGTTCAACTTATCGTTTATTGTCGAAATCAATGCAGTGTAAAAATGAATTTTTTTAATAAGAATTATCAATCAATTTTTTTCCGGTAGAAAAAGTTTAAATCGATTTTTTGGATACAATGATTTTAGATGCAGGACCGAAAAATCGATGCTAAAAGCTCCACTCCAACGTTACTCAATTTATATTCAGGTAAACCGATTGCATCGTTTTAAAGTAAATAAATAAATTTTCATTCGTACTGAACGCGTGAAAAAAAACAGGAAAATGTATCAAGAGCTTTAAAAACTATTTATTTCCCGTTGTTCATTTTACGAAAAAATTATCCAATTATCGCTGGCTCGTTAATACAACATCGGTCTTATCGTGAAAAGTTCAATGTCCCATTTCTATTATATTTCCATTTGCCGCTATCGCAGGATGGTCTTGCCAATATAAACGTTTATCAAAAAAAATAAACAACGATAATAATAATAATGATCGATCGACTGTTCCGTGAGACTGTTATCATCGTCATTTTCGACCGTGAACGTTCGTCCCGCCACATTTATCGCACCGGCCAACCCTTGTGTTCCTCAATCGCGACGTGTTAGATAATAATCCGAAAAAAAAAAAAAAAAAACCAATAGAACCGCGCATTCCCATGGACATTGTATCGCTCATAAGTTCCCACACTCGATTCAACAAAAACGCTATCAAATTCGTTATCGCTGCCAGACTCGTACGACGGAATTTTTAAACGTAATTTCTTATTTTTTTTTTTTCATACTCGTAGGCAAATCATATGCACGAAGTTGCTTGCACATTTTTCCACGCGTTTTGTTGAACAAATTTGAAAAAAAAAAAAAAAAAAAAATCACCGCAAAAAAAAAATACAAAAAAAAAAAAAATTAGCCGCTTGGTGACGGTAACATCGTCATCACCCAGGACCCTCGTTAGTGCATCCACGCTAATTACGCGTGGCTCTACGAATTTGCACAGCTACTTAACACACTCTTTCCTCAACTTTTTATCATTATTTCATTATTTTTTTTTTTTTTCGCTATCCACCCAAGTCGCAAAATTTGTGCCGTTTTACGCGATTCAATATTAATAACAATAAAAATATTAACCCGAGAACGGGTAACTGGGGTCATAAAGGACCCCACTCGAACAAGCTAATTTTTTTCGATTTTTTTTTTTGGTTTCAAACAACTTTGTCCACGTGTTTGAATTAAAAACGAAGAAAACAAAATTTGAACCATAATCCCACGCGATGATAGTCTGGGGTAACGAATTACCCCAGTTACCCGTTTACGTATGGGCCAGCCATGTTACCCGTGATTAATAATAATCTAGGGTCAATAATAATAGAATCGACGAGTTGGGATGGAAAAATAGTGTTTTTAGAAAAAGGGTTGAGTGAGATCGGAGGGAAGAGGTTCGAGAGTTGATGCACCGTCGCCACGGTACGACAACAACCGAGCCATGAACGAGAGGAGCCTGCCCCCCCCTCCCCTCTTTCTTGTTCGGGTTGAGGCAAAAGTTTCATAAAGTCATCTTCTCGGAAAGAAAGCCACCTCATCGGGGCTGACGTTACGTTCTCGATGCGAGCGGTGTGTTATTTTAAGGGCCGATATGCCGTCTACGAGGAACGAAGGGCCGCGGTCGAAACTTACGACTCAAAATCCTGTACATTATACGCACACACACACACGCGCGCGTTCTTCCGACTTTTTCATCGCTTGACTCGCATGAATTACGTTTAGCCAGTCACTGCCACGGTCGTTCGTCGATACTGCATGGCTTTTGACGATTTAATTATCTCTTCACACTCGTCACATTTTTTTTTGCTTGTTACATTGACAATCGTCCATCAACGTTGACTCACGAACGTTTATGTAAATTTTTCAGTAGTGTCTGTGCGATGTTTTGTTTGTTCGATGAGTATTTGTACAAATTTTCACATCAGTAGGGATGATTTGGGTTTGAGGGGAAATGTCGAATTCAGATATTTTAGATTGCATACGAATATTCGTCGAAATACAGTCGTCGGACAAAATTGAGGGATCGTTTTCAGAGAGTGAGAATTTGTCGAAAGTTTGGACAGTTATATCTCTGCGAGAAATCATTGTATTCGGATGATATATCGCTCATTTGAAAGCTCAAACTTTTTTGATCTCGAACTGGAAACTTTGAATATGTTATCATTGACGGCTGCTCTGTGCCAAGGGTTGAAAGAGATAAAAGTATTATCCCCTTGATTTGACAAAACTTTGAAAGCTCGCCTGCGTCGCGGAAAATTTTTGATGAGAAATCCAAATAGAGCGTTTGAAAGCTTGTTGATTTTTCTTGAGAATACTTTCGTTGTTACTTCTGTACGATTTTTTTAAATCGAGTTATTAACTGTTGAAGGAAAAAGAACTTTTTACTTCAACCTTCTATAACTCTTGAAATAATTATCGCACAACAATCGGCTTGATATCATTGGAAAGCTAAAATTGTCTTCTTTCAATACTCGCACGCGACGTTTCCTAAAAAAATTCGTTGCTACCATAATTTTTATTTTTTAAACATCTAAAAAAATGGAATTTTCTCATTTTTCAGTTATCTGGTCGCCATAATGCGAAAAATAGAAAATTGACTGTAGTTTTCTTAGCTGCTAGTGTTCTCAAAAGCTATGCAAAATCGCAAGCTGCTGCGATTTTTTTTTCCTTCATGTCCACAGCTGTCAAACGTTCGATTATATTAAACGATAATTTTTCGACAGAATTTCGATAAATGTTGACTCTCTAAAAATGATGCTTAAAATTTTTTCAACGAATATAGAGTAATTTACATCAAATCATTTCTGATTCTCAACGAAGATAATATTTTTGTCTCATTGCAGAAATTCCGGAGACAAAAGAGCAGCGCACGTGAAAAGACCGATGAATGCATTTATGGTATGGGCCCAAGCGGCCCGAAGAAGACTCGCCGATCAGTATCCGCAGCTTCACAATGCCGAATTATCGAAAACGCTTGGAAAACTTTGGCGGTAAGATTTTTTCACATGTAAAAAATAAATACATTATATTACATTAAACATGGTTGATCCTAATAAACGAACCCGAAGCCCTTGAATGGAGTTACGCGTGTGTATCAACGATTGCACGACAGAGAGGGTTCCGCGTTTGCACGACTAGGTGCAAAAGGTGTGCGTTATTAGGCAGTATGCACAAATATGAGCATGACAAAAAAAAAAAAAAAAAAAACATCCACGATTCCGTGGCAAACTGTGAGTTTAATTTGCACTGTTTGCGGACTCTCGCGCGTCCTGAGCGTGGGAAAAGTCGTGTTGAGCGTCAACGGGCGTTCGAAACCCGTCGGATGAAATCCCAAAGTCCGCAAGGTGCAGCCTGGTGCGTTTTTCTCTCTCTCTCTCTCTCGCTCGGCGATAAACTCCGCCGCTCGGAGCTTTCGGCTCGCTTGCGCTCTCGAGAAATTGAGACGTCACGCACCATTCGTGGGAGTGGCGTGTGCGTTATCTCTCAACCAAAAAAAAAAAAACAAGAAGAAGAAAAAAAAAACAAAACCTTAAACAAAAAAAAAAGGAAATCTTCAACGTCGGCGGATTTCGATGGATCCGCAATTAAAATGGAGCACGTGTCTTCGATCAGGCTGCTTCGGAGCTTGTTGCTGCGACACGATCAGATAAGCTCGAATTCTCACTGCTCACGCGAATCAACTTACGTCCAGATATTCCTCCCGAGCTCTCTCCGCTTCTCTGATACGCCTAATTGCCGACATATTTACCAGTCCAGAATCCACCCGCGTAACTAACGATTTCTGTTTTTTTCTTTTTCTCCTCCCCCAGCCGCTCAACAATTTTTGTATAACCAGCGTATAACGTTTTAACGTCGAACGAAAAAAGCGTGGCTATCTGTTGAAGCCATTTGTACCGATATTTCAAAGTCAACGTGACTGAAGAAAAAAAATGAACGAAAATGAATTCGAAGAAAAATAAAATTATTAGTCCGAAAGTAGACGCGAGTCAACATTTTCACCTTACATTTCAACTTATTTCACCTCAAATGTCCGTCGAGTTTGACAAATTAAAGTATTTGATTATCGAAAAAAAATTAGTTTTTATTGATGAACCAGAATTGTTTTATTTTTATCTTGGTGGTTGTGTTGTTGAAGCTGTCCTGTTAGAAATTCCATTCTAGCCGTTCCAAAACACTGAAATTTTTATATTTTCAAACGTCATCGATGGTCCAAATATTGACAGTCATTAGGAACGAAATTGGAAAGGGCAAGAGGGAGGCATTGGGTGAATGGCCACCGAGATCGAAAGACTCTCTCCAATCGATGACCCATGAAAAAAAAATAAATAACAAGTGACCAAAAACGCCGATTGCCGAGTTGAGAGGTTGGAATGTTAGTTCGATCCCGATCGAGCGGATTCTCGATTCTGTTTCCTGATCGTGGCTAACGAGGAGCCCCCATCGGGCGCACGATAAAACCGCGCCGACTTCGACAACCCGCTGGGAATCGTTGTACGATCGTTGTTCCCCGATTGCGTAGGCGCACGCGCGTCAGCACCCCACCGATCAATCGGCAATTCGCTTCGTCGATCGGTTCGTGATTATTCCGTCTAATCACGCGCACGTGGTGATCCCATTTTTTCGTCAACCACGTACGATCGTGGGAGCCATGGATAATCCCAATCAAGCCACTCGGGTCCAAATGACCCCAAGCAGCGTCGACCTCCATTCGAAACATTTGTTCTTCGTTTCACAGATCAAATAACATTTTCTAGAAGCTCAAGAAGTGTTGTCATTGCTTACCGCTCTGTGCCAGGGGTTGAAATTGATAAAAGAATTATCTCCTTGATTCGTGAAAACTTTGGAGGCTCGCCCGAGGCGCGAAAAAATTTTTACGAGAAATCCAAATCGAACATTTGAAAGCTCGTTCATTTATCTTGAAAATACTTCCTTTCTCATTGCTGTGCGATTTTTTTTGATCGAGTTATTTACTGTTGAAGGAAAAACGACTTTTTGCTTCAACCTTCTATAACTCCTGAAATAATAATCGCACGACAATCGGCTTGGTATCATTGGAAAGCTGAGATTGTCTTCTACCTCTCACTCCGGTCCAAATGACCCCAAAAGCAACATAAAGACTCCTGGGCGCCAGCTATCGTACTCCCCGATAAGTGCGAGTTCAAAAAAAAAATACTAATTCATCCCAAAGCACAGACATTTTCATTCCACTCAAGTCGAATTAATCTTTTTCGAACGACTTGTCACAGATAAGTTATGATATACGACCGATTGCAGTTTTTTTTTTCGTTTTTTTTTCTTTCTCGTTCTATATTTTTCGTGTCCCGGAAGCAGGGACGAAGCAGCACGATACGAGGAACCAGGTGTTCTCACCTTCTCTCGTCCCGTTGCAACCGGGCTCCCGGGTTATCTTCGGTTGACTATTCGTACGGATGTTTGCCCCCTCGAACGAGCGATATCGTCCGAGCTTCATCCTTGGCGCGTGCTCGCAGCTGCCTCCCCGGCCGCTTACCGCCGGAGATTGAATAAAGAAAATAAGGGAGAAAAAAACGAAAAAAAAGACAAGAAAAAAAAATAAATACTCAGTCGTCGGCCACTGGTTGAGAAACCGCACAATAAGCTCCTTGTGCGTGTCAGGTGAATTTTGTTCCCCGAACCTGCAGTCCGCAGCTTGCAAACACCACGTAGCTGGCGAACAGGTAAATTTTGTCCCACATTTTGCAAGAAAAAAAAAACAACAGGCGAAACAAAATACTCAATATCGCAGATTCAAATAAATTTATTGCACAATAATAATGTTTTGACGGGATTTAAGATGAAAGATGTACCAATAGATAGATAAGAGAAGATGTAAGTTGTAATGGTAACCCTTTAGCTGTGAGGAGAGGCGATAAACTATACATGCATAATTTTTTGAATGATTTATTTTGAAAGAAAAACAAATGATAATAAAATAAATCAGCAACAAAGACGATTAAACGTTAAACAAAAAATAGATTTGTGTCGTCACTCAAAGTCACTTCCGTGTGAACGTAGCGACATGTGAAAGATATATATATATATATGTATATAAATATATATAAAGAAAAGATCGAGGACAGCTATGGAAGGGATTCGAAATAAGTTGTGACCCTGTGTGTCAGATGCACGTGCTAGCGGGTGGTTTAACAGAAAGAGAAGAGAGAGAGAGAGAGAGAGAGAGAGAGAGAGAGAGAGAGAGAGAGAGATGGAAGAGAGAGACAGCTCTGGCTCACGCTATCGTCGGGGTCGACGGACAAAAAAAAACTTGAAAAAAAAAAAAAAAATCTTTCAGCCAAAGTCCATTGACCAGATGGGCATTGCCTCGGCTTTTCTCTTTTTCCATTTAATTACATCTCGCCCGTGTTTCTTTCTCGCTCCAATCTCTGCAGCTAGAAAATTTTTACGAAGCTCGAAGCTCGTCGCTGACCGATCCGAATCGACTTGCAGTCGCGTGAATCATCGAGACGATAAAAATTCATCGGAATCATTGAATCTTTCGATAGACCGTGAAACTAAATATGGAAAATTATAATTACATTTTTTTTTCTCTCTCACGTCGTTTGATCTCGTTCGATGAGGCGATATGCCGTAAGAGCTTTATGAGAGCTTGCGATGGGAGAAGCGAGAAGAGTCATCGGGAAATCAGTGGGAACGTAAACAGAAAAGGTTCGTCGAGCCTCGGGGTGTACGTGTAATGGTTCTCACTCGACTTCGTCGTACCTCGTCGACGTGCCTCTAAAGGCTCAAACGCTTTTTAGAACACTAACCAGAAGTCTCGCTTTCTCTCTCTCTTTCCCTCGAGTCGTGACAGACACCCTTGATTAGTCGTTTAATCGTAGTATCACCAAACGTTATATATGTATATTATATATGAGCCAATCCATTCATATTTTCGACAAATTTGGGCTTAACTATATCTGGGATCTTTATGATATTCACACAGCTTAAAGTGCATACTCGAAAACGGATTCCCAAATTTTTTCAGATTTTTTTTTCCATTATTTTGGCAGCTGTCAATTTAGGTATTTTCCATTTATTTTGTTTTCTTTTTCTTTCAAGTATTTTTTTTTCACATGGTTGAGCTGTTGAAAGAATATATTGAAAATATGTTCTTTATGTGAAATTGTCTCAGCTTTTTGATAATAATATTGATAAAAATTCCCAAATTTCGGCAACGGTCGAAAAACAGGTTTTCAAGTTTTAAAATCGATTTTGATGGATTTTCGAGAGTCGAAATAAAAAAATGATATTATCATCGGAAAGCTTAGACAATTTCACTCGAAAAACAGATTTTTTTCGTATTTTTTTAACGGCGTAAGCGTGTTAAAAAAATACCTGAAAAAAAAAAGAAAACGAAATAAATGAAAAATTTTACACCTGCCAAAATAATAAGAAAAAAAAATCTGAAAAAATTTCAAAATTTCTTTTTCAACATGCATTTCAATCTATGTTAAAAACCATAAAGATCCCAGATAGTGTATCCCAAAGTTGAAAAAAGTTGAAACAAATTTTTTCGACGATGATTTTTAAAAGTCATCAGTGATATTTTCACAAGTTCAAAAGTCGCAAGAATATCACTGATCGCGAGCACACGATTCAAAATCCACGTTGATTATTCCCATCGATCAACAACAACAACAACAAAACACATGATAATTCAATAAAAAATTGATAATCTCATCCGAAAAATGGAAAATTTTCAAAATTTTTTCAGACTGCTGTCGGACACGGACAAGAAGCCATTCGTCGAGGAGGCCGACAGGCTCCGTGTGAAACACAAACGCGAACATCCGAATTACAAGTACCAGCCGAGACGTAGAAAACAGATTGGACCGGGAGGAGCAAACGTTCGCGACAGTTCGCCATCGAGAAATCAGAGCAACGTGACCTTCAGCGCTTCGGGTTCCCTGAAGCGAGAGGACATGAGCCCTCGATCCAATCGTACACCCTCGTTGTCCCAGAGCAGCAGGGTGAGTTCTTCGCCCCCAACGACCCCGCCCAATCAGGGAGTCTCACCGCTCACACCTCCGACCAGCCCCAGGGATCAACATTTCGTTAATCAACATCAGGTAATCATCGAAAATCCATATAATTTCTCATATTCGATGATTTCAAACTTTATTTCATAATTAATCGATCGACGTGATATATTTTTATTTCTATTTTTGTCATTATTTTCGTTAGGATCAACATCATCAACACCAAAATGCGATTTATCAGCAGCAAGACATGTCCGGGGGTCCCGTGGAATTTAGTCAGCACAATGTGGGAGTGGATCTGCGTTGCATAGAAGTTGGCGATGGGATCAGCGTCGAGGAAGGTCCTCTGAGCGGTCTCGTGTCCTTCGGCACCATCGGTCTCAATCTCGAAGTCGATGGCAGCGAATTGGATCAGTATCTGCCCTCCCAGTCCGTGCATCCGATGCATCAGTATCCCGTTGCATCGGGAACCGCCACGGTTGGCCAATGGGTCACCAGTCGGTGAGTTTACAATTTTTTATATTCATTTTTATTATTAATAAGATTGAAAATTTTATTATTCGTTTCTATCATTGATCACGTCAACATTTTTATTATTAATTTATATTATTAATCACATTAACATTTTTATCATTTATGTCTATTATTAATCACATCAATCATTTTATTATTTATTTCTATTATTATTCACGGAAATGATTTTACGATCAAGGATATTGATTCCAATAGAATTTTTTCGGGACTCGTGGAATTTTTTTAAAATATTGCATTCACAGATACGAGGATAAGATAGTTAACAATTTTCATCTTATCATTAATCACATTTATTTCGACGAAGATAATTTTAAAATCAACGAATTATTGCTTTCAAGTGAATTGTTTGAGACTCAAGGATTTTATTTTGTTATTATCATTTTTTTTTTTTAATATTGGATTTGCAGATACGAGAATGAGATAGTTAACAATTTTCATTTCATCATTAATTACATTAATTTCGACAAAAATAATGTTATCATCAACAAATTATTGCTTTTAATTCAATTTTTTAGGGCTCACGAATTTAATTAATTTATTATTTTTTTTTTCTTGAAATTGAATTTGCAGATACGAGGTTGAGATAGTTAACAATTTTCATTTCATCATCAATCACATTTATGTCGACAAAAATAATTTTACAATCAACAATTTTCCAATCGCATTGAATTAAATTATTTGGGACTCACGAATTTTTTTTTTTTTTCGTTTGTTTTCACATCAAATTCGCAGATACGAGGATGAGATAGAAAGGCCGTCGAAGCGTCACTGCGGCGAACCGACGATGTCGGAAATTTCGTGGGAGGAGAGAGCCCAAGACTCGGTGAGATATCACGATCTCCAGCCTCCCCTGCCCCCGGTCCAGTGCATCTCTACTCAGCACTACTCCCACGGAGTTTCACAGATGGGCGGTCACAGCCACGTGACGGCTCCGTACCCGCAGTATCCTCGTTACCTCACCGGCATCGAGTCCTGGGGAAATTATCCCTGAAATCATCGATCGAAAATAAAATCGATGCATCGTCAATGACGTAATAATCAATGAAAAAAAAAAAAAACGTGATTAACGACACGACAAACGTTGTGAATAACGTAAAAATCATTGTCGTTACGATTCTAACGACAATCACACCAAATACAATGTAATTAAAATATATTTTGGCCAATAATTGGCTGTGCACAATTCGATCGTTCGATCGTCAATTCCCAGATATTGATTCATCACATTTTATATTCATCTTTCAACGCCAAACCATCTTCGGAGATAACAAAAAAAAAAAAAAAATGTTCTCCGAGATGTATTTGTATCATTGTAATTTAAATATTTGTTTTTACTATAACTATTATTATTATTTTTTATTGTAATATCGTTTAGCATGTAAAAACGAGTATTGTCGATTAATACGATGAAAAAAAAAGTTTGAACAAACGTCCGTGATTGCGAATTTCGAACATTGGCGACGATTTATCACACGCCGTATTAACGTGCAAAAAAAAAAAAAAAAAACACGCACCATGAGACTCCACATGACATCATTCCATGACAGCCTATCCCTTCTATCTTTTTTTTTTTTTATTATTTCTCTCCTCTCGTGCACCAACGTGACCCATTCCAAAGCAGCGCAATTTCAGGCCAAACAAACACACGGCAAGCTCGATATATACATATATATACATATACATATATATGTGTATATATGTATATATGTAACGTCTCTACGCCCCGAACCGAACGTTCTAATAATATAAGCCTCGAACTATAAACCGCGAAGCGTTCGGTCCGTGCGTTCGCGTGCTATACGGCCCTCCGTATGACGACGACGACCAACTCTATACGGCGCTATACGGTTTATTATACGGGCCCCGCGCGCGGCGTCGCGTACGCCGCCACGATGCTACGGAAACGTTCAAATAAACCATTTTCGACCACCATCGATCGTCTTACCGTGGTTACGTCGGCACGCGAATACCACGTTGCCGACTTTTCCCGACGAATTTTTGAACCCCCAAAAATTTGCAAAAAGCTCGGAAAAAATTAAATAAATAAATATTTGTTATATATAAAAAATCCATAAAATCGTTCCAAGCAATATTCATGGATTTCCAATAACTCTAGTAATTTTTTTTTTTTTATGTCGCATATATACATATATGTATATAACATACAGGAAAAAAAATTGTTGCAGCTTTTGGAAATGCATAAATATCGCTTGGAACCATTTTACGTATTACGATATATAAATATGTATATATTTTTTTTCATGGGGACGAAATGCCACGTCGAGCAAGCCGTTTGCGAATTATTTTCTACGCCTAGTTTAGATATAGTTTATCGTTAATATTCGCGTTCTGTATCTGCAATTTATTCGGGACATAAAGAGATGAAAAAAAAACAAAAAAAAATCGACCACTCCTAATTGTGTACTTAGTTTATATCGAATTCTCACGATACACGAGCGAAAAAAAAAAAACGTATTACGAGCACGAATTTAATTATGTAATTTTATTCCAACCCTTGTAGAAATTTATTTCTAAAAAAAAATTATGAAAATGATAATAATAAAGATGACGAAAAGCAAGTGAATTGAACACAATGAATCTTACGAAAATTTTATTTTTTTATTTTCATATAAAAAAAAAGAAGAAGATAAAAATAAGATACATTTTCTTGGTTTCGATTAGTTTTCGAGATTTAGAATTTTATCATTCGTCGACACACCTTTCTTCCACCTTCCAAACAGCGACGAGCATTCGTTCAATGTAAAATACTATCTGGACCAAACGATAATGAATTTCACTGGATTCATGAAATATTTCAATTTATTGTCTAGCATTGATTAAATATAATATCGAAGATTCAATTTAAAAGATATTGACGATTTATTATTATTTTCTAAATATTCAGTGAATTCATTAGAGAAACTCAAATGAACTCTTTTCAAGTAAAAATATCACAAAATGGCGGACCTGTACTTGTACTACATGTTCTATATGTTCCCTCAAAAAGTGCATAAAAATTGCTCGCAGCTTCAACCTACTTAAAACGTCCTTCGGGCCCGAAATTTCGGTTGATAAAAATTTCGAGAAATAAAGGTGAAAAATTTCGGGGGGTGGGGGGGGACTGGTGAGGGTCTGTCGTGTAAACACCCTTATCGTTTGACCGTGTCCGGGTAACGTGGAAACGCGTGGGAATATCGCGCGCAGCTTTTATGCCACTTACAAGCGTCTTGAGATTAAAGGGTGAAGATATATATATTTTTTATTCGTGCGTGTGTGTGTGATAGCGAGGTTCGTGAAGCCTGGGGTGTCGGCGGATGTCTGTATACCTACTACGGTCTACCGCAGCGAGACCGGACGAGTGTTAAACATGCCTGAAGAAACGTTCTTACGTTGTTAGTCGTGGCGGCTCTCTATCTCTATCTCTCTCTCTCTCGGGAATGAGCGTGTCGTTTAATTGCGCGAGACCGGGTACCGCGCGGTCCACGCTCAGGAATTCGCTTAACGAGACTTTTCAGATGACGCGGATGCTTGAACGGGCACACCAACACCATCGTAATGATAATTCACATGTGTGCTTCTAAAACACATCGTGAAATCGTTGCATCACCGAAAACAAAAATTAGTTTAGGATTTGTTTAGAAAATTGAATGTCGATGGGAGCATGTGATGTATATACGGGGTGACCCATTTGAAAAAAAAACTGCAATCGAATAACTAACTCTTCAGGGGAAGAAGGGGCTCCAACTTTCATTCGACCCATTTTGTTGTCACTTCTTTTCCTGAAGAGTTAATCGACCGTATTTTTTCCAAATTGGACACCCTGTATATGAGATTAATGTTAATGAGCCATTCCATCAAATATCGAACAACTTTGGGCTTTATGATATTTACACAGCTCAAAGTGCATGCTGAAAAACTAATTCCCAAATTTTTTTTAGAATTTTTTTTCTATTATTTTTGCAGCTGTCGATCAAAGCAATTTTTTTTTCATTCATTACATTTTCTTTTTTTTTTTCAAGTATTTTTTTTTCACATGCTTGCGCTGTTAAAAAAATATATTGAAAATCAATTTGTCGAGTGAAATTTTCTCACCTTTCTTATAAGAGTATTGAGAAAATTTGTAAAATTTGTACAACGCCCGAAAAAAAAAACTTTTTACGTAAAAAATTCGATTTCAATGGATTTTCGCAAGTCGAAATGAAAAAACTGATATTCTCATCGAAAAGCTGACACAATTTCACGTGACATACCGAAACGGTTCTCCATTGTGAATAAATAAAATTAAAAAAACAAAAATAAAAAAAACGTATCTTTATTCGTTTGCATTTCGTAACTTCGATGAGATTTAAAACGTACATCGTCTTCGAGGAATCGTAATAAAGTGCGCACACGATAATAAACGCACAATAATCATCGTTGATTCTCGAAAAAATTCATCTCCTTCCGGTAGTAAAAGAAAGCCACTTGACCCCGCGACACGTTCGCGCTGTATCGCGATATTCCGAGAACATTGACAAATTAAAAAAAAAATAAAAAAATAAATATGAAAAAAAAAAAAAGGAAATAAGAAAAATAAGATTCGCCACTCTTATCTGATACTTTTAATTTCCGCCTATTCGATCGATATTTCGTACGACCGTTGATTTTATTATTTCTTTTTTTTTTTTTTTTTTTTCTCTTTTCGTGGATACAGCTCTCTATTCGCTTGGTACACCCTTTCTCCGGCGACTGCGCGGACGACGGACGCGTGTGCCCTGCGTCAATATTTGTCCGGAATATAGGGCCCCGGTAGAGATGGATTTGATAAATTTTTTCGACAATTCGACCATTGAGAAGCCCCGAACGCGGCGTAGAACCGTTGAAAAAAAAAAATAAAAAAAATAAAAAAAAAAAAATTCAGCCTAGTAAATACTTTGATGTAACTGTAACATAAACCGCCAGCTGTAGTATCTTTTATTTTATTGCCTTTGTTGCCCTTTCTGTAAAAATCGGAATCGAAACTATTTTTTTTTTCGTCGTTCGCCACCCCGAGTCGAATTTTTTCCACTTATTTTACCTCGCACGTCCGAATCGGACGGTAAAGTGAGGTTATATGACCTTCGTTTGACCTTCCAAACATAAAAAATGGAAAATAACTCTTTATTCTGTTTTGTTTTTAAGGGTGAAATTAAGTTGAAAGGCGTAAAACAATTGATTACAACTTCACCCTACTTTCAACCTCCTTCGCCCTAAATCTGATATTGAAATCAGTTGAAATAATGGTAAAAAAAATAAACTTTCGCTTCGAGACATGAGTTGAATCCTCCCTTCGAGTCCTTTCAAGACCCTTGAGCAAATTTTCCCATTTACCGAAATCGAAGGTCAAACATTTTTGCCCAAGGTGAAAATAATAATTTTTTACGATCTTTTGTAAACGATCGTGCTGAAAAAAAATCCGTCGTTCGATCGAATAAATTCAGAAAAAAAAAAAAACGATTTCCAGCGATCGACGCAACGACATCACCTCGTCAATCTAATCTCGTTCTATCTCCAAATTTTTTATGTAAAGAGGGGATCGTCCACGTGTGAGAGCGTCGAATACGAAATACCTATATATATAAGCGTGGAGGATTACCTTCGAAGGTAGTGGCGTGGCGTTGCCGAAGAGATCTCACCCTCCGAGCGAGTCTCTCGATGATAAATAGCACATATAGCACATCGAACACGAGTAGCGAAGTTTATCACATCGCGTTACCATGGTAATTACGCCACCGGTCTTATCAATCGAAACCAACATTCGCCAAGATAAACAAATCTCAGTTTGCTCAGATCGATTCTTATTTTTATTTTTGACTCTATCGATACGCATAGGTATGAGTTTGAAATTTTTTGTATGGTTGCAGGCCTCGCCTTTGTTGCAACTTTGTGTCGAGCCACATTGCCGATAGGGTTTATCGAATCAACGATCGATATTGCAGTCAGTAAGCTTTCGACCGAAAAGCTCCTCGCTCCATTAAACAACCCTTCGTTTTTCACGTACGAACCCTCGCGAATTAATCACCGAGTAAGTAATAAAATAATTTCTCGGTAAAAATGGGAAATTTTTTTACGTTTTTTTCGTCTCAACTTTCAGGGTCTCGGAGGCTCATCAACGTAACGAAGCGATCGTAGATATACGTCGTGACGCCGTCTGCCGAGAGCCA
The DNA here is from genome assembly GCA_963662125.1 of Diplazon laetatorius. Classification (NCBI taxonomy): domain Eukaryota; kingdom Metazoa; phylum Arthropoda; class Insecta; order Hymenoptera; family Ichneumonidae; genus Diplazon; species Diplazon laetatorius. Next base: position 565,600 of record OY759154.1, on the reverse strand, counting down.
AACACGAACGGACCACCGCGACTCCACACTCGCTCACCATGGAAACTGCAATCGACGTTGACTGCAGTTTTGCATATAGACATTTTTTTTTTTGCATAATTTAAATTATGAGAATTATGAGTATTGTAAATTTGATGTCGTTTTCGAATTACGAAAAAAAGGACGTTTTTATGATGTTGCTTGCTCCGAATGGTATTCCTCTATGAGGAAGATAATGGATTTTTTTCGAAAAATGCTTCCTCATAGAGACATTTTTTTTCACTGCCTAAAATTTATAGAAAAAAAAAATTTATAAAACATTGTATAAACGTTCTTATTTTTTTTTTTTTGGTAATTTGAAAAAGACATAAGATCGGAGCCGCAAGTTGAGTCATAATGCAGATTTCTTTATGAGGAAGCCAAAGAATTATTTCTAAAAATACTTCCTCATAGAAAAATCTTCGTTCACTGCCTAAGATCAAAAGAAAGCAAAACATTGTATAAACATCCATTATTTCATAATTTGAAAAAGACAAAAAATCGAAGTTGCAAGTTGAGTCATAATACAAATTTCTCTATGAGGAAGCCAAAGAATTTTTTCTAAAAATCCTTCCTCATAGATAAATCCTCGTTCACTACTTACCACTCGAAGGAAGGAAATCCCAAGTTTTTTTGTTGTAGTTGTTTTTTTTTTTTTTTTTTTTTTTTTTTTTTTTTTTTTTTCATTGGTACGAACGAGTTTCGCGAGTTCATCGTCTATATATTACATGACGTTTGAAATTCATTGTTTAACAAGTGGCGCGAGGTGGCAGCGATAGCCCTACCCCCTCTCTCTCTCTCTCTCTCTCTCTCTTCTGCCACGGATCTCAAGACGTATTCTCAATGCCGCGAGAACCAAAGAAACCGCGTGACTCTGTGGTCGAAGGGAAGCAAAAGAAATATAAAAAAAAAGGCAGAAAAAAAAATTAAGAAAAAAAAAAATTTAAAAAAAACGAATAAAGCAGATACGAGAGAACGTGAAGACTGTGGGTGTGAGCGAGACGGGGCCTTCTGCATATTCTCAAGCTCTTGACTCTCCATCTTTCTCTCTCTCTCTCTCTCTCTCTCTTTGGGTCTCCCCCTCGTGGACTGCCGAGTGCTCGAGTGACTGACGGACGGAACATATTTATCACGTCTCTCCGCCGCTCATATACGACTAACGTAAACGCGCTAGGTACTCGTCCAGCGACAAGCCTATCGAATATACGTTCCGAGATTAAATTATAGCATATATATATATATATATATATATATATATAATTTTTTTTTTCTTCAATGCAACGAGCCGGCGTCGACTGCATTCTACGTAATCGAATAATTTATCGTTTATTATTCGTTGCAATGTGCCAAACAAAATTTTTGCAACAATCACAAAACTCATTGATCAATTGATCGATCGAATTTTCATGATAATTAAATATAATAATTTAAAATTTTCCTTGAAAAAATAAAAAATTATACGTAGTCGATTTGTAGACTATATTTGCTCGATATATAATCTTTTTTTTTACTCGAGTTCGTTCGATTTCGAGAGATTCCTACACTACCGATTTTATTGGATATCAGATTTTGTTTCTTTTTTATTTATTTTAAAAATAATTTATATCGATTATAATTTGCTTCATCGATTTATTGAGAATTTACGGAGCGGAGCACAATCAACGATTTTTCAATTCTTTTCAATAAAAATTTCAATCGTGAATTACATCAAGAAAAATATGATATAGGTAATGTAGGACTACTCAGAACTTGACCCAAAAATCGAACGTCCTAAAAATGCAGCTAAAAAAAAATTCTTCCTCAATCGCCAAAGCTTCAAAATCAATAAAAAAAACAATCCGACCGAAGCAATTCGTGATAAATAATATACAAAAATCTACAAATATTTTATGATTCTTTTTGTGATCTCAAATTATTTTGATCGTGTCGAATGGATATTTTCAAACCCAAAACCCACTTGTAACACGATAGCTCACAGTTGTCATTATTATTAGTATTTTTTTTTAATACCTCGAGTTTTCCGAGTTTGGTCGTAAAAATGAAGAGATCTTCAACGATCTGCATGAGAAAGTGGCGGGGGGGGGAGGGGTGTACATATAATTCGAGCCAAGGGTTTTCGTGGTAAGGGCTCGGTGGAGATTTCGAGAAGGACGAAGCGTTGCCTTCGTGGCCTGACCTCCGGTCAACCCGTCGCGTCTCCGAAGACGAGCTTGACGAGCTTTACTCCGCATCGGTTCATCGAAGCTCGAAAGCATACACGCGCCTGCGCGCATGCGCGCACACACACAAACAAACACACGAATCGCGATACGCGTGCGTTTATCAGTTTTTGTTTATAATATACATTGTAAAAAATTGTCGTTCGATAACGGTCATCGGGACAATAAAACTGCATCCCCCCTTCCCCTCCTTCCCCCCTCACGGGCCCCCATCGGTCATTCGGATAAGGCCGATCGTGTCGACTGAGACTAATTGCAGCTGCGATTATCACGTCCTCGACTATTATCATTATTCATAATTCGTCATCATCGTTGTTTCAGCTGTTTCGTCCGAGAATTTGAAAAAAAAAAACAAGTTTAAGGGGTTTTATCTAGTTGGTTGATGAAAAAAATTTACGAATTTTTCATGATTATTTTTCTTCAGACATGTTAATATAATTTTATTAAAATGCAATTGAGAGCATCGATTGCAACATATATTTAGGTACTTGTATGAATTTTTTCATGAAAAAATATTCAATTTTGGGGGATCTGTCAAATGATCTTTTTTTTTTTGCAGATCACTTGCAGATCACGTGATATCTCTGGAACGGCTCGTCCGAAATTAGAAAACCGAAAAGTTTTCGATAATATAATATCAAACGCAGTTCGTGACCGAAGGGTTTGGCGAAATTTCGATTTTTCAGAATATCATCGATTTTTTATAATTTTTGAAATCTCAAAAATCAAACTTTTCGAAAAAATCGACGACATTATTTGAAAAATTGAAATTAAGCTAAACCCTTTGGTTACAAACTGTATTTAATGTTATACTGACGAAATCTCTTTGGTAGTTTTACTTCGGACGATCCGTTCCGGAGTTATCACGCGATCTGCAAGTGATCTGCAAAAAAAAGGTGTTTTGGGACAACGGCGATAGTTCCCCCAAAAATGAACATATTTACATAAAAAAATTCATACGAATACCTCAATATATGTTGTAATTGCTAGTCTTTATTGCATCTTGATGAAATTACGCTAACATAGTTAAAAAAAATCATGAATTCCCTCAATAATAATTTCATCATTCATGTCTTCACCGAAAATTCGTAAATTCGTCGACGTGAAAATAAGCGATTTTTAATTTCCTCCGGTTGGAAATGTGTTCATTGATGGAACGCGAATCGAGTTATGAATGAACGTGGAATTTTACGAATCGTGAGCCTCAACGAGTGGCGAGTGAGGTTCGTTATCCGTCGTCGTGCCATTGTCTCGGGGGAGAAACACAAGGACTGCCGCGGTGGGAAAAAAAATTGATGGAACAAAAAAAAAAAAAAACATTCCGTGGGGTCACACGAAGAGTTTCTCCGATTGCGTACAAATTACGTCCGCAGTGAAGAGAGGATCTACCGACGAGAGGGTCATGAAATAGCCGGTTCACAATAATAGAAGTCGGTCGATAAGATAACGAGACTACAGGGATCACGGGTAAACTTTGAACCACACGGTGCATCAGAATAATAATTGTTACGGCATTGTTCTTAATTATAATTCTAAATTATTTAATAATTCACGTTTATTGAATAACCTAATAAACGTTTAATTAGATTTTTTGAATAAAAATTATCGACAAGCTCCGATGAATTAAAAATAAAGTTTCGAATAATTTTATTGGTCCTGTATAATCGTAATTGTACATAAATAAAATAGTTTTGAACAAGTATTAATAAGTATTGGAAATTTTAAAATAAAAATTATAATGAGACAAATTTCACTCGGGTCTTTTTTTGTAAATAAAAAAAATATACATATATATATATATATATATATATATATATATATATATATTCGCGTGCTCCAATGAATTTTTTGAAAAAGTGTTGAATGATTTTATTGGTCCTGTATAATCGTAATTTTACACAAATAAAATAGTTTCAAACGAGTAGAAATAAATTTTGATGAATCAAAAATAAAAATTATAATGAGACAAATGTCACTCTGGTCGTTTGTAAAAAAATAAATAAAAATACATATATATATATTCGGATGCTCCGATGAATTTTGAAAAAGTGTTGAATGATTTTATTGGTCCTGTATAATCGTAATAGTACACAAATAAAATAATTCCAAACGAGTAAAAAATAAATGTCGAAGAATCTGAAATAAAAATTATAATGAGACAAATGTCACTCGGGTCGTTTGTTAAAAAAAAAAACAAAAAAAAAAAAAATACATATATATACGTTAGCAAAGTATGCGTGGAATTTGAGGGTACGCGATCGGCCACCCGCACTGTCCGTCCACAAAAATTGTTGTACTCTCGTGTAATAACGCAATGGGTTTCGTTATAAAGCGCGTATCACGGTCGAGACCCTTTAAAATCCTCTCTTGGCTTCGAAGGCCGGGGGACGGGGGAAACTTTTTGCAAAGTGCACATGTGGTCGGTCAGCGGCGATTCACGAACGATAGCAGTCGCACATTCGCGTCCGGCCCGACATCCAACGAAGACGAATAAACTTGTGTGTGTGTGTATATAAGAGCTGCCGGACTTGAGCGGCTCTGGCAACTTGAGCGAATCGCGAGTGCGATGGCGCGGACATCCGCGGGGATCATATATATATATATATATATACGAGTCATACACCGGACTACGATTTCTCGACCAACCGGTCGTTCTTCGACCACGGCAAACTATCTGCAATCCGTTGTAATTTAATTTAATTGTACGATTTTTTTCTGTGAAAAAAGATCTTTTTTTTTTTAATTTTATTTTTTAACCCTTAGTCTGTAAACCTGGGTCGTTATCGTCCGATATTTCATATCTTCGTCCCTTACATTTTGTATAACGAAATATTTTATTCAAAAAAATGTATTTTTTATCATTTTTATAATTGAGACTTCAAATTCAAAGCCTTGAGGAACCTCCGTGAATTTTTTTCACCACTTTGACGGTGCCAAATAAATGTTTCTAGACGGAAGATTAAAAAGGTTTTTTAAAAAAATTATGATCATTATTGTTATCAATTAATTGATGACTTGGCTCTCGGCCAGCCTTGATTGATTGCAATTTTTTTAGAGTTAACGATTGAAAATAAATTCATATGGAACTTGAACACCGGACAAATCAGTGTCACTTGAAATTGCTTGTCATGTGAAATACATAACTATGCTTTTCATTTTTTTGAAAAACATATCTAAGAAAATTATTTCCTAAATTATCGGTTCTAAAATTCAAACGAAAATCAGGAAACATAACTTTATGCTTCAAGCTCACCGGAAAACGATAACGAAAGTGCTAGATTTTATAGATTTCTCGAAAGTAATTTTACAAACCTTTTTTTTATTTTTTATTTGCGGTCGACTGTAAACAGCACTCGTCTTGTAAAAAAAAAAAAGATGGTAAATACCTTCCAGCTTGATGATAACTCTCCTGTCTTTCGTCAATTTTCCCATGCAATATCCTTTTCCAAAAAAAAAACAAGACAACAAGGAGGCTGGAAAAATTAACACGAACAAAAAAAATATGTTGCTCGAGCGAAGCTCGCACACTTGTTTTGTCGTCGAAAAAAAAAAAAAAATGTATTCGTCGCCTCAAGACTCGCACTTGAGTCACCGGTCCCGGAGCGCGACACTTTTTTTTTCGTCCGCCCCAAAAAATTGAGGTTCACAATAATTTTTCAATTTAACGAGTCCGGGACCTCGAGTGGCTACCGCTCGAAGCCCCGAACGATTTACGAGTCTCGCTCGAGCGATGACTCCAATTTTTACGACACCCATATAGCCACTAAATATTTTTCCTCGCACGGTCGGATCGTAAAAAAAAAAAAAAAATAATAATTTTTCACACTTCTCAAAATTATTATCCGACAGTGCATTGGTCGTTGATGATTTTCCGGGGGTTGACCACCCGTGTCGCGCGAGAAAATTATTTTTCACGAGGGTGTTAAAGACTAACGCCACTGAGAACGAAAAAAAAAATCATTTTGATCATTTTTTTATGTATAACTTTAGTTTTACACTATTTATAAAAATAATAAATGAATCGTTGATGTACTTGAATAGAATGAAATGAAAATTCTCCCTCGTCAAAAAAGCGTTTTAATGAACATAAAAAAAATTAATCAGATCTATTGTCGTTTAACTAGGGGTTTGGGAAACCCCTGAGTGCGGTCCAAGGATCAAGGTGGTATCTTAGATACTGCAAAAGTCAAAGCAAGTCAAAAATATACAAAGTCTTGATGTCCTGATCGACCTACGTGATTATTACGATCGTCACACTTTCTGAATCTTTACTTCCAAGTGCCCAAAGGGTTCTCCGAACATTAAACTCATATTATGCCATTTTTTCATTAAAATTTCGACGATACTTTTTGTGTCATATGAAATTGAAAGATTGACAAAACGCTCGATTTTCCATTAGAAGACTCCATCCATGTTAAACATATGAAAATAAAAGTGTTCATATATCATTTCCTCGCTCTCTAAAAAGCCATAAAAATTTAACTCAATCCCTTTCTCATCAATACCCAAATGTCAAATTTTATCAAAATTTGAACTGTAATTTTCGTAACAAGGATACTCTGCCTTGAAATAAAATTTTGTCATAAAATTTCATCGACGATTTACACTCAAACCGTTTGACATTCAAAATTCATCGTTCTTTTCTTCATAAAAACTACTCGAGAACCGTATGGCAACGCGTTCTCGGACAAAGAAGAGAATTCGATATACTTTTAAAAGTTAGGGTGGCCAAAAAATTTTGTGTTCGTGACCCAAAGACCTCACGCGCGGCACGCTTCGGGGCCCCGAAGTCCGCTTGTTTCGTCTAATAGGTCAAAATATTGTCGCGGATCACGATCGAACCGAAGAACCGCGAAACAAGTCCCGAAAAAAAAAATATCAAAAAAGAAAAAGAATAAAAAGTAAAAATGAAGAAAGAAAGAAAGAAAAAAATGGAACAGCAAAGACAAAATGCCACAAGAGTCTAACGCGCATAGTTTCGCGACAATAATTCTCGTTTGACTTGTCAATATATATATATATATATATATATATATACACATATATATATATATATGTTTATTATATATTTGCACACATGTTCGAGCCGTGGCAAGCGGGGGCCCCCTCGAGAGAGAGAGAGAGAGAGAGAGAGAGAGAGAGAGAGAGAGAGAGAGAGAGAGAGAGAGAGAGAGAGAGAGAGAGAGAGAGAAAGAGTTACATGCTGTAAATTTGTTCGGGTCACAAAATTCGTATCGGTGATGTTATTGAGTCACGAGACTTACCTCACCCAGCTCTCGTTGGGTGGGTTTACGTAACGCGAGAACCCACCACCCGTATATCACTCGTGGGGCTCCAATTTGCCAGTGTATTTTTTTTTTTTTTTTTACGGCCACGAGCAACCCTCCCTTTTTCTCTCTTTCTCTCTCTCTCTCTCTCTCTCTCTCTCTCTTTCTACCTCGACTCTCGAAGGACCTGTAGGTGACGAATTTTTAACTCGGCTAATCGACCTCCAAACCTCGTTCGGTCGGTCTTACGTTTTCGCACCGTCTTCGGCTCGGTCACCGTGCCCCAAAAAATTCACCGAATAATATCAAAATTTTCTTGTTTTTTTATTTTTGCTTCCTCATGGACGAAGCTTTATGATGGTCAGAACATATATTTTTTCGTTGAGATCTTCGTGTCGAGTTCAGAATGTGCGTAGTGAGAAAGATTCCTCTATGAGAAAGCCAAGGAATAATTAAAATAAAATAAAAACTTTATCATGGATAAATCTACATCATACAATTCGAACAAAGCAAATTGCTAGTTTCAATCCAATTTTCTTTATTATTATCCCACAGTTGTTGAGTAAAGAAATATAAGAATGGAAGAATTAAAACTATAACGATATATTTTCAACGTTCCCTCAAAGATGATAATAAACACTAGTATCCGAAAAAAAAATAAGGGATACGAGTCAAGTACCTGTACAAAAAGACTCCAAGACTCCACACTCGAGGAGGAAAATGTGTGAAAGACGCGAGGGAATGGTACAGCTTATACGTATAAGACGTAATAATAAGGATTTTGGTATAGGTGAAACTTATATATAAATATATACGATAGAAAGAGAGAGAGATAGAAAGAAGATGAAGATCGGTGACTCTCGACTGAGCGATTGAAGCTTTCTCCGAGCTGTCACGACTAGTGACGTGAACGCGATAGACGTTTCCAAGTGTCTCCCGGGTCGGTTGTTGTCCATGGGGGATCATCATCTCCATCGGTGGGTTCCAGAGAGACTGAGGGCCGAGAGCCGAAGCTTCGCGCCCCGCGTCACGAAATACGATATAGAATTTCATCGGCGGTTTCGGCTGCTGGAATTCCTCAAAAGCCCTCGGGACGCCCGACTCTCTGCAAGTCGATTTTTTTTTTTTTTTTTTTTTTTTTTTTTTCATCGAGTTTCGGTGCGTTTGACACTTGATAGTGGCCTTGATAGGGGTAAACGACGCTACGCACATGCACGCCCTGGCCTTCTTCTTCTTCTTCTTCTTCTTCTTCTGCTTCTTCTTCTTCGTCTTCGTCTTCCGATTCACGTGACCCGAAGAGCTGAAAAACTTCGATACAAAGCCCAACCCGAATGGCCGGAATGAATAATAACAACGTTCGGTCGTCGAAATCGAGTCGGTACCAAGAGCTTCTTCTTCTTCTTCTTCGTCTTCTTCTTTCGCTCACCGAGCACGAGATTAAACGTTTAGAGAGAAACGACCGTTCGCATCTATATCTATCTCTCTCTCTCTCTTTCTCTTTCTGTCTCTGTCTCTCTCTCGGCTTCGTTGCGTCTTCAACTTCTTCACCGTATTTTCTCGCCCGTTCCAGACTACGTTCTTGCCTTCGTCCGAGCACCGAGACTCCCAGAGATACCATCTTTCCCGTTTGATAAATCACTACCGGAAATTCCAACAAAAAAATCGACGAAAAAAGAAGAGAGAAAAAAAAACAACAACAACCATCTCATCTCCGTTCTTGCTCGCGCTCTAGATGTTTAATTGGCGCGATTGCTCGTCTTTGGACACCCTGCTGGAACCATCGGACCACCATTTTTATTACCATCGAGATAATATCCTCGCGACAGCAAATTGTTTTTTTTTTATTATTATTTCCGTAGCGATGAAAATTTATCAAACTATTGAAATAATTAGTGAAGTTGGAATATGCATTTTTGACCCCAGATCAGGGTTCGTTTTTGTTTTTGGCATACGTTATCCACGTCGTGGGGTCACTCGTGTTTCATTGGATTTTTTCCGCTTTTCAATATGTGCCTAAAAAATGATCTAGAAAATTCTAAAACAATATTGTAATATTTTATTCACGATACAATCATTTTTTAATATTTTTCTAAAATTGAGATACTTATTGTAATTGTGACTCGCCGAAAAATATTGGGAATTATATATTTGAAAAAAAAGTACAACATACTTCTTCCTCTAGTATTTTTTCCCTGATTATCCAGGAAAAGCTGAAATGTAAAAATTTTCATTTTATTCCATCTATAACTCAAAAAAAAAAAAAAAACAACAACAACAACAACAAATTACAAATCGGTCTCGAAACATTTAACAACATGATACGCATTTTTTTATCATTCACTTGTTCACTTCATCATTGTTAAATATATAATTGAATTACACAATTAATTTTTATAATTAAATTGCATAATAAATTTTCCAATTAAGAAACGAAACACAAATGTTTTTTTATATTAAAAAATTGACCATGGTCGATACATCGATTACCCACCGTGCTCTCACTCGCTCCGTAAAGAGTCAATGAAACGATTCGGATGAAAATTAAACGACGATCGGCATGTCACAGCTGTTGCCGATTGAAAATACTAGAGGACGAGCGATAGTGAATTAAAAAAAACAATAAATAAAAAAAGTGGTTGTATATATGTATAAATTATAAATATATATATATACGAACAATTTCTCGACGGAATGATATACGCAAGTTGCCCTTGGCGGCGTGCGTACGACCCGCGTCGAAGCCCGCGCGCGTGCTACGCGCCCCGCGACGACGCGATGGCTCTTCCGCGCGCACAGAGACGCTCTTTGTTCCGCGCTCATATTTATTTATCTGTCAACAATTACACCGGGCCAAGCGTTGCGCGCGCGCGCGCGCGCGGGGGCCCCGAAGAAGAAACTCGGTGAACCGTCGAAAAAATATTGCTCTCGCTTGCGCCCGACCGACGTTCGTTGATTAATTATTAATTAGCTGACTCCTTCTCGGGGCACGGTGGTCGTACCACATAAATAGATATAACGATCGAAATATATATTTTTATTTGTTTTTTTTTTTTTTTTTTCATCGAACATCATATTTTCACATTCGAAGTCGAAGCATTTTCTCCAATTTCACAATTGCGACGAATTAAGAAGAAAAAAAGCATTTTTTTTTTTTTTCAATATAAATTATTGCTTTTTCTGTGTTTTTTCTTCGTGTTGACGAGGACGCGGGAATCATCGTTGAGCGAAGAACGAAATCAGCTTTCACAATGATCTCAGAATCAAATACATCTGTCAAATCATTGTGAAAACCAGTTTCGTCTGAATGTCGAATAAATATATAAATTTATCGACCGAATCGAACCGTCGAACCTGTGAAAAGAAAAACAAAATAATAAGAATTATTATCAAATATTGACGAGAAAACAAATCTGTAACCGTGAAACATAAAAGTTTGAGGAATACATAAAAGTTATTAAACTAGAAATCCAACATTGACAAATTATGATTAAACAGAATTACAAAATAATTTGTAAAACTTATATGATATAAAAAATGATGGTTTTTTTTTTTTCAAATGTATCAATTTATATTAGGAAAACAACGAATCTTGAAAAGGCCTCAAACATAGAAGCAAAACTTTGAAAAAAGCAACGAAATTGTAATAAAGTCGTCCATCGCCATCAAAACAAACAACGAAACTTTTCACCGGTCAACAAACAAAACAACAACAACAACAAAAATGAAAATCCGACTCTCTCCCGACCAGAACAATATTGTATGTTATGAAAACCGTGGAAAATTATTGTGCATCTTGAATTCTTCGAGTCCGACCAATAAAATCAGGCGCCACACCACGTGTCACACGGTTCTTCGAAAAACAAATCCACTGAAACAACACGGAGTGCCACGTGCGCTGGATTATGCAAATCAACGATTTTCCAAGGAAGAAAAAAAAAAACCTCTCCAAATCTCGGCTTGTACAAATAGAAGAAAAATCGTGAACCACGTGTGGAGTTTCGGTGGGCGGTCACAAATAACCCACACACACACACACTCTCTCTCTCTCTCTCTCTCACACACACACAAACACACCTCATCGAATTTTTATTATAAATTTTTCATTTACCAATGTGTCATTTAACAAAATGTTTCGACGATAATTTGGCAATTCTAAACGAGACGTTGCAGTAAACGAGACGTCCCGTAATATTTATATGTATATATATATATATATATATATATATATATATATATTTTGCACGTGCGTTATCAAAAAAAAAAAGAAAAAAAAATACTGCACGAGATACGATTACTCGATGGCGAGTCTGACGGTTAAACATGGGGGTCTCTATACGATGAAGATACCGAAATGACTTATGACCCCATGGTGTATCGCCCCCCCCCTCCCTCCGCCCGCGCCCCACCCCGAAGCACCATTTCCTTCCATAAAACCCTCGACTCCGATCAACGACGACCGAGACCCAAAACGACGATATCCCTCAACGAAAAGTTTGTCTGCGAGTGTGTGAATTTTCGTAATGCGTATTTTTTTATATATTTTTTTTTTTTTTTTAACAATTTCAAACGACGACGATTCAAGATCGGTGAACGACGATCACTGTATAAAATTCTCGTCTCGACGTCGTTCCGAAACCTCGTCAAAGATAGCACGTGATAACGTAATACGATTATTCCGAAGTTTCGTTCCCAATAACACAGATTCCGAGAAATTAAAACGCCGATTTATCCAATTAAACGAGGTTTATCGAGTATATAATATCGCGGATTTCTTATCGTTGTAATCGTTAAAATTAATTGACGAATTGATAATGATAATTTCGCGTTCTAAAATTGCTCGATAATGATGGATACGATTTATCGTTGAATTCAGTTTACGTCGATTTCGCTTTGCTTAGGAATATCGATTATTATTCAACGGGACAAAAATAAAATCGTCGCTCAATCATTTTTCCCAAAGGCTATCGACGATGACGAATAATTTGTAACTCACGTCTAATGATAAGTCCATATAGAAGGAAATGACTCGAAATTCGTTACCGACTGTAGTTCAGTTGAATTGCAGAAAACTGTGCAACTCAATATCGGTAAAAACGCGATCGGTATATCATTAGTCGGTATATTGTCGACTGTCGGTATGTTATACACCACGCCCGCTTCCAGTCGCTGTGGGTAAGGAAGTTTGACGGAAGAGATCTCGCTTATCGACGGTGAAAAAAATTGAAATCTCACACATCACACGAGCAGAGTGGTCGCCGAGGGTAAAAACAATATCTCGAGACGATGCGAAAAACGTTTCTCGCTCGTTCTCTCTGTCGCTCCACAGCGAGCGCCTGTAGCGCTGTTTCACTCGCACTCACGCGCGAACGAGAACAGTTTCGCATCGTCTCGACTTGTCGAGAACGCGATTCGCGGATTCGTACAATTTAATAGTCGCAATCGCGAGATTGACAATTACGACGGATTATGCGTCTTACGTAAAGCCACTGGGAAATTGTCGAGACGTTTATGCTCGAGAGATTCACGGAATGTTTTGTCGTAAGACGTTATTCCGTCAGGCACGTGACAAACGCCATCGTCGTATCAACGAAGCTAATCCAAACTCGAGTTGTCGACATTTGTTTTTTTTTTTCAATTTATTTCTTTATCGTTCCTCATCGTTGACTATGAAATTTCAAAGTTACAAGATCGTTTGAATGTTTCTCATAATTTCTGCATAATCGAAATCTTTGAATTTGATGAACAAATGAAGATAAAATTCATGACAATTGAGCGAAACATTTTTTATTTGGAGCCAAAGTAATGTGGCAATGAGTTTTGCATGAAAAAAGAAGTCGTTTTCACGATTCTATGAGCGATTGTATCAGGAGCTGTAGAAACGAATGAGCGATTGAGTTTTCGGAAGAGTGGAGGTATGAAAAATCCGGATTGCATGAATGATGATTCGTGAACGATGAGAAATTCGTCGTGATTTCCGTGCAAAGAAATTGACCGAGTTGCGCGAAGCTATCGGGCGTGCATGGGACCGTAGGAGCAAGCCATGATAGCTTGCTCCTCGACCGTGGATACACATCGGAGAGGTGGTAAAAGATCGTGCTCAAAGTCTCGCGGCGTTGGCCATTGATGGAAACGACGAGAGCCCCGAGGCCAACTATTTGTAAGCGTGACAGCTATATACCTCTTCGCGGAATTCTTCGATGATTGTAATGAATGTGGGTATATGTGAGCAACCGGAGATGATGAATTCGCGATGGATGTGAGACGTTTTCGACTCATAGTAACAACTTTGCTGCAACCCGCGAAACTAGTCGGAGGAGGCATATCCCATTTTTTTTTTACTCGGCGCACAATACACAGAAAAGCTGACCGTAACGAAAACATTTGTTGTTGCATAAAATCATGTAAAAATGTATCGTAATCCACTGGTAAAGAAATAAAATTTTATTCTTTCCCAACAGCGAGCCATAAAGCCGCGCAAAGAAAAAACTGAATAAATTGAGTTTAACAAAATTAAATTATATTTAAAGTATATTTTTTTTTAGGTTGCTTTGATTCCCCTTTTGAAATAGATGCATGTCAGTAATGTTGTCAGGCGAATGATTTTTTAAAATAGATTTGTCAGTTGTTCACATATAATTGGGAACCAGCAAAACACTTCACGAATCACATGTGAAACAGCCGGAGAGCTTTGGCCCTTCAAAATCGTATTCTGGTTTAATTCGATATCACGAGTGATGGGTCCCAAACCCCGTTTCGCATGGCAATAAGCCTCATTTCCGAAAGTTCGACGGTAGTCACCTAATTCCCCAAATCAGAATGGAAGGTAGCGAAAAACGTATTACAAATGTTTGGTACTGTAACACCATTTTTTTTTTTTTCGTAGTGCACTGCTGTGGTTCGACTTGCATTGAGAAAACTATTTCAACATAAATATTTTAATTTCGATGATGAAAAACAAATTGTCGTGATGTATGTGGTTATGTGAATTGTGATATTTCAACAAAAGACGTTTGGATAGAAACACACACACACACACACACACACACACACACACACACTCACGACTGTCTAGCTCGGGTTAGTGAACCTCTGGCACAAATTCCGTATTAGCGACCAGTCACACATCACTCACCGAACCCAAATTCCACGTTTATTCGATCAAATTATTTTTCAACGAAATGCAAACAAAAATAAACGATAAACAAAAATAATACAAAAAATAAATAAGGACACTATATAATTTTTTTTCATAATAATAAAATTGAAAAAAATTTGATATCGACTGTATTGTCGCACGAACGAAAATTGGAGTACATAGGCTCTCGTTGGCACTGCGGCAAAAATAACGCGACAGTGCCACAGTTTCGTCATCGCGTTTTATTCTCGGATCGTTTATAATTGTTACAATTAAGATGATCGCGACTCGCGGGAATAACTCATTCCGAGTTATATTCGTACACGTTCTGACGAGCTGAGTCGGTCCCTCCCCCCCCCCACCCCCCTCCCCCTCCTCCGCGTCCGTCTGCAAAGTCTTCGCGGCATGTTTTACCGCTATTTTTACACCGCCCTCGCTCATTGTCGACGCCCGAACTCCTACGTAATACGATACCGCAAACCCGGCTTCCGCGATAAAAGAGAATCGCCAACGAGCAGAAGGGTCGAGAAGAGAGAAAAAAAAATTACTCCCCAAATTGATGTCAACGATGTTAGCGAAATAAAAAAAATTACCAAAATCGACAGTCAATAATATCGACGATACATTCCACCATTGATAACATCGATAAAACCTAATCAATCCCCACGCATTTGTCCATATGACATTTTTCTACATTCCACGTATTCCCATTTCTTCGTCGAACCAAAAATTCTCACGAAAAAACGACTCATATTGAGAATCCGAGAAATTAATCCAATCGGCAATAAAGCGAATTCGTTCGAAATACCAGTGTTAAATTCCACGTAGAAATATTTCACACGTGGTACACGGAGAATGCCACAAGGTGCCCATGTATATATATATATATATGTACAGCCACCGTGCGAATAGAAATGAGACGGAAAAAAAAGAAAAAGAAAAAACGAAAGGAACAAACAAACAAAAAAAAAGAAAACAACGTATGAGAATGTGCGAGCGTCAGGACGAACGTTTTAAACGAGTTTTCTGAGGGTACCGTGTAACTGCAGGAGTAATATATATATATATATATATATATATATATATATATATATATATATATATATATATATACATATGTTACACACCGTGGAAAGAGGACGGGATTGAGATTCTCATCCTCTTCCTCTTCCTCGTGGCCGCGGACTTGTTTCGCCATTCGGCCCCGTCTCGACAGACACACACACACACGCGGGAGAGAGAAAGAAGGGAGGAAGAGCGAGGAGGTCGCACGAAAGCGGCCCCGAACTTTTATAAAAGTTGAGGAGGAAGAGAGAGAAACTTGTGGACGGGAGAGTGAGAGCGACCGGGGGAAGCCGCGCGAGGAGAGCCGGCAATCCGGGGGAGAAGGAACGCGAAGGAGCATGCACATCCCCCATCCCAACCTATACAAGGATCTAAGCGACCAGTGGGAACGGAATGCGCGTAAGACAGTCCCCCCCTCCCCCGTCCCTCGTCGCTGGTCCCCCGCTCGCCAATCGTCCATCTACCTCTTCCTTTTTCTCATTCGCGATCCTTCTCACCGCACATACTGTCCTGATCGTTCTACACTAAAACCTTCGCTTACCCGACGACTCACAACGCCACACACCGTTTGCCCAATGAACGCGCATCATGTTTCTCCTATTCCCACGGAACTATGTGTGGAAGTATTTTTTTTATGTACAGGGTGTTCGAAAATCAACGCCGCGCACACGTGAATCAAGGTTATCCGAGGTCATTTTGAGTAGAAAAAATATTAAGAGGTGATTTTCGCCTTTGTGGCTGGTTTTGGGAGTTGTAATGCGATTTTTTTTAGGATTTGGGATGACGTTTACTTTGATTGGCTCTAATGATCGATTCTTAGAATTTTGTTTCTGTTGGAACGAGAATTATTAACCGTTCAAACCTAAGTTAAATTTTTTTCTCAGACGGTTTTTCTGCAATTTATTATCAAACACGATTCTTTTTAGTTAAACATTTTTTAAAAATTTATTTCGATGTCATTTTATTCGGAAAAATAAGTTATAAAGTGGTATTTCTATTCACTTAATATAAGAGGTCAATTAATTATCTTTTATAGTTATTTTAAACAAAAACTGCACTTATTTATAACAAATTACTTCCGGAAACTGTACAATAAACCGTCCATCACTTTTGTCCATCGATCCTCTCAATAAAACCTTCGTAAAAAAAGTTTTCCATCACTAAAACAATAACGATGATAAATTGACCGAGCAAACGAAAAATGGCGTCCAAGTTTCCCGATGGAAATGTACAAGCGCGCCCTAAACGTGATTCGGATCACTGCAACAACGTCAAAATCTATCGACTGCGCCATTATAATATGATAATAAAACGATATAATACGAATGAATAATGTAAGAAGGCGGGGCGTTGGGTATGGACTGTGTCATTGCCGATCCAAGCGTCAAGTTTCAAATCCCTGTGAATTGTTTCAATAATTCAAAAGGTTGCCGCGCGAGGCGCCCGTTTACCTGGCGCTTCGGATTCCCTCATCGTTCACTCGTTACCATCGCCTTCTCTTATTTCTGTATAACATCATTTTTTTATCTCTGTTGTTTTTTTTTTTCACGTCTTCTTTCACTTGAACGTTCTCCGCGGCGGACTTTCGTTCCGCGTGATGCCAGTTTGCAAATTCCGCCGCGTCAGATCTCCGCGACTCGCGTTCAACGTGTCTACGAGGTTCCCCCCCCCTCCCCTTCCCCTAAACCAATTTCCAACCACCCAACAGCCTCGTCCTCGTCGTAAATATTATGAATCTTCGATCTCTCGTTCTCCCCCCGAACAACAGTAACCCGCCGTAACCGTATTCACGGATCGGCTATTTTACCGTTCGAACGAACACCGCGCACGAATTTCGACGACAAACATTTATGAAAAATTTACGTTCAACGGCTACGTCTCGAATTTCCATCGAAAACCATTATTGTGTCAATTAATTTTAGTATTTTGTTAGATATATATTCATTATGTACGAAATAAATTAGAAAATAGTTTTTTTTTCGTCCGATTGATTATTAATCCGTAGCTGGCGCACCGGGGGTCCAGATGACCCTCGAGCATGAGTCATCCCTGATTCCAAGACATCGATTCCGAATTTCTCCGAAAAAAATTGTCACTCTCGTGCCTTTTTCAAAGCACTCAAGAGTACTCAAAAAAGATGCGGAAAGAAAAAACATTACAGAGTAAGGGTCAATTGCCAACGAAAAAAAAATCTGTTTCACATTGATTATCGACAAGCTTATACAGTCACACGTGGATGAAGTGCACCGCTAACCAAAGACGAAAAAAAAAAGAAAAAAAAAAAATAGTGGAAAAAAAGGTGGAAGATATATGTATATATACGTGGCTGATAACCGACGGCAATGTCGTCCCGTCTCGAGCCCAGGACCGCGTTCACCACCTTCTTGCCTTCGAGTATTTCACGTTCACGGGCATCCACGTTGCCCGTGGTAAAACGCTTTCTGTGTGTGTGTGTGTGTGTGTGTGTGTGTGTGTGTGTGTGTTTGTACATCTATATAGCTACACACGTACGTAAGCGGGTAGGACAAGAGTACCGCGAGAGTACGTATAGGCATGTACACACAGAGACGTGTATAAATGTATATACACACACATATATATATATATATATATATATATATATATATATATATACGACGTGCAGTTCACAGTCAGCGTGGGACCAGGGCAACTCAAAAAGTCGCACGACGCGCCATACCAGCGGTTCTCATTCTCTCGCGATCGTCCCTCGCAGCTCTGTATATATATATCTCCATCGGCCAGATCCCCCGCAATTTAAACCCTCTCACGGGCCACTTTCCCATACAAGTTATTCCGCCTTCTTATTCACCCAACCCTTGTCACAACTTCAACTCATCGACATTGTGTCGAATGAATCGTTCACGTCCAATCGACATTCTACATCTCGACTAATCAAAAAGAAAGAATGAAAAAAAAACCAAATTGAAAGAGATAAGAAAATTTCTTCAATTCAACGAAAACTTGTTTAACGCGAGATTCGAAGCCGACCGAATGGACATTCCGACATCATCCCTCTTCGACACTGCACCTCCCCCTCCCTGGAATCGTTCTGAGTACGATCGAAGCTCGTGGGGATGTTCTCCCAAGTAAAAAAGTATTATCTATAGGCTACCCCAAGTGAAAAAATTGTATAAAAGCTATACATGGGATTGGGCACATATATAGTTTATATATAGATTATACATAATTTTTTCACTTGGGCTTGAATAATAATAATAATAATAATAATAATAATAATAATAATAATAATAATAATAATAATAATAATGACAATAACAATAATAATAATAATAATAATAATAATAATAATAAGTTTTTAGAGTAGAATAAAGTTGAAACGCACGTGAGAATGGCTCATACCTTCATCCTATTTCAAAACCTCCTTGGCCCTAAAAGTCACGTTGAAATAATTCGAAACAAAGGCAAAAACTTCGAAACAATTTCAAATAAATTAAAAAACTTCGATTCGGATTCACATGCGAATCCCAATCGAATAATGATGAATGAAAAAAAAAATCGCACGCTCTGTCTGGGAATTATTGCAACGGGTTTTTTTTTTTTATTTCTTTTTCTTCTTTCATTCTTCTTCATCGTCGAGTATTTTGCTCCAGTTTGAATGACGTAGACGGGTGAAATGTGTGTGTGTGTGTGTGTGTATATCCGAGAGCAGATGCAGTTTTCCGGAAAAGAAAGGAAGCACGATTGAGCGAGGACGAACGGGAGATCAGGAGGCGCGAGAAACACGGCCGGAAGCTGCGAGAGTACGTTCGGAGGGGGAGAAAAGCATCTTTGCAGACACGTGTATATATGTATGTACAATATATATATATATATATATATATATATATATATATATATATAGGGATAGTCGAATCTTGTCGGTGAACAAGCGTGGTCGAAGCCGTTTCGAAGCGGTTCACGGGTGCGAGACAAGGATGAGAGTAGCGAGAAGGAAGAAAGAGAGAGAGAGAGAGATAAAGGGCGAGGTTACGGAGGGACGACGAAGGAGCAATGGGAGAGCCGAAAAAGGGAACGCGTATGAGGCGATCATGTACCGCGGCGAGTCTTCGTGCGGCCCGCTTTCGGGACATCTGCTCCTTGGAATAAGGGTCCACCGACCAAATTCCTATTATATCGTTTACCCAACGATCAAACCCTCGCGCGGGTTTCTCACTTTTCTTTCTCTTTTTTTTCTTTCCATTATTTTTCATTTCTTTTTTCTCCGTCTCGCACCGTGTAAAAAAAAAGTTCCCCCTCCCCATTTCGTATGAATGCAGCACGAGTTCACCGTGGATTCATCGTGATTCATTTATCCGATGGTACGAATGTGAACTCCGGTTGACAGCCACTGACATATTCGTTCATGGGCTGAATGAATTCATGAAGAATTTGTCCGGTTCGATTTGTGGAAAATTTTCTCATATCATTTTTGTTTTTGTTTTTGTTGTAAAAAAATATATTGTTTATGAAAATTCCACGAAATATATTTGATAAGAAAAATTTGTCGTTAGTTTACAAGTTTCAAGTATGAGAAAAAAAAAATACATCGAGTAATCGTCGAATAAATAAAAATTTTAAAAATACATGAAAATACATGTTCAATTTATTTTTATCTGTACTATGGGATTTTTTTTTCAGTTGCGATATACTTTTTCGTACCTTTTTTTTTACACATTTGTATTTACAAAAAATATTCAACACGATGAAAAACATTTTTGTCAGCTCCTTCCCCCAAAAAAAATATATATATATAAATAAATAATTCTAGAAAATTCTCCAGGAAAATCTATCCAGAAGAAAAATCTCCAAGAATTCATAACCCATGAACGAATATCAGTGCCTGATGTCAAAGGTTTATACTTGCTCCATTTAAAGAATGAACCAAGGTGAATTCATGCTGCATTCATCCAAAATGTTTTTTTTTCAACACGGGACTATCGGCTATCGTCTATACATATAAATGTGTATGTTTGTGTGTGTGTGTGTGTGTGTGTGTGTGTAGACCGTATGCTTGTCAAGCGGTTCTCCCCTCTTTTTTTTCCCGTTATGCATTTCGCGTATACGTTTTACAACACCGCGGGTTTGCAGCTGCCGCGAACGATAGTTCCCCGATGTTCGTTTCATGTAGTCCGCGCGCACACACCTGCCTCTCGCAAGCGTATAAGTGGCTCAATCGACCACCCGAGACAACACGCCGGGGACTCTTCGGACGGCGTTCTCGAATTTTCCATGAAAACCCAACGGATACATGTATGCCGACGCGGAAGACCTTACTTGTGATATAATTTGGAAGATGAGACTTTTTTAAGATAATAAAGCATACCTATTGATCCAATTGTTCAAGCCGAAAACCACAAATATTCACACGATGACATATGGTATTTGGATACACGAAATTCTCGATCGTAAAAAAAATTGTTTTCGGTATTTTCGACGAAGAATTATTATCTCGTCTGCTTAGAATCCGCGAATAACTCGGTTCGCGCGGTCTAGACGGAAAAATCATTGGAATCCGTTGAGAAGATCCAAAGAAAGAGAGAGAGAGAGAGAGAGAGAGAGAGAGAGAGAACTAGTGACTGTGAGAAGCTGTGAGGCATTCGGTTGCGGGTATTGTAGGGTGACACAAGTTGTAAAAGAGAGACGAGAGACGCTCGGTCACTATTTCTGGCGGGGCGTCGACCCGCAGACGCCTCCCAGACTATGTCGCGAAGAGAGACGAAACTTCGCACATGCCACACCAGTCACATAAAAAGAGAGAGAGAGAGAAAGACAGACAGAGAAATAAAGAGAGCGTCCCCGACGTTCAATCGTCGCACGACGTCGCGGACGTGGAGTACACGTCCGCATACCGCGTCGACGACTCTCTCACTCTTCAGGCAAAATCTGTCGAATTTATATCGACCATAAGTTGAGTTGTTCGAGAAAAAGGATAATAAACCTACTCTCAGAGTTAGCTGGGATGATGAAATCGTTTTTTTTTTCCACCTAAGACGGAAATTTGCAAGTAGACATATCCATAAGGATGTAACATTTGCCTATTTGGCAGCCTCCAAACGTGAACTCAGTGGAACAGGAGCGTCTTCAGCGCCACTCGAAGCTCCAGCCTCCGAGAAACGAAAAAAAAACCAACGGTACAGGACTCAGGGAAGAAGGTTCTAAGATGCGTTCATGAATTTCACGCGAGTATCGAACGAACAACGGATATCACAAGAAGACAACCGACCCGGAAACACCGCAGCCCTCGTGTGCGCCTAGTTGGAAAACTGGGAAAAAATCACACGATCGTGTTGGACCGGGGGGGCCCCGCAACAATCCCCGGACACGAATCCAATGGAGAACGTGGTGATCCGCAATGAAGCACAAGCTCCGAGGATCAAAAACGTGTGTTCACCCCGCACCAGCTGATCCGACAGATTGGCCGGTATCTGGAAATGTTTACCCGCTGTTGCCGAAAGTCCGGTGGAAAGTATGTCCCCCCTGTAGCTGGCAAGCTCTGGATCGACAATGATGGACATTGGACGGTCCTACTGAGTAAACGGCATCTTGGTTCAAGCACTCTACTTTTAACCTAAGGTGTTCATTCCCACAAATATCTTACATTCCAGAAGATACCCAGACGACGGTCTTCTGCCACTCACTGCCAGGTCCGTGAAGGTCAAACTTACTCTCACCAGCGACCACGACACTATTTCAGCGTGTTTCACGCTTCGTCCGACAAAAATTCATCGCATGGTTGGGTGGGGCTCGAAGTTCAGAATGAGCAATGTTCAGAAAGGCCAAAATTTCGAACGCGCGATGCTTCGAACGACAATGTTACGAATGGTCGTGGCGTAGAATGAAATTGTTTCGAATGGTCAAAATTTCGAATCGGATTGTAGCCTTCCGAACGCCTACCTTTCGAGCTTTCCCACGCGTAAATTATCAAAGTTAGAGATATGCCGTCGCGGACTTTTTTATAGGAAATTTATTTCTCTACAATATTGTTTATGTGAACTTTTTGTCTATATAGCGTTGTTTATCCAGCGTTTGGACAGAAACAAACAAAACGATAAGAAAATCGATGCATTTTTACCTTCCCGTCAAAACGCTGGTTAAACAACGCTATATAGACCAAAAGTTCACATAAACAATGTTGTAGAGAATTGAATTCCCTATAAAAAAGTCAGTGACGGCATATATCTATCTGTGATAATTTACGTGTGGGAAAGCTCGAAAGCCAGGAAATGTTGAAAACCGCAGCGGTTTTCTATTTTTAAAAATTATCGTTAATTTAAAAATTAGCGTAAATTATCACAGTTAGATATATGCCGTCACTGACTTTTTTATAGGAAATTCAATTCTCTACAACATTGTTTATGTGAACTTTTGGTCTATATAGCGTTGTTTAACCGGCGTTTCGACGGGAAGGTAAAAATGCATCGATTTTCTTATCGTTTTGTTTGTTTCTGTCCAAACGCTGGATAAACAACGCTATATAGACAAAAAGTTCACATAAACAATGTTGTAGAGAAATAAATTTCCTATAAAAAAGTCCGCGACGGCATATCTCTAACTTTGATAATTTACGCGTGGGAAAGCTCGAAAGGTAGGCGTTCGGAAGGCTACAATCCGATTCGAAATTTTGACCATTCGAAACAATTTCATTCTACGCCACGACCATTCGTAACATTGTCGTTCGAAGCATCGCGCGTTCGAAATTTTGGCCTTTCTGAACATTGCTCATTCTGAACTTCGAGCCCCACCCGCATGGTTCAAGCTTGGAAGTAACTGTAAATACAAATGAATGGCTGAACGGATTCGTGCGGGTACGGCATCGACGTTTGGCCGTGGCTGGCGGATGGCTGGGCGAGATCGTATGCGAGGTTATGTATGTGTATAGGGGCAACCCCCGTTAGGCCACAAGCGGATACGCATGCACGCACGGCGCATGCCTTGTGGGTATAGGAAAAGGAAGCGAGCTTCCTTCCTAGTACGATGTCACGCGCTGCGGACACAACGCCAACGTTCGTTTATATAATCCATCCTGTGACGTCACATCACACACACTGTGTGGCTCGATCCATTCATCAGTTTACCGGGGCTGCGTCTGTAATCCGGCTGTACCTGAGCCCGGCTACTGCAAGCATTATTACACATGTATCTGTGTGTATACGTACACCAGAGTGGTCGTTAAAAATTAATTTTCAGTCCCTATTTTTGGCATCTTTGATCCTAAATCCAAATCACTTGTTTCCATCTCAATAAATGCTCAAAATGTTCCAAAAAAATTCGTGGAATCTCATCAACTATCCTCTGGTGCGAGGATCAATCGTTATATCGCCGAAGGAATCATTTCCTCGAACTATATAATCGTACAGACAAATATTTAAAAAAACCTAAAGAACGTAACAATTAAGCAAGGCTCTAGTGGACCCAATTAAACTCCAGACCACGAGTCGAATCTTTCATTATCGTCGAATAAAAACAATTTTCCAAAGTCACGGAAATGAGTATGAAAATTTTAGTAACAAGTTGACACCAGAGCATTGAATACAGTGAAGTATTAAAAAAAAATGATTTTCCATGCACGAACAAAAATCCACAACGACTCAAGGTCCAATTTAATCGCCCCAAATGAATACAACACGAGACAGTCCATCCTCCCAAAGCGTTTCACGTACGATTGTCGATTGTCCTCTCACGCAAACCTATTTTTCTCTTTTTTAATACATATTTTTTTTTTTATCATTGTTTCCCCCGTCCAATTAGTGGGTCTTCCGTAAATGAGTTTCCGGCTTCCTACATGTGTGAAGCGTGTTAAGTTGGTTTTTTTTTCTTTTTTCTTTTTTTTTTTTTTGACGCATGTACGAGGTCCGAGGACAAGTTGCGGAAACGGTAGAAGGCGTTACCGTACGGATAGGACCCGAGAACCCGGGTTACGGGTCTCGGCAACAAACACACACATATATACATATATATATGTGTGTGTATACATATATATGTAATGGAAACACGCGTTAGCCTCATGAGTTTAAAGAGCCCTCCCTCCGTCGCACACACACACACACACACGTGTGTAAACGACGAAACACAATCGCCCGAGTTGATAACGCCGCCGACATTCTCGTCGTTGAAGTCGGCTTCGTCGCGTTAGTCGGGGCCACGACGTCGCGCTGCCAAACAATTGTCAAACGCAAGGTCTCACAAAAACATAGTTTTTAAGGTAGAACCCTCAATAAGAGAGTTCCACGTCAGATTTTCATGAAACTTGGCATACTTATAGGTAGTATTGATGAGAAAAACGGTTCGGTTAAATTTTCATGGGTTTCCGGAGCGCGAGAAAAAAAATATATCAACACTTTTATATTCACACGTTTAACACGGAGCCTCATGGAGAATCACGATTAATTTGATGTAATACAAAAAGTTTTCGTCAGATTTTAATGAAAAAACACTATGGACCTAAAGGACGAGACTGTATAGTCACCGGACTTGGGTTACGGTCAATAATTCATCCGCGGGAATGACGTAACTACTTCTGTCACGCGATAAGAATTCTGACGCCTCCATTCACGTACCACCCAACGGGGGATAACGGCAGCTGCGTTGCCATCGTCGCTATGTCGCACCGATTCCAGAGTGCGAAATACATTTCTTTTTTTTTTTATTCGATATTATATTTCGTTAGTCGTGGGTTACATTTGAAACGATCTGAAGTCACTTCAATCACGCAGGAACTTATTTTGACGAACTATGTTCGTTATTGAGTTTAATCGTATTTTTAAAAATCTTTCGTCGTCCATGTGTCTGTGTGTGTGTGTATAGCTGCTCGAACATAAATTCCAAAGAGGAGACGATAATTAAAAAAAAACTCCCGAAAACGTGTCGAATGAAATATAATAATTTCGCTTTAACGAAATTTCATTTAATGTGGGTGAAAAGAAAAAGATGTAGCAAACTTGATACAGTTGGTACAACGTCGATCGAATCAATTTCGAGCAGACTGAATTTTCAATCGAACCTCGTAATATCGTTTGGTTGAAAAAAAAAAAAAAAAAAAAAAGAAACGCGACCGACTAAGATTCAATTTTATTTTCGTTTTAGAAACCTCAAATTTTTAAAGATATTTCAATTTATTTATTCCGAACCATATATTATCCTCTAGGAGCCTCGTAAAAATAAGGAGCACCCTAATACATATTAGAAAACATTCTAAAAACCTTTCTCATAAAAAATTTAATTTCCCATACAATTATTCTCATGGTTTTTCCCTCAAATCTGCATATTTCACGAGATATCAAGATAAAAACTTGCAATTTTATCTAAAAAAAAAAAATTAAACTTCGATCATGATTCGACTCCAGTTTTTATCATTTTTTTTCCACGAAAATAATAATGTCCTCGTTCTCTTTTACCATAAACCAAAAAAGAAACTTTCCACGGTCGAACGCTGAAGATTTAATTTTTAACGACCATCCCAACCTATATATAGGTACACACATATATCTATATATATATATGTATATATGCGTATATATTCATGTACATGCGCGCACATACACGTGACACAAATGTATGCAGCCATGAAGTTACGTTTGTATGTTTGCGCAACAGGTCGTACGGCGGGCTCGCATGTGTTGGCAGCGCGCAGGTGGCGCTCCGACGTCAGAAAAAAAAAAAACAAAAGCAAAAAAAAACAGAACAACCCACGATTGTCGCCATGTGTCGGCAACAAACGCGTGTGCGATATCAAAAGGGTTCTCTCTCGCGGGCGATAAGACGTCGCGAGTGGCGCCGACTCGTTCGGTTCGAATTATACATATCACGTAAATACATCTATATGTCTGTATATGGTATACAAAAAAATTCTAGATCATCGGGGAAAAAAAACGTTTGACAGAGTCGACGACAATCGATCGATCGATCTTTCGAGGATGCATCGTCGTTGGCTATATATCCATCGAAACGAATGAGGCCAACGAACACGTTTGGTTCACGACAGCGCATGCGCCTCTCGGGGCTCGCAGCTGAGAGAGCCATCAGCCAGCTTCGAACCGTCTAGAGCTCATCCGGCTCGTCAATTCGTGTACCCAACACCACCCGCTATACTCTTTCGCTTCGACACCTACACACACTCATACACGTGATCAAACCAACTGGAACACAACCCACTAACCAGACATTCGAGCTGGTAGTTTTTTTTTTTTTAATCAATATAATTATTCGAATGATATCGTCGGGAATTGAGAGACTAGGCCACTGTAGAATTTTCGAAAAATCGATTTTTTTTGTTTAAATAGTTCCTTGAGACCTTGAAAATGATGTCCCAAAAGATTATGACCGGGAAAAATCTCCGAGTACTCGGTTCTCGAATTTTTTATATTCAAGTAGTCTTGTATTAAGAAAATTTAATATTTCACGAACGATCACGCTTATCCGAAAAAATCGACGCGATTAGTTCGAAGCGTGAAAAAAAAAAAAAAAAAAAAAAAAAAAAAAAAATTCTCGCTCAAACGGATATTACATAGCCGCGTTTCCTCAGATCCGATCTGACTGCCCCCACACGTTGGACGCGGGCTCCGCGAGAATTATATGACGTCACACGAGCGGAAGCGAAACCGCGCTCGCGCGCGCTCATCGTGTGAGCGCATCGCGGGATGTCCCTCGCGGGCTATGCGGATGCGAATCGCTGTAACGAAGCGGCAACCGCTCGTGACCCACTTGGTGAGGGAAAAAAAAAAAAATGAAAAAAAAAAAAGAAACGACAAAAAGACAGTCGACGATGATTAAAAAGCAACGGCCCAGCTGGTAGACGAGCTTTTTTTTAAATTTATTTTTTAATATTCTACGAACAAAATTTTCTTCAACATACTCGCTCGATTATTCGACCGAATGAAAAACGTAAAAGTGGAAAAATCTAATCGATGACATGGCGCAAGCGACAAAGCGGCCGGAAACGATGTAGCGGAAAATATATATATTCACACGCATGTTTTTTTTTTTTTTCGTATTCTGTATTTTTTAAAATTACGATTTTTTTTATAATTTCCGAATGGCATCTTCATTGCTAATATTTATTTTTTTAAATTTCTTGTAAAACTGAAATAAATATATCGATTTATTTATAATAATGATTTATTATAAACAACCACAATGAATCATCCTTCCAAAAAAATCGATAGATTTATTTTTGTTTACAGGAAATCAAAAAATAAATATCAGCAATGAATACACCATTCCAAAAATTATTTAAAAAAATCATTCCATCCATTTTTTGTACGAAATACGAAAAAGAAAACATTCGTCAACTCAAAAAACAGCACGATAACTATTTTCTCTTCAATTTTGAATGTTTTAAATCTCGTTAGGGGGGAAAGGGGGTGAGGGAAAAAATTTCTAAAAAAATCGGGGCATGTTTTTGGGTCGCCCCAAAGTGAGAAAAAAAAATTGACTATCATTTCTAAAGAGTCACCCCATCATAAATTGACCCATCCGAATTGAGGCGTCTTTCCCCATGCTTACAACATACATACATATATATACATAAATATATATATATATATATACACACACACAGACACAAACAAAAACGGCAACGGAGAGGCTCGTGGGAAAAACGTACGGAGTACGAGTGGAATGCCTCGAGATTCCCCGCGTTGCATGGTTCATTCACGAGAAAGGTTGAATGGGGGAACGTGTTCTCCCGGAACAGAGTGAGAAATACACGGACGAGCGTTCTCGCGCTCGAGAAGCTGCGCGCGCAGCCACGCAGAATATCCGTTTCCGACGGAACAATGACACCGAAAAAACGGTCGTATCGTGTTCCACGATGAAAAAAGAAAAAAAATTTTTTACATAAATAAAAAATGAAAAAAAATAAAAAAAAAATAAAACATAAAAATTACGTTCAAATCTTCGCGAAACAATCGTGAATGTAAAATAACGTGAAATCGTATTCATGCACGAATCATCCTCGCGCAATTAATGATCCATTGGATGAGAAAATAATTAATTCACAATCGATGAATATATCAAAAGCAAAGTGGACAAAACCGTCGGACACGATTTATTCGCGCGTGCGAGTGCTCGACCCGAGTTTGCGCATGCGCGCGTTCACACACGAGCATAAATACTTGTGTATATATATCGACGCGTGGGCGTGTAATACCTGCATGTATTATGTAACTCGACTTGTGTATCGAGTACCCACACCGGCCAGGAACGCGATATCGGGAACCTCCGGATAGTCGTCCGACTTTACGTCTGTAAAAAAAAAAGAAAAAAAATGTCGGTGATGGGGCATTGTGTGGTAGACCGCGACGACGATGACGACGACGACAACGACAACGACGATAAAAATGAATTTAAAAAAAACGTAAAACGCTCGCACGCAGCTTAACTGATCGTAAAATTTCGCGGCTTCGAAAGAGTTACGCGAAGAAGCAACGATATGCCCATGAGACAAAACGTCTGGCAATGGCGTCGCTTTGCCGTGGTCCCACCCACTCGAGTCTCGTACAAATACCGATTTTTTTTTTTTTTTTTTTTTTTTTTCGTTGTTGATAATTTTTAGTCGAGAAACTAAATTATGGCCTAATTTGAGTATTTATAGATTCGCATTTTTTTTTTTTCGTGGCGTCGAATCTAAGGTTAGAAAAATTACATGTATAAACTATCCATGGGACTAAACATAGACTATATATTCCCAATTTCATCTGGAGTATATAATTTAATTTTTCGAGTATATAATTGATTTAATATAATTTTTTTTACTTGGAATTCGACGCTACTTAAAAAAAATATCCAACTGTATGAATACTGAAAAAATTAGGTCCGAGTTTCGATTATTAAGTCTATATAGTCTAAGTATATTATATTATGTACAATCTATATATATATAGACAATACATAACTCCCTACTTGGGATAAGACTCAACCACATAATTTACAAAATTAAAATCGATCAAAATTTCGTTTCCTTCTCAAATAATCATTATTTCAAGTGGGATAACATTCTTTTTTTTGTCCAGCAAAGAGTTGAAGAACTTTGGGACAACGTATTGAATGATTCGCGACTATTTTGTTGCACGCGACGAAGGCCCCCGGAGAGATGAGAGATAAGCGATGGAGCAGAGAGCGTGACACGGGGGGCTGGAGGCGAAGGTTGAGAGTCACTGGGGTCTCAAAGAAGTTCCCACACCGCTTCGCGTCTCCATTGCTATTATATACATATATATATCGTTGTCCCAACACGGGGGGCTTAGGATAACGTCGTCGTCGTCGCCCGTCGACGACAAAGAACCCGCTGGCTTTGGTCGACAAGCCACACAACCGAAGTCTAGGATTGGCCAATGTGACTAACCAATCGTCGGACTATCGACCATTCGCGTACGAGCAACCAGAGACAATCTCGAAGGCCCCGGGTTTCTTTGTCAGATCCATTAACGATGTGCCACACGTTATAACTAAATATATATATATATATATATATATACATATACATATATATATAAGACTCGCCGCAGTCCGAGACATAGTCGAAAAAAATTATGAACGTGGTTGACGATGAGACTGTCGTCTCGTAAAATTTTGAGACGTGAGAAAATGAAGAAAACGCGTGGAAGAAGGACGAGAATGGAAAATACATAAATTGAATGTTGATGTGGAATGGAATTTGGTTGGGGAAACGGGGGGAGGGTCGAGATAGAGAGAGAGGAATTTGAAATGATAGAGGGGACACGAATTACGGGACACACCAGTCAAAGTTGAACGAACCCACGCGCTCCGAAATCAACTCGCTAATTTTATTTTATTTTTTTAAAATTTTTTTTAAAGGTCTCGCTGTTCCACTTTTTCACCGACGAAATATTTCACTCTGGGATTACCGTAATGGCAATGCGTACACACACACATACGAGATATATATATTCATTAGCGTCGCGAAATTTTAAAAATTCCGGCTACATGATTTTTGGGACTTGAAAATAATGGTCTGACTAGTTACTGACTTTTCTACTAGCGTTTTTTTTTAATTAAGGGGTTTTGGGACAACGACGATGGTACCTTCAAAATTGAATATTTTTTCGTGAAAAAAATCATGAAAGTACCTCGATATATGTTGCAATTGTTACTGCACAGTGTGTTTCAAAAAAATTATTGTAACATGGCTGAAAAAAAATATATATATAAATCCCTCAATTCTTCCTCCATCAATTAGATCCAACCTCTCAAATTTTCATCGTGGGATTGTGTTCAGTAAAATCGTACATCGAAAGACATCATAGATTGACAATCAATAACTTCACTCACCTCCATAAAACGCACTAATCACGACCTTAATTAAAATAATCGAATAATTATAAAAAGAAAATTAATAAAAATAATTTCGATAAAATTTTTCATTTATTCAAATAAATTCGAAAAAAATAAAAAAATTACGACGATTCCGAAGGACTTGTATCACAAGCATTGTCATAACAAGTGAGTGTGTGACGTCGAGTGACCGCATTCCGGAACGCGAATCGATCGTAATCGAGACGCGGGTAAGTGTCCCGTGTCGATGTAATCCGAAGGGAAATAATTTTTGCAATGCCGATGACTGATAAGACACGAGAATCCGCGTGTGGGTGTTTGATGATTATGGTATGCGGTAACTATATATAGTTGCCACGAAGATTGACGTAGTCGGAGGAGGGGGGGGCGTGCAAAAAATCAAACGGCATCGCATCCTCGTCGTCAATAGGTTTACGACCCAGCAGTCCACACGGGGCCCGTGTACTACTATCACACACACACACACACACACACACACACACACACACACACACACACACACACATATAAGTTATACACCGAGCGTAGCGAGCTATGTCACGGTGGAGTCGCCCGTCCGGCTTTTAAACTTTAAAGAGACGGCAAAGGCGCCCGTTGCGTCTAGTTCCCCCCTCACCCCCCCTCGCCCACCCGTTGCAGAGGTGCTCAAGTACTCGTTCTGTCCGCACGCTAGCAACCGTAAAAGCCTTCTCGTTCAATCAACATTTTTTATCAATGCATTTTCATTTTTTGCCGAAAAATAATTGAAATATAATAAAAAAATATAATAAAAAATATATAAAAAATATATAATAAATATGATTAAAAATGTGTAAATATATATTTCAGGAGGGTTCTAGGCAAGGATCATTTTTTTATTACAATTTTGTCTATTACGTCTTTGGGGATTAAAAAATTTTTTGATCCCAATTAAAATCCCTAAGAATGTGTAAATATTGAGATAGGTTGAAGGGACCTTGCGACTATTTTGAAAAATTTATTCGGAGCCTAGCCGAGGGGGGGGGGGAGGGGAGCTACAAATTTTTAATTGAAAACCGACCCTCAATAATGACCACTCTAATAAATATATATATTCGATTAATGTTATTAAAAATAAACATTAATATAAAATTGAATAAAATACACATTAATGTTATTGAAAATACACACATTAAATAAATATATCGGCATGAGCCATCTGATACAGATTTCAAACCCAAGAATATATATTTTTTTTTTCAAAAAATACAGATGTTTTTTTTTGTGTTCTTTTCAAAAGAAACGAATCGTCGATTCAACGTGGGTTAAGAAACGCAACTCGAAGTCAAAATCGTTTGACGAAAAAAAATGGTCGCACACGCGCAGGTTGCCCGGATCGTGTCGGTCGGCGGGGGCGAAGGCGGGAGGGGCGTATCAGCATTGTAACGTGTCGCTCGCCCATACACGTAACTCACACTTACATATTTATATATATATATATATATACCGCGTGCATACCAACACTCGCGTAATTACGTGGAGTAGGTATATCGCGGGGCTGTGGTATCGCGTTGGCTGAGGTATGCACAACGTGCCACGTACATAGTCGAGAGCTTCTCCGTTGGAATAATATCATCCGAGAAAAAAAAACCCGAGTTCAGCTACATGACGTAGCCTATGCGTCATCGACGAATATCAGACCTTCTTCAAAATGTCTTGTATGAAAATATAAGAGAATAAAAATTGACCGAAAATAATCCGTTGGTTTAATATTAAACGCAGTTCTTGAACGAAGGGCTTAGTGAGACTTTACATTTTTTTAAATAATGTAAAATTTTCCGAAATCTTCGATTTTTCAAAATTTCAAAAATTCGAAAAAATCTTTGAAAAAAAAAAAGTTTTTTGAGACAAAAGCGATAGGTCCCGAAAAATTGATTTTGTTTTTCATAAAACAATTCATACGAGTACCTCAATATATGTTGCAATTAATACTGCATTATAATAAAATTATATTAACATTGCTAAAATGAAAAAAAATCAGGAAAATTCCTCAATTTATCATTAAACAAATAGATACCGACCGCTAAATTATTTTTCTGTTTTTTTTTTTATTCCAAATCAATTTTTATTGATAATTTTCAAAACATTTTTTCACATTAATGAAAAATGTTTGATCGCTCGTGACGCGCATGCGCAAAGTTACTTATGGACAAATGAGCTCGATCGACTGTAGTTTGCGGGTATCATCTATGCGCCAGCACCTGCCGCTTCGTTCGCCTATTCACTGAAATTGAAATAACCGTAGGTGGCTTTTATGCAAGTCGGTCTCTCACCGTCGACCCCCCCCCCTCCTCTTCCCCTCCTGCCCCACCTCGCCCGAATGAACCTGTTGCACGGGCCCGTCAGGTTCTCCGTGCAACGCGCGTGGATTCAGCATTCGTATTTCTTTTTTCTCTTTTTTCCTTTTTCTCTTTTTTTTTTTTTTTCGTTTTTGCCTTATTACGAGAACGTTACACAGTTTCTACGTGGCACGAACGACGTTTCTCGAGTCGGCTGTTCGTGCTGTTCCACACGAGTGGAAGCTGCGATCTGTATAGATATTCACGCACGAATACGCAAACTATCGCACCGTGTGTACATATATATATATATAGGTATATGTATATGTAATATATATTAAAACAGTCGTTAAAAATTAAATCTTTAGCGCTCCGCCCTGTAGAACATTAGTTTTTGATCAAAGAAGTCGAGGACTTTTTTAATTTTGTAAAAAAAATGATAAGAACAGGTGCCGAATTACGATCAAAGTTAATTTTTGAGATAATCTTGCAGTTATTTGCAAATAACTCGCAAAATATCCAAATTTGGAAAAAGAATCATAGGAATTTTTTGATAGGAAATTCAATTCCCTATAAAAAAGGTCCTATTAGATTTGATGGATAAACGTGTATTCATGAAGATATTCCGACATATGTATAGAGATATAAACACACGTGTACGAACGACATCGTAGAGTCTGTGCGTTACAGCATTTTCTACTGCGCCATAGGGTCACGCAAGTACACGAGCTATACTCGTGTCCTCGGGGCGAACAGCTGCTACCCAGAGCTTGAGCTTTGTTCGTGAAAGACCCTGAAGCCCGTACGTTCGAGTGACGAGCCGACTATAACGATATATATATATCGAATGGGCAACATAAATTACATTACTTTTGCATAACGTATAACATTCGTTTTATTTATTTATTTTTTTTCTATTTTTCTTTTTCATTCGATCGAATGGAATATTCGATAATGGCGATAGTATGAAATAAATGATTGATTGGATGATAAAGAGGGCGGTAGTGATGTTTCGTGGTGTATTGTTCGGTCACGAGGTTTCGAATGATCAACGAAAATCGATGAAACTCCATTTCTGGCCTTATTGTCAGATTTTTCGTTTTTTTTCTTCTTTTCAATTTGTTTCCAAGTCATCAGCAATTACTCGTCGAAATGATTGTCCCATTGTCGATGAATTATCGAATCTCACGTCACACGCACGACAACTCGCTTCTTCGCTGTGTGTCTCTCTCTTTCTCTCTCTCTCTCTTTCCCATTCGTGCTATCAAATTTTCGGAACGATTGTTATCGCGTGCGTCGGGCTATCTTGATGAAAGACAAACATAGGGTCGTCGAGAGGAGGGGGGAGGAGGGGGAGGAAGGAGATAAGCTCGTGACGGAATAGACCTTTTGAAAATATTCCATTTATAAAATTCTTAAAGTTGTGACTGATTGAAAAAAAAATTACAACTTTTTAAAATTTAGTAATCAAAATTAATAATCGATTGTACGAATAATAATAATGACTATAAGATTTTTACAAAAAAAAAATTATTTAAAAAAAACCAACTTCAACGAAAAACAAAAAAAAAACTGAATAATACGATTTTTTTTAAATTCGATAATTTTGAATCGCAGCATCGATCAATCGTAAGATAATTTTTTTGTTCTGTCACTGAAAATACATTTAGACGATTGTCGTATCTCAAAAATGCATTTTCACGGTCTCTTATATCGGTCGAAGAATGTCAAAGCAAAGTTGTTGATAAAAGCCAATTGTCTTCGAACTCGATTAATTGAATAACATTGTACGGAGAATGAGATTCATCGTCGTGAAGATTGAGAACCGCTGAACGACGATTTGCCCGAGAGGCACACCGAAATAGACACCCGCAGCGAGGCCTATAACCGAGAGAGCACTTTTCCTTCTGCTCTCACTTGCGTAACTCAGACGCCCCCCCCCCCCAAATTTATAGTCGTTATCTTAATTAATTACACATACGTGTAACCATGTACAACCACACATGTAAAACTCGCGACAAAGCTCGATCGTCAATGGCGCGTGGGTGACGATAATAATTCTGTCCTCTTCTACTTTCCGGTTCAAATTCTCATCTCTCATACCGGAAACGCTAAAACACCACAAATTCACATCGTTCGGCTCCCCAAAAAAAAATTCTATCAAAAAACAACAAACAATTTTAAAAAAAAAATCTCAGCAACCAAAATCTTTGGGACGCTTCGACAAAGGTTGAAAAAAAAAAAAAAAAAAAAAATTCGAAGCCAAACGTTAGTTCAATGCTCCCTCCGGACAAGGTGAATTTTGAAAAATCTCGAAACCCAGCAAATTCCCAACTTTTGTAAATAAACCGATCCAACAGTTCAACACAAACCACATCGACGAGATAGAGAGACCAAAAAACAGACAACGAAAAAAAAAAACAACAAGAATCGACATTCAGATGATAAATAGAAATTTTATGTGGACAAAAGCAAAATTCGAAACAAGCTCGCAAGCTTGGTTGGAAAAAAAAAATGTTTTGGTCGTTCAATGTCAGTCGTTGTTACGTTCGGTACAACGCGAAGTAACTTTTTTTTTCTCTCTCGTTTCAACGTTATCTCACAAAATAGATGATTCGAAAAAAAAATCAGTGATACATCAATACGTTAAGTCGGACATTCGAAAAAAAATCATCGACCTACCTGAATATTATTCAGCGTTTCGAAATTTCAAACTCGTTCGAGCAATTACCATTCCACCAACAGAAGCGACACTCTCACTTAACTGGTGCGTGCCTCGATCGATCACGAATCATCATCTTCGAATGAACAAACGTCCGGTCCGTCGATCTTCCAATGATGAATATAATTATTATTCTTTATGCCCGACAAACGACGCGATAAATATATTTATTTATTTCTTTCTTCTTCTTCAAAACTTTTCGAGATTCGCGTCGTATCGATCACTGGACAATGAGCAACGAAACAATTATCAATTATGTTTCTCGATGTAAAAAAAAAAAAAAAAAACAAAAAAAAATTGGAGCAAAGAATTGGTAATAATTTTCACTCGAGTGCAATGAATGTTAAAAAAATGTGATAATTGTTGAATTGTGCGTGTATCGGTGTGACGAGAATATGGCACACGAGGGAACGACTGTCATTGGAAACAGAAATCCGGGAGTAACCGTATTTGTCGGACGGTAGGGTCTCGCTGGCGAGCGAGGACTGAATAGGCGAGCCAGTGGCCTCGCGACTCGCGGACCCCCCTTCTTCGTGGCACCTTCGCGACTTCGTGACAGGGAGCTGCTGCTGCTGCTGCTGCTGCTGCTGCTACTTGCCACTTGGTCGAGAGAAGGGGAGACGCTCGAGACATCGAGGTGGAAACTCGTGACGCGTGGATCATCGCCTCCCTCCATTTTTCTGAGGGCACAAAATAATTCCCCTTCGTCTATCTATCCCTCTCTCTCTCTCTCACTCATTATCGCAAACGTTTCGAATTATCGAATTATTAGATTCAACAAATTCGAAAGACATTTTCATAAAAATTCATTATTTCGTTTTCTTTATTTTATTAATTTTTTTTTTTTTTTTTCGTTTGAATTTCGAAAGAATTTAGAAATCTGTTTGTTTGGTGACGTCGACTGGCCCGATCCACAAACGTGGTTGATGTTAGTGACGTTCTGGGCGCCACTTACGTCGTCGTTCACGATGTTTCGAATGATTTCGACGAGCTTTTGCGCAACATCGAGAAATGAGAAAATGTTTCATCTCTCCAGTTTTTGCGAACGTGAACATCGGCCATTTTGCAGTCGAATTAACAAACCTCTTGTGGCTTGTACAAATGTTGGATTGTTCTCGTTTTTATTTGTTTGTATGATTATATCTCCGATACAACGATTGATCCTTAACCGAGGATAGTTGATGATATTTCATTAATTTATTCATCAACTTTTTGGAGCACTTTAGAGAACTCTTTAAGGCGCCAAGATTACATCAGTGACCAAAGTTACAAAGTAAAGGTGCCAAAAATAAGGTTACAGACTGAGGTCAATCTCAATTATTTATTATTATTATTTTTAATTTTTTCTAATCATCATTTTTTATTATTATTTTTACCTAATTATGTATTATTTTTTTTGTGGTGATCGATATTTCGTGAGATTTTCAAAAAGTCGCACACGCGACATGATCGAAGAGTTCAAAACAAAATGGAGCATCACAAGTTACAAAACTTTAGTCAAGAGAACGGTTTTCGAGTTTGAAAATAAATATTTTGTTCAAATGAACGTTGAAGAAAAAAAAATATGTACACAGTCGCGGAGATAAACGAAATTCAACGATTCCGTGAGTTTCGTTGTCGGGGGGGGGGGGGAGGGGCGGGGGGGGGGGCAAACGGTCAGGGTCAAGCTCGTCGAACGAGCCCCGTCTAATGTTCGTAGCGGCGTATACACAACGCGAAACAACGAAAAATCCGATGAAAATTCAATGTCGTCGAAAGATTGTTACGGATAAGGGATATAGACTAAGGCGTGAGTTTATCGACGATCTATCCTGCTTTGTGAATGTTTTCACATGCAGAAATATTCTCCATCAGTGTCACGATCGAACGATCGATCGAACGTGAACGAGAAGTCAAGAGATGCGCGCGCATCTTCTGATTTATTATACGATATATAACTCCGCGAATAATGCCGATACGATAATATGTCCAAGAACATTTTTTCATCGTCTTGAATAGACGAATAATTTTTGTTATAAAACTTTTTTCACTTATCTACAAAAATCGACGCGGGCTGATACTATACGATAAATAACTCCGCGAATAATATCCGTACGAAAAAATGTCCAAGAACATTTTTTCATCGTCTTGGATAGACGAATAACTTTTATTATAAACATTTTTTCATTTACCTACAAACATCGATGCGCGCTGATACTATACGATAAATAACTCCGCAAATAATGCCCATACGATAAAATGTTCCAGAACATTTTTTCATCGCTTTCGATAGACGAACATTTTTTATTCGAACATTTTTTTCACTTACCTTAAAGCGTTTTCACGCTTAATTCGATGGAAAACGATATCGGACAGTTTTTTTTTTTACGTCGATTAACAAAATTTTCGAAGACGATTAGCGAGGGTGATGGATGAGAAACGAATTTTACGACAAAATGAGAGAGACAGTACGACATCGAGCGCGGAATGAGTCAACGGTTGAACAGTATTTCGCACACGAAAACACACACCGACTCGCGCCCTCACACTACTCACTGTCCGATCGGCGTCTACGTCGCGGATCGTCGCGAATGTGTGTCTCGAAATATCGCAGACGAATAAAATGGTCGTCGACGAAAAGCTATACGCGAGACCGGTGTATGTAAATAGAAATAGGTATAGAAATAGGGCGAAAGGCCGATACGAAAATTAGATCGGCTAAATCCACTCGAAAACCATCTCTTTTCTCGCTCAAGGAGGGTTACAACGATATTGAGATACTTAAATCAATTATTTCATGAAAAAAATGCATACAAGTAGCTCAATATATGCTGTATGGTGTATTCTATTCAAAATTATGTTAAAATGATTTTTTTTAAATCATGAAAATCGATTACTTTTCTTACAAACAACCAAACATAACCTCTCAAAACAAGAAAACATTT
This sequence comes from Diplazon laetatorius, assembly GCA_963662125.1. NCBI lineage: Eukaryota > Metazoa > Arthropoda > Insecta > Hymenoptera > Ichneumonidae > Diplazon > Diplazon laetatorius. The sequence goes on along the minus strand of OY759154.1, from coordinate 526,620 downwards.
TTCCACAAGCAATACGTATATTTTATGAATGATTAACCATTCAAAATGAAAATATATAATTATTTTCAATACTATTAATTTATTTATTCAGACACCGTCGGTGAAAATTCGTCGGGCCTTACGCGCATGCGCGAAAAATCCATAAACTCGTCAACCAATCGCAACAACGATCTATCGCGCATGCGCACCCCGAAATTCCGACTCGCGCCTCATTCAAAAAGTCTATAAAAAAAAAAACAGAAAAAGAAAAAAATTATTCACAATGATAATTAAAAAATAATTCGCGGCGAACTTGATACATCGAAATAAGATTTGATTTTTTTTTTCTTTTTCAAATTAAACGATGAATAATGCAGGATGCATCGTTGCGATTAGAGGGGAGAGAGAGCCCAGCTGCTGCTGCCGCTTCTGCTGGCTAGATGCGACGTGAGAGAAAGAGAGAGAGAGAGAGATGTATGTATATATACATGCTTCGAGGCAAGTTATACTTCCTCGTGCGAGGCTCTTCCCGTCGATCAAGTGTTGACCACTTTCGTACGATGCGGAAGCATCGTTCGGCAACCGTGTCAAGGGACAATACTTGCCGGGGGCCCCGCGCGCGCGCGCGCGGTTGCCGCTCTCGGGTACTTCCTTCATCCGTTCTGGAACGAGTGCGCGAGCGAGCGTTCGGCCCGGTCTGCCAAGCTACCGAGTTGCCCAAGCCAGCCAGCCAGCCCAGCCGGCCAGTCAACGAGCCGGTCCCCCCCTTAATACTACCACACGTCTATTACCCACTACCCACATACCACGTACATAATCCCCCGACGTACGTACTCTCTCGCATAGACCGGTAGTTGTTTCATTCATAAACTCTCGAGCATTTTATGCTCACCGCTCGAAACTTCGAAAACTCCCCAACCACAAAACGAAATTCATTTTAAACGTTATTTCATTTGTCATTTGGGTTTTTTTTTTTTTCACTAATTGTAAGTAACGAAATAATTTATGTTTTTTCGAAATATTTTGGAAAAATTATTTTGCAATATTTATTCGTCGTGGAAGAAAGTTGGGGGACGATGAGAATATGTTTTTTTTTTTAGAGATGTTACCGTTTTCGGAATGTGTTGAGATTTTGAGAAAAGAGGTTTTGGAAATAATGTTCGGATTTATGAGTAATTTAGTCTTTGAGTAATTTTGAAGGGGCTTGGATTTTATGTAGTTTTTAAATTATCAGAAAAAAAAACAAGTTCACGATATAGTTATCGCAAATTTCGAGATATTCATCTGAATGGTTATTAACGGATAGATTCATACCCGAGGCTGGTTGGTATTGCATTTGAGCCGAATTCATCGAAAAGTTTTGATTTTATGATATTTTGTATTTAAAAAAAAAAAATCAAATCTGTCGAGATAACTCTCGTCAACTCTGACCCCGATTTAGCTCCAACTTTACAAAAGTATCGAACATCGTTTAACCGTGATATGTATCAAATTTGGCGAAGATCGATTAAAAGGTTCGGATTTGAAAAAAATCCAAGTTTTTCAATTTTGATCCTCCGACCTATTCAAAAATATTGAATTTTAAATATTCATCAAAATCACGGGACATTCCCTTCACTTAGAATTCGTCATGATAATAAATCTTTTTTTTTTAAATAGTTTCTTGAAAAATCATTTTAAAATTTTGTACCTTCGCATGAAATTTTGAAATACCGAAAATGTCTTGTAAATATTAATTTTAATATTAAATCGAATGGATTTATTTTTGTTATTCTACACACGTCATTCTTTATTTCGAATTACCGTTTTCTTTGTGGTCGATCGTGGAATTCGGCGCAAATGTTGGAAGAGAGAAAGAGAGAGAGAGAGAGAAAGAGAGAGAGAGAAAGACAGAGACAATGGTCTGACTGTCGGCGGCGTGCGTTAGCTTCTGGTAGTCGCGCCGCATCGCTGTTGGGATCTTGGTGCCTTGCTCAGCGATGAGGACGGTGACCCTTGAGCTAGCCCGGGGCGGAACTCGTTCGCTTCCGGTGCTGCTGTTCCGCCACGGCTATTTCTGTATGACTGCGTACTACTCCACTAACGCTGGAACCAGCTTCTCCGTACGAGAATTAACACAGCCCAACGCTGCCGGCCATCGCGCGCTATCCAGGACTACATTTATCTGTCCCACTTTTCGCCATTTTATCGACCAAACCCCATCTCCACCCTATTCACCATTATCGTCTATACATATATGATTAAAAACGCCAATTATCGGACAACTTTGGGCTTTAATGTCTGTGATCTTCGGGATATTTACGCAACTTCAAGTGCGTTTTAAAGAAACAAATGCCTAAATTTTTTAAAAGATTTTTTGTCCATTATTTTGGCAGCGTCAATTAATATATTGTTATTATTTTTTTTTATTTTCTTTTAAACATACTTACGCTGTTGAAAAAATAGATTAAAAATATGTTTTACATCGGAAATTGTCTCAGCTCTTCGATGAAAATATCAGTTTTTCATTCCAACTCTCGAAAATCTATTGAAATCGAATCACAAACTTAAAAAGCTGTTTTGCGGCCATTTCCGAAATTTCGCAACTTTTTTCAACGTGTCTATTGGAAAGCTGAGAAAATTTTACAGAAATTATGGATTTTCCAAGATGGGATGTCCGTAAATTTTTTTTTAGAATCAATCAACGAACGAAAATACTTGAAAAACGGGTTGAGGGAATAAATCTTAAAATGTATATCTCGAATAGGCAAGGAAAAACAATATTCCACTCGAGATTTTCTTATTCATCGTCGGTTCAACGTGCGATCTTGAAAAAAAAAAAAAAAAATGAGTGATCGGTCGGTTGTTGTTCGAACGACGTCACCAATGTGTCACCATTGCCGATCCTTTAACATTCCACAATCCATTTAATTATAACGACGTACTCACAACGCTTACGTAATCTTTTCTGGGATCCGGGACTCTTTTTCTTTCGTTCAATCGAACTGTGAAATTTCGTCAAGCTTTCAAAGATAAATCTTGAAAAAAAGAAAATAGTATTTACACGAAACGATACTCACGGAAAAAAATTTGTGACGTTTATTTTGCGATGCGTCCGGCTTCGAGTGGTCTTGCAAAAGAACTGGCTGAAACGGTGAACGGGAAATGAAGAGAATAAAAACGTGTAATTGGAGGAAACGAAGGAGGCAAAAGAAATGGTTGAAGAAAGGAGAAGAGAGCGAGACGAGCGAAATGTCCAAGAGGTTGATCACCACTGCCGCCCGGACAATTCGTACTCGTTGGCCATTCACTGTGCCTCACTCTTCGTGACGCGATAAAAAATTTTCAACACTATAAATTTTCCATGTCTTTCGAAAAATCTTCGTGGACCAAAATCTCCGAATATCAATTTTTATTATTCGAAACAAAAATTAACAAATTTGAAAAAAAAATGTACCAATCCGAAAACGATGGGAAAAATGTTGACGTTTAAATTGCACTTGAATTACAATTGTTCGACGGTTCGGTCGTATTAGGCATCGTTGAAACGAACGATTGTTCCGATGGCCACGGACCGAGCACGTGACCGAGCCAACACCGAGTGCATCGAATGACTGACGGACTCGGTATTTGCAGCCGTGCTCGACTCTCGTCAGGCTTCACGGGCCCACATCGTGAACATTTTCGATGGACTTCGACCCCTCTTCATCCCTCTGGCTCGACGCACCACGAATCCCTTGCTCATTTTTCCCTTTCTCGTACTTCGAAGCTAGTGCCCCCTTTTTATTTTTGACTCTGAAGATGCATCAATTTTATATTTTTTTTTTTTGCTGAAAGAGCATCTTCCAAACTACGATAAACCTAATTTTATTTCTTATAAAACCCATTTTCCACTAGTTTACAATTTTTTTTCACACCACCCATGCTCTAGCCATGTTTTATAGCCGTTTCGAATTTTGTAATCGACGTTTTACAGCAATTCTGAATTTTTTTTCCGACACAAAAAAAATTATTTTAAATGCAAAATAATTATTGCATCCTAAAACATTTGATTTCATTTTTCATAAAACCCATTTTCCACTAGTTTACAATTTTTTTTCACACCGCCCATGCTCTAGCCACGTTTTACAGCAATTCTGAATTTTTTTTCCGACACAAAAAAATTATTTTAAATCCAAAATAATGATTGTATCCTAAATCACAATAATCATACAATACTCCAAAATTTTCACAAAATTTTCGTTGCAGAATATGAGCAGCCAAAAATCAATTGACACGAGTCCATCGACAAGGATGACAAATATAAAAGAAACAAACAAAAAAAACAAGAAGGGGTTTCAGAGTTGAATGTTGAATGAATTGTGTAGTTTGCTTAGCTATTCTAGGTCGTATTTCCCCATGGTCTGGCATTTTCGAAGTTCCGAGGTGCGATGGAATGCTGCACCTCAGTCGGCTGCACGCCCCTCCCTCCCTCCCTCCCTTCTCCCTCGGCCAATCGCCGGTTTTCTCCTACTACGAGCAGCCGAGAGGCTCCGTCCTTTGTCCGCTGCAACGCCGGAAAAGCTATCGCGCGCGCCGCCGCCGCCGCCGTTTGCTCTTTCTCCCGCTCTCTCGGATCACGGCTGTGCCTCCATTCATGCCGGGCCTCGGCACTTGTCGCTTATGCAACGCGCGGCGGCCCTGGAGACCGACCGGGGAATGCAGCAAGGGATGCAGCAGCAGCAGCGGTCCAGCGTGTTAATACCGATTATGGAAAGGGTATTGAATTACGTACAAAGTACATGGTACTTTCGCTATTGTTATCTTTATTGAGACACAAGTACAAAACTTTCGTTCTTTGTTTTTTCCTATGCGGAAAAAGATGTGTGCTCATAGCTGTTGCCAAAGCAAGACTGAGACGACTCGTTCGTCCTCTCCCCACTCTCCCATCTTTCCGGCGCGCTTGTACGCAATATACATATACATTTTTATCGATTATTTCGCGTAACTTTTTCTCCTCTCATTCGTTTAGACATATCGCCCGCCTTGAAAGAAGGGGCTTTCAACTACATATCGTTACTCGTGATTTTTTTTTTTTTTTTAAATAGACGTAAAATAAGGAAAATGAAAAAAGGAAGGTTTTTTTTTTTTAACCTAGTTACAATTACTTACTATCTATAGGCAATATACAGACTTTTGCCACCGCACGCTTGGTTACGCCCTTTGCGGTTTTAATGCTCACGACTCGAGTGAGACCGTCGCTTCCCGGGTGACACTCGATCACGCGACCTAATGCCCACTGCAAGGATGGAGTTTGTTCGTCTCGTAACAGAATCATCGTGCCAACTTCGATCGCTGACGCCCGATCCTCACGATTCCACTTGAAACGTTGTTGCATGGTGGATAGATATTCGTTCGACCATCTCGACCAAAAATGCTGGGAGAGCTTGGCGAGATACTGGAATCGAGTTACGCGATTGATCGGAATTTCCGTGAAATTTCTGTCTGGTATCGATTGTAGCGGACTTCCGATTAAGAAGTGACCCGGCGTGAGTGCTTCAAGATCCGTGGGATCGCTCGAGATCGGGGTCAACGGTCGAGAATTGAGAATCGCTTCAATTTGCACAAATACGGTGTACATTTCCTCAAATGTCAACGATGCTTCTCTTAAAATTCTACGCATGTGCCCTTTCACCGATTTAATACCAGCCTCCCATAGACCACCCAGATGGGGTGAGTACGGGGGGATGAAATGCCATTGAATCGCTTGTTCGCTGCAAAATCGATCGATTGTCTCGTGATGAGAATTTTGAGAGATGAACTCGTGCAATTCACGTAATTCACGAGCCGCTCCCTTGAAATTACTGCCGTTATCCGAATAAATGTTTGAGCATCGTCCGCGGCGAGCGATGAAACGTTTCAGCGAATTGAGAAAAGCTGCGGTGCTCAAATCCGAAACCAATTCTAAATGAATGGCCTTGGTGCTCATGCACACGAACAGACAGAGGTAAGCCTTGCAAGTTTTATTTCGACTTATTTTGAGTGTAAACGGCCCACCATAATCGATCCCGACGTTCAAAAACGCACGACCGACGTGTAAACGACTCGCAGGCAAGTCTCCCATGAGATGACGTGCAGCGGGTGGTTGCGACCTGAAGCAAACGATGCATTTGTGCAGGACCTTTTTTATCGTTGATTTCGCTGTGATGATCCAGAAACGCTCTTGGAGGTGTGACAGTAATGCATTCACACCTGCGTGCAATGATCGATAATGTGCATCTCGGATGATGAGAATCGTAACGCAATGATCCGACGGCAATACTGCCGGGCATCGGCGGGAATATGATACTGGAGCGTTCCGCAGTCGCCCGCCAACGCGAATGATGCCGTCTGTATCGAGAAACGGGTGAAGCGTAATCAGCTTGCTGTTGTGGTTGACTCGTTGTGTTTTCTGTAACTCGTTGAGTTCTCGAGAAAAACGTTCTGCTTGCACCATTTTGGTGATCGTAGCAGAAGCTCGTGCGAGCTCATCGGCAGTAAGTATACGCGATTGTTGATTTTTCGTTGATTTTTTGTATGTTCTCCAGCGTAAACAACGTGCAATGACTCGAGTTAGTTTCGATAAGGATGAGAACCGTTCGAGTACGTCGTATTTCTCAGTCACGTGAGTAGCAACTATCGTGCTGCCTTTCGTCTCAGGAAGTTCTCCGCTCGGCAGCGGGATCGCCTCGTTAAGTTGCTCCTCGGGATTTTGGAGCCATTCCGGGCCGTGCCACCAAATGCGCAAATTCTTCAATTGGCTCGGGTTTATTCCTCGTGATATCACATCAGCTGGATTTTGAGCAGATCTGACGTGGCGCCATTGATCACGTGATGTTAATTGCTGTATCTCGGTCACTCGATTGGCGACGAATGTTTTTCTGATGTGAGGCTCACTGTGAATCCATGCGAGTACAATGGTGGAGTCGCACCAATAGTATCGCTGAGGCAGTGGTATAGTGAGAGATTGGCTCACCGAATCGACGAGTTTTGCGAGTAGCAGTGCACCACACAGCTCAAGGCGCGGCACACAAATCGTTTTTAATGGAGCAACCTTTGACTTTGCACACAGCAACCGAACTCTGGTCTCGCCGTCGTGCTTGACTGACCGTAGATAGACACACGCACCGTACGCACTCTCTGACGCATCTGAAAACCCATGAAGCTCTATGATCGTAGGTTCTGAGCAAACCACTGCTCGTGGGATCGAAATTTCATTTAGCGTGCTTAATTCTTCGACATAGGCGATCCATTCCGTGTGTAAATCCAATGGTACAGATTCGTCCCAACCCAGATTCAATTGCCAAAGCCGTTGAATGATGATTTTGGCCTTGATCGTGGCCGGTCCCACAACTCCCAACGGATCGAAGATCTGTGATGCGATTGAGAGGATGGAACGTTTCGTTACTCGCGATTGTGTGTTACATGTCGTCACGTGATATTGGAACGTATCCCTGAGAGCAGCCCAGCTCAAGCCAAGAGTCTTGACGTCTTCACCGATGTTTACCAATCTTGCAAATTCCTCTGTGTCGCGTTCGAACAACGTCGGCTCGTTTGATTTCCACTTTGATAACTCGAAACCCGAAGCGCTCAGAACGGTAGTGAGCTTCTTCTTGAGTTCTCGAAGTTGGTCGAAATCGTCGTGACCTGTGAGAAGGTCATCCACATAAAAGTCTCTGAGGATGACTTGACTTACGTCCGGATGCGAATCGCGGGCGTTGTGAGCCGCTTGGTGCAAAGCTCGAATGGCCAAAAAAGGCGCCGATGAAAGCCCGTACGTAACTGTGTTAAGCTTATATTCTTGGACAGGCATGTCGCTCGTTGCTCTCCAGAGAATTCGCTGTAAATTTCGCTGATCTTCCTGAACATTCACTTGACGGTACATTTTTACTATGTCCGCCGTGATCACATACTGATATTGTCGAAAACGTAAGACGATCGAAAATAATGTATCCTGAATCGTCGGTCCTACTCGAAGAATATCGTTTAGAGATTTTCCCGAAGTAGTTCTGGCTGAAGCGTCAAATACCACGCGGAGCTTGAACGTATCGTTATCGTTCTTGACGACTGCGTGATGTGGGATCCAATACGCGACTGCGGACTCATCTGACCGGATATCGTCGGCCAGCGTCATGTGATTCAACTCGATGTACTCCATCATGAACTTTGTGTATTTGTCTCGCAGTTCCGGCTCTCGTTCGAGTTTTTTCTCGAGTCGATACAACCGATGCAGCGCGCTATTTCGTGACTCTCCAAGCTCGCTAGGATCACCCTTGAACGGGAGATTTACCGTGAACCGACCTTGTTCATCGCGTGAGTGCGTGCGCAAAAAATGATTTTCGCACCATTCGTCGTCTTTTGCTACTGCGATTTTCTGATCAACTTCCTCGATTCTCCAAAACTTTTCGATTTGATCGCGAAGTCGTGTCTCGGCGGAAAATCCACAAAAGGATGTGCTTTGTTGATCATTCGAAGATATGTCTCCCGATACAATCCAACCGAGATGCGTTTTTTGGAGTATTGGCTGCGATCTGCCCATTTTAATCTGTCCGATGCAGAGCAAACCCCAGAACAAACCTGCTCCCAATATTGCGTCGATTTTCCCTGGCACATTGAATGATTCGTCGGCGAGCTTAAGATTCGTCGGGATTTGCAAGTGACCAATTTCAACACGTGATAATGGCAATTCGCCGATGATTCGCTTCGTTATCAAAAACCTGACCTTGGCTTGATACGCGGTGTGTTTCGATTGAATGACTGTGTTCGCGGTTTCGGACAGACTCATGGCCGAAGTCATACTTTCAACAGAACAATTGAACGGCTGTGTTGTTAACTTTAGTTGATTACAGAACTCTTTCGTTAAAAAGTTTGACTGCGATCCCGAATCTAACAACACTCGACATTCGTGCGCGTTATGAGAAGCATCGTAAATCCATACGCGAGCTGTTGACAATAGCACCTTTGGCGGCACCGACATTTTCACGTTACTACAATTTACCTTAGTAACATGCGGTTCTGCCCGTTCAGCAGTTGAACTGTTTTCGTTCGCGGTTGACCTTGACGAAGATCTCGCGTTTTCGTTTTGCTCGCTTTGATGTAACAACGTGTTATGTTTGAGATTACATCTTTTACAATTCGACGATTGACAATTGTCTGCCCAATGATTCGATCTGAAACAATTACGACATAGCTTGCGTTCGTGTACCGCGCTTATTCTTTGAGGGACTGTCAATTCTCGGAAATTAGGACACGCATACATCGCGTGAGTTTCATCGCTGCAAAACGCGCATTTCCGCTTTGATCGAGGGTCACTTGTGGCAGTGGCAAACGCGGTCGTGCTATCGGCTCGTTTCTGTGGATGGGCGGGTTTATTTTCGGATCGAATATTCGGCTGGGATTTTCCTGACGAATGTTTTGTTGTTTCGGGCTCGATAATTGAACAACGCTCCTCGAGGAACTCAGTCAAAGTGTTAATGGTAACCGCTTCCATGTCCTTTATGTACGACCGCCACTCGCGACGCGTCGCCGAATCGAATTTAGAAATCATGAGATGAGTAATTACTGAATCCCACGTGTTGGCTTTCAGGAGCTCTAACGCACGAGTATGTCTGAGAAACGTGTCGAGCGTTTGTCGTAGTTGATTTCCGGATTCCCGTTGCATTCCCGGAATGTCAAGCAATAATTGCAAATGTCGCGCTGCGATAGCACGCTTGTCTTCGAATCGTTTCGTTAAAAGATTCCACGCGATATGATAATTGTCCGCAGACGTCTCGAGAGATTGCAATACATCGGCGGCTCTACCTTTTACCGACGATTTCAAATAGTACATTCTTTGAATATTTGACAATTCGCTATTTGCATCAATGAGGCCCTGAAAGCTATCGCGAAACTCGAGCCATTTTTCTGGGTTCCCATCAAACACGGGAAGAGTCATTATCGGCAATTTGACCTTGATCCCGGCATTGCTCCCGCTATTTTCTGCTTCGTTATGATTTGCGTTTGGATTTTCTACCGGGGAATGCTGAATCGAATTTATGAGAGCCCGAGCTCGACCGATAACTTGACAGTATCGATCCTCGATCTGTGCACGCTCGTCATCATTTTCGTCTAATTGTTCGATTTCTGTTTGAACAATCTCGAATTTAGCCCACGCGCTTTGAATAAATTCTATTTTCGTTTGTAAAATCTCGATTGGGTCACCGCTCTCGCGATATGCGGCTACGTATGTTTCGAATTGCGTGATACGCGATTTGCATGTTCCGCGTTGACGTTTCAAACTTGTCAGTTCCGCCATATTGGATAACGCTTACCTTAAATTGTCATAAAATCTCGCAAACAATTATACAACGAGAAGTACAATTACGCGTAGAACTTGTGTGTTGAGAACGCCGGCTGTATGCTGACCCGAACGACGTGGACGGGAGCACGCTGCTACGATGTGTTTTCGGTATACGCGTTGCGTCGTATCCCCTCTCCGGTGTCTTCGTTGTGTGTGTGAGGCTCGGCTCACTGGTGACTCTCCTCGCGAGAGCTACGCGTCTTTGTTGTCGTATGGGGTATAGAGCTCTCTGCGCACTATACCACTTCTTCGATCCGTGTTGCACGAAAACGAAGTGCGTTTGTGTGATGCTTTGTACAATGTGTCGCACACAATATACTGACTCGTCGACTCTCTTAGAGTGAGACGTTACTGATGCGTTACGCGAGGGACAGAGATGCGACACTGCCTCGACGTTTTCTTTGTTGCCCCGCGGCTGATGTAATCATAAGCGTTTTTGAATATGCGCGTTAATGATCACTGCGCATTATGTCGTGAATATCGCTCGAAGACGATGTGATAGAAGAGATTGATTTCGATCCACTATCGACACGATGCTCACGAACGATTGTTCACGCAAACCACTTTTATTTGTTTGTTTAACTGTTTATTTATTTGCCATATCCGGCTCGAAGGACCAATGTTAATACCGATTATGGAAAGGGTATTGAATTACGTACAAAGTACATGGTACTTTCGCTATTGTTATCTTTATTGAGACACAAGTACAAAACTTTCGTTCTTTGTTTTTTCCTATGCGGAAAAAGATGTGTGCTCATAGCTGTTGCCAAAGCAAGACTGAGACGACTCGTTCGTCCTCTCCCCACTCTCCCATCTTTCCGGCGCGCTTGTACGCAATATACATATACATTTTTATCGATTATTTCGCGTAACTTTTTCTCCTCTCATTCGTTTAGACACAGCGTTCGCCTTCTCCCCGCGGGCTCGGAAATTCCTCGTCGCGTAATATCCCCCCCTTCCCCCTTCCCCTCCCCCTTCGTCCGATGTTTCAATACCATTACTCACCAGCCCGGAGAAACTAGGGACCCGATGGGTACACGAAGAAAAAAAAAAGAAAAATTAAAAAACAAGCTAATTATTATCCCAATATTCTGATTCATTTAATTTTTGTTTTTGACATTGGATTTAAGGGGTTAGGCTACTATAGAATTTTCGGAAGATCGGTTTTTTTTTTTGTTTGAATGGTCCCTAGGGACCTTGAAAATGATGTCCCGAATGATTATGGCCGGGAAAAATTTCCGAGTACTCGGTTTTCGAATTTTGGTACAAGCATGGTCCGCAGCCGAGTTTCTTCTGTGAGCTTCAAACTCGTTCGTCTCGAAACTGCATTCTTCAAGCTGGCCGGAAAACATAACTCGGACAATTTTCAACCGATTCACGTGAAATTTTGAATTAATCTTTGAGAATACATTGCTCGTGGAAGTTCGTAGGATTTTTTTTTTATATCGCGTAGTTTGTTTGTTATTGACAATTTTCTGACGATTTTTTTCGACACATTTTTCACATTTCACTTTGGAAATACGCCGTTTGGCCAAAAATCCATGTATCGAAAAAAATACTACGTGCTTCCATAGCTGTTGTTATATATGATCGAGAAAAAAAATTCATTGGTTCATCATAATTCAAAAATTACAGAAGCTGTTTGTCCGGTCCATTGAATGAGCAGAGCTACCATTTTTTTCTGAAAAAAAAAAATTCCAAAAAAAGCCTATTTTTTTTTATTTCTGCTATGGTTCAATAATTTCTACGGGATTTAAATAATTCACAGAAACTACTCGACACGACTCTGTTTTCTGTTTTTCTAAAAAAATCTTTATTTTCAAGTATGAATGTTGTTTTTAAAAAAATTATACAATTCAATTCATCGCTCCGATGTACAATTCGGTCGTGTAATATTTTTCAAACGTTGAATCGTTTAATCGTGTACAGGCGAAATACTTGGATAAAAACTATGCTCTTTTTTTGGTTTAATATAAACCGTTAATGTTCGAGAACGTTTTGTCGTTCGACTGGTCGTGTAAAAAAAAAAAAAAAAAATATCAACCTCGTCGATGAAAATCGTTCGTGACTGTTCCACAGGCACGTTATGAATGACAATACGTGTAGCCTAATCGTTAATCGAGATACTCGATAAATCGATATTACATTGAATTGAAAAGTTCTATACACTTGTGATTACTCGTTTTCTTGTTTTTTTTTTTAACATCGTAGTTGAGCATTTTCGAGAAATCCTTTTACATTTCGCGAGTTGCCAATCGTTTCTACGGTAAATAATTGACGGTAGGGCCGAACATTGTTTTTCTTTGTGAAATTATCACGGGACGATAAATATAAATAATTATTTTTTGTTTAAATAGTAAAGTGGCCACTCATTGCACTAACGAGAATGGTAAATGGACGCGATCGAGAATTATTATTCCACTCGACCGGCCTCAAAAAAAAAAAAAAAAAAAAAAAAACCAAGTCGACAAAAAACATATTTTCCAAGTCGGTTTGCATCAAAAATCAATGTTGATGAATCGACGATGAAAATAAATTCCTCCGAATGCGTTCGATGGTCGATCGCCCCGACGAATAATTCGTACAACAATCCCGAAAATTGTTCGTGTTACCGATGACGTACCATCGTCGACGACGATTATCCTAGACCAACGTCGAGTGACATCATGACGAGAAAACCGAGCATGGCTCCCCAGCTGGCGAGTTTGCCGTTACCGCTGCAAATTAAATCAGACAAGTTTGAAAAAAAAAAAAAAAAAAAAAAACATTTTTCTGCAGGAGAGAACGTTGTTGATCGATTGTCGACAAGCGAAGCGGATGAGCCGAGGAGAGGAACGCGTCCTCTGGGACAGGGGAGGGGGGGAGGGTGAATTCTCGTGTGTATCGAAAAGTGGCCGTCGAAGGGGTTGCACACGGTTAGTCGGCATCGACGAAAGAAACAAGTAGTTGCGGAATAAGAATAAGAATAAGAAACGACAGAGACAGAGAGATCCAGAAGACAAAAAAAAACAAAAAAAAAAGCGATAAAGAAAGGATGCGTGCATGGGGAACTGGCGGTTCGGTCGGTTACATCGTATGTGAAATACAACAACGGCAGCAGCAGCAGCAGCAGCAGAAGCAGCACCAGCAGCCAATTATAATGACAATGGGTCTGTGAGCTAGCACGACCCAGGCCCTGGGAAAGAAATTCGCTACGTTAGTTTGCTTCGCCTAACTACACCAGATAAACCGCGACTGATGCTGACGTCATCGTCGCCCATTATTCAACCGGATCGGGTTTGAATCGCGCATGAAAAATCTCCGTCCTTCCTCGACGTAGCTTCCGTCACGTGTCGTTTCCTGTTGCGTAATTGCATTGCCACTAGCGAGTTTCGAAAAAAAATTGCACTATCCACGAATTCGTCGGCATCGATGTAGGAATTTTGGGAACGGACGAAGTGACATTTTTCGACAAACCTTTGATGAGCCTCGGGAATGATGTCGTCGACGACTACGTAGATCATCGCTCCAGCGGCAAAAGCAAGAGCGTAGGGAAGCGCGGGTGCCGCGAGGGTCACACCCGCGGCTCCCAAAACACCGGCGATCGGTTCGACCATTCCCGAAAGTTGACCGTACCAGAAGCTCTTCAGGGTGCTGAAACCCGCGGCCTGAAGCGGCAAAGAAACCGCCAAACCTTCCGGAAAGTTTTGAATTCCTATGCCTATCGCCAAGTTTCTGGAAAACAATCACGAAAGCAAACAATTGCACTGTTTTATTGTGAGTTCAATTGTGTATAATATAATATTGTGTTCAATTGTGTATTTTATTGTGTGTGCGATTGGACTGTTTTATTGTCGGACGGACGAATTTTTACAATCTACGAGAATTTAATGTCGAAGACAGTTGTCTCTGATCAATCGTTGAAGATTTCAAGACTGTATGATGAGAAAAATGGGAAACCGGTCTGTTTAACATTTGTAAATGTCGACATGCGGTCAACTCAACATGAAATTCAACATTATTTTTCTCAACTTATACCCTCTTTCAACTACGTTCATTTCAACATCATATTTTCCAACTATCATTCATATCAACATTATCATTCTCAACTTTTAATTCAACGTATATAGTTCTTCTGGGTTCGTTTGGGTTCATTCGACTTCTTCTGGGATTTTTTTGTTTTTTTGGCTCCTTTTAGAATCTCCTGGATTTTTTGAGTTGTGTTTTACCGCGAATCGGTCTTTCAATTCGATTGTTAATTTATTCGAAAAATATTTACCTGTATTATTGATTTACAAATTTCATAGGAAAGAAAGATTTCGTTCCCATCATTTTACTCTTTGAAGTGAACATTTTCCTATTTATTCTCATCCTTTGCGTTATTTTCGAATGGACTGTTAGTAATCAATGTTGAATGTCATTGTTTTGTGCTAATGTGTATGTGTGTTAATAATGTTTGTGTTAATTTTTTTTGTGTTGAGTTGTGTGTGTGTGTGTGTTGAATTTGTAAATGTTAAATAGACATGTAACCGAAAAATAATACACAAGCAATAATAATAATATGATATGTGATTTGCTTCGGACGATCTTTTTATTTTTCCATCTTTACATTTCCCTCCCAAAATTGTAAGAGCAGATCCAACGATTTTCGAAGCAGGCACCCAAAGACACCCAATTGTCACAAATTTGATGGACATCTCGCGTTCATTTCAACCTTTTCTCAAAGTCCCATAGAAATTTAAAGATCATCGAACATTGGCAACGTTGCCAAGCCAAAGCGTTTGCCGGAATGTCATTGGTTCGATGAAGAAAAGCCACGACCGGCTTGATTATAACGGCAAAAGCGTTCCACACCACGAGTAGTGACGATCGCGTTGAAGCGCCCGGTGAATGAACGACCCGACACGGGCGCATTCCAATAGAATCGGAATAAAAAAATTCAAAAAAAGTAAACCGAAGAGGGAGAGAGAAGAAAAAAGACATTCGGTGGCCGCGAATGTACTTCGTCCGAGCGTATAGTAACGATTTTTTCTTTTTTTCTTTTTTTCGAGGTTTTACGATGAACAATAGAAAGTCGTAGGGACAGCTGCCGGTTAACTCGAGACTCGTGAATGAATTATCCGATCGTCCAAAGCGTGTCGAGGACTCGTTGATGCCAGTGTCCGCGTTGACTCGCGATTCCTCGTTGGTCGTTGCTGTCGTCATATCGACGCAACGGACCGACTGTTGGTGCAGGCCCGTTTCTTCGAATGCCCAAGACCCGCGTCGACTCTCGTGCATTCCTATCTATCCTCTTTCTGTCTCTCTCTCCCTCTCAGCACATAAACGGATGTACAGTTAAATCCCCTGTAGGCTGCGAATCATTGCGCGAATCAAACGTCTTCACCGAGTCGACCGGGGAGGTCAATCAGCTTCCCAGAAGTGTAGACACCTGTCTACACTTTTTACATCAATCAAGGGGTCTACGATGGTGCCTCAAGGTTATTCGGTCTCAACAACTCGATTGGTACAACGTTTGAAATATTTTTTTGCATTATTTTCTTCGGACTTGGGACTTGAAAACTTTCATTGTTGAGTTTTCCTGCTGAATTAGACCATACGACGGATCATTCGTTGGAAGGCATGACGAACGATGTACGTTTGATAGAGGCGAGGTCGTCGATTCTCGTAAGAATCAATTTTGATTACCTGTTTTTTTTTTTCTCACACTGATTTTCCACCGTTGTGGGTTAAGGTAGTATCCCACAAACTGTAAGAATCAAAGCAAGTCTAAGATATACCATCTCCTGATTGAGGTACGTAGTACTTTGATGTGACAACGTCGCGTGTTATGATGTCGATTAGCGAGAGAGGGAGAGATAAGATGGGAAACAAACGCGCAACGTTGCCATGTCTACTGGATCACGACCAACTCCTCATATAAACTGTATTTTCCCGATGTTCATTTGCTTATCATTATCATCACAGTCTCCTGATCTCTACTGTCGAGTGCCCAAAATGTTGTCCGAATATTCAACTTGCAGCTCAAGTGTTTTCGTTAAAATCTGACGAGGACTTTTTGTATTATATAAAATTGAGCGTGATTTTCCATAAGGCTCCATGTTAAACGTGTGAAAATAAAAGTGTTGATATATTTTTTCTCGCGCTCCGGAAAGCCATGAAAATTTAACTGAACCTTTTTCTCATCAATACCAATAAGTATGCCAAGTTTCATGAAAATCTGACGAGGAACTCTGTTACGTTGTTGAAAATATGAGTTTCGAAAGTATCGCCGCTTGTATCAGAGCGCGTGACCGCGGGTGACAGACCCACTTGCCCGGGGGACATCGTGGGACGGAGAGAGGAAACGTTCATTCACGAGAATAATGGCTTCCTGGCATCTCGAAGCTTCTCTCGCACAATTGCTCCGTCAAGAACAACCGGATCGGAATAACACTTCAATTATCAATTTCCATCGCTATTTCGATATCAAAATCTAACGTTAATGTGTCAACTCCTGAATCTCAAAATTTACGCGGATATTTTGTTTGTTTGTTGAAACGCGTATGTTTTATAAGATAAATTTGAGGTACAAGTTCATAAAGCTTGGAGCTTTGACTACCGATTTTGAGATCCCAGAAAAAATCAACGAATAAATTTACGTCAAGATGTAAAATGATTTCGCATGGGATCAAGCTTCGACCGCCCATAAAATGGTCAATTAACGAACTAATCGTACAATATCAATCGTTGTTTTTTCTTTAATCGCTTGTATGCATGAATAATGAATTATTTTTTTAATTTCAAGCATGCGAAGCGCGGTATTAAAACGGTTTGCGAGAGACCTCCGGGCGACGAAGAAAGGCGTCGAGCAGTCTGTGCCACGAAACTCAAAAAAAAAAAAAAAAAAAAAATGTTGATTTCTCTTATTTCATTTCGAAGAATCATGAATTACTTACAACATTCGAACAATTGATTTCTCTTTTAATGTGTTTCCCTTTTTATTCCTCGACAACCCCTTTTTTCACGATTATTTTTATCGAATCAATTCGATTGCGCGTGTGATCGCGCGAGAATGTGAAAGTCACGAAGGACGTCACACGTGATCGTTATATCGGTGATTTTTCATGTATAGATCCACGCAAGAGGCTACCTGACAAATCTGTTCGTTAGTTTCCCAAGTAAAAAAATTATATATAATCTATATATAAACTATCTATAGGATCGGGCATACATAGTTTATATAGAGATCATATATAGACTATATATAATCTATATATACATAAACTATATATGCCCAATCCCATATATAGTTTATACATAGATAATATATAATTTTTTTCACTTGGGATTTGTTCGTACAAAAACTCAGACTTCCGGCCAAAATAATACCGATCTCATTGTCAGTCGAAAACGATCGCATCTTCGTCCATCATCGTTATTCCTCGTATCCCGAACTTTACTGTGAACCTCAATAGCGAACTTCGAATCCCAGTTGAGTCGATGAGGCGCGGTCAATGAAAAATTTTCCGTAGTGCTTGTCACACGCACGCGGGATTTGGTGGTGAAAATAACGCATGGGAGTTGTGTGAAAAGCCGCCGGGGCTTGGCGATATCGAAGGTGGTGAGCGTTCGAAGTAGCGAGGCGAGGTTTGCGCGAGGCACGAGTCCGAAGACGTAGCGGGGCGAAGGGGCGGGGGTTGCTCTTATGGGTTTCTCCGGTGGTATCCATGGCGTTAGGCCCGTGGTCGGTGGCCCCGAGACTCGGCAAAGAGGCTCGCGCGGCCGCGCGCCGCGTTGGTGGAATGCGGGACGGGCAAATCGCGGTCGGCCCGCTTGCGCCTCGTTCCCATGCATTCCTTACCCCCCACCAACGTTACCCGCGCGCAACCCGCATCTCTTTCGCCCCCGCGCCTCATCCCCCTCGCCCATCGCAACCGCCGCGGCGTGTCCTCTCTCTCTCTCTCTCTCTCTTTCTCTCTTCGGCCTCACCGCGCAGCACCCCCCGCAGCATCACCCGTCGTCGTTCCACGATTCTCGGTCCGCGATCTTCTCTCCGCGCGCGCGGGGTCCGGCAGCGCACCCGGTCCTGGATTCCCGATCGTCCGATCGATCGCTCGAAACAACGAGCTCGCACACACACACACACATACACACACGCAGACCCTTCGCCAAATCCCTCTCGTACCTTCGTCTCTTCTTACAAGATATATAAACCCGCCTCTATATTCTTTGCCAAACCAGAAACAACGCGTATCCACACGTACATGGCCTCGATATTCAACCCACGCATCGGCCTATCCCCTTTTGCAAACTTGGTTTTTTTTTTTTTTTACAACCCGATCATGGAAATACGGATTTGCGGTAAATTCGGTGAACCATGAAAAAAATATTATTGTCGCAACGAGGCAGTGAGGTGGACGTATTGGTACTCGAAGAACAACGAAGTACGAATTACAGAAGTGTTTCATATTTGTTCAGGCACCAAGTACAACAATATTTTGTACTTTCATGTTTGCCAAGTTTAAATTACAAGTGTAATTTGTACATTCACGTTTGCCAAGTTCAGATTACAGAAATGTTTCATATTTGTCCAAGCACCAAGTACAAAGTACAACAATATTTTGTACTTTCATGTTTGCCAAGTTTAAATAACAAATGTACTTTGTACCTTCACGTTTGCCAACTCCAGATTACAAATGTACTTTGTACCGTCAAATTTGCCAAGTTCAAGTTACAGAAGTGTTTCATATTTGTCGATGCACCAAGTACAAACTAAAACAATATTTTTTCCTTTCATGTTTGCGAAGTTTAAATTATAAATGTACTTTGTACCTTCACATTTACCAAGTCCAAACGACAAATATACCTCATATACGCCCAACACTGTATCAAGGTCGAACAAAGGACAGTTAAGGGTAGTCAGCCTGTGCATTTTTGCGATGGGTTTTCGTACGCGAACGTGGTATCGGATATTGTTGCGGCAAGTCGGTCAACGAGACCCCGGTGCGTGCACTCGTTATGTATAATGCTCGGTATCGAGCGGTGTGGGTAGAAAAACGCGTGCGGCATGAGACGCGACACGGCAAAGGGAATCGATACACACGATGTGAAGCTTGGGAAATCGTGACCGGTGAGATAGTTTGCCGATGTGATACGCGCCCCACACGGGAAAGGTACACGGTGAGCGGCGTCTCCGGGGTCACCAGCCGACCTTGCCATCACGTCGGAATGAAGCGGAATAGCTGCCAACGAAAGGGGCGACGACGACGACAACCATCGTCTCTCTTCGCTGGTGCTGGCTTTTGCGATCACGACAATTTCTCTTCGGCTGTGCAACCGTGGCAGCAGCAGCAGCAGCAGCAGCAGCGGGAATTCCTTTCGTCGAGTGGTCAGCAGCAGCAGCAGCAGCAGCAAAAGCACCAGCAGCAGCAGCAGCAGCACCGCTCTGCATGGCGACTGCATGCGAACGGACCAAGACTTGACGCTCTCTGTACGACGAGAGGTCATCGACTTTGCCGCCGACTGGCTATCTAAAAATGGCGACGAGCTAGACAACCTCTCTTACCGGCCTAGCCGTCCGGGATTAAGGGATCGTCGACTGTACCAACGTCGCCAATCTTTCGCCTTCTGTAAATGATAACAAATTTTATATCAAAACTCGTTAAAAAGATAAATCTTTTTAAACCCGAATAAAAAATATAGAGAGGGTGAGAGATAGATTGACGGAGTTGAAACATTTTGGTTCATAGTCCAACGATGAGATGCATAATATACGTAATATTTCATTGTAGTCATTAAAGCCATCCTCATTGATTTCACATTCTTTTCTCGTTCGTTCTATCATTTCAATTACCGATTTATCGCCGTAATTGTGACAGCGAAATAAATTGTAGCTTCCTGGCTGGGTTGCGATCAACTATACGCACAAGCAGTTGCCACGTACCAATAACCACACGAGATTTTTCACAGTTTAACCTCATGACGAATGTGAATGGAGATAAATATAAATCACAAACTGTGCGGTCTGGACTTTCGTATGTTTATTCGTTCATGATTTTGATTATCTTGTCGCGAAATTTCGGGTCAGACGCGGGGGCCACACGATGGGACGTTGATCGTCGATGTCAAGGGTCTCCTCCCAACCCGGAATACACACGTTCGTGTAACAAATATGATAGTTGACGATTCAATTCAAAATTCATGAGGTCGAAACTGTGATACAACATCTTCGGACGTTGGAACGCATTTCATTGATATCGATACTCGTGTGCAATAGAACGAATGTAATAATTTCGAAATTGAGTTTTCGTCACATGGCTTGCGCGAAATTCCATAAGCAAACGGGGGTGAGGGGGTGAGGAGGAGGGGGGCAGACAGTTCGGAGCAGCGGAGACCAGAGACGATGAGCCAAGACCACGGGCCACACTCGTGAGGTCGTTGTCAAGGGACGGATAACGGCTCACACGACGGCCGGGTCTTGCTTCGTTCCGAGTATAAGATACACGCGACGCATGCGTAATGCCGCTACATTCCAAACATCTTTGCTAACTATACCGCTTTTGCCGTTCGGGCTCGGGGACGATGGGGGGGGGGGGGGGGGGGCATTTGGAACGGAGGTTTCGAAGCGCAAACCGTCGTACACACACGCATACACACAAAAAGTTTTCGACGGTGAAAATCGAAGTGGCGAAAGAAAGAAAGTGAGAGAGTTTGGCGAACGCGGTGGCCCGGATGAAGGACGCACGAGGGAGGGATCGACGTGGGTCTCGAAATTCTTCATCGACGATATCGACGTGTCTCTCAAAGTCGAACGTATATCGAGAGAGAGGTTTGTGGCTCGCGCGCGCGCGCACACGCGGATCCCCCGAGCATTGGGATAAGGCAAGTGGGAAACAAGAGACGAGAAAAGTATACGAATGGAATGTCACTAGCGCTTAGAGAGCGTCTCGAGGGTCCGGTTCTCAGAACTCCGCGGACCCCGAAAGCCCCATCTACAGCGTTGCTGCTGGTGCTGCTGCTGCAGCAGCTTTAGCAGCAGGTTGCGAGGAGCCCCACAGCCTTTTCCAGTCTCAAAGTGTTCACGAGTGAGCTATTAATATACGTTTATCGTCGTAATCGCACACTCTCGGTGTGCCCACAACGAAACTTTACAACAATTCTTGAATGTGCTACAAGGATTTGTCGTGGTCGTAACAATAATCCGTGTGTTGTTGATTCTTGACGAAGTATTCAACTTGCGTAGTCTTGTAGCATGGAATAACATCGGAGTAAGTGTGTTTCTCTTGAAGCGGGAATCTTCGATGGTGGCAAAAGCCAGAAGACTCTGGATTCGACCATGTTCTTCCTCCAGTCCCGGCATTCTAGTCCCTCGTCAAGTTTTAGTCCTTTTCGTGCCTTAAAAGGCAGCTCTTGCTTCAACTGGAGTTACTTAGTCCACCGTTTTTCACCAACTTTGTATTAGCGTCATAGCTAAGTTATAATTAAGAGTGACGACTTGAGACATCATCCGTATTTTCGTGTCCAATCTTGCTGTGATCTTCGGTCATCATTGACTCCAAACGGAAAGTGTTCTCACCAATATCAGTCCCGAATTACCAAAACGTGTGAATTTTCCGTACCTCATTCGCCATCCGCTCTTTCCCCGATTTTTTTTTACGAGGGGTTCTCGAGGGCTCGTCGTCTCGGTAGTCAAGCGGACCTTCGACGTCGGTTCTCTCGCTGGCGGTGTTCCATCTGGTCTGCTCCCCCGCTGGCTGCTGCGAGAGGTCTTGGTAAGACGCGACAGCGTGGATGCCGCTACACCATCGTGCGCGCTCACCTTCCACCAGCCGGACTCGGAACAACTCGCCTCGCGGACGAGCAACGTGTTTGCGAACGAGCGTCGCCCAGCCGCCTCGAAAAGCCCCCTCTCGCTTCTTTCCATCGCTACCTCCTACGGATTTCGCATTCCTTCGCGTATCTCCCGGAGCGTATCTAGGCGGCGTGAAGAAGCGGCTTATTCTTGCGATTAGAGAAATCTTTGTCCCATTCGTCTTCGTTATTCGCTCAACGAACGGCACATGCCGCGAAACCTGCTGCTATACATCGAGATGCACGTTGATGAGGGTCGGTGATCGAATTTTCGTTCATACGCGAGAACACGAGCTTTCGTGGTGTCCTCTGATGGTCCACGAACCCAGAAGACTTTTCGTGGATCCTGTAACCGTTGGAAGTTTGGCAATCGCCGATCAATCGATGATCAGAGTACATCTCGATGAGTCCTGGAAATAGAATATTATATTGTATCACGTACTTTCAAACAAACTAATCGATTCAATGTCTTACCTACATTTTTTGAAGTCCAGACAAATCGAGAAGAAAAAAATGGATGCTTCTCCGTAACCGGTACCCATTTCGTGGAGCGAAATGAGGAATTTGCGTCGGTACGAGTATCGGCGAGCGGTATTGTACATTGTTGAAGAGGTACATGAAGCGAGTGTATGGGAGCAGGCTTGGCGTGAGGGGGGGGAGGGAAGGAGTTACCGAGAGCGAGAGGAAAATTGCAGCGTCGAGGTTGAATGAAAGAGGATGGCTTGGCTCAACGTTTGGCGAGTGTGAGACGCATAACGAGGATGAGGAGAGACCGAGAGAGGATCGGTGGAAGAGGCCCCGGGTTGGTCGAGCCGAAGGAGGATAAGGGAGATCAAAGGGCCCAGCCACCAGAGTCTCTCTTTTCTCCGTGTAGGTAGGGTATACTGTAATAAGGCAGAGAGACGAGAGGATAGCGCGGTGAAATGAGATGGTTTCGTCGGCAGCTTTGTACGACGCCATGTTTAACATAGCACCACCTCATCTACGTGCCCCGTCGAACCGGTGCCCTTAGTTCTCTTCTCTTTTGCCTCTCTCTCTCTCTTTTTATTTCGTTTTTTTTTTTTTTTTTTAATGGAAGAAGGGTAAGATCGACGCTCTCTCACATATTTCTCAGTGCCGGGAGGCTGGTTATTTGCACGACAGCCTGTCGAGTCTTCGTACAGACAGTTCGAAACGACGATCTGATGTGCTCTGACACGAATTGGTTGTTTTTTTTTTTTGCAGAATTTCATAGGCAATTTTTCGCACAGTCTTTCTTCCGATATGATGAATGAAAATTCGTAATTACGAAACGTGCAATTACACGATAAATTGTCAGAGCATCAACTGAAAGGTTGATAGGCATCGCCGAGTAGTCTCGAACGCGCGGGCAAACACTTGTGCGAGGTAGAAGCCGTGGCCGAGGTACGCTTGGGAGACGGAAAAGTGATCACGGTGAGCAGCGCTCACGGAGTTACCGCGAAAAATCGGCATAGCTCGGAGAGTGACTCACTCACCGGATCTCCTTGAGCTTTTACTTGGCAATAGCGAGCGAGCGAGAAGGGGGCAGCATTAGACGAACCCGCTGGCTTCAACGCTCTTCTCTTCTCCGTACCTGTTGCCGAAGTTTCTCGTTCTCACTCTGCTGTCTGTCACGCTCCAATTGTTCGTTATCACGAAGCCGAACCCATTTCATTGACGCGACAATCCGTCGACGAACAATTGGCATAACTCGGGTTATTTTTCTTTTTTTTTTTTCCCGTCGAGCTCTTCGGTGACGTTCGCGGTCGTTGATCCGGTCGCGATCAACAAAAAAACAAAAAAGCATCTGCGAACATATATTTAAGTGGGAAATGTTGTATTTGATTCGATGGTGAATGTGCACGAAGGAATGCTAAGTGTCGTGTTCGCTCGTGAAACAAGTTCACTTTGGCTAGCGCATCTAGCGCGAACGTGACTCGTCTTTTTATACCCCCGGGCGACCTCCCGCTTTGCTATCGGTCGGGGTTATCGCCACGGGTCAAACGACGACGATTCATTCATAATACACACCTATATACTAATTTTATACCGAGAGATTGGGGTCGGAGCCGAAAAAACCGGATTTCCCTCTCGATCCGACCCCCCCCCCCCCCCCGACGAACCCTCGAAAATCTTATCGGACTCTTATCGACGGACTATGGACATTGGGAAGAAAAATTCGAAAATCATGGAATCCCATAATTTGTGAGAAAAATTCTTGGAGAATCCAATTTTATTCGGAATCCAGGGGTAAAAAGAATATACGATGTACGTTTTTACGACCTGCGTGGATATTGAATTATTTTTCAAGCTTGTTCGTTTGGGTCTTGAAAGAAATCAAGGTGGCTATGAATACCCGAGTAAAAATGATTGTATACACTTCGATAAAATTATATGAAAATAATATACAATCATATACATTTTTATATAGGTTTATATATTATTGTATATAACTCTATACATTCGAATATATAATCCGATATCAATGTACTTCCATCAAATTTGATTTGATATCATTATATGTATACAGTTCTATATATAATGATATATGGAGATACCATTTTTATAGGTAGTTTATATAATTAGATATAACATCACATACAGTTATATATAATTCAATATAGTCTTGTATATTAATTAATTAATCATGTATATTTGTATTAATAATTATGTATAAAATGTAATTGTATATCTGTGAAAATTTTATTTACGGTATATAAAATTGTATACAATACATTTGTATAAGTTTATGTACAAATATATAAAATTGCATCGGGCCAATTTTTGCATACAATTGTATATGATCAATCAATATACAATTACATATGTTCACATATAATCATTTTTACTTGGGTATGAATGTGTGATTTATCGATTATAAGACCGAACCAATGAGAAATGTGTAATTCGATATAGAAAGGGAATTCCGATCTGTGTAACTGTGTATCTGTCTCTCTCGATCACCTTGCGTCCTCGTCGCACTGTCCAATGGTATATCCGATAATTCATAGCCGGTCGTCAACAGGCCACATTGACGAACGGCCATCGAAGGGGGTCATCGAACAACAAGGTGAAATTAGCGTATTTGGCATAGTTCGTGTTTCACACGTAAATACGCAAATAAATTATTCTCGAGAGCACATCGACTTCGAAGATTTTTCATTCTGGTCCAAGTACCACCGAGGTTTTTAACGGGAAACGCTAGAAGACGAGGACTCCTCGAGGCCGGAGAGGCTGCGCAAATGTATAAGTTGGCAGCTGACGCAAAAGACTCGAACAGCGAGACAACATTGCGGTTTAATCTGTGTGACTAACGGGCTAATGATAACCGTATCAGCGGCCAATGTTGCCAAACCGAGCTTCGGAGCGGCTTTGTATTAACATTTATTTTTATCTTTTCTTTTTTATTTTTTTTTTTCAATTCCGTGTATAATCGTACGTATAATAAGCCACGCTGATTTCTTAATTATGTCGATGAGACGAAAAGAAATAGAGAGGTGACGATGAGTAGATAGAGAAAGAGTGAGAGAGAGAGAGAGAGAGGCGCGAGAGCGAATGAGGATAACGGCGGTCCATTCATTCCAAAGATTCTTAATGGGCCACCGACATCGCAACCACGGAGAGATGACGGACCCCGTTCGCGTCATTTGAATGTTTTACGTTGGAATGCGACCACGCGCAACGGCCCGTACGAGGTCACAGAGTCTGAAGTTCGGTCGAGAGAAAACGCTATCTCTTCGGTAGCCTCGACGAGTCACGTTTTCCCACTACGCTACAATACACGCGAGCCATGTACCACCATTGTTGTAAACAATCAAATTTCAACGACAAATTTTCAATTCTCGCGAAACAATGTTTTCTAAAGTACCCTTCATACGAGAGTTCCTCGTCAGATTTTCATGAAACTTGGCATACTTATAGGTATTGATGAGAAAAAGGTTCGGTTAAATTTTCATGGCTTTCCGGAGCGCGAGAAAACATATATCAACACTTTTATTTTCACACGTTTAACAGGAAGCCTTATGGAGAATCACGCTCAATTTGATATAATACAAAAAGTCCTCGTAAGATTTTAATGAAAACACTTGAGCCGCAAGTTGAATATTCGGACAACATTTTGGGCACTCGACAGTAGAGATCAGGAGACTGTGATGATAATAATAAGCAAATGAACATCGGGAAAATGCAGTTTATATGAGGAGTTGGTCGTGATCCAGTAGACATGGCAACGTTGCGCGTTTGTTTCCCATCTTTTCTCTCTCTCTCTCTCTCTCTCTCTCTCTCTCTCTCTCTCTCTCTCTCTCTCTCTCACTAATCGACATCATAACACGCGACGTTGTCACATCAAAGTACTACGCACCTCAATCAGGAGATGGTTTATCTGAAGGCTTGCTTTGACTCTCACAGTTTGTGGGATGGACTACCTTAACGGTAATTGAAAATAACCCCGAAGGACGAATAAAACGAAATTTCGTTTGATCGGAGCGAAGAAATGACACGCGGATAGCCGGTAGGAGCTCGAATTCCAAATGGACCGGGTTGGAACGTCCTAATAAAGAAGATGGAAGAAACCCCGGGGTTCCAGGAATCACGTGATCAGATATGGATCGGGTTCAAGGTGGCGTCACAGGGATACGATGCTTCGTTTCTCTCACCCAAAGGGTTGCGCCTCAACATATTTTACACCCATACTCATGAATCAACATATATATGTATATATATATATATGTCGGGCTATTTCAAAGTCCAAACTCTCCGTTGAAATATGACAATTTCTGGATATTCAACGAAGAGGGAATTTTTTTATCCCTGCGTCTAATTCCGTTCCGAAATAACTGGCTTCGAGTTGTCGTGATATAAAATAAAAATGTTTATTCACGATTTTTCTTCGTTCCCTCCGACTGGGATAATATCAGCCATTTCGAGAAAGAAAGAGAGAGAGAGAGAGACTTTGCGGCGAGTATATTACCCGCGAAAATTACTTGTTTCTTGATTGCCACATCACGCGGTACAATTTTCATTGTTCATTTGTACGTGGGGTGTCCCCCCGATGAGTTATCATTCTCGTCGCGGAACATTATTACCGCGAACGGAAATTATGGAAAAAATTTATTAGGACGCCCGGACCCGTAGGTCGACGATTGCGAGACCGTGTGGAATGCTTCAAGTGCCGAAAGGTACCGAAGGTCCGTACACATATATATATACACCACGGACAGTAATACATATATATATATATATATTATATACGCGAGAAGAGATCCAAATGCGCGCCGAAGAAAGCAAGCTGGAGCGGTCGAGGATGGTCTTGCGAGGCAGAAAAGTTGGTGGGAGGAATGGAATGCGCGGCGCCTAGGGCTCGTTGAATTCCAGGGCCACACGTGTCTCTCTCCGTGGCTCGCCCCCTCGATCCGCGCTACCCACGCCAGAGGTCCTCGCGGTTCTCGCCGAGGCACGGCCGCCACGCCAATAAACCTTGCCTTCGGTCGGTTACCGCACGCGCGACCACCGTGAATACTCATTCATTCGGCTTTTCGTACCGAATAACTCCGTCTCCGTCTCTCTTTCTTCCCATCTCGACCCTCGCGGCTATCCTTTCCGTCGCTCCGTGCAGCCGCGCCATCTCGCGGTTATCGTCTCAAGCACGCGTGATCACTGGGAATCGTTCGTACCGATCGCGGTTGATGTAGATTCGCTGTGTGGGGGCGTTTGGACTAGGTTAGGACTTAGGGCGCTCATGGTGGCCGGATTTCGCACTCTCAATCGTTGTTTCACAGAGCTTCGCGAATAAAAAAAGCTCCGCGTAACGGAAACGTTTGTTTTTGCATAAAATCGTGTGGAAAATGTATCGAAATCCGGTGGTGGAAAAATAAAACTTTATTCTTTCCCAACAGCGAGCTATAGAGCCGCGCGAAGAAAAAACTGGATGAATTGAGTTTAGGAAAATTGAATGAGTATATTTTTTTTTGGGTTGCGTTGATTCCTCTTTTGAAATAGATGCATGTCAGTAATGTTGTCAGGCGGATGATTTTTTCAAATAGATTTGTCAGTTGTTCACATATAATTGGGAACCAGCAAAACACTCACGAATCACATGTGAAACAGCCGGAGAGCTTTGGCCCTTCAAAATCGTATTCCGGTTTAATTCGATATCACGAGTGACGGGTCCCAAACCCCGTTTCGCACGGCAATAAGCCTCATTTCCGAAAGTTCGACAGTAGTCACCTGATTCCCCAAATCACAATAAAAAGTAGCGAAAAACGTATTACAAATGTTTGGTACTGTAACACAATTTTTTTTTTTTTTTGTATTGCACTGCTGTGGTTCGACTTACCTTGAGAAAACTATTTTAACATAAATAATTAAATTGTTTCGATGAAAAAACAAATCGTCGTAACGTATGTGGTTATGTAAATAGCGACATGTCTTCCGTAAAAATCGCGAAAATTATGCACAGGTGCGGAAACGAGCGTGGTGGTTGCATTTAGCTTCACGGTTCCGAAAATTAGTTCCCGGCAGGGGTGGCGCTTCGATCGTAAAACTCAAAACATTGTATCAGAGTCACTGAAACCAGAAAATCAGCGAATGAAATTAATATGCAAGCTGTGCATCGAGACGAGCCGAATAAAGACGACGAAGTGAAAAAAAATCGTCGTCGGCAAAGCGACATTCCCCAACCGTGAAACCATTGAAATCCGGCCTCGTTTCCGGACCTTTACACACGAGCGCGTGTGGCATTCGGCACGGTCGATGATTTATCGAAACGATAAATCGCTGTTTACCCGAACTGTTACGGCAGCACAAATGTATTAGTCGCGGGTGACACTACCCGGAAGGTAATCTCTCAAGATTGTCCTTATCTCATCGAATCGTTGAAAATTTTATTTTTATGATTAAAAATAAATCAAATAAATAAATGTATATAAAAAAAAAAAAATAACACAATCTGGTAACGAAGATTAGAAATGAGTCGTGTCATTGAAAGACGATCGCATCGACCACGTTTACAAATGTTTTTTCGAAACCCGTAAAGATTTATTCATTCGAAATTTCGGCCCCCTCAACGTCGTCAAACGCTTTTTGTCGGCGACTTGAAAAAAAAAAGGAAAAGAAAAAGTCTTACCTCGCATTTTCAAAAGTTGCCGACGCGGTACTACCGACCGCGGCGAAACCCACGCCAACGGCGAGGCCTTCGGGTATATTGTGAACCTGCGAGAGAAAGGTCGAACACGATACTCGTATTATTAATCAATGACATTTAACTCGAAAGACGGATGAGATAGCAGAGAGACGCGGAATATTGCGCGTTAGACAATGAAAAAAATTGCGTCACGATCGTATCGAGTTGTGTTTTTTTTTCAACTCACCGTTATCGCAACAACGAGAAGCAATATTCGTCTCCATTGATTGTTTTTAGCCTCGTTCGTCGGATCCTCGTACATCATTCCCACGCCATCGCGTTCGGAGGTTCTGATCATAGCCGCACTGCCTCCCGGTCTTCTTCTCGCGTTCTGTTCGTAAAATCCTGGGGGGAAAAAAATTAAAAAAAACCGAATTCTCGTGTTGTTTAAATTATTATTTTTCTTTTCTATTTTTTTTTTTTCCGTATGTCTCGTTGAAGGACGAACCAAAAGCGGGACGCGGCTGATGGTCTCGAATCGTCGATCGCGTTCTCGATCGATCGAGATTACGTTAATCGGCAGCAACAAGCGGGGAAAAAACGGATCAGTTGAGCAGGCAAACGCGTGAAAACTCTTCGCACGCGCTTCGCTCTCTCTCTCTCTCTCTTCGTCTAAATTTTACATTCTTTTACATTCACAATTTTTAATCAGTTTTATCACGATTTTCGTTTTTAAATCCGCTGTTTACGCGAACCTCGATCGTGTTTTAGCGTTCTTCGGTTTATTATTTCGTTTCGATTAATTCACGTTGAAGGTTTTTCAGTCGTTATTATCGGGTTTATGAGATTTTTAGTCACTTTTCGGGGGGTTTAACGGGTTTTTATCGTCGCAGTTTTTACGGTACGCGAAGGGCGGTTTTCGTTAACGAGAGAGAGAGACAGAGAGAGAGCCAAGAACGTGGGAATTCGAGTTTCTCGCTTCATTATCGGGACATGCGACGTTAGTTGTGTGATTGTAAATGCTCGAGTCTGTGGGAAAGGGGTAAAAGAGCCGTGACCGAAGCTTCAAGGATCTAACGCGATAACGCATTTGCCGACACGCAAACATCACGATTAATCGTTTGCGTTCATCTGACAAACGTTAATTGCGATACAATTTCAATCTGTCGCGTCCAATTCCAGTCAATTCCGCGGAAACCCAGCGGGACAAATTAAATTTTACTTTTCTCATTATTTCGGTGGCAGTACCGATAAAAAATAAACCCCGCTCTTTCCTCGTGTTTCCAAGTGGAAATTTAAAAAAATTATTTTAAAAAAAAAGAGCAAAGAGGGCAAGATCGAGCAAATTAGAGCCGAGAGGTTTTTACAAACGTCAACTGATCGTATTTTCCGGGCCAATGCCACGACTCGGGTTCGTTCCGTTGATTGACTCCGAATCGAAATCACCATTCAGCATCAAATTCGGATTAAAAAGAGAATTTGAAATATTAAAAAAAAAATACATAAAAAATAAATCATAACGTGAAAATAAATGTTTTTCAATACCATCGATGGTGGTTGACTCGACATGGGGATACATATTGTCACCGGTTACATTAACACCACGCATTACTTCATTAACGTCCAAATCCTCGTCGCTCTTTAGTTTTTCGTTTATTCGTCGTCTTTGTTTCGTACCAACTGACTGCATAGCTAATAGCACATTGGGGGACTGAATTCCGAGGGAGGATATCAATAAATCCGTTCCGTAAACGAATCCCGCTCCCACGATAAATCCGATGGCAACCGGAACGAACGCGAATTCGCCCTCGTCGCCGTACATCTTGGTCTCGGTCGCCATTTCTATGGCCGGTGCCAAAAGCGACCAGTAGCTCGCCGCTATCATCACACCCGCCGCGAATCCGAGACTCACGTCCAGCAATTTTCTCTGTAACACGGATAAGATCGGTCCAACTGTTAATCATCTATCGAATAACAATTTTTTACTTTATTCTAAATTATTTTTTTTCATGGAATCTTCGTTGAATTAATTATTTTATCAAATCATCGAAAAACTTTAAACGTCCCAATTTCGAGATTAAACGTTAATTGAATTGTAAATTATTTTTTTAATATGAGATATTCGTCCGGTTTGTCAAAGATTTTTGGAGCAAGGTCAACAAATATTAATACATGATTTTTTTTTATCATCACACAAATGATTCTTCCGTTTACCGAAATTTCGGTTCGAATTTATTTTCATAAAGGGGCACGGGCGTGGATTTGAATTTTTGGATAAAAAATTTCGTCGACCAGATAAGCGAAAGATAGCTGACAAATATTTGTAAACACATTTGTCACATTTATCCCTCAATTACAAACAATGATAATGAATAGATGAATAAATGCACTTTTGTACGAAACGACCTTTAAGTGACCTTTAAGTAACCTTCAACCGGAACTAACGAAGCGAAACAGTGATTCGTTCGTAAAACGAAACCGAAAACTACGATCCAATCGACCGCGACGATAAAATAATGCAAAAATTCCAGACTTTCGGCGAACGTTCGAAGGTCACGATAGATGACCACACGTTCGGCCCAAAAAAAATATCAGTATCAAAGTCCATCGATTCGCAACGCAATAACTCGAATCGACGATAAAGAAAACTTGGATTTTTTTCGTTACACACTGAAACCGTCGTTCGAAAAAGCCCGCGCTACGATTCAAACTCAATAATTCGCGGTCTGTATTCGCCCAATTGCAACGAGGACGAATTACGTTGGTACACCGTTTCGTTAACGTGGACACCATGGCAAAATCGTCGATCGTAAATTTCTGTTTTTTTTTTTACTCCAAATTGTCGTTTTCAAAAAAAATATTATCCACGATTATAATGATAAGAAAAACCGTAAAAAATCTGATAAAGATTGTAAACTCACTTGTTTGCCTTGAATTACGACGACAAGGGCAGCACCGGCAGCGGTGAGCGCCCATGTGAACAGTGTGCCAATAAGGGCCTGCGTGACTGGTGGATAATCCTTCAACATCTTCGATCACCGTTCGAGATTTGAAAAAAAAAAAAATAATAATAATAAAAAACAAAAAAAAACGATATTCCTGTTCACGAGTCCTTCGAGATTCCCGGCATGCGAATTAATCGTCGTCCGTCGGAATCAACTGTTCTCGGCTAAACAAAAATCAACGCCGGTCTCTCCGGCAGTTCTCAGTCCCCCGTGCTTATCCTCAGCCACTTGCCGACCTGCATCTCCTACTTCGCCCCCCGCAGCGCCACCGTCGTACGCTCGGAGAAGCTTTTTCTGCGCTCACGGTCGTGCAAACGAGTCCGGACGATTGTTCGTGGCGTACGTGCTCGGAGCGAAGTTATTTCTTCGTCGACAGATGTCGCTAGTGAGCCACGGGCCTGTCTCGATAACGCGCAAATTCATTAACCCGATGAGCTTGTTTTTTTCCCCGCAATCTCCTTCCGTCAATTGATTTTCCTATCTTTTTTGTTGTCGCGGGCCGGCCTCCACGATCGTCGCGCCACGGCCAGTCACGGACAAACTTGCGAAATTGTGGACTCTACCCGTGGCACGCGAATGCACGTGACACTTGCGCCGAGTGTTCGTATATATATGTAAATAATATTTCACGAACTACTTTGCACAGCTGTTGATGCGTGGTTGACCCTACCGACACATTGCGAGCACCAACGTCACGAACCACGTATGCGCATTTTTATGAAACTCCACGTTCGACGCTAATCTTTACTTCCCTACCTCGAAGTCTTTTACTTTTACACGTCAACGACACTTTGAAATGTTATTACAGGTGGTCACGTCCGGCGACTCCCGAGAGCCACGTAAATCAGGCAATTACTGAATTATCAGTCGATACAGGCTGATCGATTTCTCGGCATTTAGATTGATAACAACCCATTAAACTCAACCGTCATACTTTTCGAGAGTAATTTCACACCTGGATAAATATTAGACACTCAGGATCTCGTTATTCTGACGCGAATAGGAGATAATAAAGTGTTGGAGAGGTTAGGTTGGTCAAACTCCGGCCTGAAGTTCGGCCTGTCGTTGAAGTCACACGGTTAGAGCCAGTTAGTGCATATTGCCTGTGCACCGATGAGCCTATCATCGTATGTACGTGCGTTTCACAAGTGAGGCCGATAAATCGTCAATTTGTCCGTGGATCGGGGCCAATCTTGTCCGATAGGAGCAGGCCCGCGCCTCACTAGCGACCTCGAACGACGGTAAATATTGCCTCACCAGCGGCACGACTGCCACGGTCAAGTGACCGGATCTCTACGACCTGTCGTCGTCAGTGTCAACATGGCCTCCGCTTCGGTAAGTTCATTTCACGTATCAATTATCTTCGTTGTAACTAACAAATTACCGTGCTAAACTCGACGTTTCAATAATAATTCACTATTTTCGTTGGTTATCATTTTTTTTTTTGGTTATGAAAATCGACGTTTTTTGACGTTGGAATCTGTGTAATGCTACGAAAGCGACTGCTGTCAATCTTACTGCATGTGCCGTTTGTCAATACACATGTGTGTGATCGATGGACGGATAAATTTGTCTCTTCGAGATGATGGTTGTCTTATTTACAGGTTCCATTGCTGATGGATGACGACACGATCGGGTTCGGCGAAGAGGACGACGTCGATCGTCCAGGCACGCTCAAGTAAGTTTGTCGATTTGCAAATTCATCGGATGTTTCATGGATTTAACATTCTCGATGACTTTCTTCATCGTCGTTACGTTCACCAGGCATCCCTACGTCACGCTCTTCCACTTGGCCTTCCGAATCGGCGCCATAGTGGTTTACATGTTTTGCGGTTGGTTCTCCGATGGTTTTATCGCCAGTTTCGTGATGATCGTACTGCTACTGTCGATGGATTTTTGGACGGTAAAGAATATCACAGGTCGATTGATGGTCGGGCTGAGATGGTGGAATTACGTCGACGACAACGGCAAGAGCCACTGGGTCTTCGAATCGAGAAAGGTTCGATCGATTTGTTTTCATGTAGTCGAATACGAGACAAAAAAATTTGTGACGCCCGCGATTGCTAGTGCGATTTGCGAGCGATCGCCGGGGTTACGAATCTCGCAATGTCGCAGAGCCTATCGAATAGTTTAAGTAGAAGCTGCTATGTGGCCTGTGTTTAAGGGTCCGCACCAGAATCGAATAAACGCCGCCGAAGCTCGCATATTCTGGTTGGCTCTGATCTTCTGTCCGGTTCTGTGGTCAGTCTTCTTCATAGCCGCTCTATTCAGTTTCAAATTCAAATGGTTGCTGCTCGTTTGCATCGCCATTATTCTGACCGGAGCCAATCTTTACGGCTACGTTAAATGTAAGATGGGCAACGACAAGAATATTTCGTCGGCAACCAAGGATTTTTTGCAGAGACAAGTGATGCAAAATGTGAGTGAGACTCTCTCATCGACTCTGTTGAACGTAACGAACGAGCGGTGGATGAATTGATTAATTTTTTTGTGCATTTTCGTAGGTTATGTCGTCGATGATGACGAAGAGTCCGCCTTCTGCTTCTCCTCAACAAGCCAACATCATTTAAACTCACATTCCCGCCATTGCTTGTAATACAATTATGATTCCTCATTCAATTCTGCGATATTTGTACATAAGGCTGATTGAAATACGTTGTTTGTGTCCTGTGAACGATGAAAGCGAGATATATCAATAAAACAAACTACCGATGTAAACTGGTTCTATTTTGTGTCGATTTCTCGTTATTTAGCCACTAAGAGACTAATACATAGCACGGTCAATTTTAATGACTTACGAGGAGCGGGAAGGTAATGAATGAAAAAATCATCAAGATTACACTGTCGTTCGCTATTCTATTGATGCCACTGGGCAAATACATAATGTACATGGTATTTCTCCTTGTCCACAGAGTCTTCCTATTACACAATATTTAATTTATGTATAATTATATTAATCAGTAACATCGTATTTACTACTATTTTTAATATTATTATTATTATTATTAATTTATTTATTTATTTATTTTTTCTTCAATTTTTTTCTTATTTTCGCTTCAGCCTGTTGTATTCTTTCTGGCAAGAAAGTATCACAAAATAATTTACCATTATCTCAACGTTTATTTAGTATTTGACTTGTCCCCTCTCCCTCCCGTGTCTGTTTCAAAGTTTAAACTCTATCTTTTTTACCGCGAGTCAAGGGCAGACTCTTGTGTTTTAATTTTAATCCGTTTGTTGGGGAATTTTTTTTTTTTAATATTCATTTTTTCATTTTCAATGTTCGACATTGTCAGTAGTTTCGATACATCGTCATATCGATATATCGAAGCTCGTGTACCGACGCCGAGCCGCCATTTTTTTTCTTTTTCATTGCTTGAAGAAGAAGAAGAAGAAGAAGAAGAAGTATATCCCATCGATATGGTTGATTGTGTAATCGTTAAATTTTTGGATAAACAAAGTGTAATTATAAACGAGATAAACATTAATAAGAAGTACATTGTATCGCACAATGAGTTGTGCTTTGTACGTATAAAAAGACAAAATATATATATAGATGTATATATATATAGATATACAATTAATTATCGTTTGACAAAATGGCGCTCGACGAACGAACGCGGAGAGAGTCACACACGGTCTCCGGCACAATAAATCTAGATAGAGTCCAAATGGTTTTTTTATTTGTTCGATTATATTTCACGAATGACTGAGTTATGGATAATCAAACTTTTCAAATATCTGTTTTTTTTTCTTCCCACGTTTTTCGATAATTTTTTCGTTTCTTCTACGACTGGTCAGACAGAGATCCGTTGAGAAATGGAACAGCCAGAAATTTTCGAGAAATCTTTTAACAAATCGTATGTCTTTTGTTTTGTTTTGTTTTTCTTTGTTTCGTACATCATATTTATACGTTCGATTAGTTCGGTGATCGATGGATAATGGGGTTAACGCGTAGTTGAGGAACTGCTAAACGAGGGTGAGATGAGTGAGCGAGAAAATAATATTAAAAAAAAAAAAAAAAACAACGAATAAACGAGTGCCGGAATGTGAAGAACGTAGGACGCGGTAAGGCATCAACAAGTTTTAAGTAGGCTCTGCCTCTTGTTTTTTTCTTCTTTAACGAAATGTCTAGAAAAAAAAACCAAACAAAATGGTGGCGACTGTTGACGTAAAATTTTCTCACAAATGCAAAATGGCGGTTCGCCTCGCGCTCGAAAAATGTTTTTCGAATCGAATGATTGTTAGCGACGCGTTCTTTTTTTTTTTTCATTTTTGTTCGATTCAGTCGTGAAAAAAATGGTTTCGACTCGATTGTCGATCGGCAAAAATCGTGAAATTACGGATAAACGGAGTATGTTCGTTATATAAATACTGAGAGTGAGTAACGCGATGAAGGAATGAAGCGATGGAATTGTTTTTTCAATTTTCTTCTTTTTTTTTCCCCATGAACCGAGGCAACGCGTTATTATCAATCTAAAAACTAAATTATTCTTACCGAAAAAAAAAAAATAAAAAAAAAAAATGTTTATCGTGTAATTCGGTTTGTAAAAAAAAGTTACATATAAAAAACGAGTGGATTACAAAATATAAAAAAGCTGTGTCGAAGAAGCTAGACGGCGTCTTAAATAGTTTGAGGGTGGGTCGAGGGATGGGTTCATCGGATGAATATTCATCCCTAACGCGACGCTTATTATCTCGGATAGTCTGGAAAATATCCAACCTGTTGTTATTTTCTTCTACTGCGCGTATCCAACTTTGTTATTTTTTTTTTTTTCGTTTTCCCTTCTGTTTTGTTTTCTTCTTTTTTGTTTTTAGAATAATAGTGATATTTATATCTATTTATATATATATATATATATTATTTTATAACTTACAATGCTATTATGTATAATGCTATCCAATGACAGACGGTGCATTTATGTACACATAGTCGTGATTATCCCGGTCCTCGTGGCCGTCGCTCGAAAAATTTTAAACGCTACTCGTGGACGCTCGGCCAAGGGAAATTTGCCATTATTTTAAAACGCGATGGAAAAAGAAAGTGAAACGAGATCTCGAAAGCCGATGTCAAAAACGAAAATGTTCGTCAACTGTATCGATGGTCAATTTGTACTAGTGACGACCCAACAGAGAAGACTTGGAAGTATTGCTGAACGGTGTGGGAAGCTTAAACCGCGTTACAGTCGACGAGCCTCAAGTTTTTTCAGCCACCCTGAATATCGAGCTTGAGAGGTTATATCTCGTCGTCTGCGAAATAAATTGAGGGATTTTCTGGATTTTTTTTAGCCATCTTAACACGATT
This sequence comes from Diplazon laetatorius, assembly GCA_963662125.1. Classification (NCBI taxonomy): domain Eukaryota; kingdom Metazoa; phylum Arthropoda; class Insecta; order Hymenoptera; family Ichneumonidae; genus Diplazon; species Diplazon laetatorius. The sequence goes on along the minus strand of OY759154.1, from coordinate 489,067 downwards.
CTATTAGAATACACTATAGACCATGTATTACAACATATATTGAAGTACTTGTGTGAATTTTTTCATGAGGAAAATTTCAATTTTGGGGAAACTATTGGCCTTGTCCCAAAATACCTTTTTCTTCAAAAGATTACTTGAAAAAAAAGTGTTTTTTGACAATGGCAATAGTTGCCACAAAATTGAAATTTTTCCCATGTTAAAATTCATACAAGTACCTCGATATATGTTGCAATAGATACTCTTCAGTGTAGTTCAATAAAATTATGTTAACATGGCTAAAAAAAAAAAGAAACAAAATCCCTCAATTTTTTCGCAAAAAACCAGACACAACCCTTCAAAAGCAGCAATCGTTGATACAATATATATTTTCAATTCGCGGGGTGACAAAGCATGAAAAATTTTTCGTCTGTTGGATCGATCGTTAGGGCACTTGAGGTGGCATCGTACATCGCCGACCATCGGCTCGAGAGATTCTCAACGAAAAAAAAAAATTAAAATCAAACCAAAAAAATATTGTTGATAACATTTGGAAAATTCTCACGAACACACCAGTCTTTAGTTACGAGAGCATCAACGTATTATCAATCTGGACGAGTGTTTGATGCTAATTTAGATTAAATTGAGATTATAAATTAGCATTTGTTTATTGTCTTTACACAGGCTAAGAGATTTCACGGGAATTCGATCGATCGAGTGATCAATCGTTGGGAACAAAAGAATATATAAATAAAATAATTTTTTAAAAACAATTCGATGAATAAACGTTATCGGGCAAGAATATTTGAGGCATTGATCTGGCATTCCATATGCGCATCTATTTTTTTTTTTCATCATGATTATCATATTAAACTATCTCTCTTCGCGTCGTCAATATTTTGTGGATCGATGAACGAATGAATTGTTTCATGAGTTAAAAAAAAAATGAAAATAATGATAACAATAATTATTAAAAAATTTTTAAAAAATTGTAGGGTGATAAATCCATCGAGTGCAACACTGAAGATGTCTACGTCGAGACTCTGTACATGTCACGAGGATCGTCACGAAGAACCGGGGGACATCATTGCGTGAGTTCAACATACAGTGCACGTTTTTAATCCGTATTATTAACTTTATCCAGCCTCGTGCGCATTTCGCACTAGCGTGTAAACCTGCTATTATACAAGTAGGTACACGCATATAGGCTCTGCTATCTCTCTCTCTCTTTCTCTCTCTCTCTGTCTCTCACACTCTCAATTAATTCATTCACAAATTTTCACATTCAATCTTTCGCTCGTACAATTGTTCCGGGGCGCTCAATTAATTTGTTAAACATATTTTTTTTTTTTCCATCCCACACCGCACTGTCTTCTTCGTCTTAACTTAAGGACCTAAGTTTACAACGGTTTTTGTGTGTGTGTGTGTTTTTTTTCTCTTCTTTTCCTTACGAGCTTAATTAAATTCACGGTAGGGCAATGAGAGAGGAATAACAATCGTGGACGATTGGTACAGCATTAATAATTGTCAATTTTGGCAGTATGGCAATATTTTTTTTTTTTTTGTGTTTTTTTTTTGTCAGTGAGCGAGAAATTTTCAATACTCCTCCATGTCTTGGTTCGTTCCCCGCTTAGCCCACTCGTCAATTTCCGGATACTACTAGTAATCCTTTTTTTTTTTAATTTTTCGTTTTAAATTCAGATATGGAAGATATACACGCTTTTTCTTTTTTTTTTTTTGTTGTCGTGTAATAATCGATCGTGTTCTATCCGTTTTGTGTGTTTGCTAATCCGATTGATCGTTCGATCGTTCATCGTCTCGATAATGAAGCCTGAGAGAGGGGGGGGGGGGGAAACACGTTCGGGAGTTCCCCTATAATTCACGAATAAAAAGGCTGAGGTAAATGTTAACAATATGCGTATTATCCAACGTCAGTCTATCTTAGAGTTAGGCTAGTGAGATTAAATTGAATGGAGGAGTGTATTTTTAAAGGGTGTCAAAAATTGTTTTTTTTTTCTTTTTTTTTTTCGTTTTTTTTTTCGTCTCAAAGGAGACTGTGGTATATCGAAGATCGCAATTACACGCCTCGCACTCAGATATGTTTCGATTCGACGAGACGAGACGAGGTTTTTGAAATTTTTCTCTTTTTCGATTTGTTTTTTTTTTTTCTTTTAATTCTCTTCGCGATTATATTTTTGGCGAATTCGAGACTAAACATTCAACTTGTAAAACCGAGAAAAAAATCTATACGGAGGGTTCTTTCTTTTTGTTTTGTTTTTTTCTTTTTTTTTTTCGTTCTGGACAATTATTATCGATATCTTCATTGTTATTTGTTTGTTTTCTTTTTCTGTCGTATTTCTTTATATCTCCACGTCTAATGTTTAAGGCTCCGTCTCAAAAGAAACGTGACGTCGACGATGGGTCGGGGAGGGGGGGGGGGCAGTGGATAAGGGCGGTTTTGGGGGGGTCAGGGCGGGTTGACCACTACATGGCAGTCTTGCTCCGTCATTTAATCCGAAAATTGGACGATTCGATCGTCGCGTTACAAACATATGACTAAAATCGAATTTCGTTCTATTAAAATCGTGACGTTAATCAGTTCACTGGCTAATGGTAATCAGATTGAGATGTATATTTTTTTTTTTTTTTTCAGACAAGAGATTGATAGTTCATCGCGAAATTACTCAATCTTCATTCAATAAAGTAATTGCCGCCTGTTTGTTTCTCTCTCTCTTTCTCTCTCTCTCTTTTTCCCACTTGACCCTATGTGCCATCTTCTTCTTCTCGAATTTCCGGTTGTCATGTCACCATTATGATCTACGATAGTATTGTCGTTGCGAGCTTGTCACACGACGAACGCACCGTTAGGAATCGTTCGCCAATCACTGGCAAACGAAAAAACAAAAAAAAACACTGAGCGTCAAAAAGTTTCTTTTTTTTTTTCTGTTGTTGTCACGTTGCATGACTCTGATCGCGTTAGACGCGTCGGACTTTGGCTCTTTCACCTGTGTCGCGTTTTCTCGTGTTTCGATCGCCACGGTCCCTCGGTGGTTCTCTGGGCTCCCGAGTTTCCGCTTGTCAGTTGGCGTAATGATCGAACGATCCTAGATATTCCAAACTTGCTCGGTAGCAGAATTGATACTGGTCCTGGAAAAAAAAGAAACATTTTTTTCAAATGGAAATGAAAACACAAAAAATTGATTTGTCGATTACCGAAAAGAGAATATCATTTGCGTGATCAAGAGATTGAACGCTACTCCAGAATTTTCGAATTATTTCATCTCGAATAACGCTTCAGGATCTCAGAAATTAGGTTGAAAATTTTCCATGGCAGTTATAATTTGAGGAATAATTTAACGAGCCAACTACATTTGAGATTCTAAGATCATACAATAAAAATAAAAAGAAAGTGCAGATCAATAATGTCGAGGCAAATACGAAATTTTCATCAAACAATTCTACGTGAAACTTGAAACGTGTTTATCTCAAAATGACATTTTTCAAACTGGCTGGACAAATAACTTTGACCTAAATTATTTCTTGTAAAAAACGTGATTGAATAAATACGAATAATAATGCCGAGTCACTTGTCACTTGATCATTAGGTCATTCGATCCGTGATTTGGGAAACCCCCGAGTGGTAGATCCAATGGGAAAAAAATGCATCGTCGTTAATTACCTCGGTTTGAACCATAGCGGGTCGTTGAGTGCGCAGTATTCTAACAGTCTGGAAGATATCGACAACGCCCTCGTACTGCATGCGTTCGAGAACGATGCTCAGAGTGATGAAAACACCGGTACGACCGACCCCGGCGCTGCAGTGCACCGATATAGGACCGTCCTGACCGAATTGTTCCTTGGTTTTGTGCACCTGACCGATAAAATCGATGAAACCATCTCCCGATTTCGGCACACCCTGTTCCGGCCAATCGATGAATTGAAATTGTCTGACCGTACGACTCGCACCGTCCCTCGCGTCCGTGACCTTGAATTCACGCAATATATATTGCGGCATGTTGTACTCGGCAATCGGATCAACGACGAAACATTGATAACGAATCGAACGATCGTTCGGCCAATACTGATGACACTTTTCACGTCCCATTTCCTTCAATTTCGTGAGCATAACGACTATCGTGGAATTGTGTTCCCAAAGCATACGCCAAAAATCATCCGTTGTATCGTTCAACGGTCCCTGAGTGGCTATGTAAGCACCGCGATAACGATAACCATCGATGAGACTCGCATTTATGTAATCCGAACCTTCGATGTTTCGTTGCGGCTGTAGACAAACTCGCGTACACTCGTAAGGCAATATGTGTACCAAACGATTTTTGTGTTTGTTGCAAGCCAAATTGGCCGATATGAATCTCGTTGAATCGGCTTTTATGTTCGATAATTTTTTAAATTCCAACTCCATGCCGGTTATATTGTCCAATTCGGGTTGCATGAGTTTTTGTATGTGTGAATGCAAATTACGTGCCGGTACTTCGGTATTACCACAAATAACAGCCTCGAACAGAGCATCGTGAATGAATATATATTGATCCTCGGTTTGTACCATGTAATTTCTTTGTGCTCTGAGACAGGTCACGTGACCGTAAATATCGATCATTTTTTCGTGTTTTATGCGTTCGAGCATGGAATCGATGACGATGAAACAACCGGTGCGACCAACACCGGCGCTGCAATGTACAACCAGAGGTCCGCAATCCGGCAGATTCAAAGTTTTTACACGACGTAAAAATTGCAAAAACGGTGCCGGATGTTCGGGCACACCGTGATCGGGCCAAGCGGTAAATTGCAACTGTTTTATCTCACGTCTTTCCGAATAACCGTTGCGACAAACTTGAAACGTTCGTATGCAATATGTCGCCAATTCTTGCACGTCGCTTATGGTTATCGTCATTTGTCCGTAAGTTTCGGCTCCTCTTGTCGGCCAATACTGATCGCATTTTATTCTCGTTCTTTCTTCCAACTTCGTCATCATCACGATGGTGCTCGTGCGCAATTCCCAACACATGCGCCAAAAATCGGCAAAAGTTTCCTGCAACGGACCCTGAGTCGCCACGTAAGCGTTTTGTTTTCTATAACCGTCGCAATAGTTTGCGTTTATGTAATCCGATCCGGGTATGCCGTCGGTAGTTTGAAGTATCACCCGCGAATGATCGTAAGCGATGACGTTGGCGTAACGATTTTTCGACGTGTTTACTTCCATGTTCGAATGATCCCACGTGAATTGTTGTCCGGGTTCGATGGATTCGTATTCCTGACTGAATTTAAGATTGTCGTTGGCTTTTAGACGCTCTATGTGATTGCCGAGTTCGCTTATGGGAATCGGCGGATGGGATATCATTCCCGGAGTTTGAAAGTTCATACGACGCATCTCGACCGGATCCAACGGTGCGTGACTGGAACTTATGTCGGCTGCCATGAGGGGACGGGTCACCGCTGCCTGATCCGGAGCTTTGCACGGTTGTCTGCGTCTGTTGAATACACCACGGACACTTGTTATACGGAAATTTCATGAATAAATGTTTAACATTCGACTGTGAAAGCTCTGCGCGAGCATTGTCTTCGCGGTTCACGAATCTCGACCGAAACTCGTGTCTGCCACAAGTTTGTACATCGTGGAAAATTGTTGAAGATGTTGAATAATTGGTTTCAAACGTTTGTGTGAGTTTTTTGTACTTACTTTTTTATCACCGAGAGAAGTACGAGGAATATGCAGACCATGAGAACGGCTATTATGGGACCCACGACCCAAACCATACCGGGTTCCTGACCGCTGTTCGTGACCGAAACTTCGGGATTTCCGTCACCCGGATTGTTCGGATTTGGACGGCTCGGGGGATCACCCGGTGGCACTTCTCTCATGTCCAGTGACAGATATTCCGAAAATGGCGATGATGTGTAGAGATGCTGAGATCGGGGAAAAAAAAAAAGAAACAAAAATGTATGATAAATGATTTATCGAAATTAATTCTGAAACACAGCTCGTCTGAAATTAACATATTTTGTTGGTATAATATTAAACGCAGTTCGTTAACGTAGAATTTAGCGAAATTTCGATTTTTTCGGAAAAGTTCGATTTTTGATAATTCAAAAATTAGGAAAAATCTACATTTAAAAAAAATATATAAAAATGTAGCTTAACCCTGTGTTCACGAACTGCATTCAATATTGTACCAACAAAATCTTTTTGGTTTTTTTCAATTTCAGATGAACCGTTCCAGAGTTGAAAAAAAAGTGTTTTGAGACAACGGCAAAAGTTCCCTCAAAATTAAACATTTTGTTCATGAAAAAATTACGTACAAGTACTTCAATATATTTTGTAATTGATACTATTTAGTTTATTCTGATCAAATTATTTCAATATGTCTTAAAAAAATTACGAAAATCTCCCAATTTTCCGACAAAAAAACTACATACAACCCCTCAAAGTGATTGACTCAGATTTCTGCGTGCGAGAGATACATCACTATCGACGAAACGTAATCCATCATCTTAAAAATCGTTAAACTCACAACGACGAAAAAAAAAAAAAAAAATTACCTTTTTCGGTGTATCAACGATAGCCCGTACGAATATTCTGTAACGTTTGTTGGCTTCCAATTTACGATTCTCATAACCCTCGTATGTATCACCGCTTCCAAGATGAAACGTGTACGGTATATTTCTGTGTGAAAATTTTGCCGCTATGTAAGGAGCATTATCCCTGTCCTGTTTGCCGCCTTTGCCGCTTATCATGTCCTCGGTGAGTTCGTCGGGATTTTTGTTTACCGTTGATTTGTCCTCGGGCACGACGATGAGATAGTAATAAGCAATGGGTCCGTATTCCTCGGAAGCTTGTGGCAATATAACGTGAATCTCCTCGCCCTTGACAACCCCGTAAAAATCCGGTTTAACCATGGGTTTAGGAGCGGCCATTTGCGTGGTAACTTTGATCTTGGCGGGTGGTCTGTACTGCGCATCGGCCGGCACTACGCTCACGTTAACGTTGTAAGTGGTGAAAGGTTGAAGTTCGTTTATCGTCGTTGCGGTGGCTTGTGGATCGAGCAATATCGTCGTACGTGGAACAATTTGAGTCTGTGTGATACCTTGAGAATCCACGAATTCCTTGATAGCATCGAATGAAACTTTGTAATTGATGGGATTGAGTCTCATCGGAGCTGTCCAAGTGAGTGTCATCGAGTGGGTCGACGAGTCCGAAGCTCGAAGATTCAAAGGCACGTCTTCGGGTTTCACTTTCACCGGAATCTTTTGACTCAATCTGCCCAACGTGGTTTTGTATCTCGCTGCAACGGCTATCGCGTAAGCCGTGTCGCGTTCCAAATTCGTCAGATCAGCGGATTCCGTCAATCCCACGACTTTTTGTTTCCACTCGTCCAAATCTTCGACTGCCGTCATTGTGTAAAATATTTGATAACCCATTATTTTGTCTCTGTTTGGCACGGGTGACCACCAAACTTCCACACTGGATTCCGACGTTGCCACGGCTTTTACGTTCATCGGCGCACGTCCGATGTCCTTTTCCGTGAGTATCGTCACTTTTTCGGAAAATGGCCCGGCGCCTCTCGAAGTGTGGGCTTTCACGTGAAACGCGTATTCCGTGTTTTCCTCGAGATTCGTGAATACCGCACGGGTTTGCGTTGTGTTGCGATCTTCCACGCTGTTGTGATCGCTTTTTTTGTGAAATTGCACGTCGTAACGTATTATACGACCGTTACGATGCTCGGCCAGGGGTTTGTCCCATGTGACGCAAACCGTGTCCGGGGTTTGAAAGTGATAGGACAGATTTGTCGGCGGTCCGGTGGGCACGCTCTCCGGACTTTCCCAGTAGTGCACCGTTTCCTGTCCCACACCGTTCTCGTTCTCACCCGCCACACGAAATTCGTAGTGTACTCCTCTCTCTGCGATTAGCGACGTGATAACGTTGAGAAATTTTTGCGGTTTTAGAATCGTGACAAAATTAATCGTAGATCTTCGTGTGGGGTCTATCGTGTCCTCCCGAATTTTTATAATTCCATACTCCAACCATGTTTCTCGACCATTTCGAATTTTTTTATGACACACAATTTTATTTATTATATTGAAAAAATGATTGTATCGTAAAGTAAAATGGTTAAACGATATTTCAGAATTTTCAACACAATTTTTGGTACACGATAAGCAGCGAAAAAAATTTAATGGACACGAGTAACCCCACGACGGGAATAACGTATGTCAAAAAAAAAAAAAAAAAAAAAAAAAACGGGTCAAAGGTTAATTCGTTACGATTGAACGAATTGTTGAGTCAAAGAAATCTTTGTTGAAATTATTCATACGATTGTATATTACATTTTTCGTTCTTCAACTTTTGTGAAATACGATGAGAAAGTTCATGAAACTTGTATCAATGTATATGCTAATTAACGAAGCAATCATAATTGCAATATCACATTTATAATTTGATTTTATGCATGAAAAATTCACTGCTAGATTAATTCACATTTAAACTATGAAAACTCTTTGAAATGTGACGTTATGTAAAACTGCAAAGACGATGATATAAAAAAATTATTATACCATTACAAAACTGGAAGAAAATAAGAAAAAAAATAGCGTACCGACATCCTTGATCTTGTAATTCATCTGATTCGTTCCTTCGATAAATTGTTCACGCAACGTTTGATTCTTTATTCCGTACTTGATGCGATAACCCAATATACGTCCGAGAGGATGACTCGGTTTCGCCCATTCGAGTTCCAGCATCACCGGATCTTGTTTTATCACTCTGTGAAAAGAAAAAATTAAAACTATGAAAAATGTCGTTGAATCTTGAAAACGTATTTTTTCCCGACATTATCGAGCCTCCGAATAAAACACGAGAACGATTGACTGACGCATCTTCCGAGGCAGTCAAACGTTCTCGAGTCTCGTCGCAATCATGAATCGCGGCCGAGAACAATGGTTTACAGTTTTGCATTACCGACTGAGCGTCGCACAACGCTGGCGCACTCATCATCCTTTTCAACTCCGACCACAAAAAACCTCACTGATTAACCAATTTCGATTTTTTTTCACTAAAAAAAATTCTCATCCCTCCTTCGATACTTTCTCTAAGAGATGTCACAGGTTCATTCATCCAAATTAAATAATTACTTTGAGAAAAAAAATAGTTTGCACCAGAAAATATTGCAAAATTGGCAATTTTCACCCAAAAAAAATCAAAACTTTCCCATTTTTCATTATTTCAATGTAAAAATTCAACTGGATACTCTCGAAATACTCTACTTTCAGAAAAAAAATAGCCTGATAGTGGCTGTTGGGAAAAAAAGGGTATTTGCGACTGAGAAATGAAGTATAAATGTCTTGATTAGGTGAATGATTTTGCTCAGGGTCATTTTGACCCCGTCGCACCAGCCGAGGGTTAATCGTAATGGTTTTTCGTGGGCTCTGTCATCCGAAAAAAAAAAAATAGTTAACACTGACTTGATGTTGACTTGAGGTCGATTGGGCACACCGCCCGGTGTTCGAACGTGAACCGGTGTCGAACGATCGCCGTCGCCCTTTCGGGTGAGAGCCGCCACTTGTACGCTGTAAGTCGTGTCCGGTTGCAATCCGGTTATGTTGAGCGCGAGAACTCCCTCGAGAACGTCTCGTCTTATCGGTTCGTTAAGCAGATCCTTTCCCTAACGAGAAACAACGAACGAAAAAAAAAAAAAAAAAAAAAAATTGAAAAAAATTAATTCACTTTGCCAATCATCGATCGGGTTATTTAAAATCGATCGAAAACGTACTTCCTCGCGAACTTCTTGAACGTGAACGTGATAACCTCGAATGACACCGTTTTGTTCGTTCGCTCCCGGTGGTTTCCACTCCACGTGAATCGCCGTTGAATTGATTGCCGTGACGTTTACGTTTTGTGGATTTCCCGGCACTGTAACGCAATGAACTATTAATTCGGGTTCTCACCGGACCATCGTGTTTTCCACACTCGCATTCGCACCGCACACACACACACACACACACACACGCTCATTCGTAAAAATAATAAATAACAAAGAATAATAAATTAATACAAATAAATAAATAAATAATGATAATTTTTAATTATAAAATTGTTGATCAATTGACGATGAAACAATCTGAAATGATAAATAAAATATACAAAACATAAAATATTTAAGCAGTAGATAATAATCACACAATTATAATGTAATAATAATAATAATAAATAATCAATAAACGAGAAGATGAAACAAAATTATATTAAATGTAAATGAAATATATATATATATATAAATAAATGAGAAACGAACGAAAGCTCATTCACACTCAGAGACAGAACAACGCTTATACAATCCACGGGGTATGCCATACCCCAATTTTCTTCTATTTCCCTCTCACTACAAATATCCTCCATTTGAATACCAATAATTCGTTAGTTTGCATTGCTTTTTCGTTTTTTTTTTTAAATTAATCTTTAAGGCTTTGTTCAATGGAATATTAATTATTGCTATATATGTATAATTATTTTTTTCGGTCAAATTAATTCATTATGTTACGATTAATTTCAATTGCACGATTATTTTCATCGACGGTAGTATTGGAAAGTCCATGATGACGAAAAGTAAAAAAAAAAATGTTGAAAAAAAAAAAAAAAATTAAACAAACACGTTGTAACAATCGTGAAGCTGTAACGGCGAATGATTTTGCAGTGGCAAAAAGCTGCTGTGCTCGCAATAATATAGCAAGTGCGTGGATTTTTTTTTTAGATATATAGGTTCAATTCATTCGCGGAAGTAACTTATTTTATTTGCATTCCAAGGATACGTGCGTATCTTCGATTTAAAACAAAACACACACACACACACAATTGCGTTTATAATTATATAAATATATTTTTTTTTGTTTCTGTATTTTTTTTTATGTTTTCTGGTAACGATCATTACGTTTTTGGCACTAGCCTACGGTTTGTACGTGTGTGTAGTATATATATATAATGTATATTACATAGGCACGCGGTGCATGGACAGTCCAATATCCGACGGATGAGCAACGTATAACGAATAAACATAATCAAAGATAAAACAGAAAAAAAAATAATAATAATTAAACAACAACAACAACAACAAAATAATAATGATAAGGTGACAACGTAAAAAAATCGAGAATATCAGCTTTGCCTAGCCTACGTCTCACGAGAGCAAACAATTGTGAATAAACAGAACTACTACGAGTGTCAATTTTTTTTTCTTGCTTTTTTTTTTGCTTGTCAATTACAAAAAAAAAATATACAAAACATATTACATACATATACATGTATATGTATGAAACAGTAGCAACTTAAAATGCTATATAGCGAGCTCACTCGGTCGATAAAAATCATAAATATATATATATATATATATATTATTAATATATATAATAATAATAATACGTAATACGAACAATTCAATTATTTCGACGGTGAACACAACGGAATGATAAAAATAAAAATGGTGAAACTGATCTACTTTGTGTAATTACTTTGTACAGTGGAGGGAAGGGGGTTAAAGTAAACGTGTCGAACAGCGTAGAGTGTCTCGCTAGCTTTGCATGAAAAATTGATAAATTACAACGAAAAAAAAAAAAACATTTCTAATGAAAAAAAAAGATATATATGTATATTCAAAAAAATTGATAACAGACAGATTGTCAAAAAATTTGACGCGTCTCGCCCATGTGACGTTGCGGCCATTTGAGACGCTGGTCCAGACCAAAAAAAAAAAAAACACGCTGCTTCGAGACCCCAAGAGAAATCGAGATTAATATCACTGACGACGGGGGGGTGGAAACGAAAGAAAAAAAAATAAACAAACAAGAAAACAGTAATTGGGGAGTTATGAAAAAAAAATCTCTGCGGAGCTCGATCTCTCGAGCTAAGATAGATACTCACTTTTTTCAGCTGCGCCCCATAAGTCGCCAAAAAAGTGGGAAAAAAAATTTTCTCATAAAAATTCGTGTCATCTTCTCACGTACATGAGTTAAATTACAAAGTAGACGTGTGATATTTCTTTTTTAAATCGCTCGTTATTATTATTATTATTATCATCATCATTATTATTATTATTATTATCGTCATTATTATTATTATTATTCCTTTCTATCTTTCTATATTTTCGTTTTTCCTTCAATTATTATTATTATTGTTATTATTATTATTATTATTATCAATTTTTATTATAACTCTCAAACTCTTTCGATTGGAAAATATATTTGTTTCAAAATAATTTAAAAATTTGCCCTTTGTGCCAAATGCACAACGAACAAACATTTGATGGTTAATTTTTTTACGGGGGGCGGGGGTTGTTATACACTTTTGTATTTCACCATTATCACGCGATTCTGTTTGCAGAATCTCTCGATCACCTATTTTTCCATCATGCTCGATTTTTTTTTTTTTTTTGATAAAAAAAGAAACTTTTATCACCGATTCTATCATTCTCTCAATCACACGAACGTTTTTCTTTGCTATACGAAAATATCGAAAAAAACGCCGACGGACAAATTTTTGTTCTCTCTTTTTTTTTTTTTGGTTATTCTGATTTTTTTTTTCGTTCTTTTTTAAGTTTCATCGGTTATTCGTATATGGTTCTCTCGAGTGCGGTTTATCGCAGAGAGGCGGGAGACGTGAGAATATCTTTTTTTTTTAAATTTTTTTTTGGCATGCGCAATCACTACTCCAAATATGAAATAACTAAAAGGCTCATGTCCAAAGCGTCTCGAATCGTGGGATCAAAGTTGCTCACAACTAGAAATTGATTGAGTACGATTTTTTTTTGCTTTTCTACTTTCCATTCATCGACTTTTTATTTTCTTTTCATCAATCGTTAAATTTCCATTGAACCACGTGAAAAAATATTATATCTCCACGATGCGAAACGACGAAAAAGGAAGACCTATGTAAAATGCTTGCAAAATGGATTTAAAAGAATAAATGAAATAAATAACTAATGATAAAAATTGTTTTTTGGGATTAAAAAAAAAAAATAATAATAATTCGTGGGTGTTTGTTCATATCGGGGAGTCGGTGTGAAAGCTACGATAGTAGATCGGGACGTGCGGTTTAAAAAAAAGAGACGTTGCTTCGTTAATCCTTTTTTTTTGTCGATTGAAAAAAAAAAAAAAAAACGAAATCATTTTATTGATTTCGGTGCGAAACCGGAAAGGGCCAATCTCGAAAAATCGCGTTGGCCCCTCGGAATAATTGAGAAGACGTGCTTGTGATCAAAAAATAAAGAATGTGCGAGTAAAAAAAAAATAAATATATATCGATGCTCGAAAGGGGTCGTCGTGTGATGAGCAGCTCAAAAAAGACACTGCAAGAAATCACGTTGGCCCGTCAATATTGTGTAGGCTCGCTTTTCGTGCATTTATAGCGCGGCGATTTTTTTTTGTTTCCATATTTATTATTATTATTATCATTGGTTTTCTTTATTATTTATTATTATTATTTATTTTTTTTTTATTTTTAAATGAAATAAAAATAGGAATAATAATGAAAAAAAAAAAAAAAAAAAATTGATAAAAGGACGACCCTGACTCGATCGTTAGATCGTCTCCTCACACAATTCGGGGCTCCGTTGTCACATTCATTCACGAATTATAAAACGCGAATTATTAAAAAAAAAAAAAAATTCGTCGCGAATACAGCGCGAGGCGCCCGGGGCTAGCTCTTTCTAATAAAGTCCGACACTATACGTGACGAGATTGAATGAAAAATAAATATATATATATAAATATAAATAAAGTTTTGAAAAAAAAAAAAAAAATATGACCATGCCTATAACATATACTGGGACAATGACACAAGACCCCCATACATAATAGTCTTCGCAGCTAATAAAAAACTGGCATTTATATAACACGTTCTTTTTTTTTTTTTTCTCAACGATACCGCCGGTAACGTTCGTCACATGACAATAAATATAAAATATCATATATATATATAAATATATATACGTGAAACACAAATTGAAAAAAAATAAATACTGATAAATAAATAACGTGACTAATGTTGTAACGCGATTCGAGAATTAAAAAAAAAAAAAAAAATAATCGTTTGTGAAAAAGTGCAAATTTGTACAGGCTCCGAGATACTTTATACACGACGATATTATACCAGAAAATAAGTTGATGCGATCTTATATATATATAGATATTAAGGCGTCTTATTACCATAGCATTGTAGGCACTTACTATATAATGTTTATACATACATACATATATATATATATGCAATGTTAATACATATATATATGTATATATGTTCGAGTTTTCAAACTATTACGTGATAACTTACGGACAGAAGTTGTTAAGAGGTCGAGTCGCATGCAAAGAGCGAACTGCAACGTATATAATATATCATAATGAGATTGTGTTGTTATTTAAGTACAATGTGTCTTTATAACATTCCAATGAAATAGCAAGAAGAATCATCGTATTTTTTTTTTTTTTTTTTTTTTCAAACTCATAAAGGCACACGCGCCTAACATCAGGCCAAATTTATGTGTTGATCGATCAAATTGGTAGTCTGCTTTTTTATTATTTTGTACAATGGATTTGGAAATGGGTTTGTGCAAAATTCGAGGAGGGTTTTTCTTTTTTCCCTCTCGAATTGACTGGTGCGAGGATTGTCATTGATATATTTTTTTTCAAAATAAATCAGCAACGACACGAGCTGGCTGCTCGTGTCGAGGTGCATGGTGCACGCGATGGTCCACTGGAAATTTCTCAATTACATTTAATTTCCATTCTGTGAGATTTTCTTTTTTTTTTTAATTTTTTTTTTTGCCATCGATCCGAATAATTATTTCCAGTGGACCACACACTGTTAATAAAAAAAAAAAAAAAACAATCCGGCGTTAAAAATAGATTTAAAAAATTAAATAAATAAAATATATAAGGATTCACGAATACACCGAAAAGTGGTGTGTGCGTGTATTCGTGATGATGGCAAAACGCCTCTAAAAGTTTTTTTTTTTTTTGTTTTTTACAGCGTAAATATATAGCTATGTGTGTGATAGACATCGAGTTAACACGTTATACAGACTATCCGTCGATTCAAAGAAATCAAAGCGTAGTTATATGGATATATTGGTATTGGTATTCAAATGTATGTTTTAAAAAATCACGTTATCGTCGCAACGATACGAATATATATATATATTATATTTCTGCTTCGTGATTAACGTGAGCTCGTGAGATATGAATAAATCTTTTTTTTTTTTGTTTTTTTTTATCGTCGATGATTACTCACTTTTTTTTCGTTATCTCAATATCATCATTAACAGCCCATCTCAAAAATTCGAAATCACGGTTTTTCCCTCTCTCCTTTTTTCCATTTTCATTGTAAAATCGAAATCTACATCGCGTGGAGACCTTTTTCTTTTTTTTTCCTCTTTTATATGAAAACTAACTTTCCCTTCCCCCTACGTTGATATATTATTATTTTTTTTTTTTTTTCACGTTGTATCCACATTCACTCAATCATACATTCAAACTTTTCACGCCTCACCTGACGCGTCCCAAATTATCACAGCGAAAAAAATTATTTATTTCTCATCGAATAAAGAACAATTTTACGAAAAAATCTAATTAACCAATCGATTAATTTTTGTTCGTTTAATTAGCGGACGAGTCAGACGGGGCGACGAATGGTCGTTTGATAAGAACGACAGTTCGGGGTGCTTTAGGGTGCTTTCAGTGCTCTCGGTGCTTGGCACCTTATTAAAATGTGCTTTAGTGATCGGTGAATTATAAACACGTGAAAAAAAAAAAAACGTGTTTATGTATAAACACACTTTTTTTTTTCGAGACGCTGATTCGTGTGATAAAAATAATAATTCAATTTTATTTGCCAATCGACTTGTTGATAAAAAAAAATTAATTAACAACAATTGTGAATTTTGTTGCACGAGCGTCTCGTGAAAAAAAAAATAAAAAATGTGTTGATACATGTGAATAAAATTTTTGTGCAATTATGGTGCCCACGAAAATTGTGATTGAAGATGTGCACTCACGCAACATATTATTTTGCAATTATTTATACGTGTTATATATATTTTTTTTTTTTGGTTATGGTGCTTCACAAAGTGCGAGCTTACACGACAGGGTGCTTTGAGCAGTGCTTTTTTTTTTTTTTTCATCGTTACGCCTTGCTGAGCCGAGTCTGCTGGGGGGGAATTCAGAGGATTCAGAAAGAACCGAAAGAATAATTTCGCGTATCGGCAATTACGGATAAACAATTGCCGACGATGATAAACAACGAAAATTGCAATGTCCCACGAGCATGTCGATATGCTCACGATTGGAATTTATTTTCCGAAGAAACGTCGATTGAAAATCCTTTAATTTTTTTCGTTCCACGATTTTTTATTTTTTTTCCGTGGTTACAAGTTAGACACGTGTCAGCGATTGGCCGAGACGACGAAGACGACGAAGACGACGAAGACGACGACGGGACGCATTTCGCTGTCCATTCGGACGTGAGACGATTCGGGGATAAAGAGACGATGCTGGAAAAAATACGTGCGGGCAGAGTAAACGGAAAATCGTCGTGGCCGGAAGTCACCGTACGACTATAGTGGCGGGCTAGGACGGGAAAAGTTGAAAAAAAAAAAAAAAAAAAAAGAAACTGAAAATTCGAAAATAAAAATATGAAAAAAAAAGAAGAAAAAAAAAGGGTTTGGTCTCATGCATCGGCATGCCATTCACCGGATCGGACGAAAGGGGAAACGGGCAAAGACGTGGGAGAATTGTGACCGAGCGTATATATATATATATATATACGATGACGATGAATATTCGCGAGATTAGGGCGAGAAAGGGTCGGACGCTCGTTACTCGGCAGACTCGGCCGCGTTTGACGGCAAAGGTTGGTGCTGCGCGTATTTTAATATTATATTATTTTTTCAGGGCAAGCGTGTCGCTTATCGAAGGGTTGTACGGGGGTTGAGGAAAAAGGGGTGAGGGGGGTTTGGTTCGAGGTGCTTTTCACGACGGAAAAGCTCGATCGTAGCGCGGAGATTGGATTCGTTCGTCCGGGTTATCGGGTCTCAAGGGGGTGACGGAGAAGAAGTGGGGGGTGGCGAGGGGCGGCGAGGGGTGGAGGGGGATAATTGGGACAGAATGTTTAAACAAACAGAGGCATGCTCTAACATGTGCAAACGATAGAACTAAATGTCAACTAAAGACAGAAGAGCCTTATATCAGAGATATAGAAATATATAGTTATATGTATAGTAATATATATATATAGTTCGAATATAAAAAGAGTGCGTTATTAAAATTATTAGATGAATTATTATTTTTTTTATTTTTGTCGTTTTCGTTTTTTTTTCTTTTTTTTTCGTTTTTTTTAAATATCTGTACGTGTGTTGTGTGAGAGAGAGTTTAACACATTCGCGTGTGATGATAAAACATGACGTGTTGGTGATGATTAACGGACAATAATTGGCGTGAGAGAGTCTTGAAACCGCGGTGTTCGTACTCTCGCGGACTTTCATCGTTTTTTCAAAAGAACAAGAAAAAAAAATGTTTGTTCGGAAAAAAAAAATCGGCATGCATAATCGTGCCCGGTTTTTGTTGATTCTGACGATGAAATGTGATTGAAAAAAAAATTAACAATCACGGAATGTCGACAGCCGCGGCCGAGTTGATTTAAAAGTGTTGTTTGGCAAAATTTGTGATAAATATATGTGTATCGAGTTAATTATAAATAAATATATATATATATGTGTGTATATGTATATATATTTATATATTATTATTATCTTTTCTTTTGGATTCGAGTGTCAAGAGTTATCGAACGAACTAACAAGATCCAATGTAACACGTTTATGTTTACGAAAATTAAAAAAAAAAAAATTAAATAAATAACCAGCACGTTAACCACCAGAAATAACATTGAAGATTAATGGGAGGATATACATATTATTGAAAAATGTTTTTCGTTATCATTATTATATGTATAGATATATATGTATATAGTTAAATAACGTAGGTTGTGATAAAATTACGAGAAAAAAAATGTTCTTAAGTACTAGCTGTTTTTTTTTTTTTTTTTTTTTTGAAAACCTGGACACATCCTCCTGCAAATGCTTCAAGGAAAAAGATAAAAAACAACACGTGAGTGAGTATCAAGGTAATCGATTATCGTGTATGAGAAAAAACAACAAATAATCAAACGATAATAATATAATGATAATTCGTTTCGAGGCTATATGGGATATTATTCGAATGACGATTAATAACGAAGACCTGCGATCGGGCAATGTCGAAAAAAAAAAAAAAACAATCGCTGGGAGAGAGAAAAGTGTATTTTTACGTGTTTCTCTTTCCCCGTCGAAAAAATCTACGAAATAATAATTTTTCAAGAAACAGAAAGAACAGTATTCATCGTTTGGATTGGGAATAAAACGAAAAATTAAAAAAAAAAAAAAAACATTTGAGTTGAATAATTATTATCGGCATCCGCAAAAATCCGTGGCTGCGATTGCACCTGAAAAAAAATATCTTGTCTGATGCACACACACCTACGCACCACACGACGAGGAATCGATAATTGAAAAAAAAAAATTTTTTTTTTTTTTGATTCATTAAAATCAATCGTCGAATATATATATATCGTTTCCTTCGTTCGGGGGTGAAGTACGTGCGACGCAAAAATTCCAAAAATATAAAATATCGCCAGCCAAAAAGATTGTCGACGACGTGATTGCTCGAAAATTTTGGGCATCAAACATGCGGCCCTTTTTTTTTTTAAAATGTTTCAAAAATTGTTTATCGAATTTTTGTTGTCATTCCGTGTATACTATTCATGTTTATTTATATATATATATATATTTATTTATATATTTCTCTTTCGGTCAAGGAACGTACGCGCGGTTCGCACTAATGTGGATAGTATGTAGTAGCCGGGAGGCGAGCGTCATAAATAAATGAATAAATGAATAAATAAATAAATAAAATGTATGTACATTTGTTGGTGAGAGATTAGAGTGTGTTGTTAAAAGTTTCAAGCGTTGATGGGATATGCGACAGGACTATCAAGATATTTGTTCACTCGTGTGGAAAAAAAAACAATGTTCTTGTTCTGATTTTCTACTGTTACCGAATATATAATTTTTCCAGATTTTTTTTTTCATTTCGTTATCACAAATAAAAAAATATATTCATAAACGAAAAAAAATAAAATAAAATAATCGATAAAATAATCCGCGAAACTCGTATCGAGGTGGAATTAACGATTTTCGACAGAGACGGATAGGACAAAATGAGTCGCGACTTATCCGAGATTGACGAGATAATGAATAATTGGGGAATGGGAGAGAGAGTATGTCTTGTGGATCGATGGAATATTATTCACGAGGAATGAGATATAGATAGATAGATAGATAGAGAGAGAAAGAGCGATAGGATTCGAAGAGACACTTGGGACGTTATATAGCGATATCTGAAATCGAAATCGTTGAATAATTAATTGCGTCTGATTTACGTCGTACCGGTGGATCAAGTTTTTTCGTAGATTTGGCGCAACTGGGAGACCAGATGTTACCCGAAATTATTATTTTTTTCTTCAATTCCAGATGATTTCTTTTCTTTTCTTTTTTTAATTTTTTTTTTGGCGGGCTTTTATATTTTTGGGCAATTTGAGATGACAGGCCGTATCGTCAAATGTAAAACAATTCGCATTGTCGATATGAATATTCGTCGTACGAGCCGTTCGCATGCGATTCAAGAAACAATGAAAAATCCATATCGATAGTTCAAAATTCACCAAATAAAAATTATCATTTAAATTATGAAAAAAATGGTTTTTATTTTTTCTTCTATGTTTCGTGAATCGCAAAATACGATCCGCATCGTGATAAATCACACACACACACCTCGATTATAATAAATTTGTTTTTTTTTTGTTTTTTGTTTTTTTTTTTGTTTTTTTGTGGGGGGGGTTGAGGTCAGTGATACATACCGTCCTCGTAGGTTCTGACAGTGATCGGATAACTCGGAGGCCCGTCACCTACGCTGGTCCCGGCCTCAACCCAAATACGATAAACCGTCCATTTTTTCAATTCGTCCAACACGAATCTCGTGTCGTTGAGTTTGACGACCCTTGCCTCAGAGTCGGATCTTCCGTACTCGCCGACCCGCAGCTTGTAGTAAATTATCCGACCGTTTGAGCTTTCCATTGGCGGAGGGGCCCAAGTAACCTCAATCGAGGTGGGACTGACGGCTCGGGCGGATACGTTTCGAGGCGGAGCCCCGGGTACTGTATAACACTCAATTATTCACGGGGACAACAAAAAAAAAAACAACTCAAGACAAACGGGATGGGGAAACTCGGGATCGGGGATTATCTTTTTCTTTCTTTTTTTTTCACCAAATCGCAGCTAATGACGGTCCCCACATTTAACGTTTATACGAATCTGATAAATTTATCTCTTGGTTCATTGGCTCGTCACACTCCAACGACAAAATGTCGATGACACGGGTCAACGAAATTTCACATCGATTTCCCAAAGTCAAGACGAGTGAGTCGATTCGTTTTTTTTTTTTTCGTCGTTGTCCCGTGGCATCGATATGATAAGGAGGACGAGAGACTCGGGCCACTCGGGTGGACCGTCAATGGCTGCCAGGTTCAATTTTTTTTTCAAAAACAAAACGAAAAAAAATAGTTAAAACACACATGGACGAATAACAATGTTTTCTTACTCACGTCGAACGAGATTCGACAATTCAACGGGGGAAGGGACATGACAAAAAAAATAAATAATAAATTATTCTATCAGATACGTAAACGAAATTCAGATATATATATATGTGAAATATAGATTATTGTTTTGTTTTTTTTTTTGGTTGGCGCAGTACTCGAATAAACAACGAGCTCTGAATAATAATAAAGAGATATATGGCTCGAAGGAACGTAATAAATTAATATAGATTATCGAGAATTAAAAGAGAGGTGCTCAAAATGCACACATATATCGATGCAGTGCTTAGTGCAATTTATATGTATTATATTTACGTGTATATATATATATATATATATACATATACACATATGTATATTGATAAATATATATGTTTGATATATATATATGTATATGTGTATATATATATTGGCATCCAAAAACGGTTGTTGTTTTTTTTTTTTATCAACGCATGCAGTCATTCTCACTCTCCCACACTTGATTAAATTTTTGTCATCGGTGTACACGTCTCTTGTTATTTTTTTTTCATCTTTCTTTCCGTTTTTTCTGATTTTGATATTGATTTTGATCTTTCCTTTTAATTATCAAACGAAATTACGCGATTGACGTGTCCCGACGATTGTTTTCTCTTGTTTTGTTTCCTTCTTTATTTACATGAATATATATATATTTTTTCGTTTGTTGCTGTTGTAAGAGCTATCGGGATTTGTATACCCGAATGATTAAGATACTGATATACTCGGTAATTATAGGCGGTGCAAAGGGCACACGGTTTAGCTTAAGCTACTTGCGGGAGTCGTCTAGCGCTACCGGCATTCCTGCCCCCTTTTTTTTAACCCTTACAAAACCTTACCTGCTGTGCCATAAAGTTTTTTGTGTGTTTTTTTTTTTAATTTTATTTGCAACAGTCGAATTCGCGATTCCACGAACAAACGATTCGAATCACGTTGTTCGAAGAATCGATTCATCGACCCAACGATTGTTTTTTCTACGTTTGTGTTTTCGTTTGTGTGTTCGTGTGTGAAAATGTAAATTTCGTCATAAAATTGTATAATTTTTGTTGCTTTGTTGTTGTTTGTTTGGTATTTGTTTGTGGCACTCCTCGCTGCGTTTTTGGAACTTGTGTCGCGATCGTTGATTTTTTGTTTCTTGTTTTTTTTTTTTGTGTTTTTTTGTTTTTTGTTTTTGCTTACCGTACTGCTTGGTACGAACTGGATGTGGAGTAGTTGTCGCGCCCTCGCCTCTCTGACTCCTAGCGGCCAACCAGACGTAGTACAGGGTGTTGGGATATAATCCGGTGAGGGTGTAGTTCTCCGTCACGGGTATTTTACGATGATGCTTCTCCTGATGGTTCAATTTTTTTGTTTTGTTTTTTTGTTCGTTTTTTTTTTTTTTCACGCGTCGAATCGACAAAATCAAGGATGAATAAAATTAGAAAGAGTGAGATATATAGATTTATACAGGGTGTTCCAAAATTTCCGCCACAAACGAAAACCATGGCTACCTGAAGTTAATTTTGTAGTCATGAAAAATAAGGAAGTGATTTCCTCCTTTCCTCTTCGTTCGAGTTTTCCCGATTTTGGCTCACGTTTCTTTTAATGAGTTCTATCTTTAACAAACTACGACTAATCCTTATAATTGATTTTAATAGAAACAAGAATTTCCAATCCCTCAAACCTGGCCCACAATTTTTTCCCCATGAAGATTTTTCTGCAAGAAAAAAAGTAAAAAATAAAAAATAAGGGAGTAATTTCTTCTTTTTAGCTTAGTTCGAGTATTCATGATTTTGCCTCACGTTTCCTTCAATGAGTTTTATCTTTAACAAGCTACGACCGATCTTTACAATTACTTTTTATCGAAACAAGAATTTTCAATCCCTCAAACCTGGCCCACAATTTTTTCCCCCATAAATATTTTCCTGCCGGAACAAAAAGTAAAATAACTCGCCAATTATTTCGACTAAAAATCACCCGAGCTTAACGTTTGCGACGTCGATTTTGGAACAACCTGTACATCAACCGGTTCGTTCGATGTCTCTCAGGGGGGTGGTTTTTTGATTGATCGAGGGGTGGCCGTCTGGTATCGGCGGATTCGTTCACGCACACGGATTCCAAGTTGGGAAAATTCGTGTACGCGTATAAATGACACGAAAAAAAAAAAAAATGAGAAACGAAAAAAAAAAGAAAAAAAGAAAATAATAATAACGTACGTACCTGTGCATAAGTGTCGTTCCAGTAAAGCTCGTAGCTCAGAATATTTTCAGCGCTATGAGCCGGCTTGCTCCATTGGAGCGTCACTTGGGTCTCCCCGATATCGACAGCCGCGAGATTTTCCGGCTGGCTTGGCACCCCCTGCTGCGTCTTCACTTGTATCGGCGGGCTCAGAGGTCCCGGACCCACACTCGTCAGTGCTTGCACCCTTATCGTGTATATCGTGTGGGGCGTGAGATCCATTATCGTCGTTAGTTTGTTGTTGTCGACTGTTTGGGATTGCCAAGACGCCATTTGTTGATTCGGATCTGTCGTGTAATACACTTTGTAACCCTGCGGAACAATGTCAATTATCAATTTACCCGATTGCCATTTACATTTCTTTATCTTTTTTAATACTAGAAAGTTGCAACGCTTTCGAGATTCAATTTGGATGGAAATTATATTCCAATCTTATAATCGACGAAGATTTGTAGTTTGAAGCTACGACGGTTTTACTTACCGTCACCTGACCATTCGGTGTTTCCGGCTCGTCCCACTGTATGACCATCGTGCTCGAGCTAAGCGGCCGCACCTGAACCTTTCTCGGCGATGATCCCGGTTCTAAAATCACAAATTTTTCGTCCGTTCAAACGTTTTTTCGTCGACGATGAAATATCGCGTTTCGAACTACAAACGTTAAACGTCACGGAACATTTTTTTGGTGATAACGGTAGGTATTGTGGAATCGCGTCAATTACCCCGATGACCGGATTACAAGCAAATTCAAAAAAAAAAAATCCTAAGATATGTGCAGTCACACGCTACAGTGTTAACAAAAATTGACAGCATACGAAAAATCATTTTTAATATCGTTTCGACGAATTAATTTGACAAAAAGATTATTAAAAGAATAGAAAAAAACGAGGTCTACATGATTATCCAATCGTACAATAATGAAAAATGATTTCTCATTGCACTGGTGCCCGTTCCTGATAATAAAAACTAGAGAAAAAAAAAGAAGAAAAAAATAAAGATTTTTATTCATAAAACTCGACGATTTCACTGTTAATCACACAATCATCTCGAGATGTCACGAAAAAAAAAAAAAAATCATTCGTAACATCTTTTTCATTTTAGTTGAAGTCAAAATGTGACTCGACTGAATTCTGTGCAATGTTTTTTTTTTTTTCTATTCGCTGAAGTGCTATTATTTCACGTAAAACAAAAAAATCTCAATCGTTAAATTAAAAAAAAAAAAAGAAACGAAAAAAAATCAAAGTGCCAACGGTGTGTGGTTACTACTTGCACTCTTAGTATATATTTCGACTTACTGGAACCTCCATTTGTTGAATCCGCTATGGGAACATTATGAAATAATTAATAAATAATCACAATTTCGAACCGTCGATAATCACTAACGTAAAGCAATACACTGTGCAGTTATTTTTTATTTTTTTTAATTTTTTTGATTTCGTGGAAATTAGTTGTTCCGGTGAAGAGAGACACTGTTGTGCGACAGTTGGAGATAAAAAAAAGGTGCTACAAGTGAAACAATAATAGTGTTTATGTTCGAAGGTTCCTAAACGATGTGACACATTCGTATAATATTTCGGTGCAATACAGCGAGCAGGATGATGCAGTCGATGATAATAAATTGTGTCGAATTTACAGGAAGAGACTTTCTTCAACAAAAAATACAAAAAATAATAAAGTGCATCAGGATTAAAAAGGATGATAATGGTTGGCATGCACACACGCAGGTCTATCACGAGGAAACATGCACTAGATGTGAAAAATATATGTTTTTTCAACGTTTTCGTGTTGTTTCACTTACATATGACAAACGTGTCCGCGACGGACAGCATGAAAAAATCAGAAATAAAAAAACGTGTTTTTTTTCTTTTTTTTTTCACTTTAAATAAAATTTTTGGCGAAAATACATGCGACATCTCGTGTGAGATGTGACAATAACGATAAATAATGAAGAATGAGAAGAAAGAAGAAAGAAATTTCAAAAAAATAAGAAAATATCATTCTAGCTAGGCGGAAAAAAAAAATAAATAATCATCGATACCGGCGTATTGTGTTCGCGGTTTATGTCAGCACCTTGAAAAGTTGAAATACGTGCGGATTCACGATGATAGGGGGAAACTTGTTAACGAAGGATTCATATAAATAGCCAAAGTGTATATATGTATCGACATGCTGCGAGATACCGAATTTCCTGCACGACGAGTCAATCAACAGTTTGGCACGTGAAAAAACTTTTTTTTTTCGTCGTAAAATTAATCATCGTATTGTTCAACAATGTTTTACTTTTTGTTCGAGATGACACCATTTTCTTTCTCAATGTCCAAATTTTTAATATATATAAATATATATATATATGGATTGCATAGGAGTTGATGATAATACTGACTTGTTTCACCAGTCGTGACGATTATCGGGAAACTCGGGGGACCACGTCCGACGACGTTGACCGCGGTCACGTACATCTCGTATTCCGTGTAAGGACTCAAACTCCTTACGTAATAGTACATCGTCGTTATACCGGATATTTCCGCCAGAGCCTGATTAGCTTGTTTCGGTTTGTGTTGGATAACGTAATATTGAATTTCGTCGGCGCCCTTGTAAGACCAAGTGAGTTTTACCGCAGTCGCTGTTATCTCCGATACTTGAATATTTTCCGGTGGCAGAGGAAGTGCTAAAGAACAAAATAAAAAATTATAATCATAAGATACGTACGTTCGCTTGCTTTACTGCGATAATAATATTTTCAGATTCTCTTCCTATTTTATTCTTCATTGATTCCTCATCCCCAAACAAACCCAGAACTTGTGTTAAAATACTGATTCACATTAAAATACACATGTATGAATTTGATCGTTGGAAATAATTATTATAAAATAATTAGGGCGAGTAGCGACGTGAACTTTTTTTCACATGATGCAGGAAGAGTGTATCTTTCGATTTTACCCCGTGAAGAAACTGAGAACTTCCTTGAAAACATCGGAATTCCAAGTATGGATTTCGATGTGATAAATAATTATTTATAATTATTCAGGAAGAGCCAGAAATAGAAACTCTTCAGTGTATCATCCAGAGAGACTTGATCTATCGATTTCATCTCCAAAGAAGCCCAGAACTCACTTTAAATCAACAGCATCCCACATATGCATAGATTTGTAAACATCCATTTTCTAAAATTGTAAATTCGATTTCAAATCGACGAAACTATTCGAAAACCCTCTCGCATCGTGTTCCATCATGAACTATGCAATTTACATATCATTTCCATGCTCGAAAAGTCGTAATCCGACAGGATGCTCCGCTGTCAAGTGTCAAGTTGACATCCTATTGTCAAAATATCGATTCCAAATGAAAATAAATGGAACTATCGTTGAAACTCATCAGGAACTATAGAACTATGTCGGATGCGAGTAATCAAATAATTTCGATGGTTTTACAGTGAGATCCTAAACAATTGGTAAGCCAACTTCACAAACATCGAACAATAGAACAAGATTTTCCCCATCGTTGATCATATAATAATCCCGTTGCAACTCACATTGAACCTTGACCATCGATACGGTCTCGATGACTCCGAGATCGCTCGCGGCGATGCACGTGTAATTCGCCGATTCTTGAATATTGTTGAGAGTTAGAATGTTACGTCCGATGGGTAATTTGTCGTCGGGGGTGATGTCGATGGCCGGTTCTTTTCGCCACTTTACGAAAGGCATGGGCGAACCAACGGCGACGCATGTCAAATTCAACGACTCGCCGAGAGTGACTTGACTCATCGGCGGTGGTGGTTTGGAAAATGACGGTGTGACCCGTCGCACTGTATCACAATTATCATTCAAAAAAAAATAGTTTCATAAAAAAACTTTCGTGAACCATCGTTCGACAATATCGTTTCAAATTTTCTCATTATATATATTTTTTTTTGCCACTCACCTTTGACGTACAACTGCGTAGATTTGGAATATTCCGTACCCACTGTGTTGTTCGCTACGCACTCGTACTGTCCCTGATCCTCCACGTCCGATGCCTCAATTTGCAACGATCCTGCGTGCAACGACAAAATAATTTTCAAAAAACAAACGATTATGAATATTCACTTTTTTCATTCGAAATTTTTCTACGTTATTGTGGTAAGGGAGCGGGAATAGGTTAAAAGGGTTATTTTTCAAAAATTATTTCAAACCTATGTGGAAGGCGACAAAATTTTGATAAAACAAAAATCACCCTTGCCGAGGACCATTCTGTTGCTACGTATTGTCATACACGACGAGAACGATCGCTCGCACGAATATATATACAAAAAAAAAAAATAATAATAATAAACCCCGCGGCCCAGTATTTATTCACTTTCACGTTATTTGCTTTCGTCCCGCGCTCTCGTACGAAACGTTATTTGATATTCGCATTTGATTCGCGGGGGGGTGGGGGGTTCTGTCGCACCGGGAAAATCTCGTAGTCGAGGTTTTTTCATTATTTACACGTGTGCCTCGTCGAAATGTGCTGGCTGACTGCTGTGAGATATCAATCGTTCTCCCGGATGTATATTATACATATATACACATTCGGTATATAACCGAATCATCGTGTCGTACTCAAAAATTCAATCCGACCACACCCTCGTATCATTGAAATACGATAAACAATTTGTTGTTTTTTTTTTCACCGGGTTATATCTCGTTTGTTGTACGAAATTATGCTGAATTTTCATGACTCTCTTTTTTTCCAGCCGTGTTAACATAAGTTTTAGTGTTATTGATATAACACTGAATAATTTTATAATCATTTTAGTTTACATTTTTAGTGATAATATTCTAATAAAATTATTTTATCATGGCTCAAAGAAAATCCATGAAAATCTCAATTAATTTTTCCTCAATAATTTTATAATCATTTTAGTTTACATTTTTAGTGATAATATTCTAATAAAATTATTCTATTATGGCTCAAAGAAAATCCATGAAAATCTCAATTAATTTTTCCTCAAACAATTAGACATATAAGCTTGTTGAAAGAGATAAGACGAACGGATGAGTAAACGGTTTTTGTAAACGTGGCTCTGTTGTAATCGTTACTTCGAGGGTCTTGAGTGCTCGATCGTGTGGGAGGGGTGGGGGTGGGGGGTGGGGAGGGGCACACGATGAAACGGGATTTTACTACGTACACGTCTTTCGTGCTGAGCTCGGTTCGACGATGCATCAACCTTCGCCACTCTCCTACGGTAGACCCCCCCCTTACCCCCTCCCCCTGCCCGCCCACACTTTGCAGCGATATCCAAAGCTCCTTGGGGCTTTCTCCACTTTGCTCCCGCGCGACTGTGTGATTATCTTCGCTCTCACGTCATTCTCTCTTCCCCGTGTAATTTTCACCCTTCGGGCTGGCCCACCCGGAGACTAACCAGCCCATCCCGGCAAGCAACCCCCTCGACCGAAGGGTGTGTGCTTCGACACACACACACACACACACACGAGTGTCTTGAACAAACAGAGGGAACCCTCCTTGTACGTGCCGCCTGACCGTCGGCACCATCGGACCAATCTTCAAACACATCCGAATCACCTTTTATTCTATTTTCCAGCGTTACTTCGTGTAAAATCGTTGATACATTCACAACATGAGGTAACGTTGAATTCGTTTCGAAAAAGAAAAAAAAAAGGAAAAGAAACTCCAGAAGGATCGAAATTATTATTCCCATTTGACTTTTACTCCCACAAAATGACTTTATTTCTGATGATTGCGAGCTTTGGCGAAGGACGATTACTATTTTGTTTCTTTTTTTTTATTTTTACGTTTCGCTCCTGGATTCGAAGCCTTTTCAGTTTATTTATTTTTTTTCAATTTCTTCTCTGCTAAACGAATTATATACATTTTTATTATTGAAGTTTATCTCAAATTATCAGTGATTTACAATTTTTCTTCATTAATATTAAGTTTTATATTTTTTTTGTTTTAATAAGTATAAAAAATAAACATTATTTATGGATTAATTTTTCTGTATTTTTGTTATTTTTATAATTACAAACAAGGTTTGAGTACGGTGTGTGATGGATTATCGATGATGTCGACGTTTTAACCTTTTAATTGCTAGCATTTTGAGGTTAAGTTCCGCGTTGTAAGTGTTTTCGGTATTGATCTGTTTTTCAAATGTCTTCTTTGTTTTTTTATGTCCATTTTTTGGTATAAAGTTGAAATTATTATTAAGAGTCGAGCAAAAATGACTTTATGCTTGTCGAATAAAAAACCATGACCCCTGAGAGCATAGATTTCATCGTCACTGAGTTTTCACCTGCGAAACTCGCAACTTTCGTCCGACCCATTTCGTCGTCGCTCCTTTTCCCGATGAGTTATTCAGCAGTGAGTCGAGTGTCGGACGGGACACCCTGTATATATATATATATATATATATATACATAGATAAACGTACATATGGCTCGGACACCGAAGCGATATCACTCGCGAGACTACAAACATTTCTGATAACCGTTCCAATAAAAAATAATAAAAAAAAACTAACCTTTTTCTTACGTTTCTACGTCGCCCCCCCCCCCCCCCCCCCCCCCGATAGACTTACTTCCCCCGGACCCAACTTCTCGCACTTCCGTCCGACTTTCAATGCTCATTCGAGCAACAAATATCACGGGCATCGAGAGACAAACAGATTTATCGTGTGTACCACCGCCGCCCGGCGATATCGAGACGTCGTCTTCGACGCGACGCTCGACAAAGAGGGGTGGGTACGGGGGTAGAGGGTGGGACGGTGGTAGACAAACATGTTTCTTTCGTAAAGTAGTGGCGCCGCGCGGGCGGTATCCACGAGTTTGCGAGTACGAATATATACACCAAGATTGCGACGTACCACTCGAAAAACGTACCAGAACAGACCGGGGTCTTTCGCATCAATTCGTATTCCACTTTCTTTTTTTTTTTTTCCAATTTTCTCAAAATTCACCGAAACGAATTTTTTCCTATTTTTCTTTCTCATAAACAATACTTTCGGAATTATCGTAATCGGACGGAATAACAAAATAATATTCACATTAATCATCAATTGGAAGAAGAAAAATCATTTTGTCATTTTTAATAAATTTCCGTTACTCGATTTTTATTTTCCAATAATTCATATAATCTCATTCGAAATGTATCATCGATCCTCTCTTTCGTGATTCACATTATCATCGTTGAATCAACTCACAATCAGTTTTGTAATCAGTAAAGTCGACTGCGGTCAACGTAACTCTTTGTCGCTCTAGCATTCCCGATTTTCCATTTTTCAATAATTTATTTCATATTATAGCATTTTTGAAAAAATATTATTATTATTATTTATAAACCTTTTTTTGGTCGAGAACTAAGGCGATGCATTTGGTCCCCGGTGGAAAACTCGCCCCGGTCACCTCACCCTGAACCAGAGAGGCCAGAAGCACTCTCACAAACATTTCCCCACTTCCCTCTCCCCTCTCCTCCTTCTCCCCCTTCTCTCCCCCCCCCATACTCCATTGCTCCGAAGTGCACGCTCCACGGGGGCACCGCAATGTCTGCTGCGGACCGATACATTGAAATATCATTTCTCATATTTAATATTACGGAACCAATGGCACACACACACCGACACACACACCGACACACACACGTTCGAAGGTTTATTCGTTCTGCCGTTTGCCTTCTTCGAGATTCAACGGGAGATACGTGATATATCGGGTAGCGAGGGATGGGGCAGGGGGTTGCAACCTTGCCGACGAGGGATGCAGTCCGCTATGTTTCCCCCGTCGCATCCCCCTCCCCCTCCCTCCCACTAAGCCCGTGGTGCACACAAACCGGGCGCGGGGGGGGAGGGGGGAGGGGATGATGGCTGACTGCGCCGCTTGTCGTGCCAGAGTTGCGACGAGACGGTTGCGGGGAAAAGGGTTGCATTCGTTCGCCCCCCCTCCTCCCTCCCGCTCCGCCCGTCGCTTTCCATCCGCCCCTGGAAGTTGCATGTTGCATCCAAATAGAATACAAATAGAAAATATGTTTACACTGGGGCAGAGGGGGTGGGGGGGGGGTGAGTCTCTCCACCTGCACTCGCACCTCGTACCCTGCCCATCCCTCGCCAGATCCATTTACCTCGGGCGCTACGTCGAATACAAAAAAAAAAAAAAAAAAAAAGAAATAGAACAAACAAGAACGGAATAATACATTTTTCGAACAAGCTGCGAGTTGGGAACTATTTTAATTATTCGACTTCGTCGTAGGAAAATTTTCGTTGACTACTTACGATTCCGAGGAAGCAAATTGCGAGTTTTTGATATTTCAATATTGATAAGTGAGTGTTCACAATTTCAATTTTTCCCTCAAAATTTAAACGTGTAAGTTCGTATTTTACCGAATTCAATAATAAAACAACTCCAACCGTTAATTTACATTAATCCACATGATCGAGCATGGCAAGTGGAATATTTTTTTTTTCTGGAATCGACAGAAGCTTAAAATTGGGAAAAAACTTGAATTTATGACCAGTGTGAGTGTACAATATGAAAATCGTAAAATTTCATCCATTAAGGGGGGCGCGTTCGACGAAAGTTCGCGAAAGATCGCGAAAGCGATTGGGTGGCTTCCGACACCTGGTGACTCGTTCGTTCATCGAGGGGGAATTATTTTTACAATGTATTACGATGACGTTTTTTTTTCTTTTTTCTTTCAATTTTTTTTTTTTTTGCACGATAGCGACGCTTTGGAATGTTTCTGAGGCATCTGGAAAATCGATGGCTCACTAACACACATACGCGCTCGTTCTCTTCTCTCTCTCTAATTTTTTTTTTTTTTTTTTTTTCGTCGGTTATGGATTTGATTAAATTTTCGCGAAGCAACTTATTCTTCGAAACTAACTTCATCGGCTTCATCGAGACCACAAAAATTCCGTTCAATCATATCGCTGATTAAAAAATTTCCATGGATTTTAATTGATAATTAAATTCCCTAAAAAAAAAAAAATAATGATAAAAATGGATTATGAAAAATAAAAAAATGTATCGATAAACTTTTCGTTGAGATGGATTTCGAGTCTTTCGAGTTTGTAATTCTATGAATATCGCGTGTCGAGACTCGTCGAGAGTCCGTGAACCAGGTCGGTAATTAATGTATTTGACAAATATGTAATCTTTCATTTCGGATGTCGCATTCTCCATCGATTTTTGTTCATTGAATATGCATTTGTGGGACAAGAGTGTCACGTTGCTAATTGACCTGAATTTTCTCGATTCTACGATAACCGTCGCGGTTCAATTCCACAACCGACATTAACTCACTTTAATTAATTTCACACAAATACATGAAAATATTCAGTATTCAGTAATTTGCAAAAAAAAAAAAAAAATTAGTCGAATCAAACGATCACAAAGTATGCGAAAAAATTATCTAAATGAATTCCCTTAGAACAACTCATCTAAAATAATTCGTTTCAGGTGAATTTTTATCAGACGAATCGTTTCATATAATTTTTCATCAGATCAATTGTCTTAGATGAATTATTATCCCAATCCGATCACAAATGTCCATCATCGCTTTCACTCAACTTCGTTTCATAGTGCACGAGTGCAACCTTTGAAAAAAAAACCTGCAGAACGAAAGAGCCGAAGAACAAAAAAAAAAAAAAAAAACGAGAGACCGCTAAAACGCGTTTGAGAGATATAAGAAAGGTTTTCGCGTATCCGGAACCAGTGGTCCAGTCAAGGCCTCAGTAACGTAAAGTGTCTGTGTGTGTGTGTGTTGGAAAGAGAGGTCCGATACGATACTTTGGAAAGCGTTACGGTGAGGGGTGGCAATGGAGAACGAAGACCCTTCCCCCCCCCCCCGGTTTCGCTTTCAACGCCGTAAAGTAACTCACTTCGTGCAGCATCCCCGAGCCCATGAGTCAACCCACCGCGTATATCCCGTGAGAGAATGGTCTAATGGTCCTTGAGAGCCCAGAGACGTAAGGGTAAGGACCCAACGGGGAGGATCTCTCGCTTCTGTACGGCTTTCACCTCGCCCATCCCCGTGTACAATTCTTATACGAGTTGCACACACGCCTCGAGAGTATCTCGCGAGGAAACTCGATAGGACCAGGAAAAGAAAAAAAAAAAAAAACCAACCCCGACAATTTCGAAGCCCCACCCCATCGATATCCCCCGGAAAGTCACCAGGTGTCGCGAGATCCCTTCTAAACGTTTTCACCCTCAACTTTTATTCCCGATCTTTGATGCATCGAAACACGACTTTATTATTTTTCGTTTGTCCATCGATCCATAAACGCTTTTTGCGATTGTACGAATTTGTTGGTATTGTTGATGAGGATTGTGGGTTTCGGTGCTTGAACCTTATGAATTCATTCGATATCGAAGAAGGACTTGGTCTCTGATGATCGTTCGATTATTGAGCGGACAGAACTCGATACCACTTGACCCAATTAAATGGCATTATATATTTATTTGTGTATTCGATGGTCCATTGGCTACATAATTTACATTGTTTCTTTTTCTTTGTAACAATATGAAATATTCATTTGGACATTATCGAATTTATGAGATTATTTATGAGATTGAGATTAAAGATTTTATTATTATTGATATTGTTAATGAGATAATAGATTTATTTAACGAGATTAAAGATTTGTTATTATTTTACGAAGCTTTTACGATTATGACAGAATTTTTTTATCGCCACGTTCTAGAGACTTCTGTATTGTTCGGGTAATCTCGGTTCGAGTTCGAAAGAGACTTACATTATCGATTCTATTGCATAGCAAATATTTGTTTCTCTTATTTATTTATTATTTCTTGAAAATAATTAATAGAGCAATGAAGACGCGATGATTTTTGGAAGGGAACGAATTATTCACCCTCCTTTACAGAATCGTCATCTACCTTTTATTTCATTTTTTTCTTAATTCACAGAAACGTTGAACAACCTTGTTTGACAACGTACTACATCAGGTTTGAACGTTGCAACGTTTGCAAAGACGTGTATCAAATAATCTTCCACGAGAGAAAGTTTGAAAAAAAACTTTTTGTTAATCTTGTCGGTACATTCGTCGGTCGTTAGGAAAATCTAATAAATTTTCGTTTTTCTTTTTTTTTTTTCTATTTCTTTCATTATATACCACGAGACAGTCCGAGCGTAATAATAATGAGGTGTGGAGTTTGGCCGCACACCGGATACCGCGGGGCGAAACTGGTCTCGTGGGAGATAATCCGGTAGAAGTGGCAAAAAGTGGAAAAGAACGACGGAAAAAACCTTCGAGGTTGGACGTCGTAGTTGCGGGTACCGTATTTGAGAAAAAAACAAAAAATCAGCAAACAGACGAAGAGAGAAAAGGATGGAAAGAGAGAGAGAGAGAGAGAGAGAGAGTGCAAGAGACAGATGGCGCAGTAGTAGTTTCGAAAATTTTGTGAAACTTGCGTTTTAGCGTCGTGTTACAGGGGTTGCGGCGTACTCGAAGATCTCTCACGCAATATCCACCCCTCCACCCCCCCACCCCCACCCCCATCGTCCTACCACTTTCCGTACAATTTTTTATTTTTTTTTCTTCGATGTCGGGTCTTGTTCTTTTTCGCTGTCTCTCCCGGCTTATTCTTATTCTTATCTCTCAGGTGTGTTCGGCCGGGGGTACACGGTGAAAGAGCCACCGGAAGTTGGGTATGTCGCTACACGTACGTACGTAGGCACCTACGAAAAGCTTTGCAATGTACTTTCTTTCTTTATTCTTTTTTTTTTTGCAATACATTACACTGTACGCTATATATGTATATATCTATATATATATTATATGAGACACGCGAAGTGGATATGCTTGGTACGTCGTCGTTGTCGTTGTCGTCGAGAGAGAGAGAGAGAGAGAGAGGACGAGACGACCCTTCTGGCTCAGGTTTTCCAGCAGCCAAAGACACGTGAATAAAGTTAGGAGGTGTACGCGAGTGGTACGCGATAGGGAGAATGACTGAGCGAGTGCCGGAGCCTGGTGGAGCCTCACCGAGGGTCGCCTCTCTCTCTCTCTCTCTCTCTCTCTCTCTCTCGCTGCGTGAGCTGCTTGTCGAATTCTCGTCGGGCTTTCTCCACCTTCGCTCGCTCACCTCATTCTCCATACTCCCCGTCATCTCTTATGTTTTTTTTTTAAAACCAATTTTTTCTTTTTGCGATTTTTTTTTTTTTTTTTTTTTTTTTTCAGTACGCTCTCGAACTTGAATAATACATAAATATTCGGGGGCTCTGGTGAATAGTGCAACAGCAGTTTATGGGGGGGAGGGGGGGCAAAAAAAGCAAACGAAGAAGCTTTGTTCCACCTCGGCTTTACTGTTGTAAAAAAAAAGACGAGAATCAACAAAAAGAAAAACATTTTTTTATTTCGTCGTGGAGAGAGAATTAAATTCTTTCCTTCAAAATTCGATGATAATTCGACGCGCTCGTCGATGTGGTTCTAATCGTAATTTCCGATCGAGTTTGGATTAGCAAACATCGCTAATGATAATGGTTTTGTTGCACAAACGCGCGGCTGTACGTCGTGTACCACGCATATAAAGCGCTTCGTGTTTCGTTACAATGCAATAATATAAATATAACACCGCTGAGATCGTAAATAAATTATTATTAGCAACAACGATGAATATTTATGATCACGAACCGAACTCTGGAAAGTGGTGACCGCGAGAAGAGCCGGAGGGTGGGGGGGGGGGCGGTCGTGGCTATCAACATCATCCACCCTGCTCGCATTACCGATGCCATCGATGCCATTTGATAACTATTAATTGGAAAATCTGTTGTTCGACAACCCGCACGTTCGATTAAACCGCGAGTGTGTGTGTAATCGAGCTGTTTATTTCGTCGTAACGAATTTTCGAGAAAAAACAAAACTGATAAAATCTTTGGGGAAAAAAAAACAAAATTTATTTGGCAAAAATGAAAAAAAAAGAAGAAAATTGTGATTAGACTCTGACTGCATCCAATAACGTTCGTTCCGAACGATTTTCGCATTTCCATTAAAGTCTCGAAGTCATGAATAATCAATGGGGTATAATAATCGTATAACAGTGACTATGGAGTTTGAAAGAATAATTGATTCTTCATTATTCATGATATTCGATAAAAATGGAAACTGGCTATTCGAATGTTCATTTAAATCAATATGAGCCCTATAATCGTTGTTCCATAATTAATTATTAGACTGGAATTTTTTGGTTTGAATTCAATAATTAATGAAATAAAACGCAAATCGAACACGATTAATATATATATATATATATGGGAAACGCTAATTATCGGACAAATGTTGGACTTTATACCGTTTGGGATCTCGATGATATTTACTCAGCTTTGATTTACGTTGGAAAAACAAATTTCCAAATTTTATCAAATTTTCCATCATCATGGAAACATTAATCTTCCAAATTCGTAAATTGTTGTCGAACTTGATACGATAATCCGTAAACACATCGGAGCAAACTACGAGAACGGGAGACACGAACGAAGCCTCACTCGTTTCACGAGCACTTAGCCCGGTGTAGGCTCTCCTACATCCCCCCTCGCACACACTGCGTTAACCCTCGAGTGTTGAATCGAAGTGGTGAAGGGGACGTCGAGAGGATCGAGCTCATTTTCACCAGTCAACCTCGAGATCCTAGGTTACGTATATCCATTGTCGAAAATCATTGTTCCCATCGATCATAACCGACGCGCGTATCTCCATCCAAGTTCATGATATATATATATATATATATACATTCGAGTGCGTTACGAGTCGTCGATCGCACGCGGCTGAAGTGCGTCACACACGGGACAATATGGAGATGGACGTGAAGAGGACGCTCTGCGATGGACCGCGAGCGGGGGAGGAAGGGCAATAGCTCAGTCTGAATGTACAAAAACAATGCTGGAATAAAAAAAAAAAAAAAAAAAAACGGAACAGGAATATTTTTTATTCAATAGTTTGGGTCATTAACTCGTCCATTCTAGCGAGTTAGCAAAACAAATGTTCACGACTAAAGTTCCAGAGAATAAAATTTCCTACAACTTTTTTTTTGTGTGAATTTTTTTTTATAAAGTTAAAAATAGGCGATTTAAAAAACGAATTTCCTCCCTTAAATTTGAGATGGTACTTATGGCAATAGGTTTGAAGGTTGGAAACCTCAATTTGGATGACCAATCCTCCTCCCCCCCATCCCCTCTTTCTAACGATGAAACAAAGTGAAAAGTTAAAAATGGACGATTTATCTGAAAAAAAAAAACGAATTTCCCTCCTTAAATTCGAGAATGCATTTATAGCAATTATGTTTGAAGTTTAAATACCTGAGTTTAGACGACCAACCTCCCCTCTCCCATTCTAACGAAGAAACAACAAATTTTTTTCGTACCGATTTTTCGTCGATTTCAAATGTTTTTTTTTTACCGACTGGGCTACGAAGCGATGGGACGGGGATTGTTATTCGGTGGTGATGGTGGTGCGAGGGCCCGAACGTGCGAGGGTTGCGCAGGGCGCGGATGGAGGAGTAAACGCGAAAGGGGTGAGCGAAGGGCGCGGGGGTGGGGGGGGGGGCAGATATGGAGAACGTTGCCATATCGCGTGACCACTCGATCAACGCTTGCCTCGGCTGACAGTGACTTACGCACGTCCCACCCTGGCACTCGAGGAGATATTACGCGCACCTGCTGGCTGTTGGCTGGCGCGCTCGGAAAAGCCAACTCCAGCTGGCTGGCTACCCCCCATCCCCCCCTCCTCCAGCCTTTGGCCATATACTCCTTCATACTCTTTTCATTTGCATCCGGGATACCGGCAGCGGGAGCCTCCGCGCAAACCCTTAATCATCGGACCTGATTTACATCATTCGAGAGAGCAAGAGAGAGAGAGAAAGCGATGAACGACTTACCCGACTCGAGAACCGTGTATCTCGGATTCGAGGTATTGATGGGCACCATATCCCGTATCCACGATATTATCGGAGGCGGTGATCCAACCGCCGCGCACATCAGCAACGCGTTGTGGCCTCTCTCGACCACCTTCGTCGTCGGCGATTGGGTTATCATTGGAAATCCCATTGGCAAATTATCCGCTGCAACAAAAAAAAAATAGGAATGGATTTTTAAAAAATTGTAGTCCAACTTGAGATGATCGATATTGATTGAAGACATGTTTATTTCGTAGTGTGGGACCAAAGTCCCCTGAGAGCAACGTGCAAAAAACTCCAATGCTATTGCATGATCGAATTTACATTATGGAACTTGTGATCTAAACTTAGTGTCTAATTTTAAAACGTTCATAAATAATCAAAACGAAATGAATGATTAATTTTCTCGGAAAATTCAACACTTCCAGTTTCCAGTCTAAGAGAATGCCTTCGACATTTGAACCTGTCGAAGGCATCGGATATCGAAATGAGTTTCTTAATTAGTGTTATCACCTGAGTAAACCTATTTTACGTTTATTACAGTTTAAAATACTCATTTCAAATTATTTACAATTAAAAAAATAAAACAAACAACAAAATTTAATCCTTACATAAATATATACGAGACAGATAAATTCGACGTCAATGTGTCAAACACAGCTATCCAAAAACCCTTTCTTCATAAAATGGTTAAACGAACAAGTGACAATCGTGAATAATTTTCAATTTGCAAAACCCAACCAATTCCGACGAAAATAAAGTTGAAATTATATGAAATGTCGATTTTTACGATTCGTCGTTAGGTTTGCACGAATGAATGATATTGGAAAGAAGTTAACGTCTCTCGGGTTATAAAAGTTACCGCCCAACGCCTTAAGCAAATTCCTCGGGCGCACTTTACTCGGCCGATTATGCATTCCCAACGATCCCCCCCCGGCTATCCGACTCTTCCCGGGAGAAGCAAAGCTCGCGCGAGCCCGAGACAAGTATGCCCGGAGAGTGTGGCTGCCCATTCTCGTGGGATTGCAACTTTCGCAACGACGAGAACGGTCTACGGGGGAAAAGAGCTTGAGCTGTCTAACCGTCGTTTGCTCGTGCATATACCGACGTACACGTGTATAGTACACCGTGGAAAAATACCGTCATCCAAATATACATATATATGTCTATCTACGTGTGCAGCCTGGAATATCGGCCGATCAGCGTCAAGCGGATGAACATATATATATATATATGTATATGTTAAAGTAAAGACATCGAATTTGTGTATATCTAGCAATGATATCCTTGCATTTGTCGAATCTTATTTTTTTTAAACATTATTTGTTTTTTTTTAACCCTCTCAGCGATACGAGATATGTGATTGCATCGCAATGCATTCTCAGATGCATCACGTTTTCATTCAAATTGCATCTGAAACAGTTTTGGACAGTCCTCGGTAAATTTTTCATTCAAGTATCAAATTTGTACAATGTAATTTTTAATTTGAATTTAAAAAACGTCAAAGTACAAAGTGCATTTTTAATTTGAACTATCTATATCTTCATCAGCTTGGGATCCAAATGAATATAAAGTACTTCAATACCTTTTACCAGGAGCTTAGAAAAATAACAAAAATACATTTGTGCTGTGAACTTGGAGCTTAGACAAGTTAAAGTACTTTGTTTTTGGTACTCGAAGCTCTGTCAAATACAAAATTCTTTCGTGCTTTCTACCGAAAGCTCGATAAAATACTTTTGTACTTTGCAATCTTGTAATCTCTTCGAGTACGACTCTTCGAGTACCGATTTGCCGAACACCTTATCCGATCATAAAACTTGCATCTGACGGTAAGTCAAAGTTTTGAGTTTTCCAGCCACTTCAAAGTGCCGCAAGCATTTATATTCGATCGAAAACGCACTCGTGGCTTCGGCCATTAATCCTTGTACCAAAGTCGAGTGGTTTTCCGCGTTTTCGCACATTGTTAAATTCACGATCGACACAAAAGCTTGTACAGGGGCCGTTCGAAAGCTCGTGATACTTTTCGAAGCTCGAGCGAATGATGAAACAAGACGAGATTCGAAACGACGAAGAACACCGTCGGGGATTCGAACGGTCCGGAGAGAGAGAGAGAAGAAAAAAAGAAAAAAAGAAAAAAAAACTTTTGGACCTTCATTTTTCCATTAGTATTCGCGTAACAGTCGAGTTTCTCCCGAGTTTGCCCAGTCATGAAATATATGCTTCCTGAAATTACTAACCGTTCCCCAAGGTCGTTGCTAAAACTCGGCCCCCATCGGACTTT
Source organism: Diplazon laetatorius (assembly GCA_963662125.1). Taxonomy (NCBI): domain Eukaryota; kingdom Metazoa; phylum Arthropoda; class Insecta; order Hymenoptera; family Ichneumonidae; genus Diplazon; species Diplazon laetatorius. The sequence continues at coordinate 448,962 of OY759154.1, read as the reverse complement.
ACCGACCGCCCCCACCAACATCGAGATCGCAAGCTCGTGCACTCGGCAACGAATATATTCGTCACAACTTTTTTTTCATTTCATCTACCTTCATTTGTTTAGAATAAAATTCTCTATCCCAATGGAATTAATCTTCGTCAATTTTTTTCAACCTTTTTCAACCTCACTCAATTCGGTCTGTCGTTCAAATTCATAATCGTCAAGTTTAGTTTGACGGTTGGATAAGAGTCAATGATCGGAAAAACGATCGAAAAATTGCAAAAAGAGAAACGTATTTTCCTTTCTACAATTTTTACGACGAAGAAAATAAAAAGTAGATCGATTTTCCAATCGATCATAATGGAAAATGTTCTCACATTTCGATCGATAATATTCTCAGAATCGTGATTTTTCATTTGATTTTTCCATCCAATTATTATTACATTTTCTTGTCAAAAAAATAATGAATTACGGAAAACAAAAAAAAATATAATCTGTCACAAAAAAAAAAATCGTTGGAATTAAAAAATAATTGAAAAGTTCCGAGAATTCACGAGTGCATGGTGTTTTCTAAAGAACGACCCACATTGCGAGAAATACGGGAATCATGTTAAAACCGATAAATTCAACTTTTCATATTTTTTTATTTTCTCTCACACTGGGCTTTCGAGAATTTCGTTGCCCCCACTGACCGTCCTGATAACACACATACACACACAGAAAGTGCACGTGGGTACCTTGCGGTGACCGCGTTGCCGTTGCGACCGATATCCGATGCTTTCATACTGTCAGACGTAGGTACGAATAGTCGCGAGATGTTGGGTTTGTATATTCTCTTCACCTCATCGCCGCAAAATTCTATAGAAATTTGTCCGATTGTGTCGCTCCTTGAACGGCTTTTATCTCTCTCCCGCGTGAAAGAAAAACCTCATTCCGAATGAATGTAGCATGAATTCATCATGGGTTCATCATGATTCATTGCTCTGATGGAACAAATGTGAAAGTTTGACAGCCACCGATGATGATATTCGTTCAAAAAATTCTCCATGAATAATCTATCCATAAAAATTCCTCACGAATTTATTATCCACGAACGAATATCAGTGCCAGTCAAAGATTCATAAATTGGTCAAATTGGACGAACGAATCGTGATGAATTTATACTGCATTCATCCGGAATCGGTTTTTTTTTCTGATGCGTAGAGGAAGAGCTTTCTCCTTACGCAGCTTTGTTGTTTATCGACGATGTCTTCGAACCAGAGGGTCGATGATGATTCGAAAATCGACCGTTCGACTCGAAAATCGACCGGTCGACTCGAAAATCGACCGGTCGATTTTCGAGTGTAATTTCGTTAATTTCCCATTGTTTTTATTGCGAATCCCCGTAGAATCCGTGAATCCCGGGTAAACGCGATGAAAGATCGATATTCAAGGATGCCACCCAGTATAGTGTTGCTGGTTTTTGATGCGGTATACGACGCCGTGAGTCGAGACTCGGAAGAGGATTTCAACCCCCCCCTCCCCTGGAAATACGCACGGACTAAAAAGTCCGAGCGAGCGACCGCAAATCCCAGACTCGTATTTTTCTACGTTGGCCCCCGCGCGGGTTATGGCTTCGGTCTCTCGGCCTCGGGCCAGGCTAGTTCCCTCCGCAGCCGGTGCCGCCGTTGCCGCGTTGCGCAAGCTTTTCCCGGCCTCGCGTTGGGTGCGAATCAAGCGAGAGAGAGAGAGAGAGAGAAAGAGAGAGCCGAGGGAACCCCGGAGAAATAGGAGGAACCCATGAAATATGGTCGGGTTATATATAGAAAGTTGGAATATAGGTGAATATGGCTATCGAAAGGCTCGAGCGGCAGCAGCAGCAGCAGCAGCAGCAGCCTCTATCTTTTTTCATTCTCCCTCGATTCCCGCGGCAGCTTTTTCGCCCTCCCCCCCCCCACCCTCGGGGGTTGATGTGTGAGTCACTTCGGCGATACCGAACGAGATCGCTTCGGCCCGTGGCTCTCTTCTCGCATCTGTCCGAGTAGCCTGACGTGATACGGAAATAATAACAACCCAGCCGGGCCAAACTCTACCTACCCCTCTCCCTTTTTGCTCTCCACCCTCATCGCGCCAAGGGAAAAAATATCAGCTTGCGTGGTATAAATCTCGTTGTATCAGACGGAAAAAATAGATTTGTATCCGCGCGAGTCCCTCCCCCCTTCGCCCTTACGCGACTACGGGGTTATATAGGTTTCGTTGGATTTATATAAATTCATCGGACGTTAAGGTCACGGATCACGGAAATAAAAAAAAAACGACGATGGAACGGAAATCGTGAGGAACGGGGAAAAGATGAAAAAAAAAACAGGAGAGTAGCGAAGAAGGTTGAAAAGCACGCGTTTACCGTGCCATCAAACTCGGTCGCACGAGGACTCCGGGAGGGTGTGTGCTCTCCATCGCGGATCATTCACGGTCGAGAGGATAAGCCAAAACCTCGTGGAATACGCGAAATCGAATCTCGATGGGTGGAAAACGCGCGTGGTAGGAATACCGGAGGCCCGTGGAGACGATTCCTGATGGAATTAATAGAACCCACATGTGTGTGTGCGAATGGCCGGGTTGGTCGCTCCGTGTGTCTGCAAAATATTCCTGAAGCCTATCAAAAAAACAAAAAAAAAAAAACAAAAAAAAATAAGTAAGCTCCCTCGAGTCTTGATGACACGGTCGCTTGAAACGCATTCAGGCTTCTCTGGAACTACCAACTCTCCGGTTATACGATACTGTTTTTTTTTTTTTTTTACTTTTTTTTTCCCCCGAGTCACCGCCATTTTAGTCTACTGTCCCTTCGTAGTTCAAAACTCGCTGTGCCACTGTTCGTACACGTTTCAACGAGACTACGGTTCTCCCCCACCCCACTTTTCGACCTTGTTACAACCTTCGTCGACCTGGGCACACGAGACCCGCGTGACAGCGTACACGTACCTTTCCGCACACGGACAACCCACCCCCATATAACCTCTCACGGGGGAACGGAGGTGAAAAGTTTTCGTGCGACGAAAGCCAGAAAGAGCGACGGAGATACGGGTTACATCCCTCGCAACGCGAAATTTCGACGTTGCGTACAACGAAACACACCGACGTGGATTATACAGGGTCCGGCAAAATACATGGTAGGGAAAGCAGGCGACCATTATGGGGTCCACGGTGGCTATGGAAGCTTTTCGATGGTCTTGTTGTGTTGCTCCGTTATTGTCATTTTGAGTGCAGTTTCCCGTTTTGGGATCATTGGGTCTTATTTAGTTCGAGAGCGATCCTAAACGATCGCATTTCATTCCAACCACTGAGTGAGAATGTTGCGAGATTTTTTAAATTATTACTAATTCATTAATTATTTGATATTCAAATGCAAACTTGTCATAAATTCTGTGAAAAAAACAAATCGCAACATTATTACACAGCGATAGGAATTGACTGCGACTTTTTCAGTCTGCTTTCCGAAATAAATAAGGCCCAATGACCCCCAGAAACGAAAAACTTTACACCAAATGGCAAGAACATAGCTGCATAATGAGACCATCGGGAACTCTCCATCGCAAACCCGGCCCGAGTAACAGCCACCTACTTTTGTCTCGTGTATTTTGGCGGACCCTGTGTAACACCGTAGTCTTGCCGCTGGCAATGGGCTAACCTGTAGTTCACCCTGCAACGAACCGGTATCCTTTTTCGCCACTGGCTATGTTACACGCACTTTCCTCCCTACCCCCGTAACCGTTAAAACCCTTTAACTCACCTCTCTTTCCGCACGAGTTTTCCGACCCTACCGATTCAACATCATGCACGTCGCAGTTGCAAACATTTTTTGAATAATCGATAAGAACGAAAAAAAAAAAAATAAAATTATAAATCGAGTTCACAATTATAGACACGACAGTCACACCCAGTCAGTTTTCAAAAAATTATTCCGATCGAACTATGCGTCCAAAGTGGTTGAAAAAAATCACAGAACATACTCCGAACCTTCCGGATGATGCACAAAAAATGTTATTCATGACAAACAAAATGGCAACGTGTTAAAAAAAAATTTCACCGAGTGCCAGGAAATATTAGACATTTATGTCGAGAGTGAAATCGACTGAAAAAGGGTAAAATAAAATTTTCCGATTCTCCTGGCAGTTCCTACATTCGAGGTAGATATATATATATATAGATGGATATAGATATAGATGGATATAGATATACGATCGGAAGATATCGGTAAAAAATTTAGCCCCAATCGAACAATATTCGAAGTTTCCGATTTCACAATTTGAAAACCTTGTGGATCACCTCGAGCTATGGTTAATGGAACGGTTTCGCACACGTGTAAACATTACACAACAACGAAACTTACACGAGAGAGGCTCCACTATATTTCCATCTGTCTTGCACTCCCGGATTTCACGGTACCTACTATCGCAGTCGTTGCACATCGAGAATAATATCGATTTTACTGACACCGAGGTGAGAATAGCATCGGGTTATCCGCACATGGATTATGCTCTTGCGTTGACTACGTTTCGCGAGTTTCGAATCGATAATTCGTTGTCGGGGTTAGCGATAAATAATAATCACCAGACGTTCGAGATGTGCGATCGGGAATTCGTTGGATTCTAATTTATATTTATGTATATATGTATATATGTATATATGAAGATTGATCCGAGTGAGATGGAAATGGGGTCACCAACCGCATCTCGAATCTCGAGTCCAATTTGACATCGCTTCCGAAGTTAAAGCTCTCCGAGGCTTGTGTACAGACACGCGATTTCCACACGGAAGAAGAAGCTTGTCCCTGTGTGTGTGTGTGGACGAGGGTAGTGGGGCTGCACTCGAGCTTTTCATTAAACAGCCACGGAGACGCGACAACTCGTGCAGTTGAAACTCGTGTAAGCATCGTATTAATTCACAAGGACGTGCGATAATTCGTTAAGATGGAATATAATGACCTCATTTGGGGAGAGTATCAGGCTGATAGTTTGAAGAAAGCCCCCCCGAGGGCTGCTCCGGGGAACGGGGCGCGCGAGGTGTTGCAACTTGGGTCGCCATTGAGACTCGCTAGCACGGAAACTGATGTGAGAACAAAATTTTTCAGAAAAAAGAAAAAAATATATGTATATACACATCTTTCGAAAGCTTTCTCGTCAGCCTCGCTTCTTCGGGGTTGAAAAACAAATTTTTACGACACTGGATAATGCTGTCACACTTTTATTTCAATTTTTTTTTTACCATCGAATATTTATATTTTTCGTGGATTAATTTTTATTATTAATTTTTTTGGTTTTTATGTTTGTTGACGGAGCCAGCCTCGGGGGATTTGGTGGGAAATATGTAGGCCACGTTTCATTCCACTAAAACTTCGACGTTTTTTTGAATTTTCATCGTTCGGCGATGCCAAAAGGGATCGCCGATTTATATATATATATGAGCGATTCCACGTGACTTCAGCCACTCAAAAAAAAATTTTTCCACAAATAATTTTAAAAAATTGAGCTATTTTTTTGCAATATATTCACCGAGTGCCGATTTTTTTAAAATTTTTTTGACGGTTTTATCGTTAATTAAAGTTTTTTTGTATTTTTCCGTTCAAATGGCTGTATCTTTGGCAGGGTTTGACGTATTTACATTTGTAAAAAACGAAAATGTGCGTCTTTTTAAGGCCTTCCAGAAAAAAATTACTTTAGATTCTATTGAGCAAGTTGCACGCCCGTTTCAGGGCAAAATATGCAAAAATATTTTTTTTCTCAAAAAATGCATTTTTAATTTTTTTTTTCAAAATTTCCCTGAATTCTGAATACGAAAAAAGAATTTTTGGTATTTTTTATATCGTGGGACCGGCAATCGGTAATGCGTAATTTTACCGATTTCATTAATAGATTTTTTACAGTTTGATTTTTTCGCTTTACGCGATTCAACGAGCATTGATTATCATTAATTTCTCTTTCAAGGAGGCTTCTGAACTCGCGTAAAGTGACTGGACCCCATGAAAAAAAAAAAAATCAAACTGAAAAAAATCTATTAATGAAATCGGTAAAATTACGCATTACCGATTGCCGGTCCCACGATATAAAAAATACCAAAAATTCTTTTTTCGTATTCAGAATTCAGGGAAATTTTGAAAAAAAAAATTAAAAATGCATTTTTTGAGAAAAAAAATATTTTTGCATATTTTGCCCTGAAACGGACGTGCAACTTGCTCAATAGAATCTAAAGTAATTTTTTTCTGGAAGGCCTTAAAAAGACGCACATTTTCGTTTTTTACAAATGTAAATACGTCAAACCCCGCCAAAGATACAGCCATTTGAACGGAAAAATACAAAAAAACTTTAATTAACGATAAAACCGTCAAAAAATTTTTTTAAAAATCGGTCCCCGGTGAATATATTGCAAAAAAATAGCTCAATTTTTTAAAATTATTTGTGGAAAAATTTTTTTTTGAGTGGCTGAAGTCACGTGGAATCGCTCATATATAATATATATATTTATTCTGCAGATGTGAAAATATTTCGAATTGTAACTGGATCCGGTGAAACAAGCGATAACGACGGGCACGAGTCAATCGACGAGAATTCTCTCCGGGTGGTGAACTACGAGGATTTGTCACGTGTTTTTTTTTCTTTTTTTTTTTTGCCAATTTTTTTTGTTCATGTTTCCAGCATCCGCATGGTTTTAATAATCCCCGATCATGTTCTACATTCGCGTTGAATTTAGGGTCGAAACGTCAGTTCGAGTGACTTATGGGTGTCACATTTTTTTTTTTCGGTACGCTGAGCGTTTGATAACATTCTTTTTTTTCATTATTGACAGCTGTCGTAACTTTCACAGCGTCAAAAAATGGATATCGACGTATTTTTTTTTTCGTCGAAAAAAAAAACTTTTACCACTATCAATCTCCACGTGAATGAAAATATCATAAATTTCTTCTCCGAAAATATATATTTTTTAATGGGACGTATGGATTTCTGGCCCGGATAAACGTACAATATTCACACGAATTTTTCGCGTCATAAAAAGACAAACGAATCGTGCAACGACGTCGGAAAAAAACTGTTTTACAATATTAAAAACGAAAAGTCCATCGGAGTTTCGTTAATACTTAATACGATTTTAATCCGCGAAAAAAAAAATCGACCGCACGATACAAGATTATTTTATCTTTATCAGCACGTCATGTTCGAAGCCAAGAAACCGAAAATTCAATTTTCTCCTCGCAGCATTTTCACGTCCGTAAAGTCAATCAGAATTGAATCCCAATGGAATTATTTTTTTCCCCACAATAATAAATCAAAGAATTACAAAAAAAAAAACAAAAAAAAAAACAAAAAACAAAAGTTCAACCAACATGACGATATAAAGGAGAACGATGTTACCGACGACGAGGGTGTAGATAAAAAATCTACGATTCGTGTTTGGCCGTATCTACCGACCGAGCTCAAAAGTCTCGCGTTAAAGTCCCACTCAGTCTCACAGAACACGCTCCTCCGTAAACGGAATCACGGTCAACGGATGAAAACTCGGGTCAAAACTACGCGAGCATCGGCAAAAAAAAATTTTAGAACCGATAATAACGTCAAAAGAAAACTCTGAGCAAGTTCAATGGAGTTCGACGAGACGAGCCTTCGAGCTGGCTGAGCTTTGCTCTCGAGTATTCCGGCAAACGAAAGTGTAAAAAAAAACAAAAAAAACAAAAAAACAAAAAAAAATAAATACGTATGGAAAGAACGGTAGTCGGGTATGTGGGCGCTTCGTGGTACGCATGGGAATTTGGAAGCTCCCCCCCCCCCTTCCCGTTTCGCAAACGTTAGCCCGACTCGGGTATTTTATTTGTGTCAAAGAGAATAAGAGACCCACGCGACTTTTCCGAGTCTGCCGAGAGTCTCTTTCGCTATCTCCATCCACGGGAGTTTCGTCGGAATCAAATTCTCGAACGTTCGATGCTATCTAAAATCTGAATGAAAAATCCGATGGACCGAGTCTCTCCTCTCTTCGGACTAAATTAATTTCCAACGAATTTCATGAAATAGAAAATCGTACAGAAAATGAAAAATTCATAAATTATGAAAACCTTTATGAATTCAACGAAAAACTGTTCCACAACTTATTTGTAAAAATAGAACTCGCAAAAATAGATTATTCAAATGACACTAAAACTTTGTTTTTCCCCCATATAGAATTTTGAATTTTAATTAATTCATTTTTTATTCCGACTGACTGCGATCATAATTTCCATTCGAAACTGGATTATTATTATCCACGATTTATTTGCATCCAAATTTTCGTGTGCTCATAATTGTTGTGTAGTTGAGAAAACAAATATTCACGATTATTAATTTTATATTCACGAGTATAATAATTGTTGCGCGTGTGTTTGCACGATGGGGGAAAACGTCTGCTGTTCAACGAACGATAAATTCGTGAAATCATTATTAAATTGATCGGAAATGCGTGGTGGAATGAATAAAATAAAAAATACACAGAGCACAAAGAGGCATGGGAGGGTTGGGGGGAGGGGGGGGGCGTATTTGAATTAGTTGGTTGGACGGTCGAAGGGTCAAAAGCTCGGTGCGCACGGGGTCTGAGCGGACTAGCTGTGAGCTTGCGTGTAACGGGTTGTGGGCCCTCTTGCTCATGCCTCGGTGATTGTTGATCTTTTCGTCGAGTTTACGTTTTACGCGAATACGCTTGACCGGGTTCGTGACAGAGACAAAAGTCGGAATTTCAACTTTTATCGTGTTCAATATTGAATCGTCATTGTTAATGATAATCATTTATTTTTCATTGCATTATCTTTCAGTTTAAAAAAGAAAAGTTATTCACATGGCTATTGGAGAATTTAAGGAAATTTTCATCTTTCTATTTTCATTAACTGGGAAATGGGAATTGAAAAAAAAAAAAAAATTTATTTTCGTTTCAATTCACTGAGAAATGAGAATTGAATATTTCTTCGCTCGGCGACTCGATGATATTGGCTCGATCAAATTCCAAACAACAATCATCGGTTTTATAAAAAAAAAATGTCATTTTCATCCATCCAAACAGACTCATATACACTATCCAACTATTTATTATTGAAAAAAAAAAAAAAAACATAATAATAAAATCATGATAATAAAAAAATATCCAAAAACCGGAAAAAACCGTATTATGTTATTGCAGTCGTTAGTGGGAATAAAAACGCAAAAAAAAAAAAATCAAAATAAAAAAAAACGGCATTGTGAAACGAAAGCAGGAGTTGAGTACTGAAAGCTCGGCTTTTCATTCGTCGGTCGTTAACTCTCTACACCCGAAATCGTAACTCCATAGCCCACGTTATAACACAGGCGGAGGGGGTGAGGGGTGATATTATACCATTTTGTTAGGTCGGTATGCTCCCGGGAACTCGGAGAACAACAGACTGACCCAACATAGATTTGCGTCCGGAAGGCTTTTAGCGTACTGCGGTTCGTCGTGTATTCGTGTGTAGCCATACGTCACGCTTTCACCCCCTCCCCCCTCCATTCATATGTAACATTTTCAAGAAACAGTAACAGTCGGCCACTGTGCATTATAATTCCAATCAATAACGAAACAAAACGGTTTGGCCGGAAAATTCCGGCACAGAATATTCCCGTTGTCCGCCATGCCAATGGATTATTTTTTTTCTTTTTTCAACCCCCGTTTCCATCACAGCGGTAAAAGCGCAACGAGTTTTCCATCGTTGTTTTTTTTTGAAAAGCAAAAAAAAAAGAAAAAATATAAAATATAATAAGAACAATAAATTTCGCAGAAATTTTTCAGAAATTTCAACGTGAAATATTTAGTAATACGTCGTTGTTGCCGATTGTTCGGAGAGGGGCCAATATTGTTGGAACAAAGAGGGTCTGGCGAGTACGAGTTAGGGTCCGGTGTGGAGACGATCGATTTAATGGGTGTTGGTGGAATTGCGGAGCAACGAGTTATGGACAACGATATCTCGGGGCTGTAGGTGTTAATGAAATTTGCGGGTCGTAGCTTTTCCGGCCCCAAGAGAATGTCCACCTGTCTGTCTGTGTGTGTGTGTGTAAAGTGTACAAGTGTGTGTAAGGAAGGTAGAGGGGGGCGTGGATTCGGACGTTGGTGTGGTACACGGGGCGCCACGACTCGGACCAGTGTCGGTTGATAACAGCGTCACTCGTTGAACGCCTCGTCGAGCTAACTGCTTCGGTGAGGCTGCGTTTTCATTTGGTCCAACCGACTCACCGACGTCCATCCTACAGGGTGTCACCAAAATCCCAACGAGACGAAAAATCGTGACAAACGTTTTGCGCGAAAGTTTGAGCCGATCAAACGGAAAACGCGAGTCGAAATCGTAAAAGCTTTCAAAGTAACTTCCAAACTGACAATGAACGAGAGGATGGAAATCATCGCCCCTAATGTTTTTTTTTTCGACTTGAGGGCGAGGTAAGATATTAGAATTTTTGTTTTGCATACCGAATGCATAATACTTCAAGAATATTGTGTGAAATTTTCAACTCGATTGGAGCAAAATTCACGACGTTATGAGACTTGACATTTTGTCAAGTCCGTTCTGACGATAACGCAAAATTTACTAGATCAATCGTTTTGAAATTTTGCACATTACTTTTTCACATAATTCATCAGGTATTGTCGAGAGTTTTAAAAAAAAAATAATTAGGAATTTTACAAGCAAGAAATTAGCTGATTTTTATAGCGAAAATCGGTTTTTTTTATTCCAAGTGCTACGAAAAAATTTTTTAAAAAAATCTCCTCGTGATTACCTCGAGAAACATCTCTTTTAACGAATGTATTTTTATTTTTTTTTTGTCTCAAATGATTAATTTTCAATATTTCGGAATGAAAATTTCAGGAAAATATTGTTCGAATGTTCTTCCATTATCATATGGAAATTGATCGAATAAATTAACACTATTTGTATCGCCATAAAAAAATCTGAAAAACATGATTTCACCGAATTAACCTGACCCCTTCGTTAAAATGATCTTGGAGAATGGTTTTGCGTTGGCGACGGTGATTCCGGGACACCCCGTATACACGTGGACCGGATACCGGCCCCTCGAGGCATTTTCCCATAGTCGGACGGGCCAGCGACCTCACGCCGTTCGCGGTACCTCCACACACATACACCCTCCCGGCGTTAAACAGATTTCAAGAGCAGTCTAATCGAGAAAGCAGTCAACGTCGCTTCACCAAAAGCCAACCCCGTCGCTTGTCGAGGTTACCCTGCCCACGGTCTCTCGCTCGTGCGCTTTTCAGCCTTCGACCAACGTTCCCGACTTTCCACTCGAATTAATCAACCACCCACCTTAGTTTTCAGTTTCAACACACACACACGTTTATACGTACGTACACGACGCGACTTGCCGCATTTCTCTCAGCCACTCGGGGGGCAAATCTCGTCGTGTGTCTTTTTTGTTCGACCGGACACGGTGAGAGCAAGGGGAAAAGCTACAAATTGAAATTGTCCGGGCTCTTGGCAGAAAGCCGGCGGAGGAAGAGGGAAGATGGGGGTGGAAGAGGGGTCGGACCAAACCGGGTAACGAGGACTACCAGGGCAGTTGGCTTCACCCTCGATTCACTTCTAATGCGTCCGGCTAATACGGGTTTTTTCTCGTACGATCAACGTGGAAAACTCGAGCGACACGAAACAAAAAAATTAAAAAGAAAAAAAAACGCAGCCGCACGTTTACCGAAATAACGTCTGCGGCTCGCCAATCACTGACGGTGTAGGTATATTCAACCCAAGTACCCACGGAACCAATTTAATTTGCACATTGCTGTTTCACCTGACTGTTTTTTTTTTTTTTTGTATTTTTCATCTTATTTTATTTTTCTTTCGAGGGTCTCACGTAATCAGCGTTATCACGCCCGCGAACCGTGTTATCCGTGAGAGAGTGTGTCAATTTTCGACGTTGAAGTACCAAGAAAAATTTGAACACGTGGGAGGATTTTTCACAGGACGAAGAGACATGGAGAATGAGATGTATTTGTGTGATGTGAATTTTTTACAAAAATTCAAATTTCGAATTAAATGACAATTCGTCTGATAACAATTCATCTGAAACGACTCGTCTGATATCTGATTCATCTAAGAACAGTAATGTTTCACACATTGGGCTTTTCCCAATTTTCAAAATTCTTCATACTTATTTATTTTTACAAATCAATGTTTTTCGAAACTTATTTGTCGATTACAGCGAATATAACATTCGTGGTATTTCAACTATCACAGAAAATATTTATATTTTTTTAATCAAAATTTTTATCGCACGAATTATTTCAGATAAAATGTTTTAGATAAATTGTTATCAGACGAATTGTCGAAGATAAAAATTTTCCGCATACCAAAAAATGAATAAGTATGCTACATCGTTGGATGAGTCAAGTGCTCGCATCTGCGTTTACACGTGAATTCAACAACATCTTGCTCGAATGGCGATGCAGAACGCAGCGAACGACGGGAAAAAAAAAAAAAAAAAAAAAACCCCAAAAAGTTTTTCGAGACTGGACGACGGATGTTGAGCAGTCTTGCGTTATCAAAAGCCCTTTCCTCCCCCCCCCTCCCCCTCGTGGCTCCTCCGTTTCCCAACTCGTGTGAACACAGGGGATGAGCCATCGAGACTGTGTATGCTCTCGCGCGATATCACGACCCCACGTCTCCCTGAGGCAAGCACATTTTGACGAGATGAAAAAAAGAAAAAAAAACACTGTGCTTCCGAGGAAGAGAGATGGCAACCGCGTCGTAGGTTGGTCGAGCACTTTGGACTCTTTATTATTCATGAAAAAGAATGGAACGACGGTGTGGGTTCGATGAGTGGGTGGCGCTCCCACGTGCATCTCTCTTTCGCGCTTCCTACACGTCTATCGATTACTTTTCACAAGATGTCTTTCTTACGCTTTCACGTTACGATCCACCTCTCCGATCCTTTCCTTTTTCTTCTTCTTCAATTTACAACGATTCTCTCCTGTCGAACTAAATCACGACTGGTTTTCTCACTGCACATCCATGCTCATGGTGAATTTATTTTTTCACCCCCTATTCGACGATCATTATCAAAATGGATGTATTATTTTCGTAAATGAGCGATATTGAGCTGTTTCTTTTATTTCTATCGCGTGAAATCATGAAATTATAGTCGAAATTTATTTGCACGAGAGTTTGCATCGTATCGTAATAACTGTAATTATATTATACCACTAAAAATATCGAAACTCTTCTATTTCTCATGATTTTTAATGCAAAAATTGGTCTGATAATCCTCAAAATACTTTACATAAAAATTTTTTTTTTTAAATAATAATAATAAAATAAAATAAAAAAATAATTCATAAAAAATAATCTATTCTGGTAAATCAAGAAAAAAACTTTTCAAATCGAGGTCGATTTTGTCTTGGGCTCATTTGGACCCCAATGTTAACCAGCTAAGGGTTAATAATCTACGAGTCAAAGTTGGCAATTAATATTTCAAGGACATCGACGAATCGGATTTGTCATACTAAATAACTAATCACAATATCATTCGTAACCGAGATACATATGACGTCAAAACCTCAAAATAGTCGAACGACATTCCAAAATCACGAAAAACTGATAAAACTATCCAAGAAAGTCGTGAGCCGTAGGAGCAGCGAAAAGATATAATTCGTCGTATCTCCCAGCCCCGAAGGCTCGTTCGAGATGTCTGACGCCTAAGTAACATCGTACAAATCGAGAACATCGAATTACCGTGAAGTTCGAAAATCGCACGAGAACGGAAATAGAAGGGTGTGACCGAGGAGACAAAGGTGGAAAGAAAAGCTCCGGGTTATTCGACAATTGGTAGTATATTTTTGTTCGCGTTCCGAATCGCTTGATTCTGATCCGCAGCAATATATACGGCCGTTGTAGTGAGCTCGCGAGCTAAGCTCACCGACGAAGAAGCGAACAAATAAAAATACGGGGAAAAAAGTAAAAGAAAATGAAAAAAAAAAAAAAGAAAAGAAATAAGATTCGAGGGTGAAACTAATATCGAGAAGGATTGCAAAAGGAGTTTGGAAGCCTTCGGTGGTATAAAGCTCGGGCGAGATACGTCTGTGAAAGACTCGTGAACCGAGACCGGAGCCGAAGAAACGCGAGACTGATCTTCCGTGTGCCCGTAAGGGTCCGTTTCCAGCAAAACGTCGGGGATCCGACGAATATTTATTTATTCCTTCACTACGGACCGTCGAGAGTCCCTCGCCTCGTCGAAAGCTTCACCGCTTCTTCTCTCTCACTTATTCGTTTTTTCTTTGCCTCTCTTCTTTCTCAACCCGACTCCCCCCCCCCCCCGCCCTCCACCCGCACGTATCCATCGGCTCAACTATGAGAGAGACCCTATGTTTCCCGTCACTCCGCTATTTCCTCGGGAAAACGCGATCTTCCACCGAGCCAACGTATTCTTCACGGGCTTTGTGCACGGTAATATCAACGTTCAACCAAAGTAAAATGAGTACCTCGGATGTAGATATACATATATATATTTTTTTTTATTCTTTCGCCAAACGAAAAACGAATGCACGGTTAAAAAACTCGGTGCAACTACATTTTTTTTTTTTTTTCATTTATCTATCAACCGTGTGTACGTACAAATTTTTATTTATTCATCACGATGAACGTACCACCTGAATCAAGCCCTTTATCATCTCCAGAATCCTAAGCTGGGGTAACCGTTTATCCCGGAGCTTACGATCCTCAAAGTTTTCCGCAAACTCCGTGGATATATTTTATCATCCGACCGACAACGGTTCAATTTGATAATCGGTATCGCAAACATTCGTGCCGACAGTAGTTCGTAATTTTTTTATCATACGACAAATACCTTTTGAATAGAATAAGCCGTATGCATCAACACGACTTGTAAAACGACGTAGATAAGCTAATCTTTGTTTTTTTTTTTTTTATTCATTCAGTTTTTATTTTTTCGCCTCATTCCAACTCGTCTTGCACAGGGCACACGTTGCAATGCGAATGGTCGATCGGAGTTGAAGATTAGCAGTTAATGCGGGGAGGGGGGCATGTGATATCGAGCTAGCCGATGTCACCGCTGGCCGGCAGTGGAATAACCGGAGTACGGTCGGACGCCAGTGGCCAAAGCCATCGTTCGTCGGGCGTGCTCTACGGGAGGAGGACCCCACATGTGTGTGTGTGTGTGTGTGCATGTGTGTGGGTGTGTGTGTGGGACGGGAATGCATTCTGGCCTACGGCGCGTTCGTCCGGCACACCTGGCACTAATAGATTTCGACGTTGAATCATATCGCGGTATTATGTCCATACCCCCGGTCGGACTCATCTCCAAAAGCCACAGAGATTATTTGAGACAACAAGTCCATTCGATAATACATTTCGATACTCTGCTTTTTCCTCCGAACGAAACAGTTTTACGGAACCTTTTTTTTTTAATATTCAACTAAATTACATTATTTTGCAAAATTTACAGGACAACGAATGACATATACGTTATTGCGAATGTATATATATATATACCAACGTCAATTTCCGATATCCCATTGTTTTCAACGAGAAAATGACGATCGGACTCCCTCCGGACGTTTCTCGTGCTTCGGTGATAAAGCCTTCCCCCCTCCCCCCTCCAACGTTTACGTCCCTGATGTCGTCCTGGCGTGGCGATAATCATTATTGCTTGTCGTTCCTCGTTCGCCACCGTCCTTTAACCTCCGGGGAAAACGTGGCTTCCTTATCGCTCGTTGAACGGCGTGTACGGTTTGTGTCTGTGTGTTCGTGTGTTCGTGTGTTTTCTCTCCAATTATACAAGACAAGCTGGGCGTTTGATCCCGAGCCCGCGAACGACACGAGACTCCACGAGAAGATGGAGTTCAGCGCGTTCCCACCGACAAAACCCGCACCCGGAAATTGAAAATTTTCTCACCCGCGGATTTGTAACACCGTGAATTATATAACGAGAACGACAGAGGTTTGTGGAATAAAGGTGAGACGGTTGTATAGTTGTGGAATCAGACGCGTCGGTGAGGAAACGCGAGAGAGACTTCGCCCCCTCTCCATCGTACAATCTTCAAGGATGACGTCTGCTTCTCGCGTATTTGCATCATTAGTCCAAAACCGCTGCTAAAATTCAGCAGAGATGTCCGTAACTGTCGAGTCTACGCTCGCGAGAAAGCTAGAGAGAGAGAGAGAGAGACAACGATATATTCGTGCCCCTATCCGAAGGGTATAATTTTCGAGGACCAAGGGAGAAGGGATTCTCCGCCCGAGCAGTGTCAGATGCGTCACATCGTCGTCGTACGTTCGTGGAAGGAGCTCTCGCACATCCGCCGCAACAAGACGGCCTCATCACGGAACATCGTGGAACGCTCTCTCTCTCGAAGAAGAGAGAGAGAGAGAGACGCCCTCTCTTCGTCCTCGCCTCGCTCTGATAATTAATTTTCACGTATCCAGGTTTACAAGCGGGCATGTGGCGCGTAATCAGATTTTACCCACCCCAAAATTGGCAGGAATTGTTCGGGAGTCGCGCTGGAGAGCGTTTCTCCCTTGTGACGATGCTGTTGCGTTTACGTTTTCCACAACTACGGATCTACGCTGTGCACTATGAAACATATTCACTGATTGTGAGCGTTATACAATACGCTATCGCTTGTTCCTTCATCTCTGACAGCCGAGACTACTTCGGATAACATCCGATCGTCAACCGATAACCTTCGGAACTCGAAGTTTGATTCCATTTCATTATCCTGTACCTCATTCGTCCAGCTTCATGCTAGCAGACAAAGTTAAACACGTTCTAGTTCCTGGTAAAAAATATAAAATTGTAAAACACGATAAAACCGTGACTCATATTACACATGGATGTCCATAAAAACGCAGTAATACGAGAAAAGTTTATCGAATCAGATGGACCCGAAATCCCGTAAAAATGGGCGTTGAAACGAGCTTCATTTACCGACTATGAAGCTGGCATTTGACTGGGAGTTTTCAAACCCCTCTGCGCTCTGGCACACGGCACAGAGGAAATAAACTGCGTATCCGTAATCGTCCGGTAGGTAGATTGTATTCCGAGTTTGTCGGGGTTGTATCGAGAATAAGAGAAGAACCGGTGGGAGCGAGTACGGACGCGACGGGCGGGGGAAGAAGAGGGAGACGAAGAGGATTGTCGGTCGGCAATCAGGCAACCCATGGGATTTGAAGGGGTTGCGGAGGTTGCGAGGTAGACCCGGTAGCGAAGCAGCACCAGCAGCAGCAGAGACAGTGATGGTAGTGGTAGTAATAGTAAGGGCTACCACTGGCAGTAGCAGTGTTAGCGGTTGTAGTAGTAGTAGTAGTAGTAGTTGTAGTAGTAGTAGCAGCAACAGCAGCGGTAGTCGATGGACGTTGTTGCGGTCGCTCGTGAGCACGGGAGTGAGTCGCTTTGTGAACGGTAACTGCGTTACCGTGCACTTTGCCGCGATAACTCTATTCCAGCGGGGCTTGAACCTCGCCTCTCTCGCGCGCGCGCGTACCGACGAGCTCTCGTCCAGAAGCTCGGATCTGTACGGCCACCCGGAGAGACTACCGGTCCGTTGGTCTTTCGAACCCAACTATATACATCGGTTCGGCGTCTCTATTCCATCCCCCTCACGACCTGGGGGAGAGTATCCTCGACCCTGGTCCCGCATACAGGCAACTTCCTCCCGTGGTCCAAGGATATTGCCAACCAAACTAGCCAATATGCGCTGTTCCCCCGCAGATACAGGCCATATCGTGTCAGCCCGTGCGGCAACGGGCCATAACGAGAAGGGCTTCGGATCACAGGGCCCCTTCTGTGATCGTCTCCCGCGCCTCGGCTTTCGTCTCGAGCGCGGACACAGGGTCAGCGATGACCTCCGGGCGAGTCGCTTCCGTCCCGTCTCTGGGAACCCCAACTTGGGGGTGGACGAGCAACGGTCTATGGCGCTTTGTAATATCCTTGATTCCTCGATAAAGCTCTTCGCGCCATCGTCCGTGTTTTCACCCCCCCCCCCCCCCAAAGCATCCCCCGTGAAGGACTGTGAGCCAGCGAAATCTGAGATCCAGTTAATATTACAAAGCGTCGAAACATCAATCGTTTAACCCGGATAACCGAGTTTTGTTCAACCAACAATCTTGTGATGCGTATCGCTCGGTGTGGTTGACCATTGTAAATATGAGTGCTTCAATCCTCGGCATTCGATCGTGGACGGGAGTCTGGACGGTGATGATTCGTGCCTGATTTATCCGGGAATCGGGTTGAATTATCGTTTGGTAGTCAGCTCGATAGATCATATCATTCGGTTTCCTGATTCCGTTGGCATCTCGACGTGGGCTGTCCCGATTGTCCGGTTGTTCGGTCATCCGGCAGGCCATGGAGGTACGGACGCGCGAGCGGTAGCCACCCAGCCTGGTCCGGGCATCGAGCAGTTGCTACACACACGAACACACGAAGCTAGACACACACACGAGTCTTGGAGAATCGCGCGGGACTCGCCGGGCTAGCAGTTTGGTCCGGTAGTTGCTTACATTACCATACGAATGCCCGATCGATTCAAGAACCCTTTACCCACACCTCGGGCCTTCGTTGGCTCGCGCTCTTACGAGCTCGAAAACCTCACCCCGCGCTTGAATATTACGCTCGTTGTCTCCGTTGTCGTGGTTGTTCCGTAACTGCAACCTTCTCGGGACGACGGAATATGTATGTATATACGTATGTACGTCGCCTCAACGGTCTCGCGGCACTTCGGTTCTCGGTGGGTTGGCGCGGCTCACCGACCACACCGACACCGCACGCTACTCCCCCCCCACCATCTCTCCCGCAGTAGTTTCACCCATCGTTTGCGAACGTGTGTAACACGAGCCTCAAAACTACCATGCTGCTCCTCCTCATCCGGAACGTTAATCATTGTTATTGGAATTCTTCGGCATCGTTGCAAACTATACTCCCCCCCCCGAACGAGAAAGAGCTTTCCATTCCACTTCCGTGAGACCGAGTATTTGTAACCAACGAGGGACTCGCACACACTCGTAACCGATCTACACATTTGTGTGATACGACTGTAGGAAACAAACGTTCAAGATTCGAATCGGAAAATTGTTCGCGAGCCGGTTGTATCGATGCCGTTGATTGAGGATGATATCCGCGACGATGAACGGATCAGGATTGTTCGGGTAATCGCGGAAAAATAGCCGGTGCTTGGATTTTATGAAAATGGAACGGGTTGCATCGATGAGTCAAGGAATATCGTAGTTGTTGTGCAGAACGAATGAACGCGTGACTCGATGGCGAAACTCGCTGGACATCCCCGGACGAAGCCAGCTCGCGGAAATCACGATTTTTCGGTGGGATAATATACGTTGGACGAAACGTTGGCTCGCTTCCAGATTTCGGTTTAGCCGCGGATGAGAAACCTCGCGAAGGATTTAACGCCTTTGAAGAATCTCTTGCAAGCTCGTTCGTTGTTACACTGGCCGGTGAGGCAATCGGGAAAAACGGGTTTTTCATTGAATCAAATGTGTATCGCAAACTCAGTCGGAAAAAATTTTAAATCCTTGCAATTTTTTCACCATTACCGCATGCCAAGTTAAAAAATTAAAAATATAATAATTTAATTGATATTGTTCCACGAATTTGAGATTTTTGTTGGATAATGATTTTTTTTTTTTCAAAACAAATAACAACATCGCATGGATTTTCAACGAATTCAAATGGAATGAAAAATTTCGCGAGAATGTGAATTTTCGAAAAAAACGTAATAGTACACTTCGGGATCCAAGAGCAAAAACCGAGATATCAAATATCTCGAAGAGTCGGAAAAATTTGTGGCTCGCGCGAGAGAGCATTCGAGGCCCCCCCAGGGGCGAATGCGGTGGATGGAAGGGAGGGGGTGTCTCCTCTTTTTTTTTTGTGTTATTTTTTTACGCTCGCGAATTTCCCGCGGCAACGGCTGTTTTGTAAAAACGTACGCGTACCCGATATCGCATATAGATGGGTCGGGCTCTCTTCGCGCGGCCATTCTGCGAGCGCGAGGTATTCGGCCTTCATTTACATTTATCTCCGGTGATGCCGGAGTGCAGTGGCCATTACCCGTTCCCCGTGCCCCATTACCGTTCGCCTCCCCCCTCCCCCTCCCCCCCATACCCCTTCGCGCTCGTGACTGCGTCGCGCTCCTCGACCCTGTCGTATTTTATTTACAGCACGAGAAGCCGCCGCCGCCCGCGTCGATTTCAACCTCTCACCCGCGTCCGGATATTCTTCGTCCTTCGCCCTTTTATCTCCGCGTACGTCTCTACGTTCTCCATCGTTCTGCGCGACGTGTAAAAGCTCTCGAGAAAGGGGTTACGCGTTACATCGTTGCCATGACAGTGCGAGATGCGAGGGCAAAGATCCGACGAACGAAATTGGCTGCCAGAATCCCAATTATTTTGTCACAATTTGGGTAATTTTTTCTCTTACTCGTCGTAGAGGGAAAAATCAAGGGATTATCACGATTTATTTCTAGTACATCAATATATATTGTAATCGTTAATATATAGTTCATTTATTGCAATAAAATTATGTTAACATGGTCGAAAAATAAAATGATGAAAATCTCTTAATTTTTCCGCGAAAAAAACTATCCATATGACCCCTTAGCGATGACTATGGGGTGTGGGCCGTGAGGTTGACGCGTGTGGGTTACGCATACGACCCTTCAAAGCCTCGGGCACACGCATGTGTGTATCGTTAATGAACTCTATCTAATTACTCGCCCCTCCCCCGTATACATATATATACGTTTAACCGCATACTGTCATGGTTATACCATCGTACAATGTACGAAAACTCGCTGTACATAACGTATTACATAGCTCGACGAACGAACCCTTGTGTAACCAACCCCCCCCCCCCGCGGAGGGTTGCTATAACACTTGTGTGAACATTCGGGGGCAAAACACGGGGAACCGGTTGCCGTTTACTCAGCTGTACGCCAACGAGTTGTCGAAAGCCTTTTTTTTTTCAAATTATTCTTTATTCCGAAAATTGATACAACAGTGGAAAAACGGTTTTCCCGACTAAAATTTTCAATTGTTTCGAGTATATTGAGTATAGCTGGGATTGGTGTGTTTCGAAACGGGTTTCGAAAGCGAATTAATTCGTCGGTTGATTTGCCAATTCGACGGTTGAAATCACGAAATACGATTAAAGTTTGAACAACTGCCCGAGTAAAAATTTCCTCCTTGGCCAGCACTGCGCTACCATTTGGCTCAGCGGCGTGGCAGATGTCTGGGTGGTCGCTGCCTCGCGCGTGGCCCCGGTATATGGCTATTGAAGGGCTCAGCGAACGATCCCAAACGGCAGCCAAGTAGTTGGCTTGTAGTTGGAAACTGTATAGCTCAAGCTTGGCCGGTATGTGGCTCTTGCTTGACCCGTACATGGGCTAGATATCGCGATTACGTCATGCAGATTGGCGTATGCATGGCGTGGGTTTGGCGGAATCATAGATGCACTATTTGGGAGCTGTATGGCTCGTCCACACGCTGTCAAATACTGGGCATATCCAACTACGAGCCATCAACTACTTGGCTGCCGTTCGGGATCGTTCGCTGAGCCCTTCAATGGCCATATACCGGGGCCACGCGCGGGGTAGCGACCACCCAGACATTTGCCACGCCGCTGAGCCAAGTGGTAGCGCAGCGCTCATGGCTAAGGAGAATATTCTTACTCGGGTTGTTATACACCGGCCACTGTATGGAACACTCGAACGTGTGAGCCAAACGATCTTCTCTGGCTTCGCCATGCAGTCGCCAATCACTTTCGTTTCCACAGATGAGCCAAGCAATGGCTCTGGCGGTACCATATACCTGCCAAATATGCTATGCGCCCGAAAGTGAGCCAAACAGTATCCTCTGGCTCTGCCATACAAATGCCAAATACCGTGCGCGTCTATCGGTGAACCAAACTGTGCCTTCTGGTTCTGCCAGACCAATGCCAAATACTCTACCGCAACAGGGGTCTGGCTACCGAGCGTTGCCTCATGAGACATCGTGTAGCCAAACGTTAGCGAAGTGCCACCCAAATATCACGGGAGCGTACAACGAGCTGCCAGCGCCCGGCCAAGCAAATTTTTTTTACACGGGTGATTGTTCCGGGTACATAATTAGTCGGTTCGTTTGAATTTTCTGACCTCAAGTTTCCCATCCGATGTGAACGCACAGGCGAACTTATTTTTACACTTGAATCTCCCGAACCTCATATTTCAATCCGTTATTTCAGTTATAGTTATTAACTATAAAGCTGTTTTTTTTTTCATAGAGTCGAGCATCCGGATGAAAAATTACAATTTTTTTTCATTTTTCGGTTTAACCAACGAGAGAGACAGAGAGAGAAAACCAGTGAGCTTGGTAAAGTGGACGAAAATGAAAGATAAAAAAAAAAACGAACGAAGCGAAGGTCCGGACGATTAAGTACATGCGTTGTGCCGCCATTATTTTTCCGAGTACAACTCCGGCAAGCTGGAAAATTTGTGTGCAATTTCTAGCTTGTTCTTCGTACGTACGTACGTAGAGACGGGTAAGGTTTTAACGAACGCAGAAAGAGCTTCATCTCTTCGCACCGGTATACGCGCTATCTCGTCTGGTGTGCTCACTCTTGCGTTTGCTCCGACGGCCGCACATCCCCTCCGTGAACCCGGAGACTCCGACGGAGTGGTATTATTTGTTCGGCCGGCGTTACGAGAACGATTTAATTAATCCTCGAAAAAGCACACTTTGCACAGCCACGGGCAAAACGTTAACCCAACGACTCGGGCGAAAAGACAGAAAAAAAAGCAACTAGTTGAGAACGTCGAAGAAACGAAAATAATTATCGTTTCTTCTGTGAGGGGTGAAATGACGCGAATTTTCCAATTGGCCGAGTCATTTCGCTTCGCGAGTCACTATACGGCCACTCGAAATACCACCAAGTTCTTTTTATTTTTTCCTTTTTTTTTTTTTTTTGGATTCAAGAACATTGCACCTATCACTCGTCGAAGCTTTTACTCGGTTATTTTCAAAATAATCAAACTTTCAACGGCTCTGGTGAATTTATAAAAGAAAATATTAATTTATTTGTTTTTAGCGTTGACGAACGACGATAATTTATTTTCAACTTTATGTCTTTTTTTTTTTTTTTTCAACGTTTCGACTTTGTGGTTGGGGCGCCTCTTCATCGTTCTTCAATTTTCCGATTAGATCTATTATGCATTATGTTGGTTTTTTATTTGAAAAATTATAAAATTAAAACTTGATAATTTTGTATTACAAATTATTGTTTGTAAAATTATAATTTATATTACAATAATATAAATTTAAAATCATGAGTTTTAGCATAATCAGTATTGCGGTGAATGATATATTTAAAAATAAAATAAATAAAAACTAAAATTTTCACAAGATTTCACAGAAAAAAATTTGCCAGAAGCCATTTGTTTCGAATTCCATCGGTCGACGGTTTTTTTTTTCATTTAAATTTTCCATTTTCGTTCTTTTTATATTTATTTTGATTTTTCCCAAGATCCAAAGTGAAATTGTCCGTCGCCGTGGAATATTCGATTACAGGGAAGGTGATGTCCGCTTGTTTGACCCTTGCGATTCTCAAGACTGCAATAATGCAAGATCAAAGTTTCGTCTGTCGACGTCTGTGGGCTACGTTCGCCTCCTCGTTCTCATCCCCTTCGGCGCGGTAGCCCACCAAGGCCATTATTCTACGGGTCTTCGGGTCGCCCCCCCCTCCCCCCCCTCCTCCCACGCTTCTGCCTCAGCGTCTCCCACCCGCACTAACGTTCGGTTCTGGCCCCGGGATACGAGCGGAAAAAAAACTTTTTCTTTTCAAACTCATTTGAATTTTTATTCAATCCTCGAAACAAATAATTATCACGGCAATAAGCGTCGAGGGGTGAAGCGGTCCGGGTTAGCCCGTTTCAACTTTGAGAACCGTCAGTCGACCCCCCGTCGAGTGACTTCGGTTGTCCTATATATGTATGAATTTCCAGTCGCTATGACTTTTCTCGTTTTCCATTATCGAATTGCCCGGATAATTTCTTCAATATATAATCACGCTTTGGCTTCAAACTCTCGTGACCGACAGAAAGTTTGCGAAACAACGTTACATAGGATTTTTTTTTTTTGGTTAATTAATTTCGGAAATGCCACTAACGTTTATTATTTTTTCGCAGTAACAACAACAACCGCTTCGTGTATTTAATCGATAAAACAATGTCTCACCTTTATGATTCTTTTTTTTGTTTTCGTTTCTTCAAGATAAAATTCAGCATCGTTGAAAATATAATGAAAGAAAAAAACGGATGTCAGTTCTTAAGTTCAAATATCACTAGTCGATAATACGATCGATGTGAATTGAATGAAAAATATGATTTTCCAATAGTATACCGATAGATAGCCATTCCATTTATTTTATGGATCATGATAAATATGGTTATGAAAAAAAAAAAAAAAAAGGAAAAAAAAAGAAAAAAAACGACGTTATAGCTATGTGAAAGTCGTACGGATGTACGAGTTATAATCGTTCTTATTGGATCGAACAAGCTTGGTCTCCGGGTTGGTCTCGGCGGATCGCCAGATCGTCGGATATTCTTCCTTGGCTGCACCGAGAGCGATAAACTTTTTATCGCTGGCTTTGGTAATTCAGGGACGAGGTGGTTGGGCTTCGGGGAGGGGCAGAGGAGGATGGAAGGCATGGTGGTGGTGGTGGTGGTGGTGTGGGCGAGAGAAGCCCCCTCCGGTCTTCGTGGCCGATGGCAGAGTGAGAGAGAGAGAGAGAGAGAGAAAGAGAGACGGACAGAAAGGTTCCGGTGCCGCTTCGTAATGGCTGGAAGCCTCGAGTGAATTGCACTGTAAGCCGGATGGAGAGTACAGAGTCGGCAGAAGCCATTGCTG
This sequence comes from Diplazon laetatorius, assembly GCA_963662125.1. NCBI lineage: Eukaryota > Metazoa > Arthropoda > Insecta > Hymenoptera > Ichneumonidae > Diplazon > Diplazon laetatorius. The sequence continues at coordinate 424,076 of OY759154.1, read as the reverse complement.
CCTTGCTTGAGAGCAAAACTCCTGATTATAAAGGTTATTGCCGGAGTTGGAAGCCGTGCGGGAATAAGAAGAGAGCGATGAGGGAGAAAGAGGTGGACGTTGGAGCAGCAGCAGCAGCAGCAAGGAGGCGCGGTAAAAGCTCGCTCTTCGGCAAAGTAGAGAGACCTATGGCAAAGCAAGTTGTGAGTCGTCGGTTGGAGAAATAGTGAGAGAAAGAGAGAGAGAGAGAGAGAAAGGAGCGACCGTAAGAAAGAGAGACCCGCAATAAGGTTTGAGAGGTATGGAAAGTAACGAAGAAATTCTAACATGCCTAACACAAACTCATTTGCTTTCGTTTTAAAAAATTTCATTGACGACTTGGCGATTATTGCCGATAACAAAATTCTCAATCGAATGTAAAATCCGTGCACAATTCGTCTTCCGTATCTGACAAAAACTCGTAAGTCCCATATTTCAGCTAATTCCGGCCAGTTTAGAGTTTTCCCAAAAGTCCGCGACTTTCGGCGACTTTGCTGACCCCCGACGGCGACTTTCGAGGTCCACGATAACCGGCAACCTTGTTTCTGCGATATGCGATAGGGAGGCATTGAACCCTCGTGGGTTTCTACCTCGTCTCTCGAAGCTTTCACGAGCGTCCTCTACGATTCCGTGCAATCGACCCTGTTTTACCAACAGCGTTACGCTAATTCCCGAGCGCAATTCTCGCCAATGGTCCAATCATTGTAAACAAGGACGAAGGAATTGCGGGCACGGAGGATAACTGTTCGTGCACGACGACGAGGACGACGACGACGATAGCAACGACGTTCTCACCCTCACGCCCACTCACCCGGATTGTACACCTGCGCGACACGAATTGCCACGATTCCATTTCGAGTCATGCTCTCTCTCTCTTTCTTTCTCTCAAACGTTGGCTACGATAAAACAAACTGAAGAATTTTCAGTCTTACGACATTTGCTTCGACCGGTCAACAATTTGTACCGTGTACAAATTAATTTCAAAAAAACTTATTGAAAAAAATATATTTGTTATATTTTGTCATTGTAATTATCCACAAAACGTTTTACATTTATTATTAACCCTCAGCTAGCGGACGGGGTCTTTTCGACCCCGAGGCCTGAAAAAGTATCGCTGCGAGTCACAAATTGATTTTTTTTTCACTCGGGAAAATTGTCATATATTTTTCTAATACTCCCTTTGAGAGCTGCCACAAGTTATTCCATTTGAATTCAATATTTAGTTTAAATTGAAAAAAATGTTGCAGGTGAAAAAAACGCTAAATTGACGATTTTAAAAATTATAACAAAATCCAAAAATATTTGTTGTGAAACAATGTTAATTGTTCTGTAACTAATTCGCGGTAATATCGCGACAAAGTAACGTTTTGGATTCGATTTGACGTCGTGAAAACGTAAAAAAAATTTCTTCGTGTTTCGTGCGGTTCACTTCAACGTACAGTGGTACTCCGGAAAGCTTCGAGTTTCTTAATGTCTTGGAAAAACTTGTTCACCGCTGTGAGATGGCTGGGAAACCTTTTCTCTTTCTGTCTCTCCGTCTCTTTCTCTCTCTCTCGATTCCATCGTCCCCTCCACGCGGCCCCGATGCTTTCAGAAAAATAAATGGATAGATGTCACGGTGTCTCTCTTCTCAGCGCGTTGACTTTCTTATCCGGTTCTTCTCCGGGCTTTCACGAAGCTCGGTAAGGTCGTTGCCGAAGAAATGGAACCTGTCGTAACGTTGGTATAAAACTCGATCGAATGAGACTCCGGCTGCCGAATGAGATATAGAAAATAATATCGTCGTGGGGTCCACGATCGGGAAGGGAATTACGATAACTGTGTATCGTTGAGAGCGAAAAAAAAAATATATATAAAAAAAAAAAGATGGAGACACGGGGATCGACGTCGCTGTTTCGTCCCTTCGGCTACTAGAATCGCGAAACGGATAAACCAATAAGACATCCATTTCGTGCGTTTGTCTCGATGTAGCAACCTCCGGGCAACACAACGGCAACCGATCCATTCATTATCCACTTTCTATATATCCGCGGACGGAGACGATGTTTTCCACGAGCAGGAAATACAGAAGAAGAAAGAAAGAAAGAAGAAAAAAAAACAAACATTGAAGAAAATTATATCAGCCGGATGGCGTGTCAATTTAACGTGGCTATTTTATGGTTATCGATCGACATTTCATATCCAGTTTGTCGCCAAGACCCGGCCAATGTGAGAGTTACGCCTGCGGAATACTCGCGGATGACGGAAAAGCTCTTGGACAACTTTGCGGGTCATTCCAGCTTGTTCCAACAGAGTGGATGACAATTTTTCAATATATTTTTTTTTTTCACTTTTTTATTTGTCACGCGACAATTAGATATTTTATTTTCAGTCGAAGAGTTCAACAATTTTGTCAACGTTTCAAATTATGACGCGTTAGAGTCAATTGACCACCCGCTAGAACGTTTCATTGAATATTTCAAATAATACAGGACATCCTGACATATATCCATGGAAAAACACTTTCCTTATTTGTCAAAAACTATTCGTCCGACGAAAATCAGATACGAAACGCAGGCAAAAAAAAAAAAAAACGATCCCGCAAATTCGAATCAATGTGAAAAAAGTAACAAATAAATAAATAAAAGCATCTGTATCGCAAGTTGATGCAGCCATCGGTTGAGAAAAGCACTTGTCTCGAAGATTCCAAATCACCGGACGACCGTGGCTCTAGTCGACCGCAGAGACTCGCTCGAAAAGTTTATTTTTTTTTTCTCTTTTTTTTCTCTCGGTAACAGAAGAAACGATCGATCTTTATCGAGGTATTCCCACGTGTATACGTCACCGAGGCCGCCGCATTGACCCAACCCGAGTTTCGCGAAAAGTTTATAGCACGAACGGCGAAGACCCCGAGCTCGATCGAGTGGAAAGACACGCCGCCGGTAAGATGATCTCGCGTGCGAGATAGTACCCTCCTACACACATATATACATATACCTCGAGATCCGCCCGCCGAGGGTGGTAGTCCGGGAAAGGACGAGCATGGAATATATATATATGTACCCCGGGAAATATTCAGCCCGTGGGTGAGATTCGGAGACTTCGGAGCTAAAACTTCGGCCCCGAAGAACAAGGAAACCGTGCAAGAAGGAGAGAGAGGAAGCGACGCCAGAACTCGTGAGGGCGCAACTAGAGTACCGTTCTCTATAAACATCCAAACCGTTATATATATATATATACATTGTAGCCGAGAGGCAGCCCTCGTCATCAACCGGAGTCTTCCCCTTCCCCGTCGCGTATCGCATAATTTCCACATGCTCGCCGGTTAACCAACCGCAATCCAACTGCGATTGCATTTTAACTTTGAATGAATTATCCACTTTTTCGGGAGAGGCCGGGGCATATCGTATATATATATATTTATGATTGTGACACGCACAAAGCATTCTTTCCACGTTATTTCCGGCCAAACTTTGGGCATTCTCGAGACTACAGAGAGACAGGATTATTCTTCGAATCAACCCTTGTGCCGTTACAAATTTATTTATCCATTTAACAAAATTATTTGTAGCCTATATATAAGCTGTATATGGGACTGAGCATAGATAGACTATACAATTTGTGTATCTATAGTCCATGTATAATTTGTAGACTATATATATGCCTTGTCTCGATTTTTTTTATACAAATATATAAGTATATATATTTTTTTTTACTTGAAAAGAATTTGCGGTATTCGACGATGAAGGAATATATTATTCGAGTTAATCACGATGTTCGTGCGACGTAAATTTGTCTGAATTCAATAGTGACAATGAACAGAGCCATTTGTTTTACATTTTTGTTTTTTTTTTTTTTTTTCGCAACGATCGAAGAAACGATTAGGTCATTCGGGGTTTTTTATTCGTCTCGAGTAAGGTGGTATGCAAGAAATTCCGCTATGTCAGGAATGCTATTAGGGAAAGGAACGAATGGGGGTTGAACGTGGGCGGACCGGGAGAGGAGAAGAGGGGGGGGGGGGTTGATGTGAGAAAGAGAGAGAGAGAGAGAGAGACCGCGCGAAAGTAGACGTGGAAAAAAAACAACAAAAATAAAACGAGAAAAGCAAACCTGTGGAGTAAAACTTATGAGGAGCTTTCGCGTTTCGTGCGTGCCTGCCGCGAAATGGAGCTTTTCAGGAAATCGATGGGGCCGCGACGCGGATCTGGCTTCCCTTACCCCCTTAGCCAACCCCCCCCCCCTTCCCCTCCCTCGATCGTATACCTCGAACGTACGAGAGAACGATGCTGACGGGAGCAAAATAAAATGTAGGTACAGATCGGGAAGCCATCAAGAGGAAAGCCGGTACAGCTTGGTATAAATATATATATATATATATATATATATGGCAATGTAGCTTCGCCTCGGCTACACGGTAATACGAGAAATAAGGTGGAAAAGCAACGATCAGCCGTTTGTTGACGCGTCGGATATCGCGACCTCAAATTCGGGTTTCCGCTTTTCTTATTTGTTTCTCTTCTGTTTGTTTTTTTTTTCGTCGCGCGGATTCGGGGAGTCGATAGCAGCTGAGACCGCGAGATTCCGAAGAATTTAGACAGATCCGTGTATCCGTGTGAAGAAATCTTTTCACGCTTTGTGCTTTGCTTCGAATCGTCGTTTGCGGTGATAAATATTTCATAAAAATATCCGAGACGTGTGTGTGAAACGACCGGGGGACCGTAAAGCCCGAAAAAGCTTCGGTGTGACTCGATGAAAATTGTAAGAAAAATCCACTTTTCTTACGTACGTACCGCAACCGTATATCAAATAAATATATATATATATATATATATATATATATATATATGTCTACACACACGTGGCGATAAGGCGAGAGCGATAAACGTTGCTACTTTTTTCCACCGTGATTCGCGATGTACACGACGATATAAGAAACCACGATTGTTTTCAAACACGAACAAAACGTCTCTCGGCTTGTATAAAATTTGCTCATGAATATTAACAACTTTTTAACGTCAATTTCGTTTTCTACAAAGCTGTTGCCGAAAATTTTCACCAAGTATCGTAAAAACGAATACTATTATTTTCATTCTCGAGAGTTTTGGCGAAACGTGTCGCGTACATTAAAACTTTAATGATTTCACATAATGTCGAATACAATTACAAAGATCGGGGTAATACAAGCCTTATTTTACAGCCGTAACTTTTTTAATGCACCCCAACTCGAATAAAATTGTTGAATTGTTTTCATTTTTTTTCTTTTCTTCATTTTTTGATCACTCGGATGAATAAAAGTGTATGAGCGTAATGAGTTTCGGAAATTCTTACGTATCCACACGGTATAACAATTATTTCGCGACGTTTCGTGAAAACGCGTGAATACTCTCGTAAGCTCCGAGTGCAACAGCGCTCGCTTTGATCTGTGCGATTGCGAATGTGGCGGACGAATGCATAAGCTACGAAACGAAAGTTCAACCGCAACGGGTTACAGTGTGAAATGCATTTTTTTTTCTACAGGCAAATCCCGCAGTATTTACCTAGTGGAAAGTCCATTTTTTCCGCCCAAATAAAAAAAATGATAAATGTATATAGTCTCTATATAAACTATATATATGAGACTTAGCCAACATAGTTTATATATTTATAAATTATATACATACTATAAGTAGACTACATCATTTATGTACAGGCTATATATATAATCTTCCGAAGAAAAAAATATATATAGATATAAAATCTGTATATTAGACTATTAATGCCCGATCCCATATCTAAATATTATACATAATATTTTTCACTTGGGCCTGGCAGGTTCCAAGCGAAAAAAAACTGTTTCTCACGTCGCTACAAAGTTGCACGTGACATAATATAACCCGAACTATAAAAAAAAATTATACAATAAAGCGGTTTGGCTACGACTTTACGCGAAAGACGATGATGCGAGAGCCAACGCACATCCGACTCGAAACCGAAATCCCACGAGGGAAATAATCGATATTCCGCGCGAAACAGCCGGTATACCGGGGGGTTCGCTTCGGTAAATCGAATCACGCGTATAGGTCTGCCCGACGCCCAATTGCACGTCTAATTATTAATCGTGGCTATGCAATTATGTGGCCCGGTACGTGTGCGACTCTGTTTGGTTCCGCCCAGCGGTGCGCTAAGCGCAGCAGCAGCACGCTTCCGTCCCCACGGTGCATCCGGTCCCCAATCTCGGTCGCTGCATCGTGCCTCGGTGTACATACCGAAAGGGAAAACAAACCGGACTCCACCCCGATCATTGATAAACAAGCCCGAACCGATTCGATCGATCGACCGAATTTTCGTTTTATCGACGTTTCGACAAATATTCGTGTCAAAACGTAAATTAATTTCTCACCTCAAATAATCGTTTATGACGAAGAAAAAGAAGACGAAAAAGACGGGTTTCGTTTAAAAACATCTTCGGAATTTGCATTCGAAACTATTTTGTCCGAATTATCATCAAGCAGATCACTTCCTTGCCGACAAATGCGCCTCTGAATTCCCAAAATTATATCCGACGAACCGATAATCTTCGACTAATGGGTTCAGTTGGCACACGATCGATTCGCCAACGGCTAATCGAGTGCGACTGTGACGCGGTGTTCGATGGGGAGGAACGTTGTTCCGATTGCGTTCTCGACTCTGCCGAGATCTGGAGATGCTGGAGGAAACGTTGGTTGTACGGATAACGAGACAAGGATGGAGCATCGTTGCCAGACCGCGGCACGAATCCTTCACCCTCAGCGCCGCCACGCGGTCTACACGGATAACTACGACACCCCCGCGTACACAAGTGTGATGTAACACTCGCGTGGGAAGCTCCGAAAGCACGGAGTGGCCTTCGCCGCCACCAAGCGCGTCGAGTGGTGCAATTGGAAATGCAATTTCGATGTCAAATACGAGGAGCGATAGCGAGCGGGGGGGAAGGGGGAGAGAATTTTCGACGGTGAGAAGGGAAAAGTCTTGGTTCGTAGTCGCGTGGAGTGTCTATAACGTACTCGCGTCTCGGAGAGCTTGCGACGGGGGGGGGGAGGGGGGGGAAGGCGAACGTCGGGGAGGCTCCCGTTACCGTGTGGCACTCGGGTTTCCGTGCATTCGGGTGCTCTCTGGAGGTTTAGGGTAGAGAGCGATAGAACGCGAGTGCGCCATTAGGGAGAGTAGGTTTTGACTTATGCCGTCGTACCAGACGGCTCGATATGTCTCTATAAACTGCCTGCATAAAATATAAGGGCACATCGTGTAACGCCAAGACGGAACCCTACCGATATACGATATAATGTATTGCCGTTAGGGCATACACATACACACACACATACATATAAGTCGTGTATAAACCGAAATGCATCGTTAAACCCTGCGTAACCTACTCCAATGATAAACCATTCGCACCGAAGGTTCCAACGAGATGGGCGTATCGCTATATATATATATACGTGTAACAAATAAATTTCATCGTAAAGTGGATAACGTCGGAAATTCAACGGTTAGTAACAAATCTTCAATCTTTTATGGTTTCGCAACAATTTATCTTACGAGATATTTATTTCGTGTCTAGTTATCTCGAATTTTGTTGATCATCGACGACTTCAATTATATTCTAGAATCACTCGAAGGTTCTGGACGCTGTTGATAAACTCGGAGTAGCCGCACTTTCACTGAAAAACCTATTGGGGGTTGAAAATCGTGATTGGCATCTAAAATTCGAGTCGTAAACATTTGTACGTAGTACATTTCGAGTCGAAGAAATTGGGGGATGATTTTCTTCATTTTGTTTTTTTTTTTTTTTTGGAGTTGGGATCGAAAATCACGAATACCGTCATAATTCTGAAACGAAGCAAAAATAAGGAAATCAATCCCTAATTTTTTCGACTTAAAATGACTTCAGGTACCCACGATTTTCGTTATCGGGGGTGATTTTGAGACACCCTGTACGTACGACTGCGACGGGGGTGGAACGGTCGAGGGAGTCGCGGAACAAGTTTGGCCGCGGGGGGTTGGCAAAGTCCCGGTACGGTCCACCGTCGGGGTGGTATCCCGCCGGGGCCGTACGGGCTTAACGCGCAAACACGCTTCGGGTCCACGTTCGATGGGACATCGGGCTTGTTCCGGCTCATTAGCGCGGGAGGGCATACACGCGTGAAGGATTTACACGTGGCACGCGAGAGTACAACCCTCCGGTACGGGCTCTCCCGAGGTTGTCCCTCGCCCGCTCAATCCAATGCCAAATGTCCTCCGCGTTATCGTCTCCTCTCTCTCTCTCTCTCTCTCTCTCTCTCTCTCTCTCTCTCTCTCTCTCTCTCTCTCTGTCTGTCCCTCGCGTTTCTCCGAATTCCCCATCTCGTGCCAACCCATCGCCTCGCATCGTCGCACGCTCGACGTCCGGACCACCCACGCGAGATGTTACCACTGTCATCCTGACGCAATAACGTTGGACTCCGATCGTTTTGGTAATCGTTCGATACGTTACCAAACTACAGTCCAAATAAGCTATTATTTTCATTACTCTCGACCCGATAAGACTTGAGTAATCAAACAAAAAGGGAGACTAAAACAGTTGCGGTACAACTAGTTAAGCAGTATGTCCATTAGGCTTACACACTTCTAGGACTAAACGTTTACTTCAACGTTCGAATCAGAATCGACTGATCTTTCACGATTCGGCTATTCGAACGAAAACAAAACACACACACACAAGAAAATAGAATAATTGGGCCAAAGACATTAGGAGGCCACGACGAAGATGAGCACTCTCATTCAAACTGGCAACAGTTGTTGGCCCCGCGTTGAAACTCGGCATCCTCGTAGCAATTGGGTAGCCATAATGGTCGCTATTTCGTAGCCATCATCCGCCGTTCCTTTGAGTACACATCGAGAGATCAAAGTAACGGTTGAGTATAGCTCGCCTCTTCCCCGCTCGCCCCTCGACATCCGTGAAACGAGAGATACGCGGTTGCACGTGGATGGATGGAAAACTCTTCATCGCGATTGCATCGGAGATCCGTCCGGCGGGGTTTTGCTCCTTACTATCCTCGCTTGTTTGTCCCTCCGAGGTTTCATTCATTAATGGTCTTCTTCTAATTTTTTTTTTTTTCGTTACGTATATATGTACGGGAGTTGTAACCGCGAACCCGACGCGGCGAACCGCTCCAACGACTCGCGCGAGGCTACTCGTTCCACCACCGTTGCGTTCGCTCTTTCGAGGCGTATTCACCGTGTTCCATGCTCGGTGCCAAACCCCGAGGTCTCTTCTCTCACTCTCTCTCTCTCTTCTTCCACAAAATCCTAAACTTCTCTCCCCCCGAAAACCATTGCTCGGCCCCGCATCTTTCATCCCTTCGCGCTCGGCCGACTGCCCGCTCGTTTCTTTATTTTCACCTCCGGTGCCAGCAGCCACCGTCAAACTCGGTACAGTTACCCTACCCCACTATTCTACTTCTCTTCGCCTCCCTGCATTTGATGCCGCTACTGCTGCTGCTGCTGCTGCTGCTACACGAGTTTCTCCGACCGACCGATCTCCATTAGTATAATTGCCGGAGAACTACGGGGGGGGGGGAGGTCTACCCGTATCTTGAGACTCCTGGCAGATGCGGGCTCTCTGCCATCAAACCGTAAACCAGGATGCTCGCGCGGGACTACTTATTTCCGAATTTTCCTTCCACGTCTTCATCCCCTTCTCCCTTTTCTTCTTCTTCTTCTTCTTCTTCGTCTTCTACTTCTCCATCGAACGCTTCCAATAATCGTTTTTTTTTTTGCTTCTCTTACAACTCCGAACCTCGCGCAAAAGCTTCGACTAAAAGCACAACGGAAAAAAGTGCCGGAATTTCCGTCGAAGTTGAGCGAAATAATTCCTAACAACGATTTCCATGAAGCTCGGGATTCCGCGTACAATCGTGAGAGTGGGTGGTAAAACGAGAAAAGGCGAGGAGGGTGGCAGACTAGTCGCGATGACCAAGCGACACATATTGTGTTAACAGTCGCGTGTGGAAACGTTGCGGCGGGGGGGGGGGAGTTTACGATTGACGCGCGTGAATATATATTTCGCATCGACGCTTTCCCGCAACCGAGGCTTTCCATGGACGGAATTTATCGCGAAATATTGTGAATGCTTGAGCGTCAACGAGGCGCATTCACGATGAGAGAGAGAGGCTTCGGGCACGGGAGTATCGTTTACTACGGCGCGCGAGCGAACCCATTGAAATTTTCCCGCGGTTGACCGGCTAACAGGTGATGTGCAACCTGTGTTACGTGTTACAGTGTGTGTGTGTGTGTGTGTGTGAATACGGTGACGATGTACACGTGTGACGTCGCTCATGACGATAACCACACTCTGTGTCTACGAACAAACGTTCTCGCTTTCTGCTTTCCCTTCGTAAAGTTTTTCGTTTTTTTTTTCCGCATCCCCCTCAAACTTCCCACACGCCACACGTGTCCGCGTTTTTTTTTCTCCCGCTCTCGTTGTCGAGTGAATTACATTCAGTTCTTTAGTTCGTGACATCGTTCGGGCTAGTTAAACTAGCTCGAAAAAAAAAAACATCCAGAATTATTATAGTTTGAAAAGTCTGTGAATTTTTCCAAAATTCATTTCTCACCGCAAGATCGAATAAATCCTCGATTAATCACCATCAATCGAGACGAATGAAAAAAAAAAAAGAATGTGCGAAATTAACGCGACGAAACTTTGGATAACCAACATTTCCGAATGCACAAAATATTTTCTTAATGGGATTTTATATTACCCGTGAAAAGAAACGCGGGGTATTATTATTCACTGAGTTCGGTTGAAGGTGTAGCCAATTAGGAATCATAGACGCGTCCAATTAACGTCCAGGCGAATGACCGAACGAGCGCCTTTGCATCTCTTGGATTATAATTAGCCAATTTGGAGTAGCTGGGCGTCTACGAGAGAGCGCCTCCCCTCCCCCCCCATCCACGGTCTGCACCGTGGGGGATGGATATGAATTGCGAGAGCGGTCCTGATTTAGATTAAGGGACGCCGAATGGGCCCGAGAGCGTGATAGCGCGAACAGGATCCTTCAGCCGAATACTCAACGTGGAATACCTTCTGGATATAGAACAATGGAAAGAGGGGGAAGAGGGGCCCCGGGTGAATGTCTCCGTTGGATAAAGCTCTATCTATCTCTCTCTCTCTCTCTCTCACTCTGAGAGCGTTGAGCCCGACCATCCACCGCGAAATCTCACACCACTCGGCAAGATTCGCTTGGGACAAAGGATCCGACCGCCAAGGATGATCCTAATCGAATATGATTATCCACCCTCTTCATCGACCATACGCCCCGTGCTCTCGATCCACCAGACCAGAGCGGCATCCATCAGCTTCTCCACCTTCCGCCGTCACCACCGAAACCACGTCTTCGTGTCCTTGATCCATCACAGCCCCCATCCTGACGTCCCCCTCCACCCCAGCATCATGTACAACAAAAATTACCGTAAAAATAAAAGTTCCTACGTGACCGTACGTGATAATTTCATCAAAGCTCATTCCCACCAATTTATTCCAACCCAATCGCGAACCCGTTTCACCATTCAATTCGCTCCATTCGGTGCTATTGCAAAAAAAAAAAACGAAAAACGAAAAAATACGATTTTCCCGCGTGCGATTCGATTCAGCGTGTGTTTTGTCACGAAATTCACCTTTCGATTCGCCAGCGCAACACGATTGATCGTGCGTGCCGCATTCGGATAGGATGGTTCGCACAGATATGACAGTCGAAACGAAATCACTCGTGGTTCACGGATAAAACCCCGAAATAACCGGTTGACGGTTGATTATTCCAGCGCCTGGAGTGTCATAACCATCTATTCGGGAAGTTTCTAGATTATATTTATTTCATCAATGGCACATCTTGTATAAGTGGGATCGACTTTGTGATCTTTCTTGCCACCTTTCGTCTCACTCACTTCTGGGTCAAGCACATTTGTCTGGGGGGGCGTATTAGATTTCATAGGTAGCAATAACGCTACCACGGCTATCGATCGACCTCACTTTGCACTCTCCACACGCGCTCTCTCTCCACTCGGTCTCCGCCACATCTCCCACAGCAAAATTATTGACCGAACTAGCTGGTCTCTCGAACACAAGCCGACGTACGTACGGTTAGTGAGAAATGGCGATTGGATAATCCAAACGCGTATTTGTAATCCGGCGTGTATCGCAAGCTATACATCCACAGTACGTATCCGGTAATTTCCGCATATGATTATAAGCAAATTGAAACAAACGCGTTTGCGACAATTTAATTACAATTTCATATTTCAAAAATTTGCAAATTCACACTTCTCGTGTCACTCGTAAATTTGACCATAAAAATATAATTAAAAAAAAAAAATGAGACGCTTGACAAATTATTTCGTATCGTATTCTAAATGATCTATTGATTCTAGTCGACATTGATTCTCAAGACGCAAGTCAAGAATTATGGAGCGAGGGGCGGCTTGATGTGATCAAAGCTTTCCCACAACATTCGGACGATTGATAAAAAAGCCGAATTACAATACCCATTGACTTTCATTGATAACACTTGAAGAAACGAAAAAAAAAAGATTACGTGGAATTCAGTCACGTAGGGGCAATTGTCCAGATTCGGTGGCAAACGTTCTTCACGTCGTGAAGATGGCAAAGTACCGTCCTTCGCCAGTTTCACCCCATTTTCCGTTGCATATAAACATGAAGTCGATGTCGATTATATGTTGGAAGAGGTGAGATCGGTACTCGTGAAAGTCTTTGGCGACCATGACGGTTATCGCACAACGAATCAAGCATTCACCCTCTCTTCCCAGGATCTCTCAATAGCTCTTCGCTGTTCCGTACGCTTATATATATGTAATGTATAGATATATATATATATATATACATGTGTGCCCGAGCAGTGGCTCATCGGGCCTCTGTGCTTGGGCATAGCGTCACGACCCTCACTTTGATAGAGATAATCGAGCCGAACCGGGTTCTCCTCCTATCGTCGGTCATATCAAGTAACCTAGGTAACTAGCGCTTTCAAGACGTGCTCGCCAGTCGGAGGAGCCCCCCCGCTCCTCTCGAGCCAAGAGAGCTTTACCACAGCGGTAGCCTTCGCCGGCCGTTACCGACACATTCTCATCCTCTCCACCTTCGCATCACTCCCTCTCGAACCGTTATCGCTCGTCGATTATTAAGCCTATCGACCCCAATAACCGGAATATCGATACCGATTTTCATCACGGATTAGACGATCGGCGAACGTAACTCGTGAATCGTAATACAAAAGCTCGTGCATAACGAAGAGTAACAACACCATTCGAATAACATATTTTTTTGACGATGGTTCGAAACATTTGTTTGAATAATTGGCAGCGGTCGATTATTGAGAATATTGAATTATCGATTCGCATTGCAAGAATCGGACGGACTAGTTGTTAGGACTCGTGTTTCGTTTGACAAAGAATATGCGGAATTCGATTTTACGAAAAAAAAGGAAGGAAGAAGAGAAAAAAAGAATCGAAGCGATCCCACGGAAACGGATTTCGCAGGGGACTTGGGAAAAAAAAAACAACGTCGAGCTTATTCCGCGCTAAAGCCGTTTTCTCGGCCTTCATTTCCCATCGACAAACGCACTCCAGACTCCCGGATACTCCGACCCAACCTCACTTTGGTTTCCACTTGTTCCACGGTTGAATTGAGCCTCACGGTGTGTGTGGATGTGTGTGTGTGCGCGCGCGCCCGCGCGCGGAGAAACCCGACAAACCGTGTGTGCAAGCGGACCGAGAAGAATCAACGAAATGTAACGCGCCACGCGACACTGGGCGTTGGCTCCAGCCAATGTGTGTACACCTATATATATCGATCACGCTCATTGTTCCTCGGTCGTGCTTTCAAACCGTGGACTCGCTGCTCTTCGTCGTTACACGTGTAATTACTTGACGGATACTCGATGTACTTTTCTCGTTCGATCGCATAAGCTGCTTGTATTTGCAAATGTAGAAAAAAAATTAATTTGTTGCAAAATTCACTTAAAAAAAATGTTCCACCTAGTTTTACTTGTTTGAAATTTCGAGATTAATTTATGCACCTGTGAATTTTTTATCTGTGCTCCAGCGAGGCCATTTTGTCGTTTCTCCAAACTAAATTGAAAATCGTAAAAAAAAAATATTGCGGAATAAAAAAAAAAACAAATAATTAAAATAATTTGAAAAAAACAATTTTTTTTTCAACTCGATGGATGAGAAAAAGTCGTTGCAATTCCCCGAGGAACGAGTCGGGGTGTGTTATGTGTAGCACGAACCGTGTATAATGCAAAGGGTGAAAGGTGGAAAGGGGGCGAGGCGACGAAGGTGACGAGAGACGAAGAAGCGAAGTAACGCACTGTAATCTTCCGGCACCGTCTACTTAACCTTGCGCGTCGACACGGACGGCGGGTTTACCGTGTGGAAGGGCTATCTAATTTCTTAAGGGTTGTGTGCCACACGCGGTGTGCCATCGGATACCCCTCCTCGGGGCTCTCCAAGCTCATTACGGCCAAAGCTTTTCGTGGTTCTCCGAGCGTGAAAGCTTTTTCCTACGCTCGACAACAGGACACAACTCTCCACGTCAACGCGATATTCTTCATCCGCTACTCTCGTGCTTCTCATGTGCGATTGATCAAAATTGAAATTATAATATTTTCATAGCAACAATGGTGGCTTCATTTTTTATCCCTTGCAAAAGTAGAATTTTGTTCTGGCGCAGTTATCGACGATTATATAAATTTCAATTCATATTATTTCATTCGAATTCAATGGATTATCAATTTATGAATTTATCGTTTTCACGATAATCGCATATCGACGAATTTCCGAATCGTTTCCAAAGCACTTAAACCAGCACAATCTGTAACATCGAACGACGACAATTCAACACAATGGACGTTATTAAATTGTGTTGTGCCAATAATTTTTTATCAAAGTGCAACAATGAAATAATATGAAATTAGCTCGTGGGTCGATATAAATTTGCTTCAATGGGGAATAAATTGATGCTCGCAAAATAGTCGATTGAACGGTGAATAGAAACTTCGTGGGATCAGACACGAGTTCGATTACTCGACAAACTCGTTGACTGAAGAAATTTGAGCTGATAAACTTATCGAACGATAAACTCGTGTGCGGTTGATCGATAACGTGGCTTATGTTGAAGGTTTCGCACAACTTGCACGTCATCGATTGCCAAAGATGAGCTCGAATATTTGTACAATAATTTTATATTCAAATAGATGTGATTTGAAAAATATATAAATGTGTTTTGAGACATGGGGGAAGCTGTGATACAGTTGGAAAGTGGTAGCTCGCCTTCAGCTTGCATCATGTCGGAGTTAGGGCTTCCGTCAGCTTCAACCTCGAACCGGACGTTTGCTTTCCGTGGGTTACCGCCACTTTCGATGGATTGTACTTGGAAACGTTCAAGATTATACGGCTCAGAAGCGATGGAGACGGTTCTCACGGCGGTCCCGTACGGGAATGGAAGTCCGCACTTCGGCGAATTATAGTACGTAAGACGGGAAAACGTGGAAGCCCGGAGGCTCGGACGAGGCACGTACACGAGGCCAGCCTCTTGCTCGTCGGTCCAAAGTTTTACGAGACGGAAGTTAAGTTCGCGTTACTTATACGTTCAATAAAACAAAAACGCTTTTTTCCGTACGATCTTTATATGATGGAAGAGATCGTATGTGGACACGTGAAACGATCGATGCTTTGTGCATATCAATCAACGACGAGTGAGAATCTATTTAGAACCATCAACGTAAAAATAAGTTTCGACGAATGGCGATATTTTTTTTTCTTCTCTTTTTCGATCGATCGGAATTTTATATTTTTACTTCGGGTCAATTGATTCAGCATGAGAATTTTTTATAAACATATATTTTTAAGTTTTGAGGTGACGGATATTTGTTTTAGACAATTTTAATTTTATCGTATTTTTTTCACGTTGTCATTTCGTTTGATAATAATTTTATAAATACTTGGCATCTGTGACCAGATGAGATATTTATTTTCAAGTTTTATTTGCCATTCGAGTAATTTGCTGATGAACGAGTCGTTTTTAAAAGCGATGCTCGAAGTTTGCGACAGTTATTTTAAAAAGAAAAAAAATGAATAAATGTCACAAGTTCACGAAGGAGTGAGGAGAATGGTGAAGGAGCTCGAATGAGCATGATACAAAACACGGGGGGTAAATACACGATCGTAGAAAATAACCGCGTAACGTTGGAGAAAAACGACGACGAAAAACACGGTGCATGTTTGAATAATTAATAACGACGGAGCTTTGATTATGAACCGTCGGTTTCGAGTGAGTATCGGTCTGTGACCGCTGCCTGTTAAATGTCAGTCGAGCAAAACCCATTCCACTTTTCGTAGCGCTTTCAACCGATTGAATGGCCTTCCCGCGTTACTTGAAATTTCGATTGAATTAAATTTTACGGTTTTGCGTCGAGTTTCGACATAATCAAACGTATTTCTATGCAATAAATTGATGTCAACGTTTCAATGGTAAATGTGTGTTGTAGATAAATCGAACATACTCGAAATATATAGATGTATATTTTTTTTCAAATTTACGAAATTATTCAAATTGAATTTTGATACTGATAAAGTGTTTCTGTTTTCAAATTATTTCAGATGAAAAATCTGTCAAGAGTCATCGTTATTCGGCGAGTTTGAGAACGCGAAGGGTGTAAATGGAAAAAAAACGAGATATCACGAATATAGTAACGGTGCATGAAATCACTGGACCACTCGTCAGCCGTATTCGTTGAAAAATCGAAGACCGTGTTCGGCCAGACGGAGGGGACGCGATGGTCGTCCCAGCAGCCGAAAAGCTCGAGAGACGTTGGAAGGGTCGGTAACGCAAGCACGATGGAAAATCGTAGCTCCGACTCCGAAACGAATAACGTCGAGTCGAGTAAGAGCGAAGGCGAGTCAAGGGATAGGACTCAGCATTGAAAGCGATTCTCGGGTTTGAAAGCAGCTCGCATCTCCCCGAACGCTTTTCCTCAAGAGCGAGCTTCGGGGACCTCCTCTCTTTCACTTCTTTCCATACCTCACTCGTTCCTCATTTCAATCCCCGCACCCCCCACATTTGCTCCGCACACAACGAATCCACCACCCGAATCCCTATTCTCGCTCTTCAATCCTTCTCCATCACCTATCGAGCACGCCTCAAACGTCCACTGTCGGATTATCGCGTGATTCTCATACAATGGAAGAAGAAAAAGAAAAAAAAACATTAAAAGGAGAACAAACGTCTATTCCTGGATGGTATCTACCGTGTAGAACACCCGAGTCGAGTCAGTGTCCCCTCGAAATCCTCGAGCCAAAGTTAAACGACCCAAAGTGTCCACTTCAGACTTAATCAAGGATTCCTTTCAATGTACCTCCGAGACTCCTCACATCTCTGAAAAGACGAGAATAAAATCGTTCAAAATCTGTCTCTCTCTCTGTGAACAAGATCCTCTGTCGCTCGAGTCTCACTGTTGAGTTTGTGAAAGAAATCTCCGAGGTGTGAAGAACGAAGATTCTGGTCAAAAGACCGCGAGTGTTATATCCGACAACCCTAACAGGATTACCCATCAAAATTGTAACACCGAAAAACGGTTCACGGTTCATGAGGATTACGTGCAAATTTCCGCACAATTCCGTGACGAATCGATCGATTCACAAAGTTTGTCGAATAACTTTATCTCCTCGCCCCCCGTGGC
The DNA here is from genome assembly GCA_963662125.1 of Diplazon laetatorius. Classification (NCBI taxonomy): domain Eukaryota; kingdom Metazoa; phylum Arthropoda; class Insecta; order Hymenoptera; family Ichneumonidae; genus Diplazon; species Diplazon laetatorius. Next base: position 406,329 of record OY759154.1, on the reverse strand, counting down.
GTCTCATTGTGCAATCTGTTCTCGAAACTCTCGTCACGATGAACCATCATCTTTCCTGTTTTGCAATGGATAACAGCCCAGAGCGGAAAAACTTTTTTTTCACGAGAGAGATCGATCCGGGAAAGACTCGTACGCATATCTTTCTATATATATATATAGGAAGGCGCGAGTGAACGCGCGGTAGGCGACCGGAGAATCCACAGGTTGGCCCGGTGGAATCGGTGCAGCCTCGCGAATCGGGTATTTCAATATTGGGTCGATGAATAAGGGATCGGCTGTCTGGATGTCACGATCTGGGAAGGCGGGTGTTAAAAATAAGAAGCAGACAGTTTGAACTTGGTGAAAAGAAATGGATGAAAAAAAAAAAAAAGATGGGTAAGAGTGTGTGTGTGGGTGGTTGTGGAGGTTGAAAACACACTGTTTGCCACGGGACTCAGACCTCGTCGTCGTTGGTATTCGAAGCTCGGACGGTTTATCACGGTGGAAAGCTGACGTCTAGCCGTTTGCGAAGGGGCTGATAGCGGCTTTAGGTCAGGAAGCCCGTCAGGCCCGAGTCAAGGCAACCCCCCCCCCCACCCACCCCTCCTTACATCCGCGTATGCCAGACTACCGCGCGACGAGTCCGCTTTTCGCCCGGAAATCCTCGGTTGGAAAAGTTAGATTGCTGAAATAGTTGTCCCGACTTCATGTCTGGGGGTCCTTCTTATCACCGTTGGGCGAGGTTCGCGAGATTTTGCCCGTTCGCCATCACGCTAAACTTAACGGGGCGACGATCCGCAAACTGCGAAACGCAACTCATACACCGTCGACCGCGTTCCGCATATCTCGGAGAAACGACAAAAACAACGAAAAATAAGCAAAAAACTCAAGAACACCTGAAAAAAAGAAAAAAAAATAGGATTCGAAACGCTTGGCGAGCGCCCGAAAATTTGCGGCTAATTTACGTTCCAATTAATTGCTAATTAAGCCGAAGCTTTTTCGGTCGAATTAAATTCCCCCCACCCGCCGCCTAAATTTCGCGACCATGAGCCGGAGCTCATCCATCGCGACATCCACCGCCGAGCTACACTTCCTGCCCGAGCAACTTTTCCTCAGCGAGTTGACTCTTCTTCTTGTTCTTCGTCCCAACTGTCCCGCGCCTTCCTCGCTCTCCATCCGCTCTTCAGCATCACGTTCGGACCCTCATCGCTGTCCGCTTTTTCCATTTATCTCTCTCTCGGCTTTTATTCTTCGCTTTTCCCACCGTGTATTTTTTCGTCGGTCTTCTTCTTCTTCTTCTTCGTCATACCCGTTCCAACGGGGGATCAGTTCGCCCCCCCCCTCCGTCTCCAGCCTCAATTCGAGACAATCTCAGAACCCCTCGAGAGAGTCTACGTGATCGTGCGGAACTTTTGGCGCCGCTTTTCTTTTCGAGCCTCGGATCAGTCTTTAATCGGGCTTGCGTCCCTCTTCAGCTTTTCCCCATATACGAAGCTCGTGTGTGTATGTGTGTGTTCTCCTTTTCGTTGTTGATATCGTTGGGGGGCTGTACGAGAGGCTCAAGTCTCAGGAGCACTTTCGGTTAATTCGGCCTCTTTTCTCACGGTAGCGGTGATGGTGGTGGTGGCGGTGAAGCAAGAAGTAGCTCTCGCCGCGGGTGGTCTTGCAATTTTGAGCTTACGGCGCCCTGGCGGAGGCGCCCAGCCTGATGCGGCTGCTACACAGACGAACGCCGCATACACCGAGCCAAGGACAGAACCTCCGGAGCACCGGCAACAGCAACAGCAGTAGCAATACCAGCAGCAGCAGCAGCAGCAGCAGACTGGAGCGTCAAGCTAGCGTGAGAGCGGGCGCAAAGGGCGAAGAAATAACGGGAGTGAAGAAGCAAAGGGGTGGCTGAGTGGTCCGAGGTAGGAAAAGCAGAAAACAAACAACGACTGACGCGCGACCGAGCCCGGTGCTGACGTGCACCAGCGGTTCCACCGGCGCGAGAGAGAGAAAGAGAAATAAAGAGAGATAGAGAGAGAGAAGAGGAGAGGGTGCGGCTGAGCCAGGCTCTCGCTGTCGAGGTGGTGGTGCTGTACGTTGCACGAGGGTTGAGGTTCTGACTCGTAGCCAAGGCGAGAGATGCGAGAGACGCGAGAGGAAAGAGACTCACGGCCCCCGCGTGCGCTCACCAAAGAAAGCACCCTCGCTCGAAACAAAAGAGTTCAAGCTTGAAACAGAAATCCCTCAATGCTCCCCTTCCCTCCCTCGCTCACCCCCTCACCGCCTTCCCCATCATAGCCCCCGTCGGTCCGGCTTACTCGACTCACTCGGCTGGATAAATATTGTCCCCCTCGCACCATCAATGGTTTACTTTCGCATTACGACGCCCCTGTTAATATTAACGGTTCGTCGAACCTCTTTTCCTCACAACCATCGCATCAACGTAGATGTATATATATATTTATTTTCTTTCTTTCCGACCTCGGTTTCTCCCGGCTTCACCTGCTTGCACTCCACTTTTTGGCACATCGTACATACATTTTTTGCATTATGTATTGTTTTCTCTCTCTCTTTTTTTTTTTTTTTTTTTTTTTAAATTTCCGCATCATTTCTTAACTTATGTTTTCGATGTTCTCACTGGTCGGGAAGGTGAATGAAAGATCGATCGATCGACGTGTATTTACAATGTCAAACAATGTCTTTCCGTCGATTTTTTTTTTTTGCTCAGTGATCATATCGGTCGTCGACCATTTTTGCACGAATGATAAAGGACGTGGGCAATATATGAGTAAGCCAAATTGGAGCGTCAAAGGTGGAAAAAAAAGCAATTTCAAACGGATCGGAAGTGGAACGCTAACTGATGACGTTGAGTTCAATCGTGACTAATTCACAACGACCCGCTGGATATATATCATCGTGGTACATAATCAATTTACGGAATATCGAATTCACGATATCTCCACGACTTTAACGTCCTAGGGTCGTACGGTCGGGTTGGGTCGTTGGGTCATCGGGTCGTTCGGTCGTCAATTCCGAATTTTCTTGACCCCCTTTTTCCATCAATATAATTCCGGGTTTCGAGTAGATTTTTCGGGGAAAAAAAAATACGCTGATGGGTGCGCTGTTTCGGGAGGATGGTCATATTCAACGATTGAAATTTCTCGATGCATCTACGGATGTATATATAGATCCACGTCGGACGTGGATTTCGAAAATACCACGGTCTCGACGGACATATGCCGCGGCCACTCGCCAATGATGGAAATTAATCAATTAATTTTTTCAAAAACACACGAACGGAAACTCCGATCGTTGAATTTCACGGATACGCGATTAGAATGGAACGCGCGGGGGATTTGGGAATAACGCGGGGCAGGTCCGGGATGCGTGTTTCGGCCCGGGGAAAAAAAAAAAAAAACAAGTCGGTGGCTCGTGTCGAATTTCCACGGGGGGGTTCAATTCGCGTGGTGAATAATTAGGAGTAGACGTCGAATCACGATGTCTCCCGGATTAATTAAAACCGGCAGCGGTGGAAGCGCAACAGTACAGCGGCAGCAGAACTCCGGGTGGAAGAGTCCGCGGGTGGCCGTTCCGCGATGCCCGGTTTTCCAGGGCGCATCGCCAGCGAGGCAGATTACAACGAGACCGTGCGGCGGAGAAAAGGGTTGGGAAACGCGCGCGCGCGCGCGCGCACCGGCTGCATGAGTTTCAATTTACGTTTCGCTCGGTTAATGGCCCGAATGTCGATGAATGCGCTCGTGGAATCGACCAACGCCGCGAACGCGGGGGCGCCGGGGAGGGGGGGGGGGGGACACGCCATCCCGGAAGACAAAACAGCCGGCAGTAACTCCAATCAATCGGGCCTCATGGCCGCGCGTCGCCAACGATATATTGGAAAATTAAGCACCCCCGCCCCCTCCTCCCGCCCTCGACAAATCCATTCTCTCAGTCGTCCTCCCACTCTCTCCATCTCTCTCTTTCTCTCGTTCACTCACACACACACACGGTACCCTTCCGATACTCGGTCAAACGATAGCACACACTCGATCGTCGACCACCCCGCCCCCAGTCTTCGCCGCAATTACGAGCTGACTGGCACTATCGGCGTTGATCAAATTCAAGTCAATATAATAATGGTACTTCCAACGATGCCCCCCCCCCTCCCCCGTCCGATAAATTTTCCCATGTAATAACGTATTACCATGATCGACGTTTAATTGCGAGCATCTGTTGATTCGCGATACATCCGGAATTTCGAGCTTTTCGCGGTGGTACGATATTTTCCAACGAGATTTTACTTTCGTTCGTTTGATTGTCATGATAATCATTAGATTTACGCACGATTTTGACACGTGGCTAGTGAATAACCTCATTTTTTTATGTCGCACGACTCGTCTTTTGCTGGAAAAAAAAATTCAATGCGAGTGGTTCAATAGTTTTTTTTTTTTTTTTTTTTTTTTAAATATCATGCCAGCCAGTCGTAAAAAAGCTGTTTGAAGATCCAATAACAGTTCCAAGTACAGAGACATGAACAGTACTCAATTACACATATTTTTGACGCCCAAATAAGAAAATGAGGTGACAGAAAAAAAATCGATTTTTTGTAGAAAGGAATGACGATCCCTCGTTGAATAGTATTATTTTTTAATCTTAAGAAAATTCAATTTTATAGGAGTTATAATCTTAGTAATGATACTTACTAAAATCTGTGAAAACACAATGAATCTGTTTGTCGGTACATATGATGTCTAACAAACCGCATTTCGCCACCTTTTTTTTCTCTCTCTCTCTCTCTCTCGCCCTCATCGAGAACGCATATCCACACTGCCGCTCCGTGTCTCACTCTGACTACTGGGAGTTGCAATAATGCACCCTCACCGCCCATGAACGATTTTCGTAACGTCGCACCGTAAAATTATTTTCCGCGTCCTGCTGAAGAAGTTTCATTCAAAAAATAATGTCCGTGTAACGATAACGTTACGAGCCATCTGCACTGGCAACTCGCATTACGTCTTTGTAATGGTTTTCAGATTTTTAGCGACACGAAGAAGTTCGGTCGTGCATGTACTTGCGCCACGTACGACACAGTGTGGACGAGATTGCGAGCTTGTAATATTCCTCTCGCGGAACGGATCTTTTTTTTTTCTTTTCCTCTCTCTCTCTTCTTTCTCGCCGCACGCGTCGTTTCGCTTCGGCAAATCCCACTGAATATATATCCCTAGTATTTCGGTCGTACGTGTGTGCGTCGAGTATGCACACATTGTACACCAGACGCGATACGAAAACCCTCGTGCTATTTGCCCTTGTTCCATTCAACTTTTATCTCGCGCACGTTTGCTCGACGAGTCTTGTCCGATAGACCAGGTCGTTCCAGAATCATCGACGCGAACGAAAACCATGGACACCTCAAGTCATTTTAGGTCGAAAAAATTAGGTGGTCATTTCCTCGTTTTCCCTTCGTTCGGGAGTTATAACAATTTTTTTTTTTTATGATTCTATCTGTGCCAAACTACGATTCTCATATTTAATTTTTATTGAAACAAGAATTTCCAACCGTGAAACCTGGTCTACAATTTTTTTTTTCTATGTGGATAACGGTTTTTCATGTGAATTCTTATCAAACGCGATTTTTTTGAGTTTATAAATTTTTCAATTTTGTTTCGACGTCATTTTATGATAGAAAAATACGTTATAAAGTGGTATTTCCATTCGCTCAATATGAAAGGCCAATTGATATGCTACATGACTAATTAAATTTTTATTTCACACAAATGAATATTTAATTTGTTTCGTAATTTTTTTTTCATTCACAGTGACTTCGGGTACCCAATGGTTTTCGTTTGCGGCGGTGATTTTGGGACACCCTGTACAGTCCCCACGTGTGAGTATTTCGCAAACGTGTTTTTTTTTCCGTTGCTTTTTGCTTTTTTTACCGTGGGAACATAAGCCCGGACGGTTCGACGTTGGGGGTAACGAATAGACGGTACGCCCGACGCGTACAGAACCCGTTGCTAAAGTTAAACGTTTGGCGGACATTAAGTAATCAAGCTCGCGAGCCAACGCCACTCGTACGTTATTAATATCCAACGGTGTAGCCGCGTTACGAGTATTATACTGGTTTAACAACCCCATAAATGTCCGACATCGATTAATCTTGCTGGCACCCGGCGGTGATTTCTCTCGGAGAAAATAAAAGTTGAAAAAAAAAATAATAATAACAATGAAGAAAAATGAAACAAAATGAAAAATGACGAGTCAAGTCTGGAGTGCATAACTCTTAATTAACAACTATCATTTGATTATTATCATCGACGTTACATGAGCTTTTTCTCGAATGACGAAAATCGTGGATTAAATTTTGACAATTTCGTGCAGTATGAATTTTTATTTTTCATTCATATCGATAAAAACAAATTCTGAATAATTTCGGGGCGGTTAAAACGCAAATCCAGAGTCCGATTCAAGATTATAATTTTAAACGCATCAAACCGATTATTTCAACACAAGCGACTCACCGATTATAATAAATGTGATTAAATGTCAATTTCTCGGTGAAAAAAAAAAAAAACAGGTCTCGACTAATTCTGGAATTCGCTGTAAAAGTTGTATATTTAGCGAGAGTAATATTGTCGCACTCGTCCAATCGATAAATCCGTCGGTTATGAGAGAGCGCACCCATGAAAAAGATTCTTTCTCACGAAACGACGGGGAAAAAAATTAATTAAAGGCGCGTCGGGTTGTTCGCCTCGTCCCTCCCGGCTTTCTCACTTTTTCTCAGTCTCGAGCGTTTTGCCTTAATTTGAATGAAAAGTGCGAGAAACCAATTAAGTTCGGCCGTAAAATTCCACGTATACTGATTCCCGCGTCACGGGCGACGCAAGACAGAGATAGAAAAAGAGAGAGAAAGAAAGCAGCTGCATCGCTTGGCGCTTACCCGGAGAAAAACCGAACCGAACGAATCTTTGTGGAATACGACGGGCTACTTATTTTCCATCAAGGACTTACTGCACTTCGGCCCTCGGAAAAAAAACGGAACCAAAATATATTTTAGTCTAATTTCAATTTTACGCAGTTTTCGAATATAAAAAATAATTGTTATCTTACATAAATACATTATACAGAGTAACTGGATCCAAAAGTCATGAAATATCACTCAACGCAAGTCGGCCATATTGTTTTTTTTTCGAAAGATTGCGCGATTTAGCTGCGCGCGAAAAAAAAAAAAAACGTTTGGCAAAACTTTTGATAAACTTTGGCTCGTTGAAATTCACGCGGGTTATACGTGGTAGAACCGATGGTTACCCGAAGAAGACGTCTTTTGATAAGATTTGTTGACTTTTGGATCGAGTCGGGCGAAGCTTCTTCGGCCCGGTATTCGTGACTGAGTCAACACGTGAATTCGAGATTCTTCGGTGGGGGAGGCACGAGACCGAAGCTCGCGGATAAGGATGTGAAAAAATAAAAAAAATATAAAAAAACTTACCTTCGAAGACTTTGAGGGTCGCAGTTGCAGTTACCGGATCCCCGACTCCGTTCTCGGCCACGCATTCCCAAGTCGTTTCGTCCCGACCCGGCCTCACAGAATTTATCCTCAGCAAAGCTCCGTTCGGATATGGTTGAGTCACGTAACGCGATTGTGATTCTTTGTAAAGTTCGTAAAGTGAAAAAAAAAAAATAAATAAATAGTAATAAAATTATTATTTGACATATTATAGTTGTTGTCATTGTTTATATTACCAATTGGTTTGTAAAATTTCTTCGACTTCGGATGTAAAAATGTTTCTAATCTTATTTTCAATATTATCTCTCCGTGAACGAAATAAAAAAAAAACTAAATTCATTCTGCAAGTTCCAAGGGACGGAACGAATGGAAGAAATATTATCAAACTATTTTTGAAAAATCTTTGATCTTCGTATGTGGCAGGAAAGCCGCCTTAATTCGAATGAATTGAGGCGCTCGATCCAGTTTTTTTAATTTGTATTTTCTACTAACAAAACCCGAAGAAATATTATAATTTTGGACTGGCATCTTTGTTGCTAATATTTATTTGTTTGATTCTCAACTTTCGGAGTATTGAAATTCAGAAAAAAAATTGATCATAACAATGTTTTATCGTTTAAAAAAAAAATTCAAAAAAATGAATCATTTTTTTTATCCAACACTCGGTAGATTTATCAATGGTCATGGTCGTTGTCCCACGAGAATAGACTTACGGGTAAATTTTTTTCCGTTCTTGCGCCAATGAATCTGAGGTATCGGAGCTCCATGAGCGCTGCAATAAAAACTGGCGATGCCTCCGGCCTTGACTTTCTGCGGGCGTGGTTTCACCAGAATCTTCGGTGGACCTGTTAACATGAATTATCAAAAAAAAAAAAAAAAAAAAAAGATATAAAAATTAGAAAACGAAACTTTCAAAGTTCACCACAAAATTTCGTTGTTCGTACTTTAATTTCAATTGCAATTATGGTCACGTCCACGCTCGCACTTTTCAAAACTCGCTTTGGCTCACGAAGATCAAAAGCCGCTTCGTGCGAAACGAACGACAAAAAAAAATGAACAACAAAAATCAACGAAAAAATTTAATTAATTACATCTAATGGAAAATTTCACGGCGTTAAGTATTATTCGTTCGAGACAGCCGCACGCGCGCGTTTTCGAGCATCGGCCATGCACAAATCGTATAGAGTTGATGCACAACCGGAAAATGTAACGCACGACCGCCAATGGGATTTTCGGATTAAGCGGGAGAAGCATTAGTCCCGAAAATGTGGGAAAATTAGGATCGCTCGCGTGCCACGTACGAGCTTCGAATATTCCGATGATGAAAACGCATCACTCTCGTTACGTCGCGTTATACCCGATTATCGGTCAGTGATTCATCCCCCGAGTACGGAATATAACAGTTTTTTTTTTTTTTTGTGTTCTTCAAATTTATTTACAACAAGTACAAACAGGGTCGAACGGATCAGCCACGCCTGCCGCACTCGACTAACGATCTCGATTATAATTTATCGACAAATTAAAGACACCCACCGGACAAGATAACCGAAATTACGACGTCGCTTATTTCTATAGTGTGTATCACAACATTTTCGTTAATCCATCGTCTAGACGGTATTATCCCAAAATGAAATTGCAGCGTTTATTGAACGAAACGTGTTTTTTTTTATTTTCACGTCGTAATAACGATGCTTCGATACATCGATTATCTGAAAATAATTTTAATCTGCCAAATCGATCCAAAAAATTTAACGAATCAATAATAATAACAAACACAAAAAAAAAAAAAGTATCTTCCAATACAAAAATGTCATCTTCTCGTATTCATTGAATTAATTTCGTAACGTGTTTAACGTCAAAGCAAAAAGCCTCAAAGACACGATAATTCATTTATTTTTCTATCATCAAACGTCGTGAAAGTTGTGAGATCCCGAAGCTCCGGTCATTCGGCCCTGGCCCACCTGTCACTCGCGCGAAAAATAAAAAACCCCCCTGTCGCGTGATTAATCGGTCATTATCTCGGTCCCCTTGTTTCGAAATCCCGCTTATTAAGTTTACCAACGAACAAAAGAGCCACCCAAAGAGAAAGAGAAGCAAAAAAAAAAATAAACAGCCAACGCCCCCGTCGAACCCCCGAAAAATAAGAGAAAATAAAAATGTGAAAGAGGCAGAGAGAGAGAGAGAGAGAGAGAGGGTCGTCGGGTCGGTGGTAAAACTCGATGGCGAAATAGGATAGACACGAGGGACGTCTGACGACTTCAACAGGCCGTGTGCGTGCACGGTGGGTCGGAAGTACGGGGACGATGGGGGTGAGGGTGAGGGAGGTAGGGAGGAAGGAAGGGTGGAGTTTGTCCGAGGGCCAGGGGACAAACGTCAAACAGGAAGGAAATCATTGTAACGAGCTGACGGCATTTCAAATGGGCGCGAGGGAGCCAACTCGTATGAAGGTAGAAAGCGTTGACTACCACATACACACACATGTGACGTCAATGCATATGAGCGAGCGAATGTGAGCTCGTGCGTGGACGTAGGCGCCAGGCGCCCAACGGGGCAGAGAGGAGGAAGGGCGGGGGCGAAGGCAAAAGGGTGAGCTTTGAAAAAGGCTGTCCGCGCGTGCCGCTGCCGGTCGGGAAAGAGTTCTAGCGAGAGGCTCCCACGAGAGAAACCCCAACAGCAGCAGCAGCACCGGCAATAGCCCCCACACACCGAGCCGCTGCACCGAGGACGGGAAAACTGGCACACAAAGATTAAACGCCGGTGAAAATTAGATTGCGAGCGCGATACCCAGCCAGAACAAACACACAGCGTTTGGGGGTTGCAGGGAGAAGCGACGGGGATGCAGGGGGAAGCTGCGTGGAAAATGAATGTCGGCTCGTTTCGGTGTAGCAAACCGTGTGAGCATATATACTCACAGCGAGTGCAACAAGCGCGTTTCGTTAAACTCGGAAAACTCGCGCGGTACCTCCCCCGCCATCATCCCCCTCCCTCCTGCGCCGACATCCAACGACTACCGGGTCAACGTCACCGCAACAATTTGACGACCTCCCCCCACTCTCCCACCCCCTCCTCCGGGCTTCTCCACATTTATTCTCATAATCACACCCCCCCCCCCCCCGGCATTCGTGTTTTCGAAGGATAATGCAGCCGGAAAATCCTGAAACGACCGCGCTCACGGAAAATCTATTTTCTCGGAAATAATTTTACGATTGTGGGCTATGCGACGATTATTTCGCACAACGGTTTTGGGTCGCGTACGATGAAATGTTTAGTGTAATTGATTTTTTTGTAAATCCCTTTTGTTTTGTTTTGTTTTTTTTTTTGTTTTTTTTTTTTTTTTTTAGTAAACGTTTTGAGCGTTTGACGAATGGGATTGTGGGAATGATTTTGTGTCTGATTTTTATTGAGTCGAGGAGCGATTTGAGTGGGGGGTTTTTTTTTTCCATTTGTATTTTTGCGACCGTATTTTTAGTGTCGAATCGATTGAAAATTTGAAATCCGACTGATTGACGTTACCAACACTGTGCTGTCCCGGTCCGACGAAGAATCTCTCACAGCGAAGATTCCATTATCTCGCGACATTTCGACGAGATCAGGATCGTTCGAAATGTCACGAAATAATCACACAAATTTACCAACGTCCTGCAAATTTTCATTATTTCGAGCTATTCGACCGACACGCAAATGTCAATCAATCAGGACGAAAATTTTCAATCGCATCGAATCACTCTTCCTGAAAAAATTTAAATACATATGTATATGTATATCTATTTTTTTTATTTATTTTTCTAAACGTATGGAATTCAGAACTTGCGATTGATTCGATGGTGGCATATCGATATATATATATATATATATATATATATATATATATATATATATATATTATACGTATATATATATATATATATATATATATATATACGTATAATATATATATATTTATAGACACACACACACACACTCACGACTATTATTCGAGAATCAAGAGCGGGGGGCAGGGTTCCAACTGTCGAGCGCTTGAAACCCGGCGCACATACTGGTAATTTTCTCATCGGGTGGACCGCGGGCGGGAACGGGGGGGGTGGGTGGGAAGGTTCATTTGGTATGCGAGTGCCGTTTCCGAGTGAGCGACTCGTTTCGATTTTAATCGAAAATCGGTGGGCGCTCCACGGGTAATCGATATAGGATACCGAAAACCGGGCGGTTCAACGCAGCACGGTCAATGTACATTGATAATGCGCGCAACGATCGACGGAAATAAGGGTGAGAGAGACAGAGAGAGAGAGAGATCGGGTCAGAGTGACCGAATGTGCGAGCGAGTGAAAACGTCGGTCCCGCAGGGGGGGAAAGGGGTAAAGGTATGGGGCGTGAAATATTCAATCGGGCAACGATGGTCGGGGAAAGGGTTTCTGGTTGGCACGAGTTCTTGTATGTCGTAACCGGCGCGCATTGCTGATTGTAAACGTTGCCCGCGTTACGTATGACGGGGCCTAGCTGTGTCAGCAAACGCGGGGGGGCAAAGGGGGGCGGGCAAAATTCGGGGGCTGTGCAACTGTGAAACGCGCGTGGAACGAAATCCGCCGTGGCTACGTCACCCCCGCGAGTGTACATTGCGACGGGTACTCGATTTATCATAAATAATTGCACGGAGCTGCCTTATTCGTATTTTCAGTCGTTTCGCGTGCGGGGGAAATGGTTTCCGAGCAACCAGAATCGGTAGGCGCGGGGGTGGGGGGGGGGGGGGACGTGCCGTTCCAGCTCGGACGCCAAATATTCATTTAATTTAAATGGGTTTTCGATCTCGTGGCTCCAAACCCAGCTCTATATATGGCGCTGTCACACATACATATTGTGGAAACACGATGTGCGGGGGAGGGGGGGGGGGCTATTGACGATCCAATTAAAGCGGAGCAAGCCTTGCCATTCGTATCTGCCGGGCGTGCAAGGAAGCTAATTGATCTTGGTGCGTCGCGAGAGTGACTACGATGCTGTGTCTTTATACCCCGGTCACATACGTATATATATCAGCAGAAACATCAACACCGAAAGCAAACTGCAGACGAGAGTATGTATATATATATGTATGGCTGGCAGACCGAGACTTCCCACGGAATGATGTCGACTTCGATACGTATGCAAAGCGATTGTGTTTAACCAACTTCGCGTTGGAAGCTGGAATTTCCATCAGTCAGTTAGGTGTCGGTGGGCTCTCGGTTGATAGGCCAGAGAGAGAGAGTAAGAGAGAGAGAGAGAGAGAGAGAGAGGAGAGGATCGGAGGGTCCGCGGCCGGAAGGGAAGGATCGTTGGTTGGTTTCCGTCGAGCCGTCCTGTCGAATCATTTCGAATCAACGTGTCTGGTAGCCCGAATAATTCAATTTGAATATGTATTTTCAGTTCGGCGGTGGGTTTTCCCCACTCGGTGAAGGACCGAACTCGTGTCTCCGCGCAGCCCTCTCTCTCTCCCTTCATCCCAGACTCAACGAAAATTCCGGACCTGGGTCAGCGGTTATTTTTCATCTTTCTTTCTTTTGATTTATTTATTTTTTTCCAGTCACACACACACGCAATATTTGTGAAAATCAACACCGTAGATTGAAGCTAGAGTACTGAAACAGCGATGCATTCAGCTGTTGGTGCAAGAACACTTGGAATCTATTGGTAACCGAAACCGAGATAAGATCCGTTGCAAACGATTCGTTGTAAGTGCGGCTTGTCCCATGTCGTTGCTTCCTCCCCGCGGAGTCTCGTCCGGGGAAAGGGGATGACAGGGGGGTGAAGGTGTGCGGGTTCTGGCGTTTTAGAGTCTCGAGCGTGGGATCGATAGACGCCTGGGGTAGTAAAAAGCGCATTACTCGTCGCATGGCGCGGAGATGGCTATGGTAAATGCGAGGAGGGGGGGTGAAAATGTTGCGGGCGGTCTGTGTCAACCTAGGGCCCTTTTGTATTCCATCCTCGTCTTCACCACGGGTTCATCCCCCGCAGCATCTCTACCGCCCAAGAGCAGCAGCAGCAGCAGCAGCAGCATCGGTGAAAGCGGCAGAAGCAGCAACGGGACCCTCCGCGGAGAAATAGCATACAGTATAATGGGAGAGACGGGTATATAGGTAGGCGAGAGCCAAGAATGCTGCCGGGCCTGCGCTCAATTTATGCAGATGTATGCCGGCAATATTCTAAATAAGTAGTCTCGGAGCGTTGTGTACAGAATCGAGGCCCCGACGACGACGACGACGACGACGACGATGGCAACGGACTCTACGTACGAAACCGCCCGCAGACGTTAACACAACGCGTGTTCGCTACTGCGATTTCCCGACCGGGTTGCCATATCTTCACCGCGACCTCCGAGGACTCGAACAATCCCCTCCACCCGAAGGAATCTACCGGAGAATCTACAATTCTTTATTCTTTGTTCCGCATCCCCGACGCTGGTGCTGCTGCTGCTGCTGCTGCCCTCTGTGGCGACGACGAATATCCGACAACTCGGAAGCAAGCCCTCTACCTTCCCAACCTCTTTCTCTACGCAAACCCTTCTCACTCGGCTATTCTTTGTACCGGCTCTCTGTGCGCCACCGGTTATGACCCTACTACGGTTATAACCACGAAATGGAAACTTGGTATGTTCCAATTATTGCTGGTTTTTGTTCCAACGCGGTTTTAAACCCATTCACGATTTCAACCCGGTCTCACACAACCTTTATTCCTTCCGTCGTTCCTTATTATTCCGCTTCGCGTCCGTCTCGGGATTTCTCTTTGAGCCCGGGACGGAAATGCGCGACTGTGAAAGAATTTATTGCGATAAGGCGGGGGGAGGGGGGTCGGGTATAAATATCGTCAATTCAACTTTTATTGAAATCCCACGGAATATTATATCAAAGCCACCCGGGGAATTTTTATTCGCGGTGGAGTTGAGAGGCGGCTTAACTCGGATTCATGGTCGTTGAGAACGTGCGTGTGTGTATGGACCAATGGCTATATTGTCGCGGCTAACTGGCTGAAGCGCATGCGCGTGTGGATGTCTCGAATTTTCGCGTATCGTGAAATTAAATGAATTTACAATAAAATGGGATGGAAAAGGTGGTCAAATGACTTGCGTCGGGTTGCGTAAAAAAAAAACCATTGGAAAGTTTCACACGTGAGATGAAACTATCGGGCGGCACGTTGTCCCTCGCGTCTTTTTCTCTGTTTCTCGGTGCTCCGAGCTTCGAGAGGGGGACTCTCGCAAACGAAATTTGAAATTCAAAGCACGAGCAGCCGATAAGAGCGGACACGAGCGAGAGGGTTTATATATATATGTGTCACCAAAAATACACATTAGTACATTTGAAATTCAGATGGGTCGCGGTGTGGAGTACAACTGAAATTCAGTTTCAACCTGAAAACAGAACGATTAGCTGGTTTGACCCCTTCGAGGGTACAAGATTTTCGACGTCAAACCCAATTACGGTTTAAATAATGTTCCTTTGTTTTTTTTGTTTTTTTTTTCATTCTACTCTTCAACTTTTCTCTTTTCTCGTGTCATTTTGGGTTTGCCGCCACGACAATGTTCCCCTCGATGAGTGTCACACTCTCGGTCCATTGGTAAATTATACACGAGACATTTCACGAAACAAAGAAAAACTCGAAAAAGCTCGACCGAAGTAACGGAAATATTTACGGCTGCTTTTATATAATTCATCGTTATTCGACGTGGATTTCGAGATAACATTTATTTTCGGTTGTTTCGAGTTGTCATTTGTGAGATACATCGTGATACAAATTTCATCGTTGCGAATCACGAATGTCATTTGTCTGCGTGACCTCACGAAATCGAAATAAACATCGTAATAATAATCTGGAAAAAAAAATGTACATGTTTTACAAACACAATCGAACCTTTGAACAATCGTCGTTTGTCGAGTGACTGACATTCTCATACTTACTTGTCATGTACGTGATGAATTGCGAATCGCTGATATTTCCTGAAATTAATCGTCGATCGAATCGATTTGTATACGCGATTTTTACACGACACTTCACCGCGTTTTATTTTTATATTCGCATTTATTTTATTTATTTTTTTAAAGCTTTCACGAAACACAATTTATTGATTTTTTTACTTTTAAATCGACGAGTACCATGACGTTTCGTTATAAACTCTGTTATTTTTCACGGATACAAATTATTGTGAATTATTTGTATTTTCATTGGCAAAGCTCACGGTGAAACCGTGAAGGAAAATCTTTGTATATGCGTAATTTGTGGTGTTTGTGATGCTTAGTCGTAATATATAATCCGTGCACAGCCGGGTGAAGGGGATACGTCACAAACTGTCGGGACATAACCTCACGACCGGAAACATAATGTGAATCTATTACTCAAACCATACGTCTCGTTAACACGGCGGTTGCGGTGGAGTGCGCGGTGACCGCCCCTCGACCGGCCGCAAGGCTCACACTCATTCTCATTCTCATACTCGTGACTCGCGTGCGAATTTCGACCACCTGCAGTTTCGCCAACAGCACCAGCAACAACAACATTGTACGTCCGTTAATCTACGCGATGCTGTCCCATAGTTGTCTCACAAATTTTCATTGCGTGCCGTCCAAAAAAAAAATCAAATAAAAAAAAAACCATGGAACATCGCGAGAGAGGATTGTAACTCATGGCGAAAGCCGTGCTTTTGCCACGGAGTAGCTTGTGGTCTTCCAGAAACGCTACAATTCACAACTGGAATCTCTTTCCCGGTTACTCGAAATCTCTTTCGAAAAACTTCCAGACGATAGCACGTTACCAACTGAGAAATTACAATTTTTTTTCTTCGAACGCTTATAACGTTACCAATTACGTAAAAAATAAGTATGATAAAAAATTGAAATATATTATCCACTGATTAAAAATAAATGAAAATTATCTTCAAACGTCAACTTGTAAAAATTTAAATTATTGATTGGATCGATAACTCTTCGGGCTCAAAAATGTGAGTCCAATGCCTCAAAAATTTGTATTTCAGTGAAAAAAAAAAAAAAAAAAAAAAATTCTGGTTACACGTAAACAACCTCCGGCATCGCAAATACTGTATTCATCCAAATTACAGTCCTAAAACGTAACGTTAAAAAAATATATCTCGCAACCGCAAATATTTTTTATGGCTCTGGTTGTTTGAATAAAACGAGAAAAAAAAAACACAGCGCCTGAGGAAAACACGTGTCTGTTTAAATAGCAACGTGAACGTTTTGTGTGACACGAAAAAATTGCGGAAAATGATGCAAACCAACGGGCGAACGATGGAATACGACGTAACAGAAGCGTATTATCTTGGATGCGGCGGCAGCCGAGAAGCGCTGACAGCTCGTACAATAACGTTCGTGGGTAGGTTGTGCATGAGAAGATAACTATCTCGGTGTACACTCGCCGTTGACTACACGTTCGTTCGAGCTAACTATGCGTACACACGGGAATACGATGGCCGAACCAACGGGCAGCAACCCCCTCCCTCCCGCCCTCCTCGCCCCTCACCACGGACAAACCTTCACACACGAACCATCATTCTGCGCGAATGGGTTTGCACGTAGGATTTCTATTCTACTCGCCTCCACCCCGATGTCCCGGTCCTTTCGATATAATTGATCATCAACGATGGACCATTCAACCGTGGTCACCAGTCTCCAAAATCACTTTTCACCCTCCTTCTTCGTCTGTGTCCGTAAAATTATCATCATTGTTCCCCATGTGCCAAAATTGTCGGATAAATAATCAGAAAAAAAATTATCCCACGGATTTATACATAAAAACACCCTTGGAGAAAATATTAAATAAATTCTAGCGAATAATATTTTTAATATCCACCGATATTCCCATTCTTTCTCAGTCACACTAATAAAAAAAATCAGCCTGGATGATAATCTAATCTGAAAATCTTCGAACGCGGAATGACCCACGGAACGATGGTCATCAGTCCCAAAGCGATCAAAAAGCAGTAAAAACATGAAAACAAAAAAAAAAAAAAATAAAAGACGATATAACGCCATAACCTACAACCCCAATTTCCGCCACACCAGCCAACCATCAATCATGTGGCCCAGTTTCATAACTTCTTTCCTGATACCCGAATGAATACACAAACCCCTACCCACCGTGCTTTTTTTTTTTTTTCAAGCCGCGGGAGACGCGTATTTTGCCGGGAATAGGGAAGAAAATTACGGTACTTATCGGAGAAGTAGCGAAGGCGTAATGTCCACCCCGAGTCGTGACACAGGGACGCGAAGGGGTGGTTGGGGGTGGTTGGCCAACGTCGAAAGATGTTAGCGCGCGGCGTGAACGTCGGCGCTAGGCGGTGCTTGGGTTCGAGTACGTGAACGTCCCGTGTACGAGGGGAGGCACAAAAGGGGGTGTTGAGGAGTAGCTATTCCAACCACGGCGTGATTGCCTCATAAACCCGACTGATTATGATCGCGAGGAGAACCCAGTTGCCTCCAAGCAAAATTTTTCAACATTTTTACCACCAATAGTATTATTATCAATCATTATCATTATCATTATTTTTTTTTTCATTCTAATTTCCTCGAGCTTCGTGAAATCGTGTAGACGAAGCTAAGGGGGGGGGGGGGGAGGTTCGCGATAGTCCGAAGTCTTGTCGTGGGCGGTCACGAATCCGACGGCACGGCTTCCGAACAGATTTACTTCCGGTTGCTCAGTCTTCGAGGTCGCGCGGAGACTGCTCTCATCGTCGGTCGAAAGTGGAAATCACGAATAATCCACGGTTACGACTGCGGGGCGGGGATTCCCCGGGGTTCTCCGGTGATTTGGTTGCTGAGGTTAACCGTCAACCGGCAGAGAGGGAGAGAGAGAGACTCGGGTACCGCACGAATTTGTCGTACCCGCCAGATGCGGTCTGCAACACCGGGCGAACCTTCGGAGGATATACCCACGAAAACCAGCTACGAGATTGACGACCGAGCACGGGCAAAGGTCGTGGAGATTGGAGCGCGGTTAATCCCCAACCGGTTCCCTCTCTCTCTCTCTCTCTCTTGCAAACCGAATTCCACGTTCAATTATTTCATCGTAATTTCAACAAATCAACGTAGACTCAACGACATATAAAAACGATAACGTTTGATCGACGTAGAACGTAAAAATTATTCATTCGAGGCTGTGGTCGATGAATCGTCGACTGTTGCGATTCAACGACTGGCACATCGTCATCGTCGGTGCTCGATAATACGCGGAGTCACAATTTTTTTTCGACGATATATATATTATAAATGAGCCGACGAGGTCGAGTCGTGGATGAAAGACGAACAGATAGACCGAAGGAAATGAGCCGGAAAGAAGATTCCGGGCCAACGGGTTGGTTGGTGCGATTCCTTTCCGTTAACGTCGGACCGACACGCGTATCGCGGGGGTGGACGGGGGGGGGGGGGGCAATCGCGTCGGCGACGTGCCGCTACATCGTGGTCTTCCCCGTCAGCTTCTCGATTCCCCCGTGGTAAATTGACCGGAAATGTCGTTTGGCCCCAACCAACGAACACAGTTCGTTCCGCACTGTGAAATAGTTTGCGGACGGACTACATACGACTACACGATGGTCCGTAAACACCGTCCAAAAGGGGGAGAGGGGTTGGCTTTGCACTTGATGAACGACTCGGGGGGGGCGTCCGGAAAAGCGAATACCAACGACGTCGTGTGTAAGCCGCAAGAAGGGTTACAGGCACGATCGGCAACGATTACAGTCTCCGTTTAATCGTCGTGAATCGAATGGACCCGTGAGTCTTGTAACCCGCGAAAGAGAACGGAGAATTCCATCGAGATCGGTGAGGGAGAGAGTGAAGGTGAAGGAGAAGGAGCGGGTGGAAAATTCGGGGTTGAGGACAACCGAACATTCGAACTCGAAGTAGACAAGGACAAGCGATTTCAATTGTCGTCGAATGTGGCGAACGGGGCCGTGAGCTCGGGGAGAGGTTGTCGAGAGGGGGGCGCGAGCGCGAGGGTTCGGAGCTTCGGGGGCTAACCCCTCGGACTCACCGCCGTCAGGACCGCTAAGAGGGTGGAATTGATTAAATAATTGGCCCCTTAGATTGGGGTCTAGTTTCGGGAATGAATACGCTGGCGCGGCGCCAGCCACCGAGAACCGTATAACGGGAATGGGGCTTGTTCGGAAGAGCGAGAGAGAGAGAGAGAGAGATCGAGAGTGAGAGAGACGACAGAACGGGCCTTTAGCCCCGTCTACTCTGGTTTCCCGCGGCGGACAAAGTGGCGCGGGGCCATCGGCAAGCAGGGGGACACTACCGTAGACGGCTTAATAATGGCTTTGATTGGGGGCAGCGAGGAAGGGAAGTTGGAAAATGTGGTTGTCGGGGAATCGAGTATTGCCGGAAGAGTGATAGAGAACGCGCGGACTCGACAGTTTTCCTCTTCGGACTCTTGACCGACCGCCAACTGTATGAGATCGCTTCGAAGCTTTCTCCGCGTTGAATCAACCGCATCGATACACGCGGGTTACGTGTTCACATAACCACCGATCGATTCATCAACCACCATCACTGTCGCGAAACAGCCGTAATTTTCCATTCGAACGAGAATTACAATTTACAAGGCCGCATCGTTACTCCAACGACGAATCGTGCCAACCGCATGGATAATATTTCATCCACGAATCTACAAACACATATGTATAATGTATATATGTATATAAATATATATATATATATATATATATATGTTGATACTCTTTTGGATTTATATTTCAAAACGTATCAGTGATCTCATTTGCATAGAGAATTTAGTGTCGACCATTTATATGCCAGTGACTCGGCGTATAGTATACCCGCGCGAAATTTTATACATAAAACCGCACGGTCCCGCTTCGCAACGAATATGCGAACCTGATAAACCGAGTATGCTTGTTTTTTCGTAAATTTTTATAGTCCGGCATTAAAAAATAAATATATTTCTTATTCCAAGGTCCGTAGTCTCGAGGGCAAATCGTATGGCTTAATTATGAGTATGCTTGTTGGGGGAGTGTGAGATTGTGCGATTACATCGATTACCTGTCAAAAAAAAAAATATTTCGGTTATCACGCGACGTCAGACGTGCTCGAATTAAAAATCGTTAACACCATCATTCGAGCCTCGCTTGGATTGAATTTGGAATATTTGATTGAAACGTATCAACGCGAGACGTCTGAGTGATAAATCATAAAAAATATAATAAACAAAATCACCATTTGGTGTTTTTCTTTGAATATTCGAATTCATTCGATTATTATTATTATTGCTATAATGAACGACTATTTTCGACGAAATGTTAATTTGAGTGATGGCAAGTTGAATGGTTCCTCGTGGTTACGTCGGGTATTCCTCGTTGGGTAACTCGGGTCGTTGAAAACTAATGAGAAGATGCATTACACAGAGTGACCCCTCTCTCCCGACGGAGTTTCCAGCCCTCGGCGAACAACAAGATGGAAACAGCGACGACGTAACGCTAATGGTACGTAGGTACGTCGGGTCGGTCGAGTAGAGCATGGCGTGTCTTATCTTTGAATTTCTAGAAGCTGGCAGTCATATAATGGACCCTAAGTGCAATGTTCGAAAGCACACGCGTACCGCGTCTGGCACGGACGTAGAAGCCTTCACGTATAGCACCGGGCAGAAACGATTGCGAGAGACGGGACGGACTTCGAGGGTGCAAATCGCACGGACAAAAAAATCTGCGGAATGCTGAGCGTAATGCCGAATTTTTATTTGAATTTTACGATTCGAAATCGCACAATCGGCATATTTTTTTTTCTTTGGGAATCGCACGCGGCGAATTCCCAGTCAGCAGTTGAGTTTATGATTTATTTTCATGGACCTCTTTACATCATTCTACCGCTTATATCTTGTAAAATCTGGGGGAGGGGGGGGGATACAGGACTGCTTCGTCGCCATAATGCGAGATGGGAAGATACGAATCCCGTGAAAGGGACCGCGGGCCGTTATAGGTGTTTACCACAGGTACCATGATATACCGCACACTGTTGTGTGTACATACGTGTGTGTGTGTACGAGCAGTCGGTGATGTGCTTTACCGAATGTGGGTACCATTCGGTGTACATACATATATACGAAGAGAATTCACGTGGATTCTCGAATGGGCATGGAGGCTGGGCGGAGAGAGAGGCGAGGGAAAGTGCATGAGGCAGCAGCATCCCCACTGGCAGAGGGTGGGCACGGCGTGTGGGGGGATGTATTTCATCCGTACCTCGGTGAACCTGGCTGGCACTCATCGTTGCCCCGTTACGAGAACGTAATGACGAGATGCATGGATTGACAATTTGACCCAAGGCATTGGTTTCCAATGATGACACGAGCAACAATAATTGGCGGCCGGGTGTCATGTAGCCATTCCTCGCTCGGAGAGCCACCACCACCATTAACTCGAACCCACCCCGGCGTTTACCACCGCGTTCGTTCCGTTCTCGGCGACTATATATATATATGTATATATTTGGGGGACGGTGAAAGGGCGGGAATGGGTAGATCGGGGGGAGACCGGTTTCCGAAATGCATTCTGGCAATCCGAACATTCCACAATGATAAAACGTTCTTCGAGCTTCGATGCGCGTTCCATTCGCGTTTTCCATCACTTGATCACCTCCAATGACGGGGCGACGACACGTATTACCATCACTCGGCTACGAATATCACATCCATTGCCACGAATTAACACGGACACACGAGTAAACGCGAATTCGGTCCCGGCATCACACACGTGCAAAAATACAAAATTTGGGATATTCGGTTTTGAATAATGCGACGCGTGCATCGACGATGTGGAATTTGACCTTCAACGAGCATTTTCATCGGGATTCATGCAGATATGGCTGATGTATGGTTTGTCAAAAATATTCAATATATCTTCGATGAGATAATTTCAGGATGCATTTTTTCCGTCGCATAAAGGATGGAAGATAAAAAAGGGTGAAAAAAAAAAAACAATTATTCGGCAATAATGAAAGAGATACGTAAATTCTCGGGAGCGTGGGTGGGATGAAACGTGGAAAGTCGAGAGATATAACAAACAATGACGATGGAGGGTAGTTTTCTGTGCAGCCATTGGAGCGAGCCAACAGTTTCGGCGTTGCCACGCCGCCTGAGGATAATGGCTCGACCGTGTTTCAGAATACGGTCGTTATATGCAAGAAACTCAGAGATGGGGACTGACCGTTATCCGTTGAATAGCCCGCGAGTCACTCTACGAGGGTCAACCTGTCGCCGGAGAAATTACTATCCCCTTTCGAGTCCCTCATAGTCCTTTTTTTTTTTTTTTTTTCCATGGATCAACTTGTCATAACCTCGAAGGTTCTCCGTTTAATTCGGACGTACCGTTATCTCCGCGTCTCACTCGTTCCCGCCACCGACAATCGTACAGCAACAACATTATCACAGACGGTTATTCCGATAAAAAAAACGATAATGAGATTTTAATGAATTTTTATTCAAATTTAATTGAATCATAATTCGAAAGAATAATTTATTCGAGTCATTGACTCGAAAACAAGTGAATTGTGGGAAAGAAAAATTAATTTCAATACCTCCGGGGGGGTTTATTCGAACGGCGTTGGACGAAAAAACGGTCGAGCAAAGTCGACGATGAACGATCGGATTGCGGAGCAAAAGATCGCGGACTCGAGAGGGTAGATTATGCCGAAGAAAGTCGTTGGCGAGATGGGGAACGGGAAATGAAGGGCGATGGAGGTGCAAGTTAGATTCTTTGCGGTAGTCGTGGGGGACGAGGGCGGGGGAAGGAGTGACAAATGGTCGCTACTTCCCGTTCGATGTTAAAACCGAGGTGTACGATTTTCCATGATCAGAAACGAGCGAGGTCAGGTCCCGCACGATGGTTACTTATTAGGCTCTGTGTGTGTGTTATGTTTTTTTTCAAGCGATTGCACGTAACCGGAGGGAGCCTACGTAAGGAGATTGCACGGTCGAAGTGAGAAAGCCAAAGAGCGAAACCAGGCCGCGAGAGCGAGACGGTGATATCGAAAGCGGGGAGAAGCGGGGGGGCCTCGGAGGGGTTCGGGTTCTCGCAGCAATTCGAATTACTATCGTCTGCACGCTGTGCATAGCGTGTTTCAGTCTTTAAGAAAAGTGGTGCGTGATGTTGGGTAAATCCGGCGGGAATGAGGAGTACCGTAAGAGAGAGAGGGGTTGTACGGGGGGTGGGGTAGCTCGAGAGAGGGGAGAATCGAGGTGAGGATTGAAAGCGACGGGGTCGGGGAAGGGAACGAGGGGGAGGTCGAGAGAGTGGGGCACGAAGCAGCGGGGCGAAGAAGGAGAAGCCGAGAGAGGTCGAACCTCGGCGGCGGATCGATGTACACGCGAACCTCTCTCGCGGGGCTCGAGGCTCCTCTATACATATTTGCAACCGTGGCCGTCGTGTAAATTCCCCCCCTCCGAGTAATAGAGGATCCGTAGGTTTGCGTGTTATCCGCGGAGAGGAACAATGGCGAAGAGTGCGAGAGTCCGGGGGGGGGGTTGGCTTCTCTCCGTTCAACGTCTACCCGCGAAACACGAAGATCGCACCCCCCAACCGTTATCGTGACTAAAAAGAAATCATTCTAATCGACGTGTCTGCGCTCGTGCCTGGGTTTCTACTTTCTGGCTTCTTGGGGTTTGCCACCCCACATCCTTAACCCCGACACCCCCCCCCCGCGGTGCTCCGGTAGTTCAGACGAGTAGTGTTTCCCAGGTGCTCCGGGCCACAACCACGCCCTCACTCATTATGGAACCTCATTATAAGAGACCCAACCTACAGAACTAACCAACTCTCTATGATTATGAATTAGAATGGCTCGGGGTTGAAGTGCGCGGTTCTGTGCAAAACTGTGGAATTTACGGTCCATGCTGTGTGTGTGTCCCGCTAACTTTTTGTCATAAACGATGATTATTAAATACACGGACTCTCTCTCTCTCTCTCTCACGGTGACACAAACAAAAATATATCGGGTGTGGCGCGGTGGGATGTGGAGTACCGAAGGAAATCCGACGACGAGACGCGAGAGATGGTGGCCGTGGTTGTGGATCTGTGGAAATGCGCGTGGGTGAGGATCAGAGCGGACGGTCCAGCGAGAAGAGAGAGACGGAAAGAGAGAGAGAGAGAGAGAGAGAGAGAGAGCTGCTGGGAAACCGGGCTGGATGCTGGCTGGGAGGGGCAAGGGTGAGATGGCAAGCCCGGGGTTTAATACAGTACAACGCGGTGGGCTACGATAGGCTTTATGATGACGAAGAGCACCTGCGGGACCGGGGCTTGCAATTTCCGCGTACACCGCCACCGGACTGTGCACCTGTTCCACACCCGGGGTCTCACTCCGGTACCCTATATGCAGACACCGTACAACGTACGGTCAACCCGGTTCCAGCCAACGCCGCGGATATAAATATACCCCGAATGGGGATGGTCCAATGAACGTTGCGGAACCCGTTGGCTCGGGATGGGTTACCATCGGGGGGCCTCTCGTAGCTGCTTGCCATTCCGTACGTTCAAGGGCCAAAGGCCGAACTATGGAAGCGACCCATCAACAAACCCGAGACCCGGTACGTGCGCATCCTCATCGTGAAACTTAATTGTCGTGCTTGAAAATTACGGAGAGCGTTGGGGGATCGATGAAAGAATATTCAGCTCCGCGTGGTTGGACGAAACCCAACGGAACTAAACGGACGGACTGAGCGCACGACTCGTGACTGGCCCGGGCTAATGTGGTGGTACCCGACCGATGCCAGAAGAGATTCGTGATAAGGTTATACTTCCTTCGCGTTTGTTGGTATCTATATATATATATATATATATAACCCACATCGACTCGGCAGCTTGTCTCGGAATGAGGTGAAGCTGTCGGAAACGCGAGTCTTGTTAGAGCACGAGCTTCCACCGAGCAATAAGCTCGTGACTGACTCGTCCGTTCAACCGACAATTATCCCGATTGCCTTTCTTTAAAATAAACAATAATCGTCTGCAGTTGGCGGGGGGGAAACGGTGATGATTGAGAAATAAAATGATCACTGGTAATTAGTTCGTGACCAAATGTGAAATCGAGTCGTTTATTTAATTTGGAAGACTTGAGACACTATTTTTGTGACTTATTCGTAAAAAAAATGGCAACCATGCTGTGTCGGTTCATTCTTAAATGAAGCAGTTGACGTGTAAGAGAATCCATTTAGACTACGAAATGCAATTATTTTTCCCGCACAATTTTATTTATCCGCGTAAAATAAAGTTTTGGACAATTCTTCCATCCAGGCCTCAAAGATTCCGCGGTGTGATGCTATCGACGATGATGCCATCTCTGCTACAAAAAAAAAAAAGTGGAAAAAAAAACGGCACGATGGCAAACACGAGTTATCCGAGTCCGGGTGCAAACAAGAAGACGACTATGAACCTCCAACTCGCTGATGTAGAAAGGAAGAAAATGGTGGGGCATTAAACTGGATGAAGAAATAGAGTGAATACGGAGAATGGAGACGGGGTTGCTGGCAGGGTCTGTCGGCGAGAAGAATCTGGTCGACCTCACGCTCGAATTTCCGGAAAACAAGGAAAAGTTGGTAATTAAAGCTCGGTTGGCGTAGTAGGAGTAAAATAGCTGAGGTTGAGGGTAAAGTGGGAGAAGGGAGGGGGGGGGGGGCGGTCGGAGGTCGGATAGTGTTAGGACGAGCAAGGGCGCGGAATAGCGTGAGAAACGAAGGGATTGGTAGGCGGCGAGGAGAGCCCGTTCGGTCGGTGGTTAGTTCATGGTACCGACGCAGACTGGAGTGGGGGTGGAAAGTGTCGTGAGGGAAGGAGGAAGGAGCAGGAGTCTGGGGCAAGGCAATGGGAGGAAAGAGCCAGGGGTGGCAGCCAGTGAGAAGCGCCTCAGGAAAATGCATGGAAATGTATTCCCGAGGGATGGAGTACGGAACGGGAAAGGCGGGAAACGTCGGGTAAGGCGGGTTGGGAAGGATCCCGGGACACAGAATGCCAAGAGTGAAAGAGGAAAGACCCGGGAAGAAGCGGGGGGTAGAAACGAGGAGGGGGGGGGGCGGAGTTGAAGATATTATAAGGGTTGAAAAGCAGGCGCCACGCTGTCACCAAGAAATTATGCTCTGCTACTCCTCGAAGCAAGCGCTCCACCGCCTTTACCTTCTTCAGCTTTCCACGGAAGACCACAAAGATGACGAGAGCCGTATTCCCGGTTCTTCCCTATCTACCTTGATCCCGTTCTCTCCGCTAAACCATCCCCCCCCCCGCTTTCACCCGCCATGCACCAGTTTATCCAGATTGTCGGACGACCCCGAAGCTCCCGACGCAACGACTTGTGCGCCGAAGCTTTATTTTTATTTCAATTCCCCCCGCGGCCAGCCACGTTTCCCCAACGGAACGGTATTCTCAATGCGGTTGCACGATGTTTCAATCGCGTTTTGTCGAGCATCAAAAGACTCTGTTTCCCGGCTCCGCTCCACGGGCTTATCTCATATTTATTCAAATGTCGCGTGTATCCCCGGTGAGATTAAACGATTCACGAATGGTGGCCCAACGGGATCGACCGGTCGTTGACGCGTTACAGCAACTTCGGCCGATACAGTTAGTTAGCGAACCATTCATCGATCGCCAATGGGCGAGAGAGAGGGAGGCCTTTGTATACACGATCGAGTAACTTGTCAACAGCACGTTTTGAGATAACCAAGAAAGAAAAAAAAATTGTTGGAATAAATATGTTGAATAACATTCGCGAACGGGAATTCAATCACGAAAGTTTCCAGGTGTCGAGATTGCATACCGATTACGTCAATGGAATATATATATATTCGAATGTGAGTTTCGAGGGTTGTTTGTGCCGTGCATATTTGATCGTCGATCCGGTTACCGCTGTGTGGTCAACAGTCCACCATTGATCGATGAAATTTATTTCGAATATATGTATATCTTTATTTTTTCGTTATCCAATTTCTTCGTACAAATATACACGCGATAATCGTGAAACAACGTGTGTGAATGTTCACACGCTCGTAAACCCGTCACACGATGTAACACACTGGCCAGGGGGAAGAATCCCCCCCCCCTCTTCCTCCTCCTCCTCCACCCCCCAGAATGTCGCAACGCCACGGCGTGAAAATTGGAAATTCGTAGGACAGTTGTTTGGAATAAATTTGAATTCGGACATTCGAATGATCATCCGAAAAATATTCCAACGTCCGAGAAAATATTCGGATAAATATGTAGCGTCGTGTGTTTGGTCAATCTCGAGATTTGAAATTCCTATCGAACCGAAGGTCACCGTAACAACCTCCGTGATCCTCGAAATGGAAAGAAGAAAGAAACGAAAATGAAAAAAAAAAAAAACAAAAAACAAAAAAAAACTAAACACGGTCACTGCGGTAGTGCGATAAGCTATTTATTTTCCGCCAGAACAATTTTTCCATTTCCGGGTTTCGCACCGTCGCGAGAATGAATATTAGCATTAATTCCGACCCCCCCCCCCCCCCCCCCCGAGTATTATCCAAATGGACATCCGGACGAGGTGAATTGCGGTGTTTCGTGTTCATTTCCCCGTTCACAGTGTGACGGACTCTTGACAGCGCGTATGTGCGAAGCCACTTGGATTTCCGCAATTCAAATGCCTGCCGCCATGCGCTTCACAGATCCAATTAAGTACGGACAATGCTATTATTGGCAGTGTTTGGATAACGCGGCAGATGAAAATGCGGCTTCGGAAGCTTCGTATTCAATGGGAAATTAGGGTCCGATCGATAGAATTCTCTTCGGTCCACGATTTGATTATGAAACAAAGTCGTCGTCCACGCATCTGCATGTCGTTCGTCATCTTTGAGCTTTTCGCGATTTCACGGAGACGACGGTCGTCGTCCGTCGTGAGTCGCATGACGCAAATACTCACCGATCGAAGCACCCTGATTAAGGCTTTTGTGTGCAATGTAATATCGACTAACGAGGATGGGTAATTACTCAATAGCGTGTGCGATAGACGAACGCCAAGGCCGACCCCTTTCCCCAACCGGGGTTTATACGTTTCATCGGGGTAATCGCTCTCGCGATTCGTCGTAATTCCCCGCGTGGGGATCCCACCCCGCTCTACAATTATCATCCGCGTCAGAGCTCGGGCACCCACATCACGCCGTTATTCTCTAACGAGCCTTTAAAAGACGTCGGATCGTGGCGGGGGGCATGAACGCCATTCGACGCGACGAATTTGAACATTGACGGAAAGATTGAAACAACTTTTTTTTTATCAAACATGTGGGCGATGTCAAATATTCATATGTATATGATAAATAAATATTTTAAATATATGATCGATTTTCGAATGGATTTAATTTTTATTCCCCTCACAGTTAAATCGATAACTCCCGATCGATTTAAATTTCGAAAAATACTCTGTGTATTGTGAGATAATTTATCAACCATCATGAATAAAATAACGAGTAATTGTAGTTTGAGCCATTGATCAATATGTTAACAACGATGAATTCGTAGCACTAACACGTGTCGCTACAAACGATTTCACATAATCAAAATTTCATATCACTGTGAGGATAATTTCGCTATAATTAGTCTTTGGGTTGTTTAATATGCAAGTTCATGGCATACATTGTAGAAGCTTCGAAATGGTTGCAAGAACAGTGATCTAAAAGCTTTCCAACTTCATATAATAATTCTCGGCTGCATATTAAAAACTTATGAAGGTTTTTTAATAATCACAACTTCGCTATTCTTCAATTTTTCACGCAAGAAATTAAAACGATTCAAAATCCACTCATGTATAAATATATATATGTATAAATAATGTAACTGCCACGTTTTTGAGGTTTGAGAAATATTCTCAGAATGATTTACATCTCGGAAAGAATAAACGACTCGACTGTCTGATTAAATTACGAACACCCAGCCAAAACTACTCAATCTCGAAACATGAGATTCAACCAGTATATCACTTCTATGGTTTGAGGGACCAATGTGGGTTCCATCGAGTTGGTACACTACATTCGAGTCCCAATCACGCCAACTACCCCCGGCGATCTACACGAGAATAAATTGCACGGATAATTCGAACCGAACAAGCTGCCAATTTGTCCAAATTAAACATTATAATAGCTATTTATTTTCGAAACACAACAGATTGGCGTGTATCAGCGAGCGATCGTTGGTACAACAGCCTCACACATCCGTTTAACGATATGCGCGAGCGCTTCGATCGTTAAGCCTCTTAGAATATTCATCCAAACTCACTCTTTGTTATTGTCCGTGATATTTTTAATGAATTAATTATAACCCGATCCTCGCGCGTGTAGGTACGGAAAATTAATCGGTTATTTAACCGCGTGAAAGCGAGAGAGGTAAATTTCGCAACAGCTCGTTGCGGATAGCCCGTATCGCGATGCTCATAGCCGCCATCGTATCGTGTGAGAACGAGAGAAACTGCGAGATGGCGAAGAGGGAGAACAAAGAGAGAGAGACAGAGCTCGGGGAGAGTGGGAAAGCTGCGAGACTCGGTCGCGACCAAGAATATTTGGCTCGGCACCAAGTTTCACGGGGGATATGCGCGACGGTGCGGCTTTTCCGGGCAACTCGAAAGTTTCCATTTCCCACGATAATCCAGTTTCGTATTTGCCGCTATCATTGAGACGGTTTCGAGACGATTTTACCCCCGATGGATAAACGATTAGCGATGCAGCTCTTTCCCTCGTCGACAATCTTCGTTCTTCATCGGGCAAATAATTTCGTTTTCTCGACAGTGCGACGCATTCGTACATATATACATATATACATATATATATATCTTAACGCGAAACGTTATTATACGTTCCAAGGCGTTGCTCCGTTAACGAAGTATCCGCCGTTCAAAATGGCGTTGGATATCGAACGAAAAAATCTCGCCTTAACACGAGAGTTTGCGATCTGATTTTCGGGGTTGAGGATAAAAATAAATAAAAAAAAAGAAAAAAAGAAAACCGACTCGCGCTGGATTTCGCTATCTCTTGATCCCACTTGCTCGCTGAAATATTTTTCCTTCCGCCTTTCGTCGGCTCCCTTATACGGTTCGTGAGCGAGAACCGACGATAAATTTGGGGAAGCTCGCGCGCGGACCTTCCCGCGTATATGCCATACACACATACACACACAAACGAAGGATAGTTGTAGAGGCTGGAGGGTGCTGGAGGGGTTTGGCGGGGCGCGAAAACCCCGTGGAAATGGTCTGGGTCCGTGACTGTGGGCCGTGGTGGCGGGTCTGGATGGTAGCAGGTAGTTGGGCTATCAGATGGTAAGATAATGTAAACTTATGCGAGGCACGCCCGGCGCGACCGATCCTCCCCCCCCCCATCCACCCCATCCAGCGTTACACCAGAACCACCCGGGGTTTCTCCAACGTCTCATAGGGCTAGGTTACCCACCGCCGGGGATACGTGTCTTTCGTCTGTAACGACACCCCCACCGTCATCTCCATATAACCTCCTCCTCCTCCCCCACCCACCCCCCGGTACGAAGGTACAGAACCCGCAGCAACACACCGGCCCATCCCCTGCGATGGTCTGCTGGTTGTGGTGAGTCTACTCTACTTGTGCTTCTGGTCCGGGGTGGTCTTGTGCCCCCGACTCGGCAAACCTAGGACTGCTAGAACTTTGCCCGGTTTAAATATATCACCTCTGTAGTATTACGGTTTAACCATATGCTCGCTTACAAACGCAAGGGGGGGCATCTACCGACTAAGGTACGGTCGGGAAAGCGTTGCACGAGATTTTGCTGGAAAGCGCATCGGCGGAAGAAGAGATTCGTGTTACGTGTAGATGAGATACCTAACAACACTACCGAAAAACCCGCTTGGCCATCGTAATACATTCCACACACAGTTTTGATCATCCCAACCCTCGCAACCCACGAACGGATCTCGCAGGTGCTTTGGCTACATTCAGTTTTTTTTTTCGAAGGTTTTGACCCCGTCGGATTGAGTCGTATTTCCCCATACACACATGTATATGTAGATGTTGCATGGGGAGTATAGTTTGCGATGCAGGTACGCGGAGTATTTCTGCCGTTTG
Organism: Diplazon laetatorius; assembly: GCA_963662125.1. Taxonomy (NCBI): domain Eukaryota; kingdom Metazoa; phylum Arthropoda; class Insecta; order Hymenoptera; family Ichneumonidae; genus Diplazon; species Diplazon laetatorius. The sequence goes on along the minus strand of OY759154.1, from coordinate 374,816 downwards.
GAGTTTGCATGGGGGAGGAAACAACGTGGATGGAAGGCACAGGCGGAACCCCCCCGCCCTCCCCGCGTTCCCGATCGACGTAATTAATCGAGGAGGGGAGATTGTCTCGTGCCGGCGAACCCTCGCCCTCGGAGATTAGCTACCGGAGCGCGACAAGTTTCACGTTCCTGGCCCAAAAGTCGTGGCTTCCCCGCGACTGTTATCGCAATGTCTCGTCGTTCTCGTGAATTCTCCCGTTTCATTCGCCATCACGCTCTCCGGGATTCCCGGTCTCGGGTCTCGGGGCACGGCGGTGTCCTGACAGCCTCTGCGGAGTCGGTCAACCGTTCAGCCACATCGGATTATCCACGGTTCATCGTGATATTGAGTTATCGTTGGACGGTTATCGTTGTATCGCGATTAAATTACGGTCGAACAATCGCGTGGCTCGAGAAACCGTGAGAGCACGATCGTAACGTAGAGTCACTTTGCTTCCATTCGATCGATGCGCATTCTCTCGAACACGTCTGAAGCAATGATCAAAGAATGTGCGAAAAAATATTTTCTTGTGTTCATCGATTTTTTTTTTTTTTTACTTTCAAATCGACGTTTCACAACGAACACGACAATCTACGAGAAAAACACCAGAATTAAGATCCAAACGAGATTTAAACGGACGCATTCACCCTTTGCCAGTAATCCGTGTAAAAAAAACAAAACCTATTCAGAATTATATCGGTTTTTGTTTTTGCGTAAAAAGCTGACCAAATTTGAGAAGTACAACGCAACTATAAAAATCCAAATAGTGGGTAAAAATAAATTTTATCTACAAACACTTTCTTATATATATATATATATATATATATGCACTTTGTACAATAACAACAATATTTTTATTGAATCTTTCGAGTACTTCCTTTTACAACAATACATTATTTACAAAAAAAAAAAGAAACAATATAATTTGACAAAATTCTTCATGAATTCATACTCCATGACCGAATATGAGTGGCTGTCAAAAGTTCATATTTGTTCCATTAGAGAAATGAATCATGATGAATTCATGCTGCACACATTCGAAATGGGGTTTTTTTTTACACGAGAACATCCAAGACAACATTATTTTCAAAGAAAACAGATATCCTACGCCCCTCAGTGATACAACGAAATAAAAAGTTGAACCCATTTGTTTCCAGATGAAAAAAAATATATAAATGAAAAAAAAAAAAATGATAGGAATGAAGGGTAGCCGCGGGAGTGAAGGAAAAACCGTGACGCGGCGGGAACCTTAACCCCGCGTCCCGCTGTCACGGGGTCACAAGCATGGTTTCACCTCCGCAGTCTCCGGTCGGCACAAAGCCACTTTCCTCGCGGGGACAATTCGCTAATGGCGTTTCCAGATCATTACGTACGAACGGATGCCACCTTCCAACGTGGGAGAAGGGGGTGGGGGACGGCCCCAGACGGTTGATGCCGGGGCTTGTCTCACCGTTACGTTCTCGCCGGGGATCAAATTTAATCGCGCGCGACCCGTTTGCCCTCTTCGCCCATGTTTGCGCGACGGGTAATGGATTAACCACGAGGATCGTCGCATCTTCCGATGGGCTCCCTCAACGTCGCATCCTAAACCCGGGTGTCGCATCGCTCAGACACCGTTCGCGAAATGGTAATCCGAACGAGTATTATCGATGTGTATCGACGATGCTTCGACAGTTCGGATCTGTACGAAAAAAAAAACGATTGACGACGCTCGCGATTCACTTGCATCGATTTTTTTTTTTCGGTGGAATAAAAAAAAATAAAACAAGACGATAAACGGTGAAAAGTACCTCTAAAATATTTCAATTTGAAAACGAAAAGAAACCACCAAAAAGATTGATAATTCTAGAAACGATTGAAGGGGTTCAGGGTCGATCAAGACGAATAAGGGTCTCTGCTCAATCTTCGAAAACCTTTTTTTTTTTTTTTTTTTCGAGTATCAACCGAATCTGGATACATTTTTTGAAATTTTTTTTTTGTTGTTTCGAGTTGGGTATTCCGTTTTGACCCGGGATGACCTGTAGAGATGGCCTCGACCGTAGGAAGCCCGGGTGAATGATAGGAGAGCGATACGGAATGTGCCGGATGGCCGACGTAGCGGTGGCGGCGGCTACCGGGGGTCCGACAACTTATTGCATATACTGACAGAGACAGATTGCACCTGACCGACTAACGTTGCGTTACGTTTTTTTTTTTCTTTTTACACGGTTTTTTCCAAACGGCTCACAAGTTATACACGTGACCGTATCGCCGCGCGATCTTACTCTCGCAGCTTTCTGAATAACACGTGGACAATAGTTGTTCGAGGGCCCGTGTGCTTTTCCGCGTCGATAACGACATTGTGCTCGTCTCGAATATAAGCGATGCATGCATATATTTATATATATATATATGTATACACACACGTGTATGCATTACGCTGCACCGAGTAACCCGAGAATGATCGATAAAGCGTGCGAGAGGTGCTTCATGAAAACTTCAATCTACCGTGTACCCCGAAAGCTTTTCCCCCACGAAATCCAAAGAGAATTCGAAAATAGTCAATTCAAAGGTAAGAGAATTCAATATCGTTCTTGCAAGACTCGAAAAGCTGTGTAACCTTTGCGATGCTGAAGTCGAAGATTAGTATTTTTATTCGTAATCTTAAAAATGATTTAAAATAAAAAAATTGTGCATCAATGAGTGAGAAAAAAAACAAGAAATTATTTTTCACAAAGTTGAAAAAAATAAACCTTCGATTCCCGAAAAAAAAAAAAATGAATAAAATGGTTTTTTCGATTGATATCTTTTGGGACATCAAAGGGAAGTTGACATTTGGATGTGTCTAACTTGGGGATTGAACCAGAAGTGGTCAGCCGTATCGTGACGTGTGTGACGCGTTATGGCAGAAGCATGTCGAAGTCAACGGGCGTGGGGAGGAAATGTGGGACAGAACGAAAGTCGATACAGATCGGGCGGTAACTTTGTGCCGGGGCAACCCTCCGAACGCAATTTCGTCGCGAGCGCGGACCGGCAAACCGCCGATCGCTCTATTGCGGGCTGTGGCCGTCGGTGCGTCGAGGAGAGAGAGAGAGAGAGAGAGAGAGAGAGAGAGAGAGAGAGAGAGAGAGAGAGACGGCGATCGTTAAAACGAAAACCGTGATTCATCAGGGGGAGGAATGATTACTTGGTGGTGTCGTATACAACGAGACGGGGGACACACAAACCTGGTTGGAAATTGTACGTCGAGGTTTGGTCCGGCCCCGCCGTTAGCCCGAATGATACGGCCAAAAGCGTCCGCGATACATTCACCTTTGTACGTATTTTTCAAATGCGAAAGTTTCCAATTTTTTTTTTTTCATTTTTCACGTTTTTTTTTCGTGCCAATTAGATTTTTTACACGGTGGCAACGATATTTTTGCGTCAGTTGTCAACATTTTTGCGGATGAAATAAAATCCGGATTAACGTAGTCGTGCCGAATTTTTCGTACCGAATCATCGTCGAAGCGTCGAAAAATGTTCCTGTCCGATGCTCTCGTTAAATAATTAAAAAAAAAAGTAGAGGGCGGAGTTACAGACGTCTATGAAAAAAAAATGATAGAAAGCATCGACGAATCGCCAACGTATAGCGATTCAGAGATGGTGATACTCTCGACGAGATATCGTCGTTAAAAACCCGGCAGTTAACTAACCAAGTCTGATGAAGGGCCGATCGTAACGCCAGGTTTATGCCACCGGAGAATACGACTGGAGCTTCTGTCGAGGCAACTTATCGCGGAGGGTTTCATAACGTCCCAACACTTTACTGCTTCAACTATCTCTCTCTCTCTCTCGCTCTCTCCGTCTGTTAACGCTCATATTCCCCGGGAGTTTGCTTTCTCGACGATCTCGCGTACCGCCCTTGATATCACTCGTCATACGGGGCCACACACGCGGCGATCGAGGGGCTTCCTGGTTCGGAAAATCTAGACTGGAGCTTCTGGGTTGGCACGATCGTTGTGCCACACAGTCGCACGGGATGGGTATTGATATAATAGAGCCGAAGAGGCGAACCCCCGAACCTGCGTGTATAACTGTATTTCGAATTTAATCGCCATCGTCGAATGGACGTGGGTGGTTTGTACCCGAAACGGCCAACGGTTGACCGCACATCAAACCCGGTTTTCATTGTACGTAAATCGAATATGAAATACCCGGCTCCCGATTGACGAAATACGCGTCGCGCGTCCCCGATTGTTTCGATCTTGCACGACACGACCATTCGGACATTCGTGACGACGAATTTTTTTTTTCGATTTTTCCGTTTGGCGAAACACAAAAACGTGTGGTGTGATCGCGACGTGACAAAAAAAAATGACTAAAGGGGACACAATATTTGTTTGATTTTGCCCGTCAAGAATTTCGTTTGACGAAGAAATAAAAATTGGACGATCGTTACAAGTTGCTTCGAAGCAAATTTTTCTCATCGGGAAAAAAACCCGAAATTCGTTGAAAAGCTGTCCTCGTCAGAACGAAAATTTCAAGATGACTTTGAAAGCGAAGCCACTTTAGCGGGGTTCCTAGGAGCAAGTACCTATTGCGGATAACAAAGAACACCTGTGTATTCCACGCAGGTTGTCGGAGCAGGAAGCAAAGGAGGATGGGGAGGACGACGGTGAAGCCGAGGGTTTCTCGTGGAGAGAAGCTCGTCAGGACTTGTGCGGCCGTCTATATACCCCGGGCCGAAACCGGTAAAGTTTGTGGGTGTTCCGTATGGGGCCCGATCATCCGGCGAGTCAGCTTCGCGAAGGAAACTTCTTACGCGAAGCGGGGGGATTCTCTCTTCGACCGTGGCAACTCGATGGCAAAGTTCGTCCGGCCATCCACCGGGCTGGACTTGAAATTGGAGGACACCCGACGGACGTTAACCGACCCCCAACGTTCGACCTACGCTGTCCCGCCATTTCCAGAGAATCAACCCCCACCCCCTTAACGTCATCTCAGCGTACAACGTTCTTCGGCATCCTCGACTTTACAGCCGAGTCATTCGGTCCACGATTTTCAGTTCGTGTTCGTTTTTTCGTTTCGATGGTCATCGATGGCCCGGCTTGACGAAACGCGAAAGGACGAAGGGGAAGGGGGTGGAGACAAAAATAATAATAAAAGAGGCCAATAGCTGCCGTCAGACGTGCGTGTGGAAATCGATCGACGAAGAGAGAGAGAGAGAGAGAGAGAGAGCTCGGCTGCCTTCGTCAATGGAAATTGTTGGAAACGAGGGCGGCTCGCGGGAACACACGCTGTGTGTGTGAATGCCTTTTGACTCGGGCAAACTGTATGACGATGCAGCCACTGGGGTAACTGTCGCTTCGCAACACCCGGGGACTGTTTCAAACGGCACGATATCAGGAGAATGCGCTGGACGTGAGTTTTCCATGAGACTGGACGCGTAGGAGGGGGAAACGCGATAGTGAACTAAACACGATGATCACGGGCATTGACGCGAGCGAGCTTTATTCAACCCTCCGCCTGCCAGACATGCGATTCCGGGGAACGTTGCGTTTTGAGGGGTTTTTTATAAATTACAACATATATTGAGCTACCTATGTGAATTTTCATACGTTACATTGTATTCTGATAAAATTATGTTAACATGGCTAAAAAAAAAATATCATAAAAATTCCTCAATTTTTCCGCAAACAACTGGATGTAACCTCTCAAAAATATTCCATCATGGTCACGAGCTTTTTTTTTTTTTTGACTTAAGTATGCATCAATGATGAGCAAAGATTTTTTTTTTTCAACTCCGTGCAGATTGATTGTGACGTGCGAGTCCATGTGGAACGATCGTGGAGATGAATGAAATTGTAACGAAGACGGAAAGGATAGGACGTGAAAGAGGATTTTTAAATTGACGGGAGAGTGTCGAGTCGTGGTTCGAGGGTTCGTTCGGTGCGCCACGTCAGTCGGCCGTGCTCACCGTCCGTTCCAAGACCTCGCCCCCCCTCCCCCCCCCCTCCCTCCTCCCACGAAAGTCATTAGCTCTCATTTATCACACGCGGATCCCGAGCTCCGAGCTTCGGTTCTGATGCAGCTTCGGCCTATCGTGCGCGCCAAACTCGTGGCAAAAACTGTGCCGTTCGTGGCATCTACGTTTTCGTCCCGCGCATCATTAGTCAGGCGCTGATTGCTAATCGAGAGCTTCGCTCGGTAGCAACTGAAAACCACGGAGCCCGAAAAAAAAAAAAAAAATGAAAAAGAAACGAAAATAAATTTGAAAATAAAAAACATTCAGTCGACGATTGATTGTCCGGCGATCGCTATGGAAAGTCAATTGTTTCGGTGATGGTTGATTTTTCGAAAGCGGGTCATCGGACAAAACACGCGAGTTACGTGTTTCGTGGACTCCCGACGACGACCCCGATCGATTGACACAAATTAGTCAAATGAAAATTCGTCGCGTCGACGGAGATCGAATTAGTCGAGAAAATGTTGTCGCATACAAATTGCGGATCGTTTGATTTTTCCCCAAAACGATTTCGGGGAATTGAAAATATATATTTTTTTATCACCCAATAATAAATCGAACGGCGAGTCGTCGCACGAAGCGACGAAAGATTGTACCCTCGAGCGAATGGATTCCAAAACGCCTTCGTTCTCGTGTCACAAAAGGTCGACGGAAATGAGATAATAATTTCCGCAATTTCCGTGGTGACGATTCGCGATGTCTGACGATTTGCCAATGCGTCGTCGAAGACGTCGTAGTCGTCGATCGCGACGAGTACGACGCAACCGCGAGACGACTCGGCATCTGGTAAAAGGGAGCGCAAAGGCTTTCAAACACGATACGACGAATCGTACCGGAGCCCACCCTCCCCCCCCCCCGTGAACGCCACGTACGAAAATGAAAACGGATCGAATGGGTGGCTTGCGGAGGCCGTGCAAGAGGACCGCCGGCAAAGGCGAACGAGCGGCACTTCGCGCAGCTTCCGTAACTTCCAATGGATTTCTCCAAGTTTGTTTCTATATATATATAGCTGGTTATAGGTAGCTGGCGGGATACACCAACGGTGTGTATACGGCTTACGGCACACAACCCACCCTCACCGCAGGGCCAACTTTGTGCGAAGGGCGGGTCTCAATTAGCGTCTGACGATGAAAAATTGCACGACCCTGTTTCGAAGCCTCGGCAAGCTTATTTATTTTATTATTTTTTTTTTTTCAAATAAATTTAATGTGTGTATATATATATATTTATTTATATAAATACAGTCATGTAACACGATATCGCAATGCTCCACGATAGTCCTATCGATCGGGTCACTTTTCACGCCGGAAAAATTTTACAAATAAATTTCGTAATCCCAGAACAAGTCGCATTATATTTCAACTGTAAAACGAATATCTCTCTTCACTGTGAAAACAACTTTTTTCGTACGTACGAACGGATAATCATTTATTCAATATTAATTACGTTACTTCTGGCCATTTTTGTATGTCTCGCATGCACATGCGCACAAGAGTACATTTTTCCATGGAAATTTTCCTCGGTCATCCGTTACATTAGCGAATAACAAAAAAAAAATGGAAATAAAAAAGACGAAAAACTGTCATCCGCTGGAAACACATATATATATATATATGTATAATTTTTTTTCCTCCATCGAAACAAAAGTTATGATTTCCCGCCCAACGTCAAATCGAACGTAATATATATCGGATTTAATCCAATTTTCATGCATTTCGTTTTTTTTTTTATTCTTCGCAGAAACTGAAAAGTAATCCCATTGTAATGCAAATGGGGCTGGAAATGCGAGTGTAGTTGTTCGTGGGGGATGTTGACGATGGAAATTGAATTAAAGGGCGGACGGCGAGGAGGGTGAGGGGGGGTTGCTCACGTGATGATAGAAGGAAGAAGCATTTCCCCGGCGAGTTTGTGAGCCGGCACAGAGCCGGCTCGAAACGCGCACAATGGACCACCCCGACGCGTCAAAGGAGACGACGCGGCCGAAGAAGAGGGGACGCGGCCTCTCGCGTCTCGGAACGAACGAGGATACGTAACGAGGCTGACGTACAGCGCGTCGTCGCGACGTGGATTTCGCCCGGATACACGCGAGACTGATGCGAGCGAGGGAGCGCACGCGCATCCCTGTCCGTTTCTCGCGCACAAACACACACGTACGGACATCTCCTCCCCCCCGAACTCGCAGACTGCAATGTAAAAGAGTACACCCGGAGCCTTTCACCGTTTTCATACTCCTTGCCGTTTGGCCTTGTCCTCTCTCTCTCCCTTCATCCGTCTCTTCGTCTCCGGCTCTCTTTCTCTTGTTTCCAGTTGCATGAACCGCTTCACCGGATGTTCTTCCGCCCCCCTCCCCCATCGTTCCGCGTTCTCCCGTTTTTGCTCCCCAAAGGTCGGGGCAGTCACGGCAAGGCCGTGCCAACACACCGGTATCATCCAAGTACGAAACGAATGTGCAACGGGACAACGGAAAAGTTTCTCGAATACCCTCGCGCTATACGGTTTCGTCCCGCGGGAGATATATATATGTATATATATATACATACACAGGCGACAACATCCACGACTATTTTCTTATAAATGGAAAAATGCTTGGGTGTGTCGAGCTCGTTTTTATTTATACATGCGCGAGAAATTCTCCGACCACTGGCCACACACGATTTTTTCATACATGGGTAAAGACGCCTCAATTCGAATGGTACAAAACCCCTCACCCCTACGGAATAGGTCGTCAATCTTTTCTTCAGCTTTTGGGATAATCCATAGATATCTCTGGATTTTTTTCAAAATTTTTCCCACACCAACTCCGTCCTAAAAAAAATGTGAAACATCAAAAATCGAAGAGGAAACAGCAATTTTGCCATATTTTAAATTGATAACATTTTTTTCTCGTATTCTGTACTGAGAATAAATTAATACATATATCTTTGATAATTTTGTAATGGCATCTTCATCATAGCTTAAAATTAAAAAAAAAATTGGTGAATGTCTTTGGATGACCGCAAACTGAATAAAATATTGACGACTATATTTCCAAATGGTTGAGGGCTGTGACCCATTCGAATTTGAGGCGTCTTTACCCGTATACATATTTTGTTTTTCTCAACCCCGTTTCCGTTGCCCTTACACTTCTGCTCTTCGTATTTTTTATTTTATTTTTCTCGTCGTTGTCCCAGGCCCTTTCCGGCCGTCACTCTCAACCCCCCCCCCCCCCCACCCGCTCCTTATCCGGAATCCGTGGCGTCTCACGGTTGTGATAGCGCGCGTGGTACAGGATGCGCGATGAATAGCCGCCCGGTGGAGCTTCTTCCGAGGCTGCTCTCGGATTCTCTCTCTCCGGACTCACCCGGCCGCGTGTCTCGCGGCGCGCATTGGCCGAGCTCTTTTCCATTCTGCAGATCCTCGAGAGCTTTCCCAACGACGTATAACGACGAGCTTCACTCGACTCGAGAGAGCCAGCAGCCAACGACCCCCCACCCCCCCCCCTCTTACATCTCGCCCGCTACCCGTGGCGCATCTTGGCATTCCAAAGGGCAACCCAATCGGTCTCGGTAGCTTTCGACAAACGTCGCCCGATGCTTTTCGAGCGTTATTTCCACCCCCAACGCGACCGTCGACTATTTCTATTAAGACGATCCATCCCGCCGGGAGGGGGGGGGGGGGGAAATGTCCGAGGCGGAAAGAGAATTTCTTCGACCCACTTTAAATTGCATCACGGCAACGTTTTCACGGAACAGACAGCCCCCACCCCCCCTACTCTCGCCACTCGAGATAATCCGATGGATTTCGCGTCTCTTTATGCATGCTCCTATGCTCAATGCTCTTTGAATAAATATTCATGACAATTGTGAATTTTCTATTATGGTCGTCGGGATACGAGAAAAATTTTGCTGCCACTCAGGGACATTATCGATATTGTCGAATTCAAAAGTGTCGCGAATAACCGAGTAAGACACACCCCGGATCAAAATTTCATCAACGAATATCATTGCCGACATATATATCCGAAAATCGACGAAAAAAGGAAATAATTGAAAAAAAAAAAACGAAAAGAAGAAATTCCGACCGCATTTATACGGCCAACTCGGTCGAGATATATATATATATATACATATATATTTCCAACAGCGTCAACTATTTTTGAACGAAAGGCTAACGGAATTACGAAGCGAGAGTTGCGATATAAATGTAAATGTAAAACGTTGGATGAAATGTCGGTGTGGGGTGTGGCGGGGGGAACGGTGGCGAGTTGAACGAACGTGGGCAACATGAGAACGGGGAATGGGTGAAAAGACGAGAGGAAACTGAAGGGCCCCACCCGACTGAGAACGACCGGCGATGGATCCGGTTCCTCTCACGGTGGCTCTGTTCCCTCGCTTATTAAAATATCTAACATGATTACTGCAGACTTGGTAACTATAATAGACCGACTTGAAGTTGAGTTTGTTGAGCTGCCTATCTTCGCGGTTCGAGTCGGTCGGGTTGTCGACGGGGGCGTGGGGGAGGAGGGGGAGGGGGAGGCGAGATATCCTCTATCCAACGGGTTTTGACCGACTATACCGATGTAGCATTATTATACAGTCGAGCGCTATCCGGATCCACACCGACATGTACATATATATATATATATATATATTCTCCATTCTTCGACGGTCGGCACGCCTTAATCATACCCGCTTTCGTGGCTATCTCTCGCGTAATTCGTAACCTCTCCTGGACCAACCCCCATTCTGTACACGGCCTGATTAGACACGACCTGCATGCACATTCTTACCCGTGTTAACGCAACTTTCCCGATTATTATACAAAACTGTCAAAGACGTTTGTAATTTTCATTGTTGGAACAACACAATTTTCCGTAAAGTTCAGCATCTCAGGCGAGTCGAAAATCGCTCGTCGTATCAAATTCCTGAACCTATCGGATGTCCTGATCTACATTGTAATATAGTTTGCTCGCATTTTGAAAATCAATCACCTCCACACACATATATATATATATATATATATATATATATATATATATATAATACTGCATTACACATCGTAGGGTAAGCCGTCTCGGTTGCGCGATTTTTTTCCCGTATTCGCCATCTGGCGGTGGGTCAGTGAAACTGCCGCGTCTCAGTTTCAATCCAGAGATCCGTATGCGAGATCGTGCAAGACATTCGTGATCTCGACTCGAAGGTGTTAACACACAAAGTTCAACAAGGCCCGACTGTCAAACGTCTGACTCACTTTTCCGCCCGCCTCGAACAATCTAGAGCATCGGGGCTGTCTCGTGTGAAGAGTGAACGAAAAAAAAAAAAATGATTACTCGAAATAAGTGGAACGAGGGAAAAGTAAAGCGAGATAAAGTTGTGCGGAGAGTGTATATCTGGCTGGGGTTGGAACCGCGCGCGCGCGGGCGGGCTGGTAAAATTAGTTCGCATTGAATATCTCCCACGGGTACACGGTAGAGAGAGAGAGAGAGAGAGAGGAGAGAGGACCGGTGAGCGAGGGGTGCGACGGCGAACGGGCGTACACACCGGTTCACCGAGACAGACTTGGAACAGCCCCTCGGCACATCGCTCCACGCTCCCCAAGGCGTCTCATAATTAAATTCGACCAAATTTCTCCCACCCCCGTCCATTGTCCCGTAACTAGCTATTGTGCGGAGAGAGAGAAGCCCCGTCACCGCGCAAACTTTCTAGCCGAGCTGGGCGCCCGCGTCGTCACGTTGCTTCTGCGCCGCCCTTCGCCGCCCCCCTGCCCCCATACCTGGTCGCAACTCTCGATTTTTTTTTTTTTTTTATACACAGATATATATCCCAGTCCGTCCGCGTTCACTATTTTGTCCCTTCCGGAGATTCTATTCTCGTCAATTAAAAGATTTTCACGAGTCTAATCCGTATTTCATTTATACGCGAGGTGTCGAATTAAAATAACGACGATAAAATATAGCCGGCAAACGCAACTGGAACTGGAGTTCAGGAAATATCGTCAGACGCGATGGAAAGCTTTTTCCCTGAATTTCCCATGAATGGGGGGACGAGCTATGTACACGAGGAAAATTTATTTTCGATGGGCCATTGTTTTCACTGAACTAGTCGAATTCCAAAGCGTCGGTAAAAGAAGAGTGAGAGAGGGACAGAGAGAGCGGGGGCGGGACAAAGGGGTGGAGGTCGCCACGCCGGTGAGCCATGGCTTAGACGGTGCGCGGCTCGGGCTCGGCGGTCCCCGGAATCGACGTGAATTACGTTCCTTTAATCGAATCCGAACAACGAGATTTATATTCGCTTTATTGACGCGAATCGGCGCCCGCACCACGGGCGAAAACAATACAACACGGCCGGAACGGGAGACGCGGGGAGGTAAGGTGGAACAAAAAGCAAAAGAGTGCTCGAGAGCTTTCGCGCAAATCTCGGTAGCGAAAGCTCCTCGGCATCCCGAAACTCGGCTTCGCGAATCTAACATTGGAAACTTTTGGAAGAATTGCTGCCGTATAGTTTCTTCGGTTATTGGACATTTCATGGAAGATAGCGTTACTCGCGGTGACTCGAGAACCACCCCCTACCCCTCTCATCGTCCGTTTTATATGTACTTCGCGATCACGTACGACCTTCTCGAGTCATCCACACGATTCCGCTGCTCGATTCTGAACACCGAAACCATGTACGTGTTCCTGCGACACTGTCACCCCCGCCCCCCCCCCCCCCCCCGGTTTCACCAACTTTTCGTGTAAGCTCGGAATATAAAATCGTTCACCGTTCGAAATACATGTTTCGTTTTTACAAACTCCGGCCTCGTAGAAATATCACAAATGACGAGAAGAAAAAAAATCATCGAACAAAAAACACGCATATCGATGTTACAAATGCGATTGAATCACTTACCGAGCTTGGCAAATTCACATGACGATAAATTCATGAATTTATCTGTGATGATCATCAAAGCTACATTTAATTTACATCGATTTCATTGCTGCATTGAAAACATGAATAATTTCATTATTGAAACGATTTCGAATAAACGTGTTTGAATCGAATAAATTCTATCGATATCAATTTATTTATCAAAGGGCTTGACCCGGTGTCAGTTCGATTTACAGAGATAACAAAAATAAACTCCATAGAATTTTATTCAGCGTCCAGATGTTTATCTCCAATTTCATTAACACATTATTTTTTTATTTTTCGTATCCTTGTGCCAGAAATATTCGCGAGAATTCGCACCCCCTCCCCCTTTTCGCCCCTATTTTTAATCTCGCAACAACTTCCATCAATGTGTGTGTGTTTTTGTCTCCCAACAATAAAAATTTGCTCACCATGGAAATGAGGTTTGCGGATATCCGTGCGGAACAAACCCCCGACGCTGCAAATGGCTTAATCGTGAGGGTGGGGGACACAGTTGGCATCGCGGATTAGTTAAGTTTTGCAGGACGATTGCCATCGCGGGTACAATCACGATGATATGTGCCTCGGAAATTCCATTGTCCGGGGTAGGTTGGGTTTGCGTCGTGCAGACGCCAATAGCCCGGGTCGACGGTTACAATACGAGAATTGTTTCAACCCTTACACCGCGCGGTGGGTATACGATCGATGCACCCCCGCCTCCCCCCCCCCCCCCGCCCCCGACCTCCTCCTCCGCCCATCGCCGTCTCCGCTTTCGCCCCGTGTTTCCCACTGTGACTTCCACGCTTTCCGCGTTTGGTCTCGCCACTAAAACTATTAAATTCGTTATTAATGTTAGCCAATGCGCCGGATTCGAGGCCCACCCCGGATCCGTAATAACGCTGTAATTGAACTGGAAAATATGATCCCCGTGGGAGGTTTGCCACGTTGGCGTTTCAAACTTGTGTTAGTGTGTGTGTGTGTTAGTATTAAACTATCGAAATCACGAAATTTCAACGACGCAAAACCGGTTGCAACAATACGAAGTTACGACGACACATTCGTATGGACTGAAAAAAGAAATCAAAAATTCCAAACCATTCGCGCATTTTAGGCGTCGACAATGACAATGTTTCGTTGCTTTTTTTTTTTTTTTAAGACAAAATTTTCATTTTCGCATCAGCTTGCACGATTTAGCCGACTATCGTGATTCAGTTTTTACGAACGTAATAGAAGCCAAGCGGCGTCGTTGAGCGTACGGTCAACAACACACGCGACACGTGTACCATAAAACCGCACTCGTGCGGCATTCTGCGGTGTTGAAGCGCGACAAGAGAGAGCGGAATCGACGATATAATGTGGGCCGCGTGCAGTGTGCGGTGCACGCGTATTTCCGGTCTACCGTGTTTGCGTATACGTATATAAATATATACATATATATTGCGATGGGTTCGAGTGGCATCATCGGTCGAGAATGTTTCCAACGGCGGGTATGCGTGAGTTACGTGGCACGGCCATTAGTAAGATTGCTACCCTTGCCGATGAGAGAGCGTTAGCTCTGTCGCATAAAATAATACGAGAGACCCGCGACCACCGATCGTCGCCTAATGAAATTGCTTGGAAAACAGGGGTTCAGCGGGGGGGGGGGGGGGGTCGTGTCCGGTCACTCCCTCTCCGTGCATACCTCCTCTCGGCATCCAACGAATTAAATAACAAAGACGCGATGGGCGAATAACAAAAAGAAAGAAAAAAAAAAAAGAAAATAAACAGCTATAACATTGAATATATTCGATAGCGCGAATGGTCGAGTCATTTGTGTCGTGGCTTATCCAACTCGCATCGACCGTTCATCGAGACTACGTGTTTTCAACATATAAACATATATATATGTAGGTGTGTACAGGATCAAGATAGAAACGTGAAAGGATACAGCGAGAGGATAAAGGGGGGTGGCCGGGTGCTTTTGTGTGTGGCCACTTGAGCGTAGCATTGCAATTGCGGAGTGGGTACACCTTCGCAGGACGATGACCACTCGAACGGAGTAACACGTTGGACATAAGTGCCCAGGGTTGTTGTTGAGGTCGTTGTTTTTTTTTTCTTTCCTTCTTCGTTTTTTTCCCCGTTCAGATAGAGACGTAAAATAAAAATAAAAAAAAAAAGAACTAAGGGTGGGCGCACGTAAGTACGAGAACAAGTAGCTACCACGAGTCGTGGATGCACGACAAGACGGAGAAAGAGAATGTAGACGGAGGGTCGAACTCGGGGGCCCCGAGAGTACGGGAATTTCGCCGGAAACCGGCAAGGTCTGAACCGGTTTTATCGCTACACCTGGACAAGTGCCACGCGCCGAGGCTTTTCCTCCCCCCGGTCGTTTTCCACTCGAGCTATTTAAAAGAAAGCTCGTGTCGGGCCGTTGTGTATGCGCGAATGAAGAGGTCAAACGGGGACCGGGGAAAAGGGCGCCGAGGGCGTCGGTACGTGTGTATAAAGGTTTGCGGCGTGGTGCGGCTCTTAAAAACAAGCCGCATGAGCCTGGAAAACGTATGCGAGGCAATGAGAGAGGGACAGGAAGAGAAGCCATGAGCGAGAGAGAGAGACTCGCACACCCCGAGCAATTATATGGAGGGCCAGAGTTGGTCGTAAAAATGATCGTAAATACCAGGGGAGGGGGGAAGGGGGTTGGGGTAGCGTTACGAGGGTGGTTCGCAGCCCGGTGAACTGCCGACGATGGAGAGCGTGCTAGCGTTGCGCCCACTCGCGAAGATCTAGAGCGCGTCGAGTCTGCAACCGGGGCCCGAAGCCCGAACACACACCGGTCGGGGGTGGCTCTGGCTGGATGGCCGGCTAAGCGAGCCGCCTGGCCGCAGGCCAAACTCACCCCCCTCCGACGGAGTTATGAGGGACTCCGACTAGGCGCATACCTACCACTCACCTCCCGCTATATCGAGCTATATCGCTCCGACACATCTCCCACATCTCTTGTCCTCTCTCTCTCTCTCGGTTTCTCTTCCTCACCCACACTTTGCGCTTGACTTCTCCATCCGATATGTATCCGTCTGCCACTCATTTAACCCGCTCTCTAATTCAATTCTCAATGCCATCGGACAGCGTTATTCTCACACCGCGGTCTACGACCGCTCGAAATGTCAATTGTTTTTCACGTGTTTCACGGAAGTTGCCCGCGGGGGATGTGGCGGCGGAGGGAGGGTGACTCGATAACGGGGATCGCGCAGGTGTCTCGCTCGAGCGTTTCCGAGAATTATTAAACGACATTCTACGGTGTGTCCGACGTCGTATTTCCGCCGTGACGATAAAGGGTGGGTTTTCGTTGATGAAATTACAATTTTCGGGAACGAAAAAGCAATTCAATTTTCTGTTTTTTTTTCTTTTTCTTTCTTTATTTATAGGATAACGTAATATTCGATGGTATCGTAGCTTCGCTTGTCCGTCCTACGATACGTATTGAAAATATATATATTTTTCAACGACGATGATGTGTATCTCGTGAATGTGTCGTGATCGGAGATTGATGAGTGAGCGGTTAATTTAATTATTGTAAAGGGGGAAAAAAGAAACAAAACCGTCCGGAAATGATGATATTAATATTTCAGCCACTTTAATTGAATTACGAGGGCCAACGGAATTACGGTGTGTAACCGATTTCGTGGGGTAATTTCGATATTCGAGGTTATGCACAATGCTGCGCAGCAGGCGAGTCTCTATTCTAATTTCCCCGTTTATTTCCCCGCAGCTGTCGCTATTGCGCGAAACGTTTGAACAATCTTTGTAAAAAGTTATAACACGTACCCCCGTAGCAACGTATTATTGACTCACACATGTGTGTGTGCGTATACACAGTTGTTTGTGCAATTATTCTGTACCACGGTCAAATGTATGCGCGCGTGTGTGGAAACCAGCGTTTATCCGTCCATAATCGCGTTGGTTGACTCCTGGGTTCCGGAGCAAATACAACCACGAGATAATATGGCAAATATACAACGCAACTGAGGCACCGCGGTAACCCAGGCAAATAGAAACAAGCGAAGCTAAACGAGGCTGAAATTGCGGTAGCACGTCACGACATACCGACGCGTCAAAATATCACCACTTGAAAATATTCATCTCAACGATGAATATCACGGTGGACGAAAAAAAAAAAAAAAATCCATCCCCTATAGAATATTACAAACGAGGAAAAAAAAAGTTCGTTCAATTGCAATTCTGATTCGCTAAACAAACATTTTTTTTTGTCATCCAATTATTTATTCCTCTATTTTTCTCGTAGTCGATATTACAGCTTTCTGCAAAAAATTAAATTTCAACAAGTACAATTTTTATTATGTATGTATAGATTTTCTTTTTTCAAAAGAAATATCGAGTTGCCGAATATTTCGATGATAAAATTTCGAGCGTTGTTCGACGACCCGAAGTCAAATTAGTCAGTGTTATAGCCAAGACATATATTGACTCTCGATTGGTTCGCCGTTCGGAAGGCTCAATATGTTGAAAGCTTCCCTCCCCCCCCCCATGGTGTTCCCCACCGTCCCTTCTGTCCTCCGTCAATCAGCACCTCCACAGTGTACCAGTGCTCGTCATTACAAAACGATTACCTTGATTGAGCCGTGCCTGTTGCGATCGATGACCGTCAGTCCGCGTTTCCCCCGGGTCACGATTGAATCGCAAAATTATCAACGCCCCACAAAACCAACATTAACACGAATAGGCTTCTCTCTCTCTCTCTAGCTCACTCACACACTCTCTCTCTCTCTCTCTCTCTCTCTCTCTCTCTCTCTCTCTGGCTCTTTCTCTTTCTCTCTTTCCAAAGGTAGAAAAATAACAGATTTTCTCACTCGACCGTAATGGAATCCCGTTCCGTGCGCTATCCGATTTCCACGTTAAAGGGTTAATCTGCTTTTCCGAGAGGTTGGAAAAACCCCGTACTCCGAACCGGTGGGGAAGCGGGGGGGGCGGGAAGATGCAATGCTTTCGTTTTTCTCGTCTTTAGGAAAATCGAGAGCTTTTTCCCCGACGGGTGTTAGCTTTTCTACCGGGTCTTCGGACCCCCCTGCCGAGATCCCGAGAACCAAACTGCTTCGGCATTCTCGCGCGGATACAATGCACGTCTTTCAAGCTTTCCTGATCGAATTCCGACGGTCGAGTTGGGCGCGTTGCGCGCGTACCGTCCTCGTAAACCCGGCTGTTCTTCCCCCGTGGTCCACGTTCCATGGCTCCAAAAGTATATTCAAAACTATACACCGTTTGTCGCTTTTTCTTATTATTTTCTATTTATTCTCATACACATATATATGTATATTTTTTTTTTCGTCTGCTCACACCGTTCGTGCAAGTGCATGGCACGTGCATTCATTTCGAACAAAGTCATTCGCTTATCGCAAAATAAGTCGTTCAATTTCCATACACCGTTTTCATTGAAAAGTAAAAAATAGCAAACAAACAAAAAAAAACATAATCATATCACGAATTTCAATTTTCAACGATGTTAAAATAAAAAAAAATTCTATAACAAAGTTGCTCGATCATAAATTTTGATAAAGAAAATGGCGTTAAATATTCGATAAAATGATGAAAAATTATTTTTCATCTCATCCCACATTTTCGTGGACCATTGATCGTTGAAACGATAAGAATCATATACGATTACGCATAATTCAATCGCGTTTATAGCATCGGTCCGTGGCTCCCACCTACCTCGCCCGACGTTAAATCGCAACCCTTTCGCGCACTCGACATTAAATTATCAAGTCAAAACCATCGGGTGGGCCCCCCCGAAGATGATATAAATGCGATTATTATACGGTTCGCGAGAGAGGTGTGTGTCTAACCACGCGGCATCCTCGCGGGTCACCCATTTTCATGCCCTCCCGCTCGACTTTTCTCCGGGTGGCCCCCCCTCGCGCGCGCTCGCGCGGACGATAAGTGTTTGAAATATTGAAAGCTGAAGCGCCGGGAGAAGGTCGCGAAGGGGTGAGAGAAGCGGCAGGCTGCGAAGCAGGAAGGGAGGACACGGTACGCGGGTTACGGGATCCGGTGTGCGCCCCCCCCCCCATCCTCCCCCCACCCTTGCTCTCGGCCCGTATGCGACGGCTGGGCTATAATACCACCATTTATACGGTGTGTGCCGCCGCTGCTGGCCCGGGGATTCTAGATGGCCGAGGTCTCGCGCGCGCGCTGCGCCCTCGAAAACCCGGGCCACTGGTTTTCATATGCACCACCATTTCCACCAGGGCGCTCTCCACCCCGCTGATTGATTGCCCTTTTGTCTTCCAATATATTTCACATCTCAAGCCAGTCTCGCCTTCTCATCGCTCTCTCCGGGTCCGACCCCCCTCCGGGTCAACGGGCTACGCGATATCACCCTCACGAGGGGTGGGGGGAGGCTTTACAAGCCGGGAACGTAATATCCGATGTTCGTCCCGTTATCGCTACGTGACCGACACACGATATCCCCGCCCCCGCGTTGCCAAACGACTATCCACAACACACGATCCTCACATTACGATGAGTCGAATCGTTGAATATTTTTTTTTATCCATGAATTTTGATATATACATAACGTGTCATTTACATTTGCGAATTCTATTTTTGTTTTTTTTTTTTTTTTTTTATGATCGGGTTTGTTGGATTGGAGTTGGCATTTTTTTTTTTTTATTAATTGATGTGATGTCGCGCACTGAGAATTTTCGTCGATGAATGAAATTCGAATTAAAGTTCTGATCATTTTAGTCGACTTTTCGTGCAGAAGATTGTGTGTAGATATATATATATATATATATATATATATGGGTGTGTGCGAATAGTAAGATATTATTGTGTATTACAATTCGCAGCACTCACGAGTGGGGGAAAAAAAAAACGGGAACGGTTGGATGTATGCCAGTCAGTCCGAGGAGACGCGGAAGGTATTGAAATCTCGCATTGGATGGAGAATATTAAAAACCCGACTGGTAATACGCCAGTCATGGGAGAGTTGGGTGACGGGATATCCGGTTGATACACACCGAGACTCCCGACTCGACGGCACACGTTACTCTTATTGCACCGCGTTGTGGAAATAACCAAATCGTATAAATATTCACCATAAATAAATAATTATCAAATATAATCACAAATAAAATTTCGGCTTTTTACAATTACATATATCTAAATTACACGAACGAAAATAAATATTCATTCGAAAATGAATAATATTGTGACGCGAGAATTTGTAAAAGAAAAAAAGAGAGAGAGGACGGTTATGTACAGCAGCATCGGGTACGAAGGTCGGGGCGACCGCAAGTGGAACGACGTGAAATTGTTTCAGGTGCGAAGTTGACGGGTTCTCAACGTGTCCCCCCCCCCGCCCCCGTGCAACGTAAAACTAATAACTCTTCTATGACAAGGAATAAATGGTTGCATCCCGGAATCTCCCATGGTAGCCACAAAACCGTCAACCCGCTGATTGCCACTAAATTGCGAGAGTCCGCCCGGCTCCGCGTGTCGTCCGTCTCACTTTACCCGTGGATCTCTCTCGGGTTCTCGCGAGAGCGTCGAGGGAGTCTCCCGTGCGAAAGAATGGCGAAAGGACATTGGGTTAGCTTGGCAAGATAATCCAACGGTGTCTTTGTTGATCCCTCCCCCAACCTCGGACGGTCTTGGCTTTTCTTATTCCGCTTCTTTTTACAACGTTTTCCATGCCTTTCGTCCGCCACGATCTTCACCTTTCTCCATGTTCCCCGGAATTATACCCACGGCACACCCGGACCGCCGACGCCCCCATTTCCGTCCGGAAAATCGTTTTCGGGAGTTCGAACGAAACAAACGCAAACCGAATTTCAATCGTCGTGCGAATTAAGTTAGTACGTTTTTTTCCGGACTGTCGTACTGGTTCGGTTTTCTTTCTTTTTCTTTTTTTTGCATACCAGAGCCAATTCGATAGACGCAAACGACGTCGACCCTAACTCTATATGCGTCAAGTTCTTGGCTCTCGGGTTGTTCGCGGATCGGCTTATTCGTCCGGTCCCACACAGTCGTCTGTGGGCCATCGTGAACCACGTAAAATATCTTCCAGCCAATCTCCCCGAATGTATCCCTCGCTTCTTCGTCTTCTTTTTTTTTTTTTTCACGTGCCCTTTCGCTTTTCCCATTTCCCGGTGTGCCCCCCCATTCTCCAAACCCCGTGGCAAACTATTCTCTCGGTTTACCGACCACGAGAAATTTCTCGTTATTTTATTTTTTTTTCCCGTCGTCCCGTTCTCAATCCAAACCGGCGACAAATAAAAAGGTAAAAAGTAGTTCAACTGTGTATAGCGAAGGATTTCATAATATAAAAATTCTCGGCAACGAAGCTTTACCGTCTCGTGAAGGTAAAAAAAAATATCTATATATATATATAATATCTCGTGGGAGTAAATACGCGATGATGTGACCACCGGAATGGGGTAGGAGGATCGGCAACGCTGTGGTGGCGTTAATATAAGTTTTTCTCACCGAGTTAAAGGATAATAAGTTCGAGTAACAGGACACGCAGAACGCAATCTGTCGTTGCTTCGTGATTAAACCGAGCTGATGGGCCCCGAACCCCGAACGAAATTCAAGATCGTGGCAATACGCGTGAGCCACTCGTGATTTATTATAATCCACCGTGTTTTACGATTTTTTTCTTTTTATTTTATAATTTTTTATTTCTTCTTCGTCTTTTTTTTTTTTTTTTTTTTTTTCGTTCTACTTCATATTCGACCACTTCGTTGTTGAGACCACATCAAGATATTAATTTTGTTGGGCACTTGAGAGCACGCGATGCGAGAAGGGCTTTTTATTGATTTCCTAGGCGGCGCCGGAGGGTATAAACTCGACTGCCTTCAGTCTTCAACCCTAACCCCCACGACCCCCCCTCCCCCTCCTCCCCTCTCCAACCACCGGCTATGCGGTAAGGTTCAAAGGATTGAGCTGATCTGCTTCTTATCCCATGTGAAAATTCTGACCCGCTAAGAGCCGGATAACAACGAGTTCTCTCCATCAAGGTTCTAGGTCGAGAAGCTGGCTGGGTCCCAACGGTATTGGTAAATCTTCGCTATCCAGCTTTTATCTAGAATACCTGTCTAGAATCTAGCTACGATTTTTCTCCAGACCTTTCATGCTCATATTCGTTTTTTTTTTTCATGCATTTATATCAATATTATATTTATATTAATATAGACAAATTACGAGTACTTGACGGAGTACAAAAAAAATTTTATTGCCATCCGGACAATTTAATTTGACAATTTTGATGTAATTTCGAACGTAATGCCCGACGGATCTACATTCCTCGACGTACGAGACTCAAATTGATTGTAAAATTGGCGAAAATGTTCGTGTCGAGCAGCGTGAAATATTGGAAAATGAATTTTGTCACGCAAATACCGATTGCGGTTTCTCATTATCATTATATGAGGGTCACTGGAAAACCCATGAATTTCCATCGGAAAATGTGAAATATACGAACGGTTTGGTTTGAATTTGCTTTTACGCGAAAATTTTATTTATTTCAATTATCCAAATTGAATTATTATTCATAATCTGTTGCATGAAATTTTGACAGCTGCTTATACCCGTCTGTTTCATCGAAATATGGGTCGCGATTAAAATTAAAGAGTGACGTACGATTGTCCCGTTTCATTGTCTCGAGTGTCATACAATTTTGAATTATACAAATGTCACGAAATTTTTGCCGTCTCACATGTCCATTTTAAATGCAATTCGACCGAAACGATAAGCCAAAATGATTTTCCATTTGATCGCGCAACCATGTTCGTCTCGCAATCCATCACTAACCTTTGCTATATATAATATATAATATATATATACGATCCGGTAAAATGGCCATCGTAAAGGAAGCTCCCGGAACAAAAATTAAATATCTTCGAAACAGCGATAAAATGAAGAAAAACTTTTAGAGCATTGTGCGGTGTGGTTTGTGGCGATCGAGCGAGTCTGGAGTTCGAAGGTCCGAGGTCGAGAGAGAGAGAGAGAGAGAGAGAGAGAGAGAGAGACAGAGAGAGGGTGAGGGTGGATTTGCCGATACCGCGACGAAGAAGTTGCGTGGAGACTGGGAGCAATAAAGACGAGGCCGGCGGTGTTCCCCGCTGACCAACGCCACGGGGTTCGACCCTCCGATCCTTGACCCGTGATCCCCACCCCCCAACGTACTCCCAGCCCCCCTCCTTGCCGCATTGAAAACTTGCATCGATCAACGGATAAGAGAAAAATTGTACGGCACAACGGTGTGTCTCGGATCGCGTGTCACTCGTGTTTAGTACCACCCGTTATAGTCGAATAAAAACGAAAAAAAAAAAAACGAAAAAAAAAAAACGAATTTGCCACGGAATTATCAGGTAGAGACCGTTGCTCCATGGGCGAAGACGTCACGAAAATACTTGGCCCCGTCTTGTAACGCCCTCGAATCTACTCGTTGCAGGTGTCGACGATTCTTCTTCCTTTTTATCGACGTCGTCGATTTGAAGAACTTTTAATACTCGATGGAACGTTGTGTGCTCGCGCACCGAGAGCCAGTTTCCTCGGTGGAATGATGCTGGCTGGGTGGCTGGCTGACTGGCGTAAGCTCGCATCGACCTTCCGAGTGGCGGGGGCTCTCTTTTTCTCTCTCTCTCGCCTCTTTCCGTCCACCCCGTTCGTCCGCAAGCTCCGGAGAACCCCTCGTCGCCCCCGAGCCCCGCATACGCGGCGAATAACGAGAGGTTTATAGAGAAAACTTTGGCTCGTCGAGTCCGTGGATTAGTGGCTCGCCAAAGTATTATTAAGTACCCTACCCTCGGCTACCTCTGCGTCAGCGCGGGAAACCAACGAAATAACGCCCCGCGTGAACCTTTCAACGGGCGAGCGGGGGCCCGCGCGAAATCATACAAGAACCGGCCTAACATCTCCATTATCCTCGCGGCTACGCGAGAACTTTATTCCCGTTGGGAATAACCCGTTTCGACGGTACTTTTTGGCTTTTATAAACTTTTCAAGATTTTACAAGTACGATGAACTTTTTTTTTCGGGGAGGGATTTCACGTGGTTTCCACGGTCCAATGAGTCAAGATTTTACATTTTCATTAATTCGCGGGTACGTGCAATCCGTAAAAGAAACACTTGGTTGGGACAAATTAACACTTGGCTGGAGCACGGGGGTCTTTTGGACCCGGGGTCACGAAAAAAAACTTGCTGCGAGTAACTCATTGATTTTTTTTTTGTTAACTTGGAAAAATTTCTGTATACTCTTTGACACTGCTTTAGAGAAGTGCCACACGTTATTTTGTTCAAATTCAATATTTAGTTTTTTAAAAAAATAGTGTTTGAGGTAAAAAAAAAAGTAAAATTGAAATAGTGACTGTTGGAAAAAAGAAGGTTTCTTTATTCTAAAAAATATCTTGAGAATGTCTTGAATTAGCGTTGATTCTGGTTGGGGTCATTTGAACCCCAGCTAATTTCAGCGAATCCCCAGAGTAGCTTCTCAAAAGAAAAAAAAAGCTAAGAGAACAGGAGAGACATCGAACCCAACGCCGACGTTTCAATAATTATGAAAACACGGAGAAGGCGAAGCACCATCGGGAAACAAACGAAAAAAAAAAAAAAACGCATCCCGTATCCATGCTCTCATTGTTCGCGGAAAAAGTAACGTTGGGACGGTAAAAAAAAATCCGAAAAAAAAAAAACAAGCCCCGACGAAAAGGAAACAAGGAGAGAGTGGCGGAGAAGGAAGTTTCGAGTTGGGAGAAAAGTGCTTCTACACGAAACACACACACACACACACGATCCTTCTCGGAATGTCTACATCCAAGTGGAGTTTCGCACGGAGTGTACGCGTACCTGCCACTTTTTAAGTGCCTTCGATTTTAGCTCTCGTGCGCTTTCTCTCCCATTCCCAACTACCGGCCCGACTCGTCCGCCTCGCGCTCTATATACGTACCACTTGCTTCGTTTCCACATGCTCCTTTTCCATTTTCCGTGAGGCGGTACATCCGGTTGAAAATTGCCCGCCCCCCCCACTTCGAGAGTCCCGAACCTTCGGTCCCCTTCATCTCGCCCGCGCGATTGCCCGAATAAAATGGCAGGCCCATCTTATTTAGTTCTGGCTCTGGGACGCGCCCGAGACTCACATCAGATCGGACTCAATCCACGCCCGAAGCTCGATGGCAACGGGATACATCGCTTCTCGCGAAAAACTCGGGCTCGCTCGTTCGCTTGCCTCGACCGCGGTGATGGACAGAATGCAATATCTATTAGCGCGAAAACCAACCAAGGCGTAAAAAACAATTCGATGGATCTCGATTCGGATAAACAATCAACATCTACAACTTTATATATATATATGTCAAACGGAGGGTAAAAAAAAACGAAATACGATGTTACCACCGAAACGTGGACGGGTTTCAGAGGGCGATGGGGCGAAAAAAAAAAAGAGAAAAACTGTGGTCGATGGAGCCAAGCGAAATAGAATCTGCCAGAGATCACCGGATCAGTCGTTCGTCTCGCATCGGGCGTCGTACGGATCCGGGGCCGGCTATTAAACACGGAAATTCTCCGGGAACGATGAAAAAAAAAAAAAAAAACAAGAAAAAAAAAAGAAAGTCGCAACGTGATCCATAGGATTGGCACGAGGTGACGGCCCATGAAATGAACAAACCTTCCCTCGGCCCCTCGGGTGACCACGAGCCTCGTATATACGTTCGAACCGTACATCGTGAACCATTCTCGTCCCTTGAGCAGTCGGTCCGCGGCAATCCGTCGAGCGTTTCGTCCGGGTTCGCAGTCGGAGTCTCGGCGACAGTCATCTCGTTCCCCTCGGTCCCGTTTATATATATATATATATATATATATATATATATATATATATATATATATATCCATATATCTATATAGAAGTGGACAACGTCCGGCCAGCATGCAGCACCGTTGGCCAAGATGCCATATATATACAATATATACAATATATATATATATATATCTATATAGATAGATAGATCTTCTCTTCCACTCTAATTCGCTTCATCTTTCCTATCCTCGAGCAGTGACATCTACTTGCCAGGCATTGGATACAGCAGACGCCCTTCAACGTCCGTTGAAAATGCCATTTACAAAGAGTACGTCTGACGCGTTTCTCGGCGCAGCTACCTCCGGAGCTACATATACATATATATCCCCACCCACCCAGCTCTCCATATCCGTATATATACTTTTTGCTACAGCTTCTTTACATCCAGCCGATGGTCTGTGCGCACGATCAAACCGATATATATACATATATATATATATACATATATATACATGTTTTTTTTTTTTCAAATCTTTTTTCGCTTCTTTTCCGAAGCAACTGCCAGGGATTTTATAACGCCCGAAGACAAGCAATTTCGAGTTACGGGGACGATAAAATGCGCCGTGCCAATGCGATTGGTACGGCGCAAGCGGGGGGGAGGAAAAAAAGTCCTCACTCGGTCTCTCGTTCCGCGAGATTTTTACAAGCTCCGTGCTTCCACGGATCACGAAGGGACCTGGAGGGAGGAGGGGGGACCGGGGGGAGAGGGGATGAAGAGTGGGACATAGTTGAAATGATTCTACGATCGCTGGAGGAACGTAAAACGAAACAGTGATAAAAATATATCCGGAAAATGTATGAGCTACGTGGAAAATTAACGCAAACGATTTCGCTCGTGAACTGCGACTGCAAATAGAAAAAAAATGTTATTCATAGTCGACGTTACAAAGACAACTGCGTGAAAACTTGAATTTAAAAATTTTTTAAAAAAATTTTTTTTTTTTTAACTCACAATTTCACGAACGTGTGAAGTGTTACATGTAAACGTGTGATCGGAGAGGGCTCGCCCGGCTCGCACCCGCGCGACTCGGTACGTGATTGAGCGAAATCGAGGTCGGCAGAGTCGATATATCGTCGCTGAAGGGTAGAGGAACCCACCCCGCTCCGATGCCGAGCAAACGCGTTTAACATGTCTCAGTTGATCGGGCACGTATGCTCTCGTGATTCACGGACAAAGTTCCGAGTTAAATTTTTGCGAACGAGCAGAGAGAGAGAGAGAAAGAGAGAGACAGAGAAAACGGGGACGAGTGAAATCGATGCGGCGTTCGAGTTCGGTGAATTACACACACACACACGTTCGTGGGTACAGTTCTCATAGCTGATTCGGCAACTATCTTTCGTTATCGACAACCGAACGATTTTCCAAATTCTCCGTTCGTCCTCCCTCTCGTTTTCCCCGGTGCCATTAGAATTTAACGCGCACCACCATTCCCAACGTCAGAGTCCGCCACCGGACCGGTCCTATTGCCGGGATTCCCGGTGGTCGCGGGAAGCTGCAATTCCCTAATCGAAGAGTTAATTAGCACGAGAACCGCCTCGTCGTCCGGCCGCCCGCACGCACGCGCCAATCGTTTTGCGTTCGAATCGTCCGGAGTAATTTGCTCCGGGGTATAGGATACATAACGCATTACGGAATTCCATACCCTATATGCTATCTCATGATTCGGTTGTGCGTTGTTGTACATACGCCACGATTGTTTGCCACGAAACTCTCGCAGCGGCGGGACTCCATTTCGTCCGGACCAACGTCGACTCGAGCAAGAAAATGGTGACTCCGACTGTGGCCTCCGAATTATCTTCCACCCTGGTTCAACTCTCGCAACGTTTTTTCCCGAGTTTCCGCTACCAACTTCGCATTTCCAACTACAATATTT
Organism: Diplazon laetatorius; assembly: GCA_963662125.1. Lineage (NCBI taxonomy): Eukaryota > Metazoa > Arthropoda > Insecta > Hymenoptera > Ichneumonidae > Diplazon > Diplazon laetatorius. Next base: position 347,222 of record OY759154.1, on the reverse strand, counting down.
CTCTCTCCGTCTCTCTCTTGCACCAACATCCCATTTTGTTCGTATTAAATCCACGGTTCAACCGTTGAGGAGCAAAAGATTTTACCGAAATGCAATTACAGTTTGTTCGCTCGTGTCTCTCTCCGTCGTACTTTTGCATCGGCGTTTTTCCGGTCCTTTCAATCGATTCGCTATTACCGAGCCAGCCAAAAAACGACTGCGTTTTTTCTTTGTCAGCGTGGTTGGATACAATTTGTTTCATACATATATGTATACACATATTATTGCTTTTTTTTTTCATTTTTCGTTTGTTATTCGCCATCGAAAGCGAAGCATCAACGTCTATCGGCATCGCTCGAAATCGTTCTGCGCTTTTGCCACGCGAGGAGCAACGATTTTGGCAAACTACCAGCTCCACATCTTTTGCCGCGAATCTCGGGTCAAAGTGCGCTTCTTACTCACTCTCGGGGAAAAAAATAGCAAAAAACGAAAAAAAAAAAAAAAATACTCCACGGAATCAGACCTTACGCGGTCGTAGACCCCGATACGGTCTGTGCGCTTGAGCGCGGGGGGATAGCAGCGAACGCTCTTTGGGGAAACGGAGTTTGATAAATAAGCAAGGACATGAAATGTAAAATATGCAAAAAGCGAGAAACGAAGAGAGCGCGAGCAAGAGAGAGAGAGAGAGTGAGAGAAAGAGGGTCGTTGGAAAAATGAGCGGAAAAAACGGGACGACAATGTATTCAGCATAATCATCCGGTCTGATGTTGAATTTCCGCAAACATAAACCCCCGTTCGTTCCGCGGCTGTTTCGTTTTCACGTCACAGCTCTGACTTTTTGTTTTTTGTTTAATGTCTCCCGCGACTTGTTGGAAAGCGCGCGCGGGGGGGACGAACATCGGACTAAATTTCACAGCTCGGTTTCTCACAGCCTTTTTCGCTTGATCCGTCGGAATGAAGATGTCGTTGGACGCGAGTCAAGTCGTCTCGTTGAGCGTTTTTGAGTAGGTACGAATCAACGGGCGTCGCTGGGTTTTCACGTTGTGTAACGATGTCCCCGAGGCCAAGCCCAAGCCAAGATGTGTCTAGAGTACCCAATTCACCCGAGTGCCACTTTCGAGATACGCGCATGTCTTCACCATGAATGAGAATCCCACCGAGAGATGTGCGGTGCGATCTCTGTGTGTGTGTGTGTGTTTCTCTCTTCCCTCTCGAGAACTAAGAGAATGAAAGAAAGTGTCGGGGCCTCTCGAAAAAGTGCATTGTGTCCGGATTCGGTTATTCGGGCTCGTCCACTCTCGAGTGGACCACCTTCCCCGGTCTCGAGTTTCTTTCGATTGTTTTTCTTCACGTTTTTTTCCTCGGCAATGACGAAAAGTTTCTCTCGTTTCACCCGTTCGAAAGTGGAAAATTGCGGCTACGATGCATGGGGGTCTTCGGGCTCGAGTGTGAATCACGGTCGTGAAGAAACAAGAAAGAAAACGACGTTGGCAGTGAAAAAGGAAGTGAACCGAAAGAAAAAAAGAAAAAAAAAGACACGAAGAAAGAAAGAAGAGACGTAAGACGGAAGGTTCATCGATGGTCGGACGAAAGACGTGAAGATAGCCGTTGGTGGAGTTTGAGTAGTCGAGTGGTACGGCTGTCGGTGGCCCGATGTGATTTTCCCATGAGAGTTCGGCGATGGCGTGACCGTCGTATCCCGGTGTCCGCGATCTTCCCCCGGGACCGTGAACGGAAACTGGGGCGGACGAGGGACGCCGGTAGGCACTGGAAATCGTAGCTCGAGCGACCTCGATTACGCGTGTCCACGACGATTCGATACATATGCGAATGGACGAGGGAAGATTGACGGGCGGGGAAACCGTTTTCGACCTTTTTCACACGATTTCCGAACTTCCGGCAATGAGAACCCGACGCCACGTTGCACATCGAATTGGGAAAGAAAAATTTCCAAAGTTGGTCGAATTGCATAGGGGGTTGGATGCATTCGTGTGGAAAAGTGTGAAAATACGCGAGAAAACGAGGTGATGTTCGATGATCGCGACAATGTAGGTTCGCAGATGCGACATATTTGGGCCACAGACTGTTGCGTTCGAAAAAAAGAAAAAAATGAAAAAAAAAAAAAAAAAAAAAAAAAACAACTAACGTGACACACAAGGAAATATTTTTTTCTCTTCTCTTCATTGTATTCTCGTTCGTCTCGCAAGCGTGCGCATTTTCGAGGGTGTCTATGATCCCGCAAGTATGGGGAAAAAAACCACGATGATTGTTTCACGAGACCAAACGTGATGGACAAAGCGAGGAGTCAATAGAAACGAGGAAAGTAGGTATCGATTGTCACTCGAACGTTGAAGAAGGGTCCAAACTCGACTCAGCGGCGGAACAGTGAAAATTTACCGTCCGAATGAAGAGTTTCCCGTTCCCGATTTCCGGCAGCGGTGAGAGCAAAGACCGAAGGATTTTCAAAGTAGTCGACTCCCCGGGTTTTTCGGTGAAAGTGTTCCGCGAGGAATTCCACGCGGAGAAGCGAGACGCGGTTGTGCACGGCGAAGAATAACGCACGGGTAAGGTCGGAGATTCGACGTTGGGGGGCGGTAGTGACCGGGGATAAAGACAGAAATGTGGAAATAGAGTGGAAGCAACGGCGGAGCAGGAGCACCGGTGGAAAAGCTCGTGGCACTACGAGAGGCGGAATAAAGCGACGATGGAGGCAGTGGCGGATGGTACAGCCACCTACACCGTTACGTGGGTCGAGGGGAAAGCCCAGGGGCTGGGTGTGGGGTGTGGGGGGGCCGTGGCTCGAGCTTCGGGTTGGAACTCGAGCTGGCGATGGAGACCCCGGCTGGGTAAGAGGGAACGAAGGCAGCGAGAGAATTAGTGAACGGGAAAGAGAGTGGCTTGCGGCGACGGCCGCGCCGGCCACCGTCGGAGCTTTCACGATAGAGATAGGGTCCGAGGCGACAGCCACGAAGGATAGCTCGCTCGTGTTTGCCATCCTCCAAACAACCTCCAGACATTTTTACCAATTTACTCCTTGCCGGACAGCCCGGCCGTGGCTGCTGGCCCTCTCTCGGTCTCTTCTCCATCCGCAAACCCGACGCAACTATATCTTTTCTCAACGTCTACGTTTTTTCCGTGTACCACCGATCCAACTGCATCGTCGACCGACCCCATTCAACATCCCACCTGCACGATACGTTGTACGCAATCCTCATTTCCCGTTCCGCCAACTCTATATCACGGTTGTTTGTTCCATCGTATTCTTTTTTTTCTTTTTTCTTTCATTTTCGTCGTCGCACATCGCGAGTCCGAACATCGAACCACACACGTGTCCACGAAATTTTTTAATCCATCAACGGCCATCTGGAACGGTCGACATCATATCTCCCGTCATTACTTTGTTCAATGTCACTCTCGCGATTTTACGATTGTTTGTTCGTTTGTTTTTTATTGCCATCGGGAAATTTGCGTTTCAGGCTGGGCGATGAAACCGATTGTCCGGAGAACCCTGGGCACCCTCTACCAGGCAGCAGCCTTCTCGTTCCGTCTGATACGGCAGTCGTCGTATATTCCGAGCCACGATGGCAGGGGCCGAGATCGTTATTATCGAGGGGTAGATTTCATCGTGAATATTTATGAGGCCGGTTTTTAGCCCGGTTGATGCGAATTTTGCGAGCGTGCTGTCGGAACACCCCGACCGGGGGCCCGTGGTCCCTCTTCCTTCACCTTTTTCTGCTCCCCTGCGTTCGCAAAGAAAGGCTCGCTCTCTGTCTCTCTCTCTCCTTTCCGTTCTAACCTCGACAGCGAAGGGACAGACGCGCCGGAAGAGCCACGCAACGCGAGCTGCTTGCCACCCTCGTTCGCGATATCAACGATGAGTTCGTAACCCTCGCCGAAAAAATAAATAAGATAAGAGAAACCTCGAAAATAAACTTTTCGGTGTAATAACTTTACCCAGATAAATCGTGAATAACGACGAGCCAGTCTGCCCCATAACTCACTCCTCAACGATGAAATATCAACACCTCTCGTCGAATATATCAAAATATATTAGATACACGATTTGGTGTTACAAATGAGTTATTGAAATTCGCACGAATAAGATCGCACGATTATAATTATTTTCCTCGGAAGAAACCGAGGCATCGAATGAAAATTCATTTGGACAAATGGAAATTCACGTGATATCGCGTGTTCCGAAAGACTCGAGAAGATGGGAAGCGAAAGATGAGAGAAAGAAGCCGAGTCTCATGGGCATCGGTCCACGAGAATGCGGAATCGCCGGGGTTCGTCTTCACAGAAGAGCGAATAACGGTTCGTCCCGACATCGCGGATAGTTCCTTCCGGCGAGCTTTCGCATTTCTCTCTCTCTCTCTCTCTCTCTCTCTCTCTCTCTCTTGATGAAAACTGTGTACACACCGGACTAGCCATCCGAAGACCGCGGGCACGGTCCGGTTTGACTAGTCTCGGCCAACCGGAATTCGCTGATGCGTTTTCGCAGTTGCGGTAGCTTTTGAGCGTTGTCCTATATACGTAGTTTGAGCAACGATCCCGACCGTGTTTTCGCAGCTTCAAGATTGAAAACGTCGGGGATATCATGGTCGACGAAATTTCAGAAAAGCGAACCGTTTGCACGGGTTCCGCCGGATGCATATTCGGATCGATGCACCGACGACACGCAAGACCGACGAAAATGACGAAATTTTCATTCGTCCCGGTCCCGGGAAACGGCCGAGTGATATAACGGGGAGTGGAAATTTTTGCGAGCTCGACGGTAAAACGAGACGCAAGAAAGACAGTGGTAACGGTCGTGATCTAGGTATATAAAACGCCGTTCGTAATCGCCGCTTGCCGGACCGTGAACGGCTTTCTTTACCTTCTTTCATTAAAGAAAGCCTACTTACCTCGAGGTAAGAAGGAATACCTTTTTACCCACGAATTATCACGTTCTAACCGACCCCAATTGAGCCTCGAATAACAATTATTGTCAATCCATGGAAATGTTTTGAGCATGAAAAAAAAAAAAAAATTAAGTCAATGTATAAAATATCGGTCTACAATTTTTATATAAAAATTCTCATTTTGTTCCACTCGGGAATGAGGTAAGTTGACGGTCTCAGCCAAGTCAAAGGAGTAACTGTAGAACCGAAAACGCTTCCCAGCAATCTGATGTCCGTAGGTAAAGCGATATATGCTCGAGCGAATTCCGCACAGACCGAGTTTGCGACATGAATGTTCGAATCCGAGCTTCGAAGCTCGAGGGATCCCTTGAAAGGCGACACTATCACACAAAACCATCAGTCTGCAATATATGAACATTGAAATTTTCGTCGTTATCATGGAAATAAATATTTCACGAGATATTTTTACGAATTCTCTCGATCGGTCGTCAGCTCGTCTGCCGGAGGGTCATCTTATTACACGATAGACCGATAGCAAAAAAAAAAAGAAAAAAGAAAAAAAGCTCGCTCTTTCGTTAATGCGTTGGCGTAACTCGTCAGTGGGGAAAATGCTCGCGCCACTTTAATGGGCCCCGCGGACTAACTGAAAAGCGTCGTTGAAGCTCCGCACCGATAAACGTATCGTACGAATCCAATCATTTCGAAACCGTGCTCGGTCGAACGTTCACCAGTGCGAAGTGCCCGTTGTGCGCAGCCTCGCTGTGTGCATGTGCACACGTCCCCCCCGTGTGTTTCCGTGCGAGTCTATTTTTTTAACCTTTTTTTTTTTGTTTTGTTTCTGTATCGGTTGTTTTTTTTTATTCTTTATTTTTTTTTCGTTATTTATCAGGCAGCCCGGATGGCGAGTTTCGATCGCCATCCTCGCCGGCCATTTATACCCATTTCCGTGGGATTTTGTTTTCGATCACCTTTCTATTTATTCACGGTGTCACGCTACCCACCGATAAATCAACCTCGGGTTTGGGCGTCGAACGCTGTGCGGTATATTCTACGTTCCCTCCCGTTCGTTCCACCCCCCACACGGCCTTCGCGTTTCTCTCCGCGTTGACCGTTCCATCCCTGGTCGCCCCACAGTCCCACAGACGAGAAAACCTCCCCTCGCGAGAACTCGACCATACATCTCTGCCCCCTCCATCGATCCGTACCGAAACATATTCCAACGTTCGGAGAACCACATTTCAATTATTACCACACTTGACATCGCGACTGTACATTTTTATTGCAACCCTATGCGCTCTATCTACCAGTCGATAAAACTACCCCTACCTACCCACCCCGGCAGTTTCTCCCCTCGCAACGTTGCGTATATTGTAAATGCAGATATTATGACGCGTTAACGAGTGAAGGGTGCTCATTTTCATTCACATATCGCACATAGTTATATACGTGTGTATTCGCACAAACACACGGTGATGAGGGTTGACCCTGCATGAGTGGGACGGACGGGGAGAATGTATTTGCAACTTTTGCCGGAACTGCACTTGCTCGAGGCTGCGAGCATGGAAAGCTCCGCACGCTTCGTGTAACTACGTATTCGATCATGAAAAATAAAGGAGATGGGAACGGTGGGTGGGTGGGGGGGGGGTTAGAAATGGCTCGGGGAAGGCGGAGGACCGAGCTCGCGAACGTGCTGGCTTGGCCATTCGCCAAATGGCCTATACGTTTCCAACAACCTATCTGCTTACTCGCGTACCACGTACCAGCAGCCGCAGCAGCAGCAGCAGCGGTGCCTCTTGCACGAGGTTGTTCGCACCTGTGTGTACCCCCGACGTGGAAAATACATGGAAAGTCGATAGCGTATATTTGTGCTGGATAGCTGCCTCGACATCGACGAGCATTGACGAATGATGATATGAACACGCCCGTGTTTGATTTGGTCGAAAGCTGCACTTCTATTTGGGACCTTGGAACTAACACAATTGTACGAATATATATGCGAGTGTGTGTGGGTATTGGAACACGATATTGGATGTACATTTTTCGATAAAATCCAACTGTTTTTTCACCCTATTGATTTTCATAAAAGTAATATTCCAGTACTTTAATATTACCGAACGTGGATGCGACTTGAAAAATAAATAAATTGTTGCGGTGTACTTTGAAGATTTTGCTCATAACCGCCGTTAGAACTGGGATCGGAAACGTTGTCTGTAAGCCGACCAAAAAAGCAAATTAATCAGAGGAACGCGGTACGGTTGGGTTGGGGAATGATGGTCGCGAACCAACCGCGGAAGCTATATGTGCGCCCGCAAGCACACGCGATAATTAATAACTGTCCCCCCGTTCTGAGTGTGCTGCGAGCGAGAGTTTGCGAGCAACAGCGAGAGTCGGAGAGAGATGGAGAAATCTCGTTTGCCTCTTCTATTTATACGACAAATACACGTGAAAGCGTGGAGCGGTCGCGAGCGAAGGAGAGCGAAGGCGGATCCGGGTGACCGGCAAGATACACGCGCCGAGATTACCAATTCGTTGCCAACCAACTACCGGTTCATTCGGCGAGGGTCCCTCAAAAAAGAGATCGGAAAAGCTCGGACGGAATAGCCCGTGTGTCTCGAAAACACACGAAAAGCTTGCTCGTCGAACGAGCTTTAATGTCCATACGAGTGTGCATGCTCGTTGATTAATTGGTAAAAAATTAAAACGAACTGGGAAAAAAAAAGAAAATAAATTGACGAAAAATTCGGACAAAACTAATTGTTCGATCTTATTATAAAATCAGGATTCATCGTCAAACCAACTCCTACTTGAATTTACATTCTTTTACATTTTTCTCTCTTTTCTTTTCGTTTTTTCGCAAGCTCGAGACGTTGCAGTTCAATCGTGGGACAAAAAGCACCGAGAACCAAGAAGCAATGCAAACGCCAGACGGAGTGAAAAAAAAAGTGTCGTAATCGTCGTGACGAACGGTTAAATACGTACCCGTAGAAATAAAAGTCACGCAAAAACCACGAAACCCGTCCGGAAATATAAATCAGTTTTTTGCGATTTATTTTTCAACGTTTTTTTTTTTTAATTTTATTTTTATTTTTTACTCCGTGGCTACTCGAGTGTGAAATTGAGTCATTTTCAGACCCACGAGCTGTCGAGCTTGCGGACCATGACCGATAAAAAACAAAAAAAAAATGAAGTTTTATTTGGTCACGGTTACGTAACGTTGCAATGTGATTACAGAAGCCGCGAAACAACCGAAATGCTTCATTTTTTTTTTTTTTTTCACAACCGATATCACCCCGGCAAAATAATCCAATCAGTTCAGATCCATTTCAAACGAATTTTTTGTCGTTCTCTACTTTCCCGTATGGTCCGAAATTCGATCATCATGAACGTCAAATTAGTAAAATTCACGTGCGGTGAATAATTGAAAGAAAACAAATAATAATAATAATAATAATCATATATTTTCCAACTCCGACCGGGCTTGATTTATTCCGACGTGTATTGAGAGTGCGAAAAGTTCGGAAAAATTAGAGAGGATGAAGGGCGGACGTGAAAAAAAAAAAAAAAAAAACAGAAAATAAAAAAAAATATATTTTAAAAAAACAGGAACAACAACTTTCGGTCGGCTTTCTCGGCAAATTGACTTATGGTAAAATGCGCATGGCTTTACCCCGTAGTTACCTGAAAAAAACGGGACGAGCGAAAGGGGAAAGAGCCAGTTGGAAAACACGATCTATATATATATATATTATATAGCGCTACAGCGAAAATATATGGCGAAAGGAATCACCGTGCACCGAGGGGTGGGTCTTAGAATAACAGCACTGGGAGAGCGCGAGAGAGATGGAAATGGAGAAAAAGACCGAGTCCGAGAGAGAGAGAGAGAGAGAGAGAGAGAGAGAGAGAGACAGAGACTGAGGCTGGTTAACCCGAGAGTTTGCTCTTGAGCGTTTTCTCATAAAGCTCGAGAGTGAGAGAGAGAGAGAGAGAGGGCGCGGGGGAGAGAAGGTTTCCAACGAGCGAAGCGGCTCGAGGACTTTGAATTACTCGTTTCTCGAGATGGCGGCGAAGGGGGTGGGCGAAGGGGGCAAGAAACCAGTTGATGAGAACAAAAAAGGCGCGCAAGCCAGTAGCTAAAGAGGTTTATGGATGGATGAATGGGAAAAGTGAATACGAATAGATGTACAAGCCGGGGGGAAAAGTGAGAGAGAGAGGGAGAGGGAGAGGGAGAGGGAGACGTGTTGGTACAGCGGTCGGTCGGTTTGAGCGGTTAAGTCGACGCCAACTGCGCGACCGGTTCGCCCTCGATATGAGCTTCGACACGCGATCCCCGACGGCAACCAAACAAGCCGGGAAGAGGGTGAGAGGGGGGTGGGGGGGGGGGGGGCGAGGAGAGCAAAGGCTTCGCCGACGGCCTCGCGTGTCAAGCCCGCGAGGTTTCGCGTTATTACAACCGGTGAGTACCTAGGTGCACCGTCACACACACACACAGCCGAGCTCTCGAGCCCATCGAGTCCGGGCCATTGTATAAAAACGCCACTTTTATTGTGTTTCTCGCCGTAAAAAAGGTAGAGCTACCCCGAGATACCAGCGCCAATCGAGTCACAGTTCTTTGCCAGACACACACGCTCCCGTTCACCATCTTCGTATTTTATTCTTTCACCCTCTCACCCTCATCGCCTCTCAACCCCCAAAGAATTTTTTTTCAATAACCGCTGATTCCACTGGATCAACCATCTTTCAATGTTACTACCATCACCATCCGGTGCACACCTACGATAGTCACGACACGGCGGGCTCGACATTCAGAAAAATCAAAGCTTCGGAAACGCAAAAAATGAAAAAAAAAACATTGATGAAAGATCCTGCTGCACGCGTCATCGGGGAAATGAAAAAAAAAGGGAGGCATCGGGGTACAAACGAACGAATGAGAGACACAAATCCGAAAGAAAGTGGAAAAGGCACGGTGGAGGAAGATGGAAAAAAAAAAAGTTACGCGGAAAATTGCGACGAGGAGAGGGGATCAGAGACGGGTGAGAAAAAAGGGAGTGAAACGAGAGGGTGCCGGTGGAAAAGGTGGACGACGGGCGAGGGAGCGATCGAAGAGGCCGGTTTCACGAGACCCACCCCTCGGGAGTTCGGAGAAATGCGGGCGGGATAAACGTGTGCGAGACCGGACGAAAAGATAAGGGAAGGTTGCGAATGTTCCACCCGTGGAGTTCGGATGGTGCGAAGGGAGGCAAGGAGAGAGGAGTTTAGTCTCGGGGGCATCGACTACAGGAGACAAGGAAACGTCGTAATGGCGGATACCACGGAAATACAAGGAGCAGGGGTAAAATCGGCAAACAGTGTGTTGTCGTTCTCTCAGTGACGAGAGTTCTTCGTCCCACATACTTCTATATCTGTATATTTATTTACCCAACTTTCTATCGAATATCATTCACGAACGGATTCTTAAGCTCTCCGCCACGTATCGTCTTTTATGAGTTTCCACTTTTCCTTTTTTTTTCTTCTTATTCTCTTCACATCGTCCGAGCGATAAAACAAAAGCCCTCGATTCTCGAAATCCGTCTTTGCAACTTTGGGAGGGAAACGTCTTCGGGTTCTTCGTTGTATCGTTGAAACGTCAGTGACCCGGAGACCGGGGTCAGTCGGACCAACATTTTACCAACGATTTTCGTAATTTTCATTTATTTACTATTATAATTATTATTATTATGATTATCATTATTATTTTATATTGATGGGGTAATTTATTTTCAATTGAATCGGATAAATAAATTTATATATTTTAATTTCGAAATATTTCGTATTATTGATATGGGAATAAATTTTTAAAAGTTAACAAAAAGACCGCCGATAGTGAATTCCGAACTCTGTTATCGAGCCCGTGGAATCGTTCGTATACATCGACCGATTTTCACGATCGTGATAGAAGAAAAAAAAGTTGATTACAATCCATTGTTCCAATGTTGTTTTCGAAGTGGCGAGACTGATTGGCGGAGTCCCCCAACTTTCTTAGCCTTCGGCCACGACTTTCCGGTTATTTATTTATCAGCCGAAACATTTATCCGCAAAGTTGTTGTCGAACGTTAAACTCGTGTCGCACGTGAAAGAGGCGAAAAGCACGAATCGAAGATTGGCCGGTAGTAGTGCAACAACGTATTACGTTCGACATTACAGCCGGATTCCCGTTAGCTCCGACTTTGCGCCCGGGGTGCCCGAGGTACCGCGTGTATCTGCCTTCGAAGTAGCTCGAAACCCGACGCCCCCCCGTCGCGAGCCTTCAGCGGGGTCAACCGCATTTCCCCACGCGTTCCGAGCAGACCCGGGGAAAATGGCACACGTGAGCTTCACCGACTTTGGGGGTTCCGTCTGGTTCTTCGCGGGAAAATTAGAAGATTTTCATGATTTTATTTTTCAGCCACGTTAACACGTTAACAGTTCATAAACAAAGGGTTCAGCGAAATTTTAACTTTTCAAATAACGTCCTCGATTTTTTCCTAATTTTTGAAATCTCAAAAATAACTTTTAGTATTAATCGACGAAACTATTTTAAGAATTAAAATTTCGCCTGAACTATTCGTTCATGAACTATGTTTCTAATTATATCAACGAAGTCATTTCGGTTTTTCCATTAATAAAAAGGGCCTCGGCACAACGTGCAATATTTTCCTCAAAATTGATTTTTTTTTAAATTAATAAATCCATACAAATACTTAAATAGGTGACGCAGTTAATACTGAATAGTGTATCCTAATAAAATTATGTTAACATAGCTAAAAAAAAAAATCATGAAAATCCGTTAATTTTTCCACAAACAACTAGATACAACCCCTTTAACGAAGCAAACACGTACGCGCGCGACAGGACGAAATGTGTGGCTTCCGCAAAGTGTGTGTGTGTGGATGAGTGGGTGGTTGGGTGGGTGCGAACAACGACGGACACGCACACTCCTGGCAATAGCTAATATACCAAGCTCGGGTTATACGCCCCATGTACACCCCTCTAATAATCGTGATATAACGTCTCGAAGGTAAACCCTCACCTGCCACCTCCCCCCCCCCCGCCCTCTTCCCCCTCACCTTTCACGTATTATTAATGTTATTATTGTCGACAATCTGGAAAAGCCTTGGTCGCCTAACGTAGTTATAACTACCGGGCAGAACTCGCGAATGCTTCGAACGACAATTATCAGATACGATTCCGAGACTCGAGCGGACTGCTCACACGATTTCGTGCCACACGACGTAACTCGCCTTTCTTTTTCTTTCCATTTTTTTTTTCAACCCTTGTGTTTCGTGCACCGAACGGGGTCTTCCCTCGATGATTGATTAACACGACGATTAACATTTCTCGAAAAATTTTCATTCTACGAATTGACAGCCCGGAGAACTCGCGAAGTTAATTAATTTGTTTCTTCTTTTTTTTCATCCATTTTTCACCATTTTCATCGCATAGATATTTATCTGGAGATTACGAATATGAGATTTTTATCCGAACGAAATTATGAATTTTTCCCGAAGCGAATAAACCGTGCGACGTTCGAACAAAAAAAATAAGTTCGACGTATGGAAAGTTTTCGCCTCATATATTTCTACAATTACTTTCTTCTTTTTCTCACAATTTTTCTCATTAACTGCGAAATTGAAAGAACGAAACTCGAACACTCGGTCATGCGGTCAACTTTTTCTTCGATTTTCTTCAATCGTGCATTTTTTTTGTTTTTTTTTTTCTGATTAAAACGAAGAGTGAAAAGAGTAAAGAGCTCGCACGTATGATCACACGGTCACGGAATGGTGCACCCACACACACACACACACAAGCGCGCGCTCGCTCGAGAACGCTCTTGAGGGCACACGTGCAATTGGCTTGGCCGAGGATTTAGTTAGGGAAAGGTTCTGCCGCGCCGGTACGTTTAATTGGGATCGTGAATCCTCCCCCGAGAGAGAGAGAGAGAAGGGACGCGTCGAGTGGACGTATTCCAAAGGTCCACCGTATGTACAAAAGTCCGAGTACGGAGCGGACTCTTGTGGCTTACCGACGAAAAAAAAAAAAAAAGTAAAAGCACCAAAAAAAGAAAAAAAAATAGCAATGAGGGAAAAAAAACCAAGACGAAGAAGCGAGATAAAAAAAAAAAAAATAAAGGTTCGGCACTCGATGGTTACGACGGACGAACCCATCTCGCCTTCTCACGTTTGTAAATGGACAGTGTGTGTGAGTTCGATGGGCACGTCGGTAGGGGGGAGAGAATTTTTATCGAGCCCCCGTGTGGCCATTACCCCAACCCCCTCGCTTGACCGAACGGGCGGAGAGGGAACGACTCCCTCTCGCATGGGTCGAGACGATTTTACCCGTGGGGACCGCCGCCGCCCCCAACGTCTTCGGGGCTTTATTCAAGTTTTCGCGGTGGCCTCTCTCGTGCGGTCGAATTTTCGTGGGGGACGTATAAGATGAGCTTGTGGAATTTTCGTGGTGGACCGGAGTCACGTACCGGACGCGCACGATGCGAGAGCGCGTTACGGAGGACGTAATCCGGACGGGGGACGGGAGAGAGAGGCTGCTTGTGTGTCGTGGACCGTTGGAGAACCGGGACACCACGGACGCAGCGACGACCCCCCGAGCCGGTGTCTCACGGGGCTCGAAAATGATTGTGCGGAAAATGCGGGAGGGAACGCGCAATGAGATGCTGTCACGCGGTCGGTGAGAATAATAGCGAGTGGGTACGGAAGGCTACACAAAGTATGCATTGTACGAGAACCAGGTACATTAAGGTTTCCAGAATGCCCACCGCGATGAAGAGGAAAAAGTAGTGAAAGGGGGGGTGATTTTCCGAGTTCTTATCGGCATTCGAGGTGGGAATCGGCCTCTAACCTTCGCAGTTCCGGTCCCCGTTACAAAGTGTTCACCGTGCGCGGTTGTCGTTTCACACTCTCTTTCTCCCGTACACGCGAAAATGCATTCGCGCATGCGCAACACCGAGTTCCATCGTGAAAAAGGGAACAAACGAAAAAAAAAAAAGTCGATGCGATGATAAAACAAAAGTAAACGCATTGTTTAAGTTGACGATAAACTCATTGAGGGTGGGAGAAGGGGGTAACGTTGCCGAGACAATGTAGATGGGGCTGTTGAGATAGCGGAGCGGAGAAGGGTTCTCCTCGCTCGACCCGACGAGGATGACGGAATGGGGATGGAACATCGGCCAACGTTAACCGCGACCTCACTCGCACGCGCGCGCACGAACGTTCGCTAAATTCTAAAAGTAATTTCTACCCGTTTCTATCTCTATCTCTCTCTCTCTCACTCTCTCTTTTTCCAACGTGTGTGACACTATCGATAAGAACAAATTTTCGGCATCGACGAGACCGAATTGAAACTCGTTCGAATTATCGATAATATTCACTTTGAATATTACATTTCTCGTTTCGGTCTAACGACGAGCGATATATATTTCTGTGACGCAGAAATTAACCCGGTGAGAGATTTCAATTTGTCGAGTGCGAGGTTTTGATAATGCCGGCTAAAGCGCCCGTCGTGCATGCCACATCGTTTCGTTCTCTATTCTCATGGCACCGGATTCCCCTCCCGATGACCCAGATCCCCGCGGTGACGATCACGATGATTCGTCGTTAAAATTATTTCGCAGCGTGGAAAAACCGATTTTTCTTCCGTTTTATAATTATTCTGTATTTTTATTATTTTTCATTGTGCATCGCTATATATTTTATGATTCATTCAAAGTTTACATTTCAATTTATATACAATATACAATTCTTTTTTTTTATGTAGTTCGTATATATTTAATCCCAAACGAATGACAATACCTCGAAAATTGATTAAAAATCTAACGATTAAAAAATTATGGTCAATCTTTACTTTTTTTTTTTTGAGAATCTGATCCAAAAACAATTATCATGAAAAATCGTCGATCGGGCCCATCGACCATAATGCCATGAAATTACGAAAAAATCGAGTTCGAACGTTCGAAATCTGACAAGTGGAACGGAGACAGTGAGAAATTTTCCACGTGACTATACGTTAATCAGGACATTCGAGTTGAAGCGCATGTCTGACGAGAATCAGAGAGCCGCCTACCACCCCTTCGACCCCCCAATCCCACCCCTTTCGAAACACCGAACTGCACTTTGGGGCTTCATAAATTTTGGCTCTTGCTCAGTTACTGTGCCCGGCACTCTCGAATTTCGATAGGTTCGCGATATTAATGCGATACCGTTGGTACCCACCGGGACCACGCTAGGGCCAGTCCGCGTTTCGTTCTGTTCTACTCTTTCCATCAAATCGATTCACACTAGACTCGCTTTTTTTTCTCGTTATTTTATTTTTTCAAACATTTTTTTTTTTTTTTTTTTTGCACTTCCAACAATTCCAACTAGTTTGATATATTTATGGATAACCCTCTGGTTTTTACGTTCCTTCCTTCCTTCGCCATTCGTCATACGAAACGTCGACGTTAAATTCTCGTGAAATAATCATTTTGATATTGCTGCTATTGTTATTGTTATATATTTTTTATTTAGTACATTCGCTTGTAAGTTCGATCCGTCGAATACAGCTTCGGACCGCTCAATCTCGAGAGTCACGTCCAACTTCGGATCGTTCGATCGAAAGTCCCCATAAATTAACTTCCACGACCGTCCGCGTTGAGCCCCCGCCTCCCCCCCCCCCCGCTCTCGGCCCTCCTCCGAGACCCTTCTCGTAAAACAAATCTCAGAACTGTCCGAAGTAAGACAACTCGGACGGATTGCGGAGCCATAAGTTCGAATCCCTCATAAGCCCGATGAAAAGACTGTCCGATGTAACATCCGGGCTTTTCAAAATGCAAACCTCAATTCCATGTACGATATTTCGTTCGACTTATCGTCGATCGAGTCTCGGGCGATGAATCTCAGTCGAATTCCCGATAAGGATGTGGACGAGAAAACGTGATGCACGATTTTATTTTAAGAATTGAATTCGAATAAAGTTATTTTTTTTTTCAAAGAATTATTCCGATAAATAATCGCTTAAAAATTGCATCGTTAAAACTTGTTGCTAGTGCGAACGGCGAATAACGTGCCAATTATAGTTTCACGAGTGAAATCTGTAATCGTTTTTGTTTTTTTTTACTATTTTTTTTTCAATTTCGATAAACTCAATTTTTTTTTCCTGGAAACGACCATTTTTGGGGTCGTGAAAGTCCGGTACGCGGGTATAATGTACTCTCAACTGGATGGACCGCTGACGAAAGTCGTGGGTGGATGTTCCGTAGTCGGGTCGTGGGAACTAAAGGGGAAAATTCAATTTATTTCGTATGCATGAAAAAAAAAAAACACACACACACACACACGAAAAAAAAATAGAATAAAAAAAGAACGTGGATGTTATGACAGACCCCCGAGGCTGAAGAACGGCAAAACTGGCTGCGAGTGTACCGGCCGGTCAGTCAGTTACTCCCCGTGCCGCCGCCGCTGCCGCATCCTCGTTTGAACAAATATCAAAGCGTTTTTTCCGCATTATCATTTTTAATTTCTTTTTTTTTTTACACCCTCTTCGGGAATGCGAAAACGCGACTGACCGAGGGCCAAGGGCCCGGGCGCTCTCATTTATCGGGCTCTCGTGGTCCGCCATCGTACGAATTGCGTGTAATTGAAAAAGATTTTTTTTTTTTTTTTTCGTTTTTGTTTTTGTTTTACGCTGTGTCGGTAGTTTCAGTCGCAAAAGCGTTTGACCACACGGATTAAAATTGTTGAAAAATTTTCATATTTAGAATTATGCTTTCGTACCCACAGAGACTACTTTTATGCGCGTCGGATGAAAATTTAATTTTTTTTCTTAATTTCGCGATAGCACGGATTATCTTTTTGAACGTCAAAATATCAATGTCGTGTATTTTACGAAAACCATTGTAAATATATAAATATATTTAGCAAACTCGTGAATATTAATAAAATATTTTTTCTGCAACTGTGCAAAAGTCATATTATTATTACTTTTTCTTTTTTTTTTATGTCAAAACAATATGGCCGAGACCAAAATGTTGTCAACGCAACAATCATCGTCGAAATAATGCAATCCGTGTCATTAATAACGTCTAATCGCTTTTAGCGAAATCCGTTTACACACTTTTCACGCGAAATAAAAAATTGAGAATAAAAACCGAAAAAAAACAAAAAAACAGAGACGAGATTTTTCTCTCCGTCAATTATTGATAAAGGCCGGACAGTCGCGAAGCCCGTGCGCACCTGAAAAATCGTCGGGCCCACGGGTACGCGTCACGCGGCGCGCTCCCAATGTAAATTATCCGATCGCTCTCTCTCCGGACTGGGTGAGACCGACGATAAATAACCCGGAACCGCATGGAACGCGTTTCGAGCCATGTGTATGCGTTACGTTCGTTACGACTGTGTCCGAGAGACCGTCAAGCCTCGAACGGCCAAGTTAAAAAAAAAAAAAAAACAACACGTATATATATATATTTCATGCGCGTAAAAATTGAAACATGGGATCCAAACGACGAAAAAATTGTAATTCATTAGCTCATATCTCGTTATCAACGTCGACCAAAGTAAACAAAAAAAAAACAAAGTTACCACGAAGAACAGAGTGAAAAAAAGCAATTGATGAGAAAATAATGAAAAGAAAACAAAGATTTAAAAAAATATTAACCCACAATGGAAATTTATATCCGACTATAAAATCAACGAAATCCGACGTATCTATTATATCCGTCACAAACACATGTCTCGAAATGTATTTATATATATATATACGCAAGATGTCGAACCGTGTGTGCCGCGCGAGGATCTGCGCTGCTGTGGAAATCCTTATCTTTTTTTTCCCTTTCTTCCCCCCCCCCCCCTAGCCGACGGGGGTAGAGAAAGACCGTGACTGGTGAAACGCGAAGGATGACGAATGAGGGTCGAGGGGGAGGGTGGGGGGGGGGGGATGAAGGGAAGATGAAACCAACGGGCGAGAAGATAGCGACGCGCGCGGCTGTGCTCGAAACACGGTACGGAATACCGCGTTGGTTTGTAATAAGAGCGGGTAGTGTCGAAGAAGCAAAAGCGTGGGTGGGTCAAAGACGGAGACGGAGAATCCTCGGGTCCTGACTTTAGCTTCGGCTTCGTCCTGAAAAGCCTGGAAAATAACGCGGAGAAGCCGATACACACCGAACGCCGCGAGCGCGCGCACGACACTTCGCGCATCTTGTCTACACACGTTGCGTCGCGTACCATCCCCCAACAACTTTTGCGATAATGGTGTCGCGAGGAAGACTGTTTTTTTTTCTCTTATTATTTTTTTTTTCCGTCCTCGCAAACACATGTACGCGACGTTGCAACGAAATACACAGAGACGCGGCACATCGAAGCAAGCACATCCTCTTATAACTCGTGACGCTTTATGTATATATATATATGAGTATATGTTTTTTCGTTTGTTTATTTTTTTTAAGGGGCTTTGGAGACGCCTCCAAGGAAATCTTCGTGGCGTGCCGGGAGTTGAAGCGTCACCCTGCAGCCCTGACAGCAGCGCGAAAGAAAAAAAATAAGAAAAAAGAAGAATTTGCATGTGGTACGAATCGACGTGGAAATAGTAACGTGTGTATATATATATAACGTGTGGGTCTAGGTGAGTACGGTGTTGCACACGGGCGTAAGACCGACTTCGTCGAAGTCGCATCCCCGAGCCGAGCCGAGCCGAGCCGAGTCGGCGGGGCTCTCTCCCTTATCACGCCGCAACCGCCCCGGCACAATCATCCTCGGCTGTGCGAGCCCAAACCCCCGGCGGGAGATCGACGGCGCAATCGTACCGTCAATTACACAGGCTTCAATGAATAATCTCGTTACTCTAATAGCACCGTGGCGCAGTCATATATTTTTTTTTTGTTTCACCGGAGATTTTTATTCGTCGTCCAGTCGGATGAAAAAAAAATAAAAAAATATATGTATATTTAAAAAATAAAATAAAAAATAAATGCGAGTACCCGAGTGTGCGTTCAAAGCCCGGATTGAATTACAAAGAATTCAACGATGGACGGATAAACGCGAGTACATGGACGAGACCGAAAACAAACCAAAAAAAAAAAAAAAAAAAACAAAAAAAATGGATTATAAGCTGTGCACCAGTCACGGTTATGAAATATTATTATCATTGTATTTTTGTTTTATCCCCCGCTTCAACCGAATGGAAACGATCGAGTTGTGAATCATTCGATCGAATCGATCGACGAGTATTTCCGACTATGAACAAAATTCAGCAGTTACGAGTCGAATTTAGTTTTCAGTCAGTGTGATTTTTTTGTGAATTTCGTTTGAGTTTATGAATGTTCAAATGACTCATATTTACGGTTTTCGAGTACGAGTATTTGCTTTGACGAATACAATTTTGCCTTTGATTAACACGCAACGTCAAATTTTTTTTTATTTCCAGTTGCAATTGATTCAGGCGAACGATCTGGGGATGAAAAGTAAGTTCAATGTACAATATTGAAATCACTCAATTTGAATATATTTTTTCGTTTTAAAAAACACCCTCTGTGCGGGTAATCTGGGACCGGATAGCTGTCTACCGCCTGGATATCCGTGGCATCCATACAAATATTGTAGCTATAGCTTCTATCCAGCTCCTCTGAAGGAAACCTTGCCCAGGATAATTAACTAGACGCTGGATCCGGACGATTTTACCTCTACCAGATTTCCACACAGCATATAGTACGATTAGGCTCTCGAATTTTCACAGATGTCCGCTGATACTATCGACTTAAAATACAGGAACTGACAAAAGAATAAAAAAACTTGGGTATTTTTATTTTACACTTCACCGTAATGCCCGTGAACAACGATCGATTTTGAAATAAAATTGGTTTGATAAAATGAAAGAATTTTCGAGGTTACACACGATAATGATTTAATCGTATCGTCTTATCGACGTTGTCTCTTCCGCTCGCGATGTCGCGTATTATGAATACCGAGTGTGCGTCGCGCAAATATATATATATATATATATACCACGACCCACGGCAAATACCCGACGAGCGCTTATGCACGACGAGCCCATAGAGAGGTGGCTCTCACTCTCTCTCTCGAACTGCACAACATTATTCTGACCCTAATCCACGGCGGAGTTTCCAACCGCGAAATTAGGATTATTATCCGCTCGGAGCAACGTAATTAACTAACTGAAATTCCGAGGATACATCATCGTTATGAGGGACTATGCGTAAAGCCGAATGGTCGGGAGAGTGGGGGTGGGGGAAAGGGGAAGCCGAGAGCTGCGTAATGGTTGATTACGGTTGAATAAATAGGATTTGCTATACATTCGGTCAGCGTACCGCGTGTGGGCTTTTCCCAATCAGGAAGCCTCCGTGCGCCAACGCAATCCGTTCGATTGTATATTTCCATGTTGCCCTGAAATATATTTTACCAACAAATCCCAACTTGGTGATGAAAATAACAAAAATAATAATGAAGAAAGTAAAAACACATAAAAAACACATAACACACACACATTATCACATAATCACAGAAACCGTAAAGCATTAAACATTATTGTCGAAATCGTCGTGGTACTTCGTCGATGTTGATTGTGTTCCGTTGTAAAGCTTGTCGAAAAACTATCAATCGCAAACACGTTGATATTAAACAACAGTCCCGATATTTTTCATTCTCGACGATTTATTCGTATCTCCGAAATGCCTTGCGCTTGTTTGACCTTGTTCGACTCGATTGGCCACACTGTCTCCCACGACTCTCGAAATATCCGGATGATATAAAAATATATATATATATATAATTATAAAAAACCGAAAGACAAATACGTCGAGTTCAACAGGAATATTCATTTTATTCGGTTACTCTGGCTAATATTAAAATATTTAATTTTTTATATTTAATTGTTTGCGACAAAATTGATGGATTTTTACGATTTTATTAGAATACACTATACAGTATCAACGTATATTGAAATACTTGGACGAATTTTTCAATCAAATTTCTTAACATTTTTTTGTTATCATGAAAAAATTTATGTAAGTACCCGAATATATGTTGTAATTGATACTGTATAGTGTATTTTAATAAAATTAGGATTACATGGCTGAGAAAAAAAATCATGAAAATCTCCTAATTTTGCGGCAAACTTGGCCGATAACCCAGCATCGTTCATTAACTCGTGAGCCCCCGCGGCGCTTGAAGCTTATCGAAAAAGGCCGACCGATAAAACCCACCCCCAGTTCGTACAGTGTAGCTAATTCCGCGGTTGTTACGACCATTCAAATCCATTCCCCCTTTCGCGCATCGTCATCTTTCCGCTTCCAGTGTCTCATCTTTTTGTTCGCGCCATTGATCGGATAATGCTGTTACGCGACAAGAGTCCACCCCCCCCCCGTCCCTCGCCCCCCGGTAAGTCGGCGTCCGAGGTCCGAAAGCTCGTGGACAAGACGAAACGACGGCCGAACGCGAGACGTGTGGGACGGCAAAAAAGTTTGTCCCCTCCGAAGCTGTGAGAACCCGAAACAACAACAACAACAACAACAACAACAAGAAAGAATGACTCGACGGCGCGCGGTTGTTCGGGACAAAAGCTCTAAATCTCCGGTCTTCGTTTCGACCCTCGTGCCGAGCTTTATGAAACGCGATGGCTTCGGATACGTGACTTTCCCGTTTGTTTGTTCGCGTTTCACACGCTTTTTCACCCCCTCCCCCCCCCCCCCCCGCCGCGAGGTGGATGACAAAAATTATGGACTGTTCCATAGTTTGAAAAGACTCCCACGGAATTACCGCGGGCAACAGAATAAAACGAATTAAACGGTGCTTGCGACACTCGCGACACGTGTGTGATATATATGTGTTAGGGTGGTCGTTGAAAAAATCGATTTTCGATCTTTGCCCCCGAAATCGAAAGGTTTACCTCGTAAAACTTAAGTTCTCGAAATTTGAGCCCCTTAGCATAATGCTCTGGAATGTTTATTATTCATTTTTTTATTTTTTTTTCAAGTTGAACAATCTAAAGTTGATCTCAAAGAGAACGAGTTTCCCAAGTTACATCTCTCTATCTCAATATTAAGGCGTGCTCATGAATTTTTTCATTTTCAAAAAAAAAAGTTAGGAGTAAGACGCCTCGATTCAAATGTGCCAAAACCATCACACACATTCTCACAATTTCTAAAACTGTGAGGGTTTTTGACGCATTGGAATTTAGCCGGTCCGCCTCACACATCCAAAGCCACACGGGAGTCAAAGGAATTTTTACGTTCGTGCAAAGCTCGTCTCAAACGTATTTGTCTCTCTTGGGTTGTCGGAAAATGGTGCAAACAAATTCCGCGAACCGGACGGTCGTTACGAATGCGTGACCAATCGAGTTCCGCGTCGGGCCAACCAACGGACATTCGAGAGACGGTCGAACCAAAGCGTCCTTGAATAAACACTCCGAACACGAGTCCATTCCGGTTGGAGAATGTTTCCCCCCCCCCCGCAACCCGCAAGTCGTCGAGGTTCTCCATCCCTCTTGGCCAAGTTTTCACCACAAACAAGCACGATGTTTGGTCCGCACTTTGTAGACGCCCGGAGGAGTTTCGAAGCTCGCCGATACCCAAACAGCGAGCTTGCAGTCAACGCCGCTCGCGACCCCCTCCGGTTCCAATCTCACCGTCATCGATGGTAATTTTTTTGTTTTCTTTTCCCTCTCGTTTCGCGGTTCATTTTTTTTTTTTTGTTTTTAATTTTTCGATTAATTCTCCGGTCGTTTACTCACCAAGATGATTCTGCGCGATAATCGGGTCGATCGCCACCAACAGGAAGAGAAAGATGGGAGTCATATTGACCACCCTCTCCCTCTAACTCCCGTTTGTCCTCGTATGCCCCCGTCACTGCACAATCAACACCAATTTGCCCAGCTTATCCGTGTCTGGCCTTCGACCACCTACGAAACAAAAAAAAAAACAAATCACATTCCCCAGTCAGATAAAACGTAGCAACAGATTTTTTTTTCTTTTTTCTTTTTTCTTTTTTCTTTCTTCGTCACAAATCTTCTTCGGCTTCGGCTCTGGATCTTCCACCGTCGATTCGCACCTTCGGGAAAGTCTGTCACGCGTGTTACACAATTTATTATAATTTTTTTATTCATACAACAACGTCGAATGTTTCTAAATTTTGAAAAAAAAAATGTCTGCCAATCCTTCGTGCACCGGATCGATGGTTATTTTCTTTTTCTCTTTTCTACCTTTTTTTTCATTCATTGGTTATCGAATTGACATTTTGAGGAATATCCAAATTTCACAAGCACGCACGCACACACTAGCATACGTAAATTCTTCGTAAAATTGCGTGTTTAATATCGTTGACGTTGTTTTTTTGTTGTTGTTGTTAATTAATACGAAAGGAAAAAAAGTAATGGAATTGACATCAGCACAGTCGCATAGTCGTGATTCCGGAATTTCTCGAGTATCTCGGATCGAACGATTCAACTTTCTTTCTGTGATTCCACGACCATTCCATATTTTCGCTATATAACTTAATGAGGCTCTTGCGGAGGTCAGCCACGAACGTTGGACCGTAACCAGACGCTATCTCGGACCGTTGCCCGAGTGCCCCGAATAATTCATCGGATTCGGGATCGACCAACGCTCCCCGAGTCTCAACGGTGAATTTTTCAAGCTTGTGATATTCACACGCTGATTAACCACATCTAGTCATCTTTTATTTATTAAATTATATCTTTCTCAAGATTATTATTATTATGATTTTTTTCTCTTCGTCTCTTTGATAATCGTCGCACAACGAATCGCGTAATCCAGTGACGATATAATTTCGAATGAAACACCAAAGATTATTGTAAATTTTTTTTATTTCAGTCAAATAACGAACACGAACCCAATTATCATTATTATTATTATCTATTAAAACTGTCGAATCGACGAATGAAAGCCGTTTGGGCGTAATTAGGCGTTTTAGATTGAGAAAAGTACATCGAACAAGGGAGCTTTGTTAAAAACAAGATTATTCATCTCTCAAACTCTCACTTTTCGTTTCTCTCTCGCTCTCGCCAATCACTCGATCTCTCTTCGTTATCAGCACCTCCACATACACGTCCAATATCCGTCTTTTCCGAGCTTTGACCGACGAGTGACGTCGCATTTAAATTTCACCGTAGCCACGAATTTTTTTTTTATTATAAAAAACAAACAAAAACCATATTATTTCCACGAGATTGAACAATTTTTTCGCAGCTATTATCCGTCAAAACGTTTTTACGCCGTGGCCAATCGATTCATCGACGAAAACGTCGAAACGAAAGGATTGCTGGGTAAACGCGGATAGCCACATTTATCCAATTCCGCGTCTGAACTAATCCCACTTTATCTACTCGCCATTGACGAGCCAATTATTATTATTATTTTTTTTTTCACGACAATCATAAACGTCTCCGTCCGTGCATCACCATTCTCCATCCTTCGTCGAACGTAATCCCTCGAATTTATTAAACTCGCTGGAGAAACGAAAAAAAAAAAGAAACCGTGGGCAATTTCGTCCGACGTGAGAGTCGCGTTCAAAACTTTTCTCAAGAGTCGGCGAACCTTCGGCGAACCGTCGTCTCCGTTGCATTCGCGTTTTCCACGTCGTCACGGAAAACCTCTTTTCGTGACGTGTAAAATTTTCCGTCGAGTCGCGTGTCGTGGGAAACCCTCGCGAAAACCCACTCGAAATCGTTTCCGGAAAGGACGAAAACTGTGTGACAAGCAGCCCCGTGTGCTCACAACACCGAGTCCCCCGAGAAGTTGTGCTCGTACGGCAAAAATTTCCGACACTCGGGGCGGTCGAGTCGTCAGCTAGAAACTCGAAACAAAATGAAGTTGCACATCTCGAGTTGTCGTGATCCACGTCGTTCGCACACGGAAATCAAGAACCTTTCCCCCGCCGTGCGGTCTTTCCGTGTGTGTTACTCAAACTTGGATGATTGTTCCTCGAGTGCGAGTGAGTTGATTCACAGCGCGCGCGAGAGAGTGCAACGAAGACGGAACGAAATATATATAGAGCGAGATGAATAAGGCCGGTTTGGCCCGGCTACGTTGCACGGCTAGTAGTCGTGCCGGCGGGTAACCTCGGCCCGGTCGCGTAAGGGTACTTTTCTGAGCGCGCGCTCCGGCCTGACTGACTCACACCCCCGTGCAACCCCCCACGCTTTCGCGGCCGCGTTCGCGCAAGCGCACTCACACACACACCGCTCCTTCTCTCAACAGCCCCCTTTTCAATTCCCATCACCGCGTCGCTATCATATTTGTCATACCGTTTTGGCTCCCGATCCTCCTCCACCACCCCCGACCCCCCCTCACCCCCTACCTACCACAATCATCCCTCATCATTATCTCAATCAACACTTTTTTTCTTTCGAGACAATTGAATATTCCTTTTTTTTCGTTTTTTTTAACGATGGAAAATGGGATATCGCAAAGCGATGTGCAAACGCCATCGACAAATCGCTCGACGGAGCGTACGGGGTGTATTTTTATTTTCGGCTCAAGGCTACAGCCACGGACGTGAGTGATAGTATACGATGGCGAGAGAGAGAGAGATGGCATCGTGTGGGTCTCGTGTAGGTCGTAGGTCGCAGGTGAGCGGGGTGAGAGGGCTCGTTTCGGCGCTCAAATGTCCAACGCATGCGTATAAATATCTCGGGGGCGAACCACGGCGGTTACTCTCTCGCTCGGTTCCGGAGGGGGGTCTCTCGAAAGCTTTCTCGGTCGACGTATCGCAGTCACTCGTCCGATGTTTGTCCGCGAACAGCTCACGATCCCGAGGCCCGGACGGTCCTCGACAACGTGGCGCGAGTCATCCGAGTCGCGGATTTGAATTTTTTAAAAATTTTTTTTCATCATCCGGACCGGGCCGAAGACAGATTTGAATCGAGTCGCACGTTTCAACTCTCCCGCGACTACGCGATGACTTTTGTCGCGAGTAAATTCTCTCTTACAGTGCATTCAGAGTAACGATAAATTTCTAACTGTATTTTTTTTTCTCTGTCAGACGAAAAACAAATAAATATTGATCGTGTGATAATCAACATCGATAATCGGTC
The DNA here is from genome assembly GCA_963662125.1 of Diplazon laetatorius. NCBI lineage: Eukaryota > Metazoa > Arthropoda > Insecta > Hymenoptera > Ichneumonidae > Diplazon > Diplazon laetatorius. The sequence goes on along the minus strand of OY759154.1, from coordinate 321,273 downwards.
TTCGACGTACAAGGAAAAACGAAGTTTCTTGTCGAGAGTGAGGTAAGTCCTTAAACGATTTTTCGAAAAATTATCATTTTATCATTATCGTTGGTTATTTTATTTATTTTTTTAATTGCTCGTTATCGATCCACGATCGTTGAAATTCTCATTAGTTGAAATGTGATTCAGCGTTATTGACCGAAACAATATTCGCGAGCGAGCCGAGAGTGCAGCTTCCACTCGAGGCTGCTCAGCGCCATACTTTGCAAAATCAATGTTGAAAAAGAAAAATACAAAAAAAATATATGAAAGGAGGAAAAACAAAAAGGCAACGCGCAGTGGAGGACGAAGGCCGGACGGGGGCGGCGGGAGGGGGGAGAAGGGCGAAACGGTAATGATAAAAATAGTGCGGACGAGGATGGAGAAAAAGCGAGGGAAATGTGGGAAAGCATAACGGACCTTTAAAAGCTGTTTCGTTTTTTTTTTCCACGATTGTATTGCAAGCTCTCGTTGCAATTACCACGGCCGTAACACTATTTTCCGTGGTTACGGCCATGCGGTATTATTTCGTAATTTCTGCACAACCGAAACTCACTTTGAGTTTCGGGGAAGCAGGACGAGGGAAATGCGGAAGCGAGAAAAGAAATGGGAGAAGAGTGGCAAAGTTCAGATTGGATTGTTCGCTTTGTGTAATGAGGAAAAATTCCAAGATGCAGGTAACTTAATTTAATATCGTGGTTTGGCGCCCGGGCGAACCAACTGCCGGTGCACACTCCACGACGTAGATAAATCTCTTCCTGTGTCTCACTATTGCTTTTGCGGTTTTTTTTTTTTTTATTTCACGTTTTTTAACTCGTTTTGCGGGCACGCGATTTCTTCGGTTTCGTAATACATTGGATCGCGACGACTCCCATGAAAAATTGATTAAAAAATATATATATCCTATGATACATTGCAGAACAAATTGAAAAAAATAAAGGAAAAATAAGAAAATTGTAAAACTGCTCAAGAGTCGGGGGAATATCAGCGAAACTTTTCACTTGTATCGTGAGATGAAATCTTGTGGTTGACTGTCGAATTTAGGGATAGAAAAATTGGGATGTTTGGCATTTCCCGGGAAATTCGGAAAATTAAGGAGTAAGATAGATTCGGTAAAAAAAAAGCATATTAAGAAAAAAATGTATAGGCGATAGAGGTAATGCTGGTTTGTTTAATCAATTCTCATATAACAACACAACTCCTGAACTTTATTTTTCTAAATTTTGCAAAAGAAAAAAAAGTTTAAACACCTTACTCCGCCCTTAAACTGGTTTATGAACATCCAGACTCTTGAATTAATTCGTACGATATTTTATTCGAAATATTACATGACGAAAGTTAATTTTTGTATCAAAGGATTCCGAGCTCGACGAGTTACGATTGTTGAAAACTAAAGCGAAGCTTTTTTTTTTTTTTTTTTAATGTCCGAACGAAAATTCAATGAAATCTGAATGGAGATTTTCATTATTGCGTAAATTGCAGCGAACAAAGAACCGTTGGTGCTCCACTTGAGTGCCAAATTTCAGCTCGATCGATAAAACCGTTCTTTAATTATAAAAGTTCGAATCTGGGAAGCACGTCACCCACACACACGCGACCATACCCACTCTCGTTTTCGACTTTTCCATGAAAATGTAATTTCGAGACGCTTTAGATTGTTTTAGAAGCTCTCACACCTCAGTCTCGATTTTTTTTCTCAATTTAAAAATATATCTGTCGCTCGGATATCGAATGACATTGTATAATTGACTAGGATTATGACGTCAAGCTTTCGCTTGTCTATTCTATAATTCCGTGCATTCGTGAGAACTAAGCCACGGTTAAAAATGTGCTGAATGTCAAACAGATCGTGTCAGATTATTTTCTCCGTGATTCAGAAATAACTCAATTTTTTATTTAGCCTTAAAAAATAAATAAATAAATACATAAATAAAATAAACAACCGATAGCTGAGTACTTCTAAGAGTACAATATAAAATTCGTTTAATCTATTTAAATTCAAAAAAATAAAAAATACAACTTTATAAATATCAATTTTTCAAACCTTTTTTTAAAAATTAATTTTATAGTTGCTAATTTCTATGGAACTGTCGGTAAAACCACCCAAATAGAACTGATCGACATTATGAGATTAAAATGATAAAGGGATAAAAATGGTCAACCATTTGACTTTCGTCGGTTGACAGAGGGTGCAGATGTTGGAATGGCTGGTGTATGCCATCGGACAGAATTTCCCAGAAACAAACTTCCGAAAAATTGCGCGGCTAGAAATACAAGCGACCTATGACAGCCGGGTCAAAGGGCGCGGGGATTAGCCCAGTCGGGTTGCACAAAAATAAATGGCGAAGTTAAAAAATGTGAAGGGAAATCGGCTTTTTCCAATGGTGCAGAAAGAGGGGGGGGGGTGTCATTTGTAGTCTAAATACGGATTTTGGATACTTCAACCTGCCTGCGCCGACCGCCATCTTGTATTTGAGAGAAATTCGTTTTCTATTAAATAACTCACCTATTTTTGAATTTCGACTGAAAATCCACATAACAGAATTTGTGGAAAATTTAATTCTCCACACCGTGATTTTTTGGTCTACGATTGATATTCAGTCGAAAAATAGTAGTAACATTTTTTTTATCGCATTGTCTCGTTTATTTCTGAATTTGCCGCGTTATTGAGTGGAAACAAATTTGAAGGGAATAAAATTCTTTACAACTCGGAGGAAATCGACAACGGGGATGCTGCGACTCCGCAAATGTGACAAAGCCCTCGTCGATCGATGCGAATGATACGCCTCTGTCCCCTTCTCCTTTCGTTGCTTTCGCACTCGCTTCTTCATCATCCCCCCCCCCCCCAAGCTCGGTATTCAAGCTCCATGTACACGTGACTTTGTTGTCGCCCTCGCGGTTGAACGTGCTCGACGAAAGGAATTTTCCGTTAATTGTTCGGAAAACCCGTCGTCCCCCGACCCGGATGTGTCGAATAAGCCGCGTGGCTCATCCGACAAAACAAGCGTCGGTGAGATGATTGTTTGCCATTTGAGAGATAATTAATCCTGCGATGTTGAGCCATCAAAAGTCTGTTTCGTGAAGCGTGACGTTACACACGTTCGTGCGACTGTCTCGAAGCGATTGCCTCGACAGCTCGGAACTCGGTGACGCATTGACTGCGATCGTTCGTGGGCCTCCGTAATCACCTATACTACTGTTTGCCAATATATATATACATATACATACATGTACGGTCTATTATCAAGGAATATCTCACAATAACCGCCGACCTTAATGCCTTTCGATCACGCAGCTATTTCAAAGTCCAGCCTTTTCAAACATCTCACTCGTTCGAGTCGACTTATCAGCACCTCGAACTGTCAAAATTATTGTAGCCCGGGCAATTCAAGGGTTTTTTCAAACCCTATAGATTGAGCTACGAATGGCTCTGATTAATCTTCCTGCGTCCATTAAATCGCGTTTCTGACAGACGAGGATTCATATTTCATTTGTCCAATTCAAGTACATCGTCAATCTATTTCGTATTATTCCTGATAATTAGAATCTTTTTCGAAAAAAATCATACACACAATCGATTGCATATTTTTTATTTCTTTGAATTAAAAAAAAACGCTCATTTTAGAGGCGAAAAATGGGGATCCCCCCTTTGAAGGAAAAAAAAAACAATTGCATCGACACTGATCAAAGAAACAAGAAGCATATTTACAGATTACAACCAAAGTATCTTGATGAAAAAAAAATGCAAGCGACAGCCAAAGGGAGAAAGACGAAAAAAAAAAGAGTTGAGATAATATAATTCGAGGGTGGCTGTTTCTCAAACATTTTAATTGGCGCCGGCAAATATTATTTATTTGCCGTAAGCAATGGGGTGAAAAAAAAAAAGAAAAAGCCTCGGTATCCGGGATGAGAGAGGATGGCGAGGGGCTGGGGGCGGGGGTTTGGCTTGCGGCTACGGCAAACCGGGACGGTGAGTACTCGCGGCACGGAGGGAGGGGGGGGGGCGGCGGAAAGGGGTAAGGAGCCTTTTGGATGGAACGAACGACGTAGCGAGAGAAGGCGGACGTAACTTCGAGAGACTTCAAAGGTACGGAATAAATTCTGGAAAAGAAGGGAAGGAAAAATTTGTAACTCGCCGAGAGTAGCGCTGGCAATCCAATTGTCGAAGGAACGGGCGTACGAGACGCGGGGAGTTTGGACGCGGACCGAAAAGCGCTTTTGCGCGAACGGAGACGCGGCGAAGGGGTACAGCCCGGGAACGGGTCAGACGCGACTCGAATACACGTGTTAGGTGTCTTCGCGTTCAACGAAACGCTCGATCGCTATCGACGAACGTTCTATCTTCTCGTTTGAATCATCGACACACGCATTTTTTTCTATTTTTTATACGTAGAAAAGTTTTTTTTTTTTTAATTCATTTATTTCTTTTCCACGCTCTTGTAAATCGTCCACATAATCTTGAACATTTTTTGGTATTATCGCTAGAATTAAGTTATTCAAATTTAAAATGTTGTTTCACGATAAACCTGAAAAATATTGTTGACATTAAAATTAGCTTTATGATAAATTTTCACCTGGCTCTGTAATCAGGAATTAATGGCGAATTAAATGATCTCGAAAGAGAATACTTGAGTTGCATAAAACGCCAAACGCTTTTTTCACTTTTAAATCACAAAGCTCAAAGGAAAATAATCCTCATAAACTTATTATCACACCCCAAGGCTCTGGATGTCAATTTTCCGGCCTTGTAACACGTAACGAGAGTGATCATAAAATAATTCACGAGATAACGAATAATTATCGGTAAATCGTTTTGGTCATCAATCATCGCGCAACGATGCTCGCCATCGTACGAAATAAAGGAAAGTTCTATATCCCGAGGCAGCTATTAGTCCAAGATTAAACACAAAAGACGTAAACATTACATAATGGAAGACAGATGCATTTTCCTCTCGCTTCGTTGCGATTTCGAATCCAATAGTTTTGCCGTTCGAGCTTTCACGCTCGGAGCCTGCACTGCGCACCGAGTCACGCGAGACTCGACTATACAAAACGAGCTTTATTTCGAGACCCAGCGACAATTGTAACAACAACGTCTGACAACAATTCACGTCTTCCCCTTCATTCCCTTGTCACGCCAGTGCTCTCTAACTTCTTCACCATTGGTTTTCCTTTGTCGTGCGATTCTTCACACCAGTTTGGGTCCCATTGTTAACCTCATTGTTCGTATTAATTAAAAGTTTTCGCGAAATCGACTTGTCAACGAGTCCGTAACTCCTTTCGAATCGTTTCCCCCCCGTTGTGAAACATCGAACGAGATGTTCGTGAAATAGAAAAAAAAATAAAAAAACGCTACGACGATTGAACGCAATTGAACCCGAATCGTCATAGTCGTCTTTGATCGATTCGTCAACGATGAAGACTCCGCGATGGAAAAGATGTCATTGCTCCTGTGTATGCAATTGAAAGATCGTTCACGTACAATTAATCGTTCCAACAAAATATTCATTAGTAGGGAAATACAATGAAAATGTATTTGAAGCAATTTCACAACGGACCAATCGTTAATAATATCGCTTGTTAAATAACAAAATCGATTGTACAATAATAATTCATCAGAAATATTTAATATTATTACTAATTGCTTCGGTCCGTTTATTTCAATTGTTTTCGAAGCTTTGGTAATTACGACCGAATTTCAATAGACTTCTATTTTCGACTCTTGGTTTGAGTCCGACAGAGTTCTACATAATACCGATGTTAATGCACAGCAAATGTTTATTTTCTTTTTTAAATTCGTTATGAGAATTGATGGATAAAAGTACAGTCAACGATTTCAATTTTCATAGATCAAAATCAAGTCTCAAGAAAAAAATCTGTCAATTCATCGTCGTTGCACTTTTCGTAATCGTGAAAAATAATAACAAAAGCCCGAGAGATATTCGCTGATCCATGAAAAAATGAAAAAAAAATATAGAAACTACATGAACGGTTCGGTACGAAGAAGGGTTGAAGAATGAAGACAAGGGTGGGTGTGTGACGGGCGAGCGCTACCGCGACAGGTTGGATGGTTGTAGCTTGTCACTCGTCGGTTGATCGCCCGTTGCGGAAAGCCGCCGCCAGGTTCAAAGGGGAATTCGCTGACTCGTGCGCGTCTCCTCCGTGCGTCCATTAATTCTTGCATCGTACGTCGTCGTGGCGGAGGCGCGGAGAGTCTCCGAGCCACGGAGGAGTCGTCCCCCCCCCCCCCCCTCGCCCACACGGGGCCGAGAGGGAACAACGCGGCCCCCGTATCCACGACCGCAAGCTCCGTGGTATCTCGGAGCTTGGAAGAATTTAACGAAACCTCGACGAGACACAACCGCCAACCCCGATGTACGATACTAGACATGGAAAAAAAAGATATAAAAATCTCGAAAGGTCTTCCCGTTGGTTTGGCTCGCTGATTTTCTTCGTTGGCTCACTCTCTCTCTCTGTTCTACCATTTCACTTACCCTCGGTATCTACATCTCCGTCTCGTTGACTACGTCTCCGCCGTTCTTCGAACGCATTAAAAGAAAATAATAAAAACCAAAAAAAAAAAAACAAAAGAAAAGAGAAAACGGATCGTAAGCAGGAATAACGACGAGGCAAAATCATCGCAATTAAATTCTCAAACATGGCCGTGAGAGTCGGAAACATTGAAAACAACGACGGGGGAAAGAGAACGTTCGTGGTTATTCATCGCGTGAAAAGCTGCGAGGCAACCGAGCGAAAACCGACAAAACTCTTTCCCTCCTCCTCCGACGACGACGAGCACCGTCGTTATTGCGAAAACGCTTTTCCAGCCACGTTTTACTGTCATTTCGTTTTCACGCCCAACGCCACGACGACTCGCCCTCACCCTCGGCTTTTTAACCGTCCACCACGCTTTATCATACTCGTCATTCGATCATTTTTTTTTTTTTTTGTTCTTGTTCGTTTGAATCATCGCGAATTATCGGATACGAAGAAAATGTTCATTCGTTCGTTGGTTCACAATCCGCGATTACGGTACAACGACGATCGACAATAACGTAAACGATACAATTCCCCGTAGAATCAAGAGTTTCACAACCAACCCAACCAACCAGCCCCGCGTTTTCTCCATTATGCAACAATTTGCCACAAATTGGCCTCGGCAACGCGGGTGTGCCACTATATTCGTTCGCGGAGCAACCCATTCAGACATCAAGTGAAACGACATTCAACGAAGAGGCAACCTCGGGCTAATTGAAACGGCCAAATGTATGAGATCGCGGTTTCCTTTTTTTTTTGTCCCACGAAAGCAACGACGGAGAAAACCTGAAAGATGCACAATTCGGAACCATTTTTCGTTGCTCCGAATTTCTTTACAAATCTAATAATGATTGCGACTGTTGGGAGACGAGACGAGCAATTGAGGTCAACAAGAGGACACGAGAAAATTTGTTTGACAAAACCAATGAAAGCCCGTAGAATTTTTCATTATTTATTTTTCATTTTTTTTTTTTTTTTTCGTTGTAGCAGTTTACGACGACTGCGGGTGATCTCTCGTTGACGAGAAGAAAACGGTTCGCATTGACGTTGGCTGGAGCTTCGTTGTGGGTGGAATAAGCGACGTACAGTTACGAAACGAGTCGAGCAGCGTCGATGAGAAGACGTCGCGCGAGCGTTGCCTACCGTTTAAACGATAAAGATGCATTGTGCGTTGGGTCGGGAGGTCGCGGGGAGGAGATCGGGGGCAGGTACAGTCGGGGACCGTTGGCGGAAAAGCTCGACGTTCCGACAAAGTTGTTCGGGGCAGAGGGAGGGGTGGGGGGAGGGTGCTGGTAAACACATTCGTGGTGAGCGAACGATGAAAAGGCCGCGCGGTCGCTCTCTCGTTTGTTCGCATCGTTCTCGGTTTTCGGAACCATGCAAAACCATGGAGTGTACGTTGAAAAGGTCCGACGAGGGCGGGAGGGAGAGAGAGAGAGAGAGAGATGGCTTGTATTTTCCGACCCGGAGACTGTGTGGTCACCGCACCGTGTCTATCTATACAATGAATAATTTATAAAAAAAGTGAGAATCACGAGGAACCTCGCGGTGCTTTTGTCGGTCCAGACGCCGAACACCCTCTTCTCGTCTACGTCCATCGCCACTCGTGAAAATTCGTAACGCGATAACGCTTTTTTTTTTTTTTTCAAAATTTTTGTCTACACTTTTTTGACAAGTTTTGCTACATCGATTGTTTTGGAGTTTACTAATTGGGACTGTGGATGTTGCAATGCTTCGGTTTATTATTTGCACATTATGGGTTTCCATTTTGCCCCGACTGCATATTCGTGAAAAAAGAAATTTCGTAATTCATTAACATAATTTTTGTTGTTCCCAACTAACGTAAAATTCTTTGTTTTCCGGATTTCACATTTTCGCGATTATTCTTCGGAGCATGCATTTTTCCTCATTTTTCCGCCGCAAAAGCGACGGACGTGTGCCTCCCCCATAACCACAAAAATGAAAATAATAGTAAACTCAAATACGCGAAACTGACAATACAGTTTCAATGAAATATGTAATTAAATTCGAAAAGTAATAATGCAAACAATTTTTTTTTTTTTTTTGACCGAATGGAATTGCACGTGCAAAACTATTTCCGCGTCCTCTCTCTCTTTCTCTCATCTCGTGAATACTCAGAACTAAAATCAAAAAGTACAATTCGCCCCTTACAAGCTCAATCTCTATCCAACGTGTAGAACAAAAATCATTTTTTCCGTCGGTCGAAAACAAAAAAAAGGGGAAAAAAAACAGCCATAGTCGGACGGTGGACAAAACCCATGGAAACGCATACAAACGGAGTTTCGTATTGAAAGTAGAATACGAAAATAGTACAATGGCGAGCGTTATGATCGTGTACATATAACGTGTGTGTTTAAACATGACGTCTGTTTGCACATGTAAATAGATTGGGAGGTATGCGCTCGTTAAATTCGCATCAGTCCTGATACGGCGTATACTGTACCAATGGCGCAACGAAGCGTTTTACACACAATCGCATTATACGCGACTGTGTTTGCAAGCGTTGATGAGTTTGAATAATTTTCCGTTGAAAGAACGGGTGAAAAAAAAAAAAAACATTAATAATAATTCAAGCCATTTATAAGATCGATGTCGCGGCGACGCTGAAAAGCAATGAAATAAATTTTCGTGGAAATCGACGGGGTGGGAGATGAAAAGGTTCGACGATTGCCAAGTCGTCGATGACGACTTTGCATTAATTAACCAGTCCGATGAATAAAAATAATGCACCAACTCACATAGGACATCGAGATTCGAAGCGGTGACCAGAATCGATCGATGCGAATGGGGAAGTCGTGAAAGGACGATTTAAAATGTTAATAAAATAAATATTGCCGAGCTATCAAGTCGGTTGAATGGGGGGAAAAAAAAGCTCGTCGTTCGGAGTTCGAGTGCGACGAAAATCCGCACTTCTGGATGACGAGGGGGGAGAGGGGGGGGGGAGGTGACTTTGAGGCCCCGGGAATCTGACAAGTGGACGTTTTTCGCTTTCAACTTTCAACTAGCCGAGGCCCACTTGTGTTTGCCCGTTGGCCGAAAGAAAAAATTCATGAATGGGGGGGGGGGGGGGTTGCGTCTAAATCATTTCACCTGAATGGTCGGCGAACGGATGCCGGAGTTGAGGTCGGTGGGTTCGTTGGAGATTCAATGGGTGCGCGGTTGGGTCGAGACGAGAGAGAGAGCGAGAGAGAGGGAGAGAGAGAGAACACAGGGTGGAGAAGGAAGTGGCGGAGGCCAGACCGGTTGAAGTAGACGGTGGTGGCTAACGCCCGACTCGCCGTTATACATATACATACATGTGTATATGTATATCATGTATATATACATACACACTAACGTACCGAGGTTTTCTTAATGTTGCGATATTTCAGAGCAAAGTCTTTAAATCTAATATATTACCGACAGTAATTAAATATAAGTTGCACGGTGGCGGCAGCGGCTATGCCGGGTAAGACCGACCGGCCAAGTATTGTCCAACGATCGTAATTCAAAGTGGAAAAGTTTGCGGAACGGTGGTTGACGAAATTTAGTCGGGCAATGTGGTGGGGGGGAAAAGAAAATCTTTTGACTGAGGTTTTCGCGGGTTGGCACGAGAATCTCGCGAGGTCCAAACGGTCAATAAAACCCACAAACCGACCCCCTCGCTTTTCCGCGAAGAATGTGAAAAACGCTACTTATTGTTAGACAGTCCGCCAAGCTATATACGCAAACACTTTTGCGACGTGAACCACGGCGATGTTTCACGAATGGTATATCTGTATGCTGCTGCTGCGAATTAACGACGTATCGCGTCTCGAATTCATTCGCTCTGGCAAATGCTACATCGTGGCTGGGTTTGTTCTTTTCTTTCCCCTATTTTTTGTACTGTGCCGCTCGGTGGTCGAAAAGACAACGGAGATTCCTCGGCCTCGACGCTCCGATTAATGCCGGTAATTTAAGGACTGATGCCTGTTGCTCCGTTTTATCGATCACCCCCCACATTTTTCATCCTCTCGAACACAAACCACCCTCGCCGACTCAATATTTCATTCGATGATAAATTTTCTTTTCTTTTGTTTATTTCTTTTCTTTTCGTTCGCGGGTGAAAAAATGTCTGTGTCAAGACAATTCATCCCCAAGTTACCGCATCGAATTTAACGTATCCCAGTATAATGACGACAAACGGGGTTCAGTTGTGGTAACAAAAAAAAATAATATTTCTTGGGTTTGATGTGTTGTGAGAACAAATGTAGCATTTGTTACGACGAACAATTTTTGACGTGCGCTACCGTGAGAAAAATTGCGTTATCAGAACAAATCATTTGATCGATAGACTATTTTCCAGAAACCGAAGTCCCGTTGCAATAACTGAGAAATATTTTTGTCCCTCACCCACGCTAAGCGTTGATTACATTAACAAATAATCGACAACATAGATTTCAATGCTACTGTAGAAAATGTACGTTTTCTAGTAGAAGTAAATATTTTTTTTCCATCCCGTCCGACGAAAAAGCAAATTTATATTTCGTTTTTCGTTATCGCGTGTGACACACGAAGCAGAAATTACGACGAACGATGAATGTTCCATCCGATCTCTCATTCTATTTGTCTCCTTCGCTTCGACTCCCTCGGTCATAACGTATCATCTCGGTTTGGATCTTTCGAGACACGTGTGGGTTTCGTTGGAATGAAGAGTGATACGTACCCAAGCTCAAACTTTTCCCCATTGAATTTAATATCACCCCACACACAGCGACTCGATGGTCGAATTATTTAATTTCGACACGTGCGTCGTCGCGTATAGCCAGACAAAGTTTATTTGAGACGTATTGCGGTCCATTAACGCGTCGATCATGGAATTCTCGGGTGTGTCGATGAGACCGGATTGGATATCTTCGCGTACGTGATGTTTTTTTCAGGGAGCTGGTAAATAGTTAATAACGTGGCTCGTGACGGGTCGTGATTTAAGAATGCGAGGCCAGCGAGGGTCGCTCGGCACTGTGCGCACTCACTTTTAATATAAAAGACTCGATAAATATACTCGAAGCCGGGGCGGTGGCGGCAGCCCCCTCCCCCCCCTCTCACCCACCCACGTCCTCCCGACGGTACTATATTTAGCGAGCGAAAGAGGAGCATCCCTCGGAAAAGGTAAACCATCGCTCCCCAACATCGTACTCGCCGGTATATATATATATGGCTGGATTCACTGGGCAAAAGGTTCATCTGACCCCTCTCGACTCGCAGACGTACCTAAGTCTCGACAATCGTTCATAATTCACCGGGCAAAGAATGAAAAAAAAAAAAAAAACGAATTCAACCCACGTCACTCCATCCAAATAGCAACAAAAATAATTGATAACGATACGAGAAGTTTCTTTTCAAATTATTATTTTGGTACGATGATTTTTGTAACAAATTTTTTTCATAATCGTGAATAATAATGAATGATCAAATAAATTATGGAACATCGGATATTGAAAAATATAAAGTTATTTTGTTCTTGTATAGTATTTTGTATTGTATTGAAATATATTGATCGTTCTTGACAGTTTGTCTATTTTTTTTTTCAGTCAGATTTATCAATTGTGAAACTATAAAAATATATCGATCTATCGCTCGCCGGTCAATTCTTCCGCGTAATCGACGGTCATTGACAAACGAGGGTATTACCGCGTTATTCCGTTTTTTTTTCTTTTTTTCTTCATCTCACCGTTCTGACAAACAACGAATTCGACCCTCGGCGCCTTGATTCGATTCGATCGGTCCGGCCAATTTTGTCGAACGCTCGGACAATACAGTACATAATCGTTTTTTTATGTCATTTTTTTGTTTTCGTAGCGGAGTCTATATCGTCCACTTGTCCACGTAGATTTATCAACCCCCCAAGCACGCGGTAATTCATTCCCAGTCCGTTACCCCACCCCCACTCGATACATCATAAAAATAAATAAAAGAAACATCACAGAGACCGTCGTCGTTTAACCTCGAACAAACGGAAATTTCGTACATCGTGCGACCCCCTAATGGCGAGTAAGAGCGAACGTCGGACGTTCGTACGGCCGAGTTGGGACGACTCTGTTACATTAGATCCGGCAATACGGTATGGGCGAGCGTGTGTCGCAACGAATAAAGCCGGAGGGTGAGAAAAAAAAATCATCCCCCCGAGCCTGAGGACGAAAGAAGAGGAGAAAAGATCGTGAGAGAGCGCGGGAGAAACCCGAGCAAGTTTAATTTCGTGATGCTACATCGGCCGAGGACCGCGTAGCCCGCCTCTTTTTTCTACGTACCACGGGGGTCGGTTGAAGGCGTTGCATCCGGAACACTAAATCATACGATATTAGAGAGTGTAGTGTCGCGAGGGTCGGGTGAGAAAGCAAAGAGGAAGCGAGAGCGAACGAAGAGTCGGAGAACGATGCCAGGAGTCGAGTCGGAGGGATGGGGGGTAGCTGACGAGAAAGCTCCGTTACGTATAGCGATCCGGGGGCCAGTGCCACGGCGTCGGAAGATCCTTCGCACCTTCTTCTCGGGAACATCTCACAGCAGCAGCAGCAGCCCCGAGAGCGTGGCCGAGATCCAATTTTTCTCGGTCGCTGTCGCCGCGAGTTACGAAGAAACTGGAAGTCTGCGGCCAAGAACGTTGCCACCACACGTTTGAAACTACCAACCCCTTGAACTAATACGTACCCACACTGGCGCGACCTACCGCGCGGCCTATCGCTGCGCTTCTTCCACCTCGCTCTTTGACTCTCACTCGTGTTCAACGTTTTCCCGAGGATTCACACGCGCGAAGAGCGTCACAACCGGAACGAGCGAAATAAGAAACTATCTCGACTAAAAAGAACGCCGCGGCTCTCGTGTCAGAGTGACACCTTGAGTCTCGCTATGCGCCGCTCAGCGCGACTCCATTCGCCAAGCTGATGACTTTTAACTCTCGCCGTTTGGTTTTTCACCCTTGTGACATATCCTCTCCGGATACATTAAATCACTATTTATCATAAGTGTTTACGAACAAAGAGTTCCACAGAAGTTTCACTTCCATCATCACCGAAATTGAGTTACAGTTTCGGTGATTCTAATATGCAGTTGTCAATGCGCAAAGAAATAATAATAATAATAATGATACAAAAGCGTTGATTGTCGTATCGGTTGACCCGTCAAGCTCGCTAAATTGGAAAAAAAAAAGAAAAATATTTAAAAAACGCGATAAACTCAATGTGTCCCAGCAGCCACTGTATAATGCATCGCGTATCGTGTACCACGGCAACCCGCGTTATCGGCAAACCAAATAAAATGATAAAAAAAAAAATCGTCCGACCATCGTTTGGCACTTTCCTCGTGAATATATATCAGCAAACTGTATATACGTTGGTTTTTCTTATAAAACTGGTATTCTAATATACGCCGATAAATTGTATACCCCGGGGGGGTTGGTTACGATGGCCAAACACATTCGCGATCGAGAACGTGCGCGTGGAAAAATTCGCCAACGGTAAAACGGTTTTCAAAAAAAGTTCAACAATGATCTATCCGCGCGAAAGCAAAAAAAAAAAATCCCGAGCGAAAGAAGCCCGCCCCCCCCCCCGCATATGCATGCACACCCGCACTGCGTCATCTATTTACGTCGGGTTCTATTGCCGCGCATTGTATGTGATATTAAATGAAGCGGCAAGGAAGAAGAAAGTTAATGGGACCGTTCCATATGCAGATTCACGTCTCCATGGTTCTGGCAGCTCGCTACCTTTATACCTCGCGCACCCTTTCCCTCCGCCTCGCGTTCCTCCCTCCCTCCCTCCCCCTCCACCCGAAGTAATATAGCAGCTCTTTGTATCCATTTTACGGCACAGGTGCCATAAAGCTGGTGGCGCGGTTGGGAGCCCGACGTATAGGAAGCTGATGTAAAAGGTGGCTGGAAAATCACGGGTGTTCGTAGTGGCGAACGTCGTTCGTGGCGAGTCTCTTCGTAATTTTCATCCTTCTCCCCCCCCCGCGCGAGGGTGTACGTAACTTTCGTTGTACAAAAGAGGAAAGAATAACGAAAAAAAAAAGAAAAAGAAAAAAAGAAAAAGAAAGAAAGATAAAGCTTATTCTCGGGTGTCGGGTATTGAAACAATTTGGCGCAGTTGGCACGTGTGTACATGGCAATTGAGGACGAGAACGGAGTATCGGTTGTGACAACGCGGTTGCGATCGATAATGGCGAAACCCCCTTCACCAACACAAAGTTTCGATTGATCCGAGTTGCAGGGTGCAAGCTGGTGAGGACTCTCCGGCAACCGGTTCTACAAAGTCGCGGGGTGCGCTTATCGCTGCACAAGTGCGCGTTGTAGATGTTGTATTTGGCCAGTGAGTGGGCTATCTGCGAGTCCCTTTGGCGAGCGACTCCGGTGGTACATACAGCGGGACCCACCCGACATCCGACGGTGATCAAAGATCCCGGTTCGACGATACGGGCGCGGGCGGCATGGCCTAAACAGCTAATTACCGAGTACTTGGCTGTAGAAACGCACAGAGAGAACCGAGTGGTTGCCCGAGTCTACGCGTAACCCGGGGACCGACCACACACACACACACACACACACACACACACACACACGCACACACCGATACGAGGGTGAGCCAAGCCGACTCAACCGACTCAGCGTTGTCGACCGTCGAGGACTCGACCGTTGGTCGGGTTAATCTCCTTAGACGGTAATTTCAGGTGATCTTCGAGGTAAATCAAATCACCGTACGATCGTCGAGAATACCTCAAATTCGACTTGTATTTAATTGGGATCAAGGAAAATTGTGTAGATGCGTGAGTTCGATGTTCATTCGTGATTACCATCGATCGTATAATGTTTCGACGCATCGAAACGAGAATACAATTTCTAACTCGATTGATATTTCGATTCGAAAAGCTCGACCATCGAACGTACCACTAAGACTGTAAATTCAGACTCGATGTTTGCACGATGACGAATCGATTTGCGATACTCGCGAAAATCAAGCTACACTCGATCGCATCTAAAAGTCGAAAGATAGACCCGGGAAAAGCTGGGAGACTGAGTGAGAAACTGTTGAAAGAAGGAACTCGGAAAAGCAAGAGCGGGGGAGTGAGTTGAGTATCGGGAGGCGGTAGTAGGCCTGATTAAGCGTAATGCGAATCAAGTTACGCAGGGTAAAAGGGCACCCACGAAGGACGGTAGTAACGGCGGGTCCGCGGGATCAGTCTCGCCAATTTAAAGTTAATTCGCGACGGGACCTCCACTCTGTAATCCGACTACGCTTTACCCCCACTGGCGACTAGTTAAAAATTCACGAGCGCTTTTTACCCGGAATCATGGCGGATATTCTCCGGAACGAAGAGCTCGAGCTGTATCAAAGCACCGTCGGCTTCTGCTGCGAGACCAAGTTTTACCCCCAATAACGACGAAAATATTTGGTGGAAAATGGTTAATATCTCGTCTATAAATTATGAGAACACGGACGATTAAACGTACGAATTTTGTAGTTTTTTTTTCTCGGGCGTTTCACCGAGTCGCGATGACGTTTATGGACTCAGGTGGTCGAGTATTTATCGATGTGAATGCATTGGGGATGCGATATCCGCTACTAGGCAAAATCCTATAATTCGGAGGTTCTCGGGGTATCGAGGGTGGCGAAGAGGCTTCGAGAGCAAAGAGGATCAAGGTATCAGGCATGCGGACAAGCTTCGCCGTCAGTCGAGGGTAGGTTCGCCTCACCCAAGGATATAAGGTTGACACGGTCCTGAGGATAAAAGCATCATGACTCAGTGATGAAGTTGGCCTCGTATTCGCCTACCTTCACCGCCAGTTTCACCGTACCATCCACGTCGTCCAACGTATACACGTATACACATGTGTGTATAACTTTGTTGGTGGATACGATGGTAAACCGGAGTGGTGAATGGGCCAAGGGGTGAACCACTCCGGGTTCTCAGTGCCTAATACATACGCTATATCGTGTAATACCGTCGACGAAGTGCAATGCCCGTGGATGAGACAGACTATAAACACGCGGAATACCCACAGGCTGCACGCATATACACGGCCGAGTTGCTCACTCGGGCGAGCACAGACATCGGGGGCCATAACGGAAGAGCATCGAGAGGCCCATAGGGAAATGCGATACCGAGGGCTTTGGCAAGATGATGCGAGAGGCCTCCTCATCCTTTAGCCGGGAGGTCGTATCGCTAAGTGGGATAAGGATCGTGAAAGAGGTAAGTTATTCCAATATCGATTGGTTGTAATCGCCGAGTAAAAGATGGCTGTGAAGAAGCATAATTTGGCGAAGAACCGTATGCGATGATCATCGGGGAATATAGAGACAGCTCGCAAACGGCACGAACACTTACGACGAGAGTTCGCTTCATCACTGGCGAGCAACGATATTCACTTACGGAATAACGGATGTATTTTTCGACGATCTCGCAAAGCCAGCGAGAGACACACCGACCGAACGAGCAAGAGAGCGCATCAACGATTTTAGCGCGATGAATCAATTATTGATGAATCTCCGGGGAGTCCGGAAGCTTTGGGAAACGGGTGAACGCGGCTCACCGGATGTACGCCGGAGATCGCTCCACGGAATTCGACCGCGCGACTTCGTGGCCCATAATGTCGACCTATCGCTATAATTATGATAATACACAAAAAAAAAAAAAAAAAAACGGCATATGGTACTAATGTGAACGTCGATATCGCGCGTTGTACGTAAATAGCCATTTTCTTATTCACGTATGGAAAACATCTTGACGACAAACTGTGCGATGAAATAACGAGGACGAGCGATGAATTATGTTTCAAAGTAGCCGAGAAAATGGGATCGAGAAATACGAGTCTCGAAATAATCTCTTGACAACTACGACGAGTAGTTCAAACATGGATAAACCGAGAGACCTAATAATATTGCGAACCGGGGGAGTCCTGGAAGGTCGAAAGTTAAGACGCGGAAAAGAGCCAACGAGGAAGATGGAGAGGGCGCGGAGTCAACTGCTGTGTGGTTTAGGTGTGGTTAACGGAATAGGGGGGGGGGGGAGACGCGGGGTGATGCGAACACAGTCTGCGGTAAGCCGTGAAAGAAGTGTGCGTGTCCCTTTATGTGTTTGGGTAGCGCGGAGGGGAGTGCGAAAAGATGTTAGGGTCGCGACGCGCACCACCTATTAAACGGCTAGTGGCTAATAAAGACCCCAGTGGGGTGCGTCTAATAAACTGGTCTGCTAGCGTATATTGGTTGAACGAAGCTCGCAACCTCTCTCTCTCTCTCTCACTTCACCGTCGCGGCATTGCAGCAAAATTACGAGTGTTATATATCCCACATCCCATCGTCCACACGACTCACCATTCTCCCGGATACCCAACATTCCAGAATCCGACGTGAGACTTTCACGAAAGAACGTTTCCATGATGCTCCTCGGTGTACCAGCATACGAGTACACAAAGAAAACACGGAATACCCTCCGGGATATATCCTTATCCAGAATAAAAAAAATTAAAAAAAACAAGATGTGACGTAGGATCAATTTGTTCGACGTTTCTGTAACTGGCATACCGACATCAGATGTCCAAATATAACTCTTTAATTCATCTGAAATATTGCGAGGTGTACGCAGAACGTAATTTACAATAGTCTCGGTGAAGTAAGCACAAGGTAGGTCGAAAGTTCATGACGTATTTGGACGGATGGATAAAAATAAAACGTCGACTCGATCTCGGTACAAAAACCACCTGGATGTAAACGTCTTTGCGGTAACGGGTTACGAATGAACAAAACTACCGGCTCAAGTCGTATCCTTTGATCCTGCGACGACTCAGTCCTATCCCAATGCGGAATGCGTTGGAAAATAACTCAGAAGTGTCGTGTTTTCGCGCGGGAAAGACATTATGGCAACCCCTGTCGTTTCTAAGCGACATCGTTGATAAGTTAGACTCTATGCTCGTTAGCGCGAACAACAACGTAACGTTACGTGAGTCACTGATGGTGATGTAAGCCAAAATGAATCGCCCGACATTTCGCCCGTTATACGACCGATTGTTAGCGAAACTTGGCGGAGAGAGCCCGATGCTCGTGGAAATGTATCCATCTACGCCTATAACCAACGCGAAGCACTAAACTATTTTAGACGCAGATGGGTAGAGGAGACAACGGTGCGACGCCGGAAGTGCAGGCCGATCGATTCGAGTTGCGCTCGGCGTAATTAATTATCCTCGGTGACGTTCACAACGTCGTGTAGACTGTCGGGCTGTGGGGGGGGGGGGGGGGGGGCGGGAAGGGCTCCTGACGGGGTGGTAAAAGGGTGGATGCCACGCGAGATGACTGTACGCGAGGAGGCCAACACGACGGTTAATCCATCTCAAAATCCCTTTTACCCGGGAATACCGATGTCCCGGGGTCTGTGGATTGTGGGTATCGTATCACGGTGGTTCCACAATCCAACACTTTAACTGTACCGACCGACCGAAATTAGTCAGGCTGAATTATTTCAGGAACCCACGGGCAACCGGCATCGCTCAACGATGTCCCCCCCCCCCCCCCCACATCGAGTTTCTCGAGTCCATCCGTCACCCGGTCCATCATCAATGAGTAACGCGCCGAACGGAATGGAACGGCTCCTCCTCAGTGAAACCCACCGTGTCGGTCCTCACTGTCAATTAACGACTTGCCCTCTCGACTTGTTCCGCGCATCTCTCCTCCCATGACACCAACTGTCCGCCAACTTTATCCTCGTGCGATAACCACGCAAAACCCCCGACCTCGTCCTCGCTTCTTGAAATCCCCACGGGTTCGTATTAATATTTATGCGCGCGATGAGATAAAAATCGCGAAAAGCCGAACGAAGATGACTGAAAAAATTCGACGATTTGGGGTTTACCTATGGATCACACTCGTGGAATATTCAACGTTCGAAGTTATCATAAATTCACTGAGAAATTTCGTGCGAAATGAAAAAAAAAAAAAAAAATCGGTGATTGATCGACGCGGTAGTTTGATAGCGATCCAACGTCGAAAGAAACTTTGCCACGAACTGGGTTGATTAACATGGTATCGTGTTGAATCAAGTCGTCGCATAGCACGGGGGTAACGGGGGTATTCCGGGAGGTGAGAGAGTGACGGTTGAATTTGAGATAAGAGAGTTGAGCTCAGCGAAACCGAAGAGCCAGCGTAGTCGGGATGGATGACAACTCGAGCGAATGGTTTCGGTGCGTGCAGAGGGGCTAGGTAGACTACGTAGACACAGCAGCAGCACGGTGTGTTTAGCACGGGGTAATGGGAGCTACGAATAATTCCCCAGTTAGATTTGCAGCCACGGCAACACAAACGTCGCGCTGCTGCTGCTGCTGCTACGTACTCAAACAGGGTATGGCAGCTGGCGTAAGGCAAACGAAGCTTGAGCTCGAGTATTAGAGCACGAGAGAGTCGCGCGTACCGCTCTCAGGATCGGTCGACCGGAGTGTAGCGATGATACACCGCGAATCCAAAATTCGTGTGACTGACGGAGAAAGCGAAGACGACCTTACCCCGTTAGCTCCAAGTGTGTACGATCCTCAAGACTCCCAGACTCGGAAGTGAATTTCGGGTGTAAGCGAACGGCCTGGGCTTCGCTTCCACCGACTAGACCGAGATATGGCTTGCCGGCTTGCTTGCTTGCTTGCTTGCTTGTTGGCGGGCGCTCGTGGAAACCTCCCGTCTTCACCGACGGCGTTCGCGATTCTGTTTGCCAAGACGCGCATACATTACTTTGACGTTTCTCCGAGACTAGGGTGGCATCCGACAGAGTTTCGTCTGTGACCTGGGACAGGCGGGGTTCAATCTTCTTCCAAAAAAGCTCGCGCTCGCGTTCATCTATCGATACGCGCGAACGCAACAACACGCGGATAAAAATGTTACGTTCGTTGGAATAAATTAGCTTTCTTGGATTTGACGCGACGATACGGAATTGGGTTATTTTCATGATGTTTCCCAATGACGACCGCGAAACCTCAACGTTCCCATTGTGCCTGATCCGTTGATAAGGGACGACGACGCGGTACGACATGTTTACCGGGTGGAATGAGGGGGCCGCGTTGCGGTCGTGCGAAGGGTAGAACAGCCAACGTTACATCAGCCCGACCGGTCGGCCGAACCGGCAAGCGGAGCGCCCGTGTGTTGATCCTGTTCGTCGCAACAGTCAAACATCCCGCTGGCTTTGAGCCGATAGCCGTAGCTACCCACATTTCTGTGTACTCGCACTGCCGGACCCGACCGTGTTACGATCCTCCCCCCCCCCCCCCCTCCCCCCACTCAATTCCCAACTAATTCGCCCGAAAAGACAATGATCCATGCCCGTTGAGATCCGTCCGTCCACATGGATCATCGAGTCTCGACGTAACAGACGGCAATGATCGCGGTAATCCGATGGACGTGGCACGAGCGTTTTCAATCGAATTTGCCGATTATGTCGCTTTGACAGATTCGAAATTGAATCCGATGAGCCAAAACAAAAAGTACTGGATGAAAGACAGAGATAGCCCGGTACACGTCGAAAGAAAATTATCACGAGCTTTTGTGAACCGGACGAAACTTTATTCCTCGGCTTGTTGACCCGTTCGAAGAGTTTCGCATAATCCATTAACGCGGATCAATTTTATTCATTCGAAAATATTTTATATTCAAGACAAGAAAAATCGGACAAACTGGTGAAAAAAAAAAACAATTTCTACCCGAACCCAACGATACATATTTATATGATATTTGTTCACAGCTTCTCGACGGACAAACGGCTGGGCAACGCGAGTTTTTCACCGTGGAACGGCAATTTTTTTCGCGTGGATGTGGAAACCTTGTGCGCGAATTCCCGAGAGAGAAAACGTGAATCGAGTGGCCACGAGTGGCTCTATCCCGGCGGCTAACATTTATCAAAATATCGGTAATCCAGGGCAGGGGATGCGATCCAAGAACGTCGTGGCAGCTGGGTTCTCGGATTTCGCTCTCTCCTCCGTTCTCTCTCTATCTGGCCGTCCGAGTGTGTTCTCTTTCGGTCCACCACCGTGAAATACAAACTGCCCGGACGACCGGGGAACCCCCGAGTCAATGACACAACTCTATGATTTACACACTCCAGTCTGTATGGCTACAATCTGTATGGCTTAACAAGTCCACGGGCAAATCGCGGTGCCGCTTTGGATATTGAAATCCATTCGTTTCCCATTCCCCCAAACATTACCCGGCTATTACTCTTTCTACCGTGTCCACCTGTTTCGCATCCCCCCCCCCTTCAAACGGATGAAATAGCGACTATGAAATACTCTCGCTCACCTCCTCCTCATTGTTCCCGCGAAAAATTTACCGACTTTCGAAATTTTACATCCCCGATTCCGTTCATCGAATACGGAATATTTTTTTTTCCTCGTCACGTCGATTGACTTACAATGCCAAACATTAGACTTGGGGTGGGCGAAAAAAATGGTATCGCGAAGGATCGCCCTTGAAAATGACCGAGAAATACCTCCAACTGAATTACTCTGTCTTTTTGTATTCGGTTTTGCAGAGAGCGCGAAAGCGCCCAGCGATCACAAACCCCCGTCACGTATTTCGGTGATGACGTCACGCGTCCGGAGAACAAAATATAACGGCGACGCGGAGAGGGTAGCCAACAGACGGCTGTGTCGTACACGTTGTCGTTACATACACTATGCATAAGACGCTACACGTATATACATACGAAAATGGGGGAGGAGGAGGGGAGCGAATGGTATATGTACACGAGCTGGTCGGGCGATAGAGTCGCGTATGATAAGACGGTGTCTGCGAAAGAAACGAGACTTTTATTACCCTCTGCGCCGGGGGAATCTTTTACTTATTGCGACGAATGGCTTTGGCTACAAATATTTGAGATCACAAAGGATGAAAGAAAATTCAAACAAGATTTTACATCAATAAAAAGTTTAACAATATTTGTTTTTTCTTTATCTCATATTTAATCAAAGAGTCTTCGAATATCGCAAATTTCGTTGCAACGAGAATCATGAGAATATAATTGAATATCCATATAGAAGTATGCCATCTTGCCGGATCAACGAATCATTCGTAAAAATTTCATAGGTTTTTCCGAAATTCGAAATTCGATGAAACACAGTTCCGCACTCTATTTCCTCTGGATCTTTGATAAGTCGTGAAAAAAAAGGAAGAGGGGGCATGAAAATAATCGATGACTCGTAGTGCCCGGCGGCATCGTGAATCATTTCGTATATGCATGGAAACAGCCGCGGAACGTGAAACGCAACTGTGGCTAATGTTTCACCGGAACAAAAAAAAATATAAAAAAATAAAATTCCACGTCGACGGAATTTGCGATTCGCTGTGGGACAGACCGCAAGTGCTTCGACGGGTTAATGACATTACCGGGTTCGCTCGAGTATTTTTCTCTCGACAGCCGGGGCTGAAGAGTCTGAGTGCACAAGGGTGATCTCGTGGGTGAAGCGCGGAGTCCTCGATGAAATCTTGGAGTACCCAGACTGGCGATGGAAAGAGGTTGTTAGTTCGTTCGTTCATCGTGCTATCGTGCGTCGAGAGACCGTCGTGTCTCTCATCGCGAGCTTTTCGATACCCTCGACGGTCACCGCACACGGCCTTCAAAGGAAAATGCGAACGCGAGGTTTAAACAACTCGTTGTGTAAGCGAAGAACGTGTCTCGGATCTTCAACGGCTCTTATTCCCCCGGCGTAGATCGGTATCGACGACGTTGATTGCCCGGAGGCGAGATCGCAACAGCCGGTAAAGAAAAATATGAAAATTTCTAACACGTTGAACGAAAACTAATATCGTACGTCGAACGATATCAATGCACTCGACCGCGATTACGTCCACTGTGAATTAAACATTTTCAGGTAGCCACAATCGACTGATTCACGCTCCGGCGAGAAAAATATTCAACCCCTCAAACGCTTCAAAATGAAACCCCTCGCAAACGAAAAAAAAAATCCTCCCTCGCAATCTTTTACGACTTCATACATCCGAATTTATTGTGCCATAAAAAAAATATATTTCTTTGAAAAAAACAAAAAAAAAAAATGATCATAATAAATAGAGTTGGCGAGTGTGGTGTCATTACCGTGTGAGACGGTCGTTTTCCTGGATTTCACGAGGATACGGAGGGTTGAAAAAAAAAAACAGAAACAAAAAGAAAAAGAAGTCGTTCTAAAAAGTTTCACAACCCTTTATTAAAAACCAATATAAACCACGAGTTTTCGCAACGAGTATCGGTTAACGGGGGGTGAAAGGAGGACACTCGTCGTCGGGACGTTCTTCGAAGCTTCGAGGGTAACGGTAGAAGGGGCTCGGAGCTTATCCCGCGGAAAATCTGGATGGCGTTGTGGTCGCGTGTATGCGGTTAAATTATCAGAACGTCGTATAATTGGACGGTCGTGTTTCGCGGTCGCTTCGGCACCGCGGCTTTTAATAGGTCCGGAGTGCTTCCCAGCTGTGCTAGAGTCTCCGGGGGAGTCGACGAGAGAACGTGGTAGTCGGATTCTCGCGGCTATGCCCCGAACCTTCGGGTCACCCTTAATCCCGTAGGATTTTCGTTATGGCCTCTCTCTCCCGTCCGCCCCACGTGCGGCTCGCAACCTTCGCCATTACGGGCCACACGTATAGCTGTCCGAACGTCGAAAATATATATCCCTCCACGACCCCTTACGGCCAATGCGGAAGCTTATATGCCAGGCGAAGGACAAAAGTGGCCAACGGAAGAGTAACGGAAGCGTGTGGGGCCATGGCGTTAGGGAACGAAACTCCGAGTGCGGTAGCCGCGCAGGAACGAAGAAGCCAAGGGAGAGCCGACGTGAACGAGAGAGGGTGGTAACTATGGTTCGCTCGGTTACTTCCTTTCGGAGAAATCCGCACGTGCATTAGTCCCGCACGTACCTAACTATACTACCGTATTATTATTTTCGTTTGTTTCCGCCTTCACCAATTCGATTTTTTCGTTGATTGAACAGGTGAACCATTTTTTTTTCTCAAGATGCGATTAATTTTTCCGGTTAAACAAAATACTAAAATGTTATTCGTTTGGATAGAAATTTTGACAAATATTTCACGATACGATATGCTAAAATTGTGGAAACTGCCAGAAGAATGTAAATACTTTGCGTTCTTTTCAACACGATCTATAGCGTACACAGATGCATCTACATAAGCCCTGTGTAATGGTCGGAGACGAGGAGGAGGAGGAGGAGGAGGAGGAGGAGGAGGAGGCGCAAGGGTTAACGTAACGTAACGGGGTGGTGGGAAATGAAAGTACGCGTGCACGGCGGGTCGTCGCTCGTTAGAAAAAGACCGGGTTGGCGTGGTAGTTGCCACTGTGGCTACCAGTCATTTACATCACGCCATCCACGGCGCGGGTGCACGTGACCACCCTCCTCACCCTCCTCACCCTCCTCACCCACTCGCCGGTCACTTTGCAAACTCCCCCCTCGCGGGTTTTCGAAGCCTCGTTTATTCCGGGTTTTCTCCTTCGAATGAAATTTATTTCGATGGTAATACACGGAACGACGTGGAACGGGCGAATAGCCGAGTTAATTTTTCGCGGCGTCATTCGATGCCGATGTGAGGAATGAAGAATGTTGGTTTACTTGTTGATCCGATCTGTGTGGGTGGGTGTGTGTGTTGATGGAATGTGGATCGAAACGTTCGAGGGTTGCGTTGACGTTGTTTGAAGTAATTAACATGGTAGCGAGGGGGATGATGTTGATGAAGAAAAATCGTTTTTGCCCGGGGAAATAAAAATGAAAAATGTCCCTCGTGTGTATTTAAGACTCGGCATTGTTGAATAAAGACTATAGAAAAAAATATGATCGCTTTCTTTCATCGAGTGAATATAAATAATTTAAATTAGAAAAAAACTTAAAGTTCTTCAATGTTATTTTTGCCGAAGATTAGACGAGAGTTAAATATGTTTTTGTGATTCTATACGCCAAGTCGATGGATGTCGTTTCAGATTTTTTTTTTTCTCGAAAAATCAATTGAATAATTTAATCATTCAGGGTAATTTGAACCAATGAAATTATGGTTAATTATGTATGATTTTCGATCGGTGACCGTTATAACTCGTACGTATTATAAGAATCCGGTACGTCTGCGTTTGACGTTATAAATTATTGAGTTTCGTCAGATGGGATCGATAAATTTAAATTTATACGTGACTCTATTCAGGCCAGACGATGGCATTTGAATAATACGACTACGGAACGACCGAGATCGAAACGATGCGTAGACCGTTCTACCGTTATTTCTCGTTATCGAATACTAATACAATTATCGCATTCATTACTCTTCTATTGATTTCTGCTTCACGAAAAAAAAAAAAATTGCGCGGTTATTTTATTTGTCCCGAGTTAATCCGGCCTTGTGCAATATTTAAATAATTTTATTTAATTAATCCCCATTGGGACATTAAGGTTTTTAAAAAAAATCCCACATTGTACATTTCCAAAGTAGATATCTGAAAAATTGATGACACTCGATAACCGATAAATCCGTCTTCGATGGATCTAATTTGACAATTATTCGTTTTATAAATGCCCGACGACGTTTCTGACCCCAATTTTTTTTTTTTTTTTTTCAGCCACATTTATCGAACATTCATTCGTCGATTCAACGAGTTTCTCGAATGAATGACAAAGCCGAGACCTATGTGTCTCGTGAAGAAAAGTGATTTTATTTCGACGGCGGGAACGGATTATTATTTATGGCTTAAAGTTTTTTGACTTCAGAAACGAAGACAAAAATATTTATTTTCTTCGACCATGAGTCGCATCGCTTTGCCGAGGGATGTGGAAAAATCGCGAGGATCGAACCGAATCTTCCGATATCGTTATTTCGAATGAACGAGCAGAAAAAACATTGAAAAATGAATTGTTACTCATTGAATTAAAGATCATGGCGTCCGAATGGGACAATACGTTGTTTTTTGTCCCGCATCCCCGCTTTCCACTTTCCACTCGACTTTTTATAAGTTCGAACCATTACTCCGAGTCATAAAGATCCCCGTTATCCAGACTTCATGGAGACTTTATATATATATGTATGTATTTCTTTTTTTTCGTTTCCTCGATTTTTTTTCCTCCAGCCCAAGCCCTCTATATCCGTGTGCGTGTGTGAGTGCGTGTTGAGTATACGACATTTGCGGAGTAAACGTAAGAATGCCGATAATACAGAGATAACACACGTTGGAGGAGGTCGTTCGAAGAGAAGAAAAAAAAAATAGATATGCGTTGAATTATGCACCAACGCGGTCGATTACGTGTTATCACTATTTTCTTTTTTACTCTGCGACCCATCGTCGATTTTGGAAACCAATAAAACAGTGAACCAATGGTAGACTCTATTTGGATAACTACAGCTCAGCAACCTATAATCGGATGACCATTTTTACTATATCAATATCAATTTTTTAATTAAAAAAAAAAACGACCATAATAATCCATTTTTCGTTTGTTCGATCGATACATTGTTTTTTTAATGGTACAATCTCCGCACGACGCAACTCATTCGCATGATTCGTCGTTATAGCACAAGACTGGGCTGTTAACTGATATTTACGTCAACATCGCGAGATTCATTAGTCAATGGGTTAGGCGGATTAGCTGATGGAGAAGCGGTAACTGGCGAAGCGCCCGTGCCTCGGGGTTCCACTATCTTAATTAAACGATTTCCTCAATTCGCGAAACTCTGGTAATTAGGCGTCCTCCCCCGCCCCCCCCTCCCAGTCTTCCCTCAGAAGCTTGTTCTCCGCTACCCTTTCCACATCGTCGACAGCTTTCTCCGTTTCAAACTTGTAGCACGGCCGCTACGAAGCTCGACGGATTTTTTTTTTCGTCGCTTCGAGTGGTTTTACCCGGAAAAGTCCGATAAATGTGACTCAAACTCCTTCTGGCTTGTCTATAATCCGTCGAAAACATTTTTTTATTCTTTATTTTTTTTATTATTATCGACAAAAAGAAAAAAAATTGATGGTCTCGGGTGGCTCGATCGTTGGAGAAAGCGATTCAACGCTACAAGAACGTATAAAAAAAAGTGAAGGATGAAAAAGCATAAGAGAATCGTTGAGTGAATCTCGGATTTGTTTTTGCTCGTACAATTGGCTTTTCGATCGATAAAAGCATCGCTCCGGTGAATAAAACAAATTTTTCGATTAAATTATATTATTTTTTTTTTTGTTGCAAAATTGTGCAAAATTTGATTTTCATCGTTTCGATCGAATGACCCGAGCGACCGGGTGGGTGGACGGTGCAACATTCGCTCCGTGCTTAATCATCATTACTCAGCTGTATATTACAAAAATTTAACTACAACACGTTCACAAAACATCCATATCCAACGAACGTAAATTAAAACTGATTCACGACTGGGCAAAATGTGCGATAAAGCACGCACATCCTCCATTCACGAAGTTCGGTCGTTATTCAATCTTCTTTATATTTTTTTTACGTATTTTTTTTTTTTTTAGTTTTTTTCTCGAAATAATTTACAAGTTCAAAAATCTTCAGATACGACATTGCCGTAAAAATTCGGAATTTTAATTTTCATCGATTTAATTCATAAAAATTGAACAAAGATGCAACAGCTTCGAGTCTTTATTTTTTTATTATCAAAAAAATAATGTCTGTTTGAAAAAAAAAAACAGTTTGTTAAATAAAATCAGAATTCGTTATTAAGAAAAAATGTTTTGAATAACAAAAATGGCATCGATGGGTATTTCAAGTGATAAAGGAGCCTAAAGAAGACACCTAAAGAATGTCGATGCGGATATGGAATTTGAGTTCGCGATGTGGCCATAATCCTCGGAGCCATTGGGAGTGGGGGAGTGGGGATGCAATAATGTGACTCTTGTTACCGAGCAAACTCGAAGAAACGCGCGAGCGCGCCAGCCCCTCGCTCGGTGGGCAGAGTCGATGTGCAATTATCGCTCGAGCACTACCTACGTGACTATGCCGCGACCAACGCAAATATGCTCGACCGTGTACGTGACCCACACGCGACTAACCCACTCTCCTATCTCGGTTGCAAACCCCGGCGTCTCGGTTCTCGATCTCTATATATCCCACCCACACGTAGAGGCTACACGGTCGAGTCGCTCATGCAGGGGGTCGGGCCTGCCTCGCTGCTTAATTCACCCCCGCCGTTACCCATTTTGGATTTCAATGGAGGCACAACCCTGTGACCATTCGGTCCTCGCGCTCTCTCTCTATACCTACATCCGAATTATTATTCTCCCTATTCATGCGATTCCGTCATGCACTATTATATTTAATTTTTCAACTGAAAACCACAGAAACGTGAAAGAGGGCGAGATTTGTGAAAAAAAAGAAAATTCAATTACAATTGCGCTGGTATAATCGTGAAGAATTTTTTTTTCCGAAAGTCCGATGAATAATTCCACCGCGATAAAAAAAAAATTTAATAACAATAATCATGAACGGAATTTTTTCTAATTTGAACGTCGGTAATGTAGAAATTTTCAATCGAACCGACAGTCAACGTCCTCGTCGAAAAAGGATAATTTCAAAAGAAAATAAAAAAAAAATCATCGTTAATAACGAAATGAAAGAGATGTGTAAAATTTTAATTAATATTCTAGTGAAATGATATTTTGTTGTAATAATTGAAATACTCGAAATCGATTTTGCGTGTACACGAGCGAGCTGATGTTCGTGAGATTTGGTGGCAAAGGGACGAAGGATAGTTGGTCGGTCGACTCAACTCGAGCCACACAATGCACCGTTGATTGTGTACACGAAGACCTTCAACGTTTAATTACTTAGCCGTGTGAGAGGGGTAAAATAACGAGAAAATAGGAAGAAGCGAGGTACGATGCGAGGAAGCTCGAGCTCCCGGGTGAGACCCCGAGATAATAACGCTGTTCTGCACCGGTGCATCCGGCGCGTTGCAGTGTTTCACCAGATCACTGTCTCCCAGGTGGTCGTGCGTACCACTTTTTTTTCTATTTTTTTTTTATTTAATTTTTTTTTTTTCGTCGGACTTACTCGCCCGTTTCAACACCGTCGCCCTATCAACTTACTCGCTTCGCCCCCCACGAATATTATTCTCCACGTCTACCGTATTATTCACAAAAACCCATCTACCGAAATGTTGTTGCTTCATCAACGTTTCCAGTCACATTGAATGTACAAAGAAAACAAATAATAATAATCATTTATTTTATTATTCGATATTCGTTAAATTTTATTGTTCATTTATGAGCGAACGAAAATTATAATTTCCACTTTTGTTAATGCAACGATTCGACCGATTTAATGGAACATGTTTGTGTTTCAGAAAGAAAGAAAAGGAAGCATCGAAGTTTTCAATGGACTTCTGACCACGAGGTAACATTTTGTAAATATTTTTTTTTCGGTAAATCAAATAATTTTTTTTTCCAATATCGAGTCTGTATTGCTGAAATTCTGTTTCAGATCGTTTTTCATTGGTCCAGATACAAATTTGGGTTCCACTAATTCACAGGAATTTCATTCAACGAACGAATGCAACATCATCGTCCATTAACCGCAAGCGGAAATGGGATCCATCGATAATTAAAATATTCACGTTGCGATAAAAAAAAAACCGGGTCATCGATACGAATCGCACTAGGAGAAAAAACTTGCGTGGAAATTGTATTTTTGTTATCATCAATTGTTCGTTAATAATTTTTCCTCGACAGGTTCAATTATTCATTGACACGAAAAAAAAAAAAAAAAGAAAATTGAGTAGATTGTATTTCGGTCGCGAATTGTATGAACTAGAACTGAAACTATTTTTATAAAAAAATGCAAAGTATCGAAGACTCGAGAAACAAGGATTGCAGCCCCATCTTCATCGAGTACACGATGTCGACTTGGAACGCTCAAAAATTGACCCTCGTCATGTAGGTACAACCCCGTTATTATTTTCCCTTACTGGCCGAGGGTTGCCGACCGATAAACCCTGAAGGGGTAGTCACGACCGACGGTAACTTGCCCCCCGGGACCCAATGAAAGGGGGCAAGTCGACGGATAAGGCAACCCTCGCGATTGACGTTGGTCGGTAAGTCAGGAAATGTGGGAAACACCCCCCGGAGCCATCTCTCCAGCGAGTCACAACCACAATGACAAAAACCCCGTGCTCCTGAAATAACTAACTACATTTACCATGTCACACTCACACACATTGTACCCATTATCGGTCATTGAACTCCTAGAACAAAATAATTTCATAAAAACAAACGAAAAAAAAAGTAACAAGATTGAAAGACAAATATGTGAAATCTACAGTCGAAGGGTGCTTCTGCACACGTTGATTTTATTTTTATTCATCGCATCAACTCACCATTTACATTTGAAATAAATATATTTATTGTAAATTCAATTAACTAAAATTCTAATTGACTGAAAAATTTAATTTTTCAAAATTAAAGTGGAGCAAAATTTGTGCAAAGAGCAAGACAGACGAGGATTCAATTCAGACGATAAAAATCACAGGTGCAAAAAAATGTGTTACATAGTTTTTAAAAACAGATATCAAACTAATTTCGAACGATTTTTCTGTTTTCTTCGACTGCCACAGAAAGATGATTTATTGTAGGGTGAAGACAACTGGTTTGTCAAGTGCCAATGAAGCAATATTGCGGGTGCGAAGAACACATGGATTCGAGCGACGTAGGTGCGAAGAGAGAAGAGTAAACATGCGTTAGTGTGGGAAGACGTGCTCTGTGAGGAGCAACACCGGAGTCCGCGTTATTAATAGATCGTGAGAATTGATAATTATCGACAACGACCGAGGGTGCGGTGCACAGAGAGCGACCGTAACGCTCACTAGATTATTATCATCGTACAAGTTTCCATGCTACCGAAGATGACTATTCAAAAAATTGGCTACAATTTTTCAATATCATATTCACCACTTATTCGTTTGAGAACAAAAAAAAAATCTCATTGACAATTTTGTTTTCAGAATTTCATTTTACTTTTTTTAAGGAAAAAAGCATGCGCACAGGCCTCAACGAATATTGTTTTTTTTTTTTTTGTTTGCGTTCCATACGCGACATTACGAAAATTATTCGGTTCGTCATGTAAATAAATGGAAAATTTTCAATTTCAGTTCCCACTCGATCCGACTGTACCGTTGTATCCTGTCCAAAAATTTGAGAACCTCAACGCATCATTGCGTTGTACGTTGATTGAAATAAATGGTGCCTCCACGAGTTATCTCATAATTGAATTCTCTTTCATTCGTTCCATTCCATGCGAGAAAACAACCATCGAAAACTTCCATGAAAATTGTACACAGATTGAGTTCGAATTTGTCGAGAGTACAAATGATTCAATATAACATACCTGAAAAAATTCTCAAGCTTTTGTGTTGATCCAGCAGCTCCTGAAAAAAAAAGAATAAAACAAGTCTATTAGTACAATACAATTGCATTATTTGGAACTGAATGAAATCAAAATATGGAAGAGATATTGAAGGACGATCGTATTATTTTTAATAATGACACATTCTCAAGATTCATTATTTCACTCGGGATGAGCAACTGAGCGAGCAGAATCAAAGATTTTCAATGAAAAATTAATCGTGAAAAAAAAATATCGTAATAAATTAAAAATAATATGATTACGAAATATTATTACTCATTAATTGGTAAAATTGAACATGATATTAAAATTGATTGAAAAAATGATTTTTCGAGCAATATGAAAAGCTATACTCCGATGGAAAACGTAGATTTCAGTGAACTGGGGGATTGTAATTCCAATGACCCCTGGGACACGTGTAGCCGAGATAAATAATTGATAGTGGCAAATCCGCGATATCGCGAAAGGCTAATGGACGGTAAATCTCGGGTGATAACAAGTGACGGGCAATGACCGTGGGAGGTTACAAATTCAACGACTCGTTAGCATTCATCGGAGAATGATAAATAACCCTTTTCCCTCCACCACCACCCCCCCCCCCCCCCGCTACCGAGTTATGCAACCGGGTTATACATTTTCGAGTCCGGAGACCCCCGTCGAACAATCGTTCACAACAACGATTATCGTATAACGAGTTTCGATGCAACAATGCACGTATTTGGTAGCAAAAGTCGCGTGCGATGCGTTATGTCACGAGACCGGTGGGAGCGAGAGAGAGAGAGAGAGAGACAAACGGATGGAAAAAGGGAAAGAGGAAGGGAGGGGGGTTATAGATCCGGACATGAAGAGAGAAGGGCCATGCGGCCTTCGTTCGACGTAAGCAGTGTGGATAGTGAGCAGTACTAGCAGCCGCGCAGCGAGGGACCAGGGCACGAGGGTGGGAGTTGCCAGCGAGAGTAAGCGAGAGAGGGCGCTGTTTCGCCTGCTCGGAGAGCGCGCGCGCGCGCGCACTCGACAGAGAGACAAGCATGGCGAAGGAACCGGAGAGAAAAGAGCGTGACGCCAGTGGACCAACGAATAACAATGATAAAACGATGCCAACAACACCGTGTTTATTTATGTTCAATAAAAATGCTACGAAAAAATAAATAATGATTATTACAACGCTGTTGAAAAAAAAAGTTGTTTTATCGAAGCCACAAATGTTTGTAATGGAGTAGAAAGTATGAATCGTTATTTTTTGTCATTTTGGAGCACGATACAGGGGCGTTCGTTACCACCCAAGTGTGAAATAAGTTTACAAGGGACTCGACTAGGGGGGCGAAGGAGGAAATGGAGCCAATGATTCGTTCCGAACAATCGAACGTACACTTTCGGTAAACAATAATGCGATTATCAACTATTTTAGAGACGATGAATGAAAACAAATGTACGATACGAATTTGTATGAAATAATGATCGTGGGCCAATGGTTTGAGGACAGCCACATTTGCGTTTGGACAACGCGAAATGATACACGAGCTACTACTACTACTCACCGCTTCACTCTCACTGTTCCGTGTGTGCGTGTGTGTATGTTTGTTCGTGTGTGGTGTGTTCTCACGACAACCAAAACTCCAAACGTAATAACGATGATTTCATCTCATCACATCGTCGTTTAACAATCACTTGCACGTAATAGACCAAACCGCACGCGTATTACGATACTTATTGTAATATATTTTTAATAGAAAAACGTTGGAAAATTGTTGATGAAAAGTCAGAGGAAAATATCCATGACAGTAGCAGCCACTGGGGCGGCCATGTTGTGATGGGGGATGGAGCGATCGTGGCGGCGTCGCGCGGCGTTCTCGCGAGACACCACGGGCGGCGGCAACGAGGCGAGTTTTCAAAACGGTCGGTCGGTGAGACGTCTGTTATACCGGTCGTGGAGAAAATTCACGAGAGAGAAAGATTTTTTTATACGAACGTTCGTCGATTTCGACCGTCGGTAACTTAGCAATCGTCGATTATTTATGGGTATTTTATTTTTTAGCGTGATAACGAGTCTGCTGAGAATAGCTTCATTATCAATAATCGTCGACATACCGATTGCTCCATTCATCTCGTAGATAGTAATTTTATCTTGGCTTTGACAATCGGTAAGGTAGGGATTTACCAT
Organism: Diplazon laetatorius; assembly: GCA_963662125.1. NCBI lineage: Eukaryota > Metazoa > Arthropoda > Insecta > Hymenoptera > Ichneumonidae > Diplazon > Diplazon laetatorius. The sequence continues at coordinate 287,185 of OY759154.1, read as the reverse complement.
AATCCTCAGAGACACTTGGAATATATTTTTTTAAACGGATGTGCAACCTGTGCGAGGGAGAATGAGCGAGAAAGCTTTCGCAGCATCTTGCCAACTAACAACTAACACAAAATATAAAATATTATATTAACCGATGGTTATTAATTCATTGCAACAACATCGGTTGAATTTTAATTGAACCAATAAATTGTTCATGAACTTTTGAAAACAACTCACTCAGTTTCATCGTTATCACGATTGTTACCAGTCGTATTTTTTTTTTTTTTTTTCCAATTACAAGCCTTGGTTTTAACACGGATGAACATGGATGACTACAATTTCGAAGGACGAGATATCAAGTCGAATCGTCGGTCGGTCTGTGATTTCCGATATTTCGTTGCGGGCTTTGTGAAATTTCGCGAATCCGTGATAACGTCGACGGTGGAGATTAGGATTGGCCATTGTGACCGGAGATAATTCCGCGGAAGGACTCTCCAATGGTATACCGGTAGAAGCGCATAGGAGATAACTCAGAGACGTACGTATATAGACGACTGTAAATGCTGTCCGCTGATGTAGCGGTGATCGTTTCAACGTGCACCATCTCGTTATGCTTTAGCAATTACCGATATGATAGCACCAATACGAACGTATATTTCCGAGTCGTAATTAATTTGCAATTAGCTGTTTGTCGTTACCCCAGTAACGACAAACATCGTCGCGCGAACGCGAATTACACACACACGAACACACACACGAGCGTATGGTTCAACGCCTGATTTATTTATTTTTCCCCACGATTCACATTTTCAAACACGCATCTCCCAATTTATCAAATTTGTTCGTTAATACGTCAAACAACTGCCCAGTGGCGAACAACGAATATTGCAAAATACGCATAAAAGACAAATATTCACATCATCGACTGGAACGAAACAACGGAAAACAAACGATAAACAAAGAAAAAAACGACTCAACGATCGAGAGAAGCGAAGACAACTAAATGAACGGAGTTTAAACATTTTTGTTGTCGAACTTGGGTTCGAGAAAAATAAATAAATAAAAATAAAAAATAAAACTGTCGGAAAGAGAGTTTCGTCGCTTTTTCTCGAGAACGCTCGAAACGATGTTCGAGCACTACATTGCCCGTATAGCATCGATTCGACCCTCTCCGAACTCCCTCGACGAAAGAACCCCTCGATTTGCCAGGGGTATAAATTGCAACCCACGAGTTCTCCCATCTCACTGCCATCATTCCTACCAAATACACCATTTTTGTAGACAAGCCCGATCGGGGATTCGTCAATACTTCAATGGGCATCGATATCAATGTCGTATAAGCATAATAATAACAATCATAAATATATAAATATATATATTTATAGCAGGAACATATTATTATTATGTTAAAACGAAATTATTAATATCATATTACTATTTGTAAAAATTATTGTGTTCCTACTATAATTTAATTACTATCATTATTATGCTTAATTAAAGACAATACAATTACTTCCAGTTTTTCGCCGTTTTTGTCATTGATCTCCAACCCTCAGAGGTCGATAATTCCCGTCGTACGTGCCCACACACGCATTCCATCAAACTTATAGCTCGTTGTAATTGGTCTTATACACATCTATATATAGATATGTATTTCCGAAATATGACACGGACAAAGGTGGATCGGAGAAGCCGTCGTTCTATCGACAATGAGAATTTTGGGGTAGGTAAAGGGCAAACGTCCCGTCGGGGCTATTTCCCCGATAGCGAGCGAGAATCGTCGTATATAACACAAACACACACACGCGGATGTACGCAGGCTGTCGTGAATGTGATAGTGTCAGGTGGCAGATAGCGGACTATTGGAATTGCGGGAGCTGGGGAGATACGTCGTGCATCGGGAGGTGAGACGTCTCAATAGCCGGACGAGCTTGCCATAGTATCGATTCCGGTCTGATGGAACGATGGTGCCAGCGACGCGTCATCTCGTTCGGGCACCGTTGGCATCAACGGCAACGGGCCGCATAACCGAGCGCAACCCACCACCACCACCATCACCGAGTTCTCAAGTGCATCGAGGATCCCGCCGCCGGTTGGACGATGCCCCCGATGGACACCTCCCCATTGACACTGCCCAGACTCCAAGCTCCGAGGTTTCCGCTCGATTCAACTCGATTCTGATGAGTTGGCGTGTGTGTGTGTGTTTGTGTGTGAGACGTGCAACGAAACGAGACTCGACGACACGTCCAAATCCCAAATTGCAAAACGCACGATAGTTTCGAACGGTGACCCATGAACGTTCGTGTCTTTGGCGTTGTTTGACATCAACATATTTTTCCGTTTTGTTTTTTCTTTGTCCATTTCGTAAATGCGATTTGCAATTTCGTTCAAACGGCTAAACCGATTTTCATGAAATTTGGGTTTGGATATTACGCGGGGGGATTGTCGCGCGATAAAGTTCACGAGGTTGAACTCCTCGTCGATGTTTCACAACGTTTGCCGAAATAATTGCAAATTTCATTTGGACGCCATTTTACGATTGCAATCGCGATAAAGTCCGTGAGCGCGATCAGCGAAGCCGTGGGGGGGTCGCGAAATTTGCGCAATCATACGACTACGAGTGTGGACCATTCTATTAACGAAAAAAACCGTGAGAACGATTTGTTTTAAATATCTCTATGCTTCGGAGTGTGTTGGAAGAAAGACAAAGCATTTCGATTCCTCGGGCGGTTTCTCCATTTCGAGTAGATTCTATCGGATGACGTCTGTCAAAATGATCATGATATCGAGGTCACTCGAAAATTCTTTTTCAAATGGTGAAACAACAAAAAATATGGCCATTCCAGGTGACATCATATCTTGTTTATCCATTTGAAATGGAGAAACTCCCTGATATATAAATTTATTTTGTTTTCGTATATGGAAAAATGTTTGGAAGTCGATAACGATATATGACCACGACGAAAGAGAAATACTCATTAGCCTGACTAATTCGTACCGGTGGGAAATCACGTGCGATACGTTTCATGGACTGTTGTGTCAAGCGGCGGGCCACCGGGTCTCGCGTACCCCGCGAGACCGTGTGGGGTAATTGCGTTAACGATTTCGAGCTCGTTTCCAACGTGCGTTAATGATCGCCACCTGCGGTCGTTTTCCCCGTCGTGAGAGGGGGGGGGCGGGGGCGGGGGATAGTGGGCCGTGGGGGGCCCTCTTCACCGCCCCCCTCTACCGTTGCTGTCATTCCAGCGCACGCTCACGAATTTCCCCATGAATAGCCATGAACCCTCGACATTGTCGGGTTATTGCGAATTCACGCACTCATGAATTAATAATGTCTTTGTGCGAAACTCAGAAGGCTCGGTTTGGAAACCGTGAACAATCGCAAACAGACACTGGCGTAGTTGCGGTCCTTTGTTTTCGCATTGGGTTTTTTGATTTTTTTCACGGATTTTTACGTACGAATAAATTATGCATTTTCTTTTTCATTTTTTTTTTTTGTTTTTTTTTTGTTTTTGCGTCAGTTCGAGGGTGTCAATGGGATGTCGGAATGGCAAACGAGATGACGTGAGATCGATTTGGTACGATTTCCGTATGAATGTGCTAGTGCGGAATATTCAACCGAACAAACTGTTGTAACCGTTAATCACGTAATATTTCATTGTGAAGTTATATACGTCACACGTCACGATGATTCGAGCTTTACGAGTCTAATTAGCGATGCAGACTGTGTGCAGCGAAAGACAAAAAAAAAATATGTGATAAACATAAAATTTCCACGTGTTTGCACGAATAAAATTTATCGATAAACTGTTGTACATCGTTATCCGAACGACTAAATATTTCACATTCGTTAATTGACCTATATGTGCAATTATTAGAAATCGATCGACGAATGTACAGTCGCCATCCACTGTTGACTGTTTATTTATTTTTTCCCCAATAATCGAGCGAAAAAAATAATTGTAATTGAAGTTAATCGTTGGACGATCTTATGCACTTTACAGGTCTCAACGATTCTACGTTTTCTTTGGCAGTTTCATTGATATATATATTTTTTTTAGTCAACCAACAGACTTTCAAGAGACATTTTTAACGAATTATTTGTAAAGTATATTTATATGCGAAAAAATTGTAACATCCAAGAGTCGTCTATCTCGAGAATCCGTTTGAAGAGATTGGTGAGTTTGGTTTGCCGAGTTGGGCAAAGATAATTTTGACGAAAAAAAAAAAAAAAGAAAAAGATAGAAATTGATGCAGCGATGAATTATTAAAACGTCTTTCGAGAACGACCTCGTTTTTCTTCCATATTTTTTTTTTTTAAATACGCGATGCGTCTGAGTTACGAAAAAAAAAAAAAAAAAAAAAAAAAAAAACGTTGAATAAACACGAGATAGGAACACGACGGTAAAGCATAGTTCACAAGGCTGAGGGCAAATACGTTTTAATTTTGTCGAATAACCGTGCGGGGTCTTTGTGAATTTTGCCAAAGGTTTCGGGACCGGGGGGGTTTCGCCCCCATCTTCTCGACGGACACCACATCGTTCGTAATCCGACGCTAATGGCCATTCCACATTCAACGGCACAATAAGTCTCAAACGTAGTTTGCCGTTCGAAACTCGATCAACAAACGGGCGAACAATGGAACGGGGGAAAACAACAACAATTCGAAAACATCTTCAATACGGATTTCGAAATGCGAGTTGCCGAAGCTCGGTGGAACGATTACAGAGACGTATTTATATATGCACGCCGGGGGCTTTATAATTGTGTAAAACTTTATTTCCATTTACGAACGATCAATTACGAGCTTCCAATTATCAAGTTGTCGGAAACGATATTGTACGATGTATCGCGGAAAAGAGTTTTTTTTTTTAATTTAAAAAAAAAACACCCAATCAAGATTTTATAATGAAATTACGTTCCGCTTCAGTTGTATAATTAATTATCAAGATATTGAAATATAAAAGCCGATGGGTTCGATTAAAACCGTTGATTAAACTTAAATTGAAAAACCGAACCAAAAGTAAATAATACTCTGACATAAAAAAAAATCGTCGTATTTGATGGTTTTTTTCTTTTTTTTTTATATTTTAGGAAATAAAAATAACATTAATTTATTCGTCGAATATACAGAGACAAATATTTTCCGTATTCTCAGAAGCCCAACGACGACGTCGAAAAAATCGATAGACCGCAAGATTCGATCGTTGTTGAAAAAAAAAAATTAAAACAAATAAAATGAAAAAGGAAGAAAATGCGTGTGAAAACGTTGTTCGAAGAATATGAGGCGAGTCGTTGAAAAAAATTTCGCAAGACCCGTTATAACCGTGTAAAACTCGAGTTGGATGAAAAAAATGAATTATGTTTCGACTCGTACTCGGGGGTTGAGGTCGCGAAGTAGACGCGCGAATAAGGGTCAAGAGAAATAGTCGGGAGCCATGGAAACTGACGCGGGTTTCGAGAGTCCCGCACCACGTTTATGGCAACTCGATAAATCGAATTATCGAAACGGCAAGACTCGCAAGAGCCGCACACCGCGGTTGCCCGCGCGACGTCGTTAACTGCATTAAGGGACAAATTTTCCATCGGCTACGGAATTTATCCGCCGAGTACCGCACGGCCATCGGGGGGGCCCGGGGCCCGGGGAGGACGACGAGGAGGACGAGGAGGAGAAGGTCCGTCGCCCGGATCAATTAATTGCATCTCTCGCGGCATCGTAGCGTGACGTTCGGAGCCAATAACTCTGCGCTTGTCGCTCAAGAACAAAGTATTGGCGAAAAAAAAAAAGAAAAAAGGAAAAAAGGATGAAAAAAATACGTACGAGCTATCGTACCTCAAGAGTGATGTAACGAGAAAGTGCGCTTGCGCACCTACGTATTGTCTCCGACGTGGCATGTATATTACTTTTAGTTTTATTTTTTTCGTTGGTTTTTTTTTTGTCCAAATTCTTCGTTGCTCGTAGTACGGCGAATAAACTTCTTACTCGGCTGCGGAACCACCGAGCGCTATTTTAAAAATCCTCTCGACTGCGGTATTGTGTATATGTATATATATATATATCTGTATAGAATATGTGGTGCATCGAGTGAGCTCCGTACCGAGTAACATACCCACCGAAATAAATGTCGATGAAGAAAAATTATTACCACCCCGAACAATCGAAACGTATGTCCCCAACCGATAAATAAATAATACATTTTTTTTTGTCGTTTTTCATTTAAAAATAATCGAGCACCCGGTTTTTCAAGTTACAATGCATTTTGTTATACAACTTTGTTTATCACAATTTTTATACATATATATATATATTTATATAAATATTAGTCAATATTATTCGAGAATTTGTAAAAATTATTGTTGGCTAGATATATTTTGGTGGTGAATTTTCCGGGAGAATCACGTGGTTTTATCACAATTAAATAACCATTTATGTCCGTATTGGTACGTACACACAAAATTTATTCCGATGAAATGGCAAGAAGATGGCTCGATGGAATATCACGTTCTGTATAGCTTGTCATTCATCAAATGTTTCAGTGAAAATTAAAAAGTGTAAGAATTAGGCCCAAGTGCAACTGTCGCATATATAACTGTGCGGTTGGTAATAACCTATTACGAAAGTGGCTTAGCACGCGCTGACTCGTGAGCAAAGGCCTACCAACGTGGCGGAAGCATGCCCATCGGTTGTTTTGATTTGTCGGTTGGTCCAATTAGCCAGGGTGGCTGCTGCCAGGAGGGGTTGGTTGCCGGCTAGTCGAAAGGGACCGAGAGCCACGAAGGAGCGAGGGCGAGAACTGCAGCGCCAGTGGTTATCGTTCTCGACCTCCCCCGCCTTCAATGCCATTCCGGGCCGTAAACCTTCCGAGCTCTCAATCAATTTTGCGGAACACTAGCCCACAGATGCCGCCAATTACGTTTCGCCAATGGGGGGGGGGAAGAAGGGGGGAGTCGGAACTATACGCTTTTTCCATCCACCGCGGTGGATAGAAAAATTTTCTGTGGTTCTTCGGCGAGAGACTCGTCCGGCCTCTCGATTCGGCATCCCAACATTCACGGCCAACAGACGTATATGGAACTTTTCGTGTGAAATCAGACGGTTCGAGCCCCAAGACCCTATACCGTTTTGGGTCGTTACTTTTTTCTTCTTTATTTCTTTCACAAACACCCCTGATTCTTTTTCACAATTTGCGAATACCTTCAGGACCGGTAAAAAAAATTAAAAACACAATTATATTATTATCATTATTACCGTTGATATAATTATTTCTATTGATCAAACTAAGGAAACAATCGTAAGTAAAATGATAGAAAAAATTATACTATTTTTCATTCAAGAAGATAAAGTTCTGAAATTTTAGCAAACTTCTTTCTTCAGCCTACTGGAATCACGGAAAAAACAATCAAAATTATTGATCATGTTCAAGTATGATTTTTCTTATTTGGGGGTAGTTTTAGATTTTGATGAGGGATAAAAAAATTCTAAAACAAATCAGAGCTACTTTTGGGATCGAATGAAAGCCAAAACAAAAATAATCGATCGAATCGGTATGGATTTTTGCCATCTTATCTGTCATGGAATGTCCCATACAAATACATCCCATATTATCGAAAAAATTCCGGTTTCTAAGCTCGACCGATGAACCGCCCAATAACCTCTCCGAAATACCGCATCGATTTCCCATACAATCGACGAGTTAGAACAATCACCGCCGAATTTACAAAATAAAACAATAATCAAAGTTCATCTCCACGTATATTATTTTTCCCGGACGCGGGGGCTGCAATGCGTCATCGTCGTCGTTAATCGTTTCAATTAGCCATAAACGATGGGCGAAGCAAATTTTACAATTCCGAGAATTCATTCCCGCGGGTTGGCATCAAAACATGAATTTATATATTTAAACGTCGTACTTAAGCCGCGAGAGGGTGAAACCCCCCCCCCCTTAAAATGGGGCTGCAGCAGCAGCAGCTCTACCCCCTTTCCACTTGACGTTCTGAAACAAAGAGACTGCGGAAATTCCGTTACGAATTGCTCGCACACTCTCCACACCGCCGACTCAATTTCGCGTTTTCTTCAATTATTCATTTTCCACTAACAGACCGCACCGTGTGTGTGTGAGAGAGAGAGAGACAGAACGAGAAGAACAGAAAGAGAGAGAAGCCCAGCGGTCCGTGCACGGTGAGAGCGCTCGAGGGCTGCAGGCTGCGATGCTGTGTGTGTGTGTGTGCATGTTGCCTATGAAATCCTCGTGGTAACACGGACGCTGGGATGCAGGATGAACGTTTCGCGGGCTCCTCTCTTTCGTGTTGGTCGACGACCGCGGCCTCTTCCCCCTTTACCTCCTCCCCACCCCCCGCGTCGCTATTAAATATGCCTCGGGAAATTGGATTTGAAATTCTTATTTTTCATCACCCCCCCCCCCTCCAACCTTCTTGCCTCTCACTCGGTCTCACAGACTTTCCAACGTTTTTCCAATCCCCCCCTCGAACCTCCAAACCCGATTTTCTATTCCACTCGATGCTAAAATACAGACGCGAGAACCGATCGAACACCCACCATATTTATATCCGAAATAAAAAAAAATAAACGATTCGCTCGTCGTCACAGTTTGTTATAAAATAATGAAATACATAAAAAAATTGATTCAATCATTTCAAGACTTCGTGTGGACTTTCGTTTTCAACGATGCATTTGAAATCCTCGGTCGAACGAGAAACCATGATTTAATATCAATCAGCATTTGAATTATCAACGCTTCTCCCAATGATTATCAATAATTTACATAAATAATCATTCTCGAATTAATCTTAATATAAAATATGCACGATAATCCACGCTCATTCACTCACGAAATCATTTAAAATTCCATTGCTCGTTGTTCAAAGAACAAATTCGTCCCATCGATCCATCAATTATCCGGCGAATATTAATCCACGTCCACTTCCCAATTCACAAAAGAAAAAAAAAATAAAGACAATGATGAAAAAAAAAGAAAAATTGTCTTTTGCATCCCAGTGACGCTGCAGAGCCCACGTGAAAAGCACAGAAATAAACGTTTCGAAGCACCAGCGATGCTGACCTAATATTTTTAAATGTTCATACTATGTACACACGTGTGTGTATGTGTGTGTGTGTGTGTGAGAGAGAGTCACGTGTGAGTGTGAGACAACTGGGACATTTTTTTTTTTTTTTTTTTTTTTCAGGGAAACGTAACGAAACTTCACCCTCGAGCTAAGGGAGCCACGTACGTTGGGCTCGGGCGTCGAGTGGAACTTGCGGAGTAAGGGAAAGGGGGAGAAGCCGACTCGAAAGTACGTGGGCTAAAGTGGGTTGGGGTATGGGCGCACAAGGCCCCAGCCGGTAACCTCTCTCTCTCTCTCTCTTTATATATATATATAAATATATACGTATATAGAAGAGTATAGTCACACCGTTGGCATTACTTCATACACGGATATACAGTGAGAGAGAGAGAGAGAGAGAGAGAGAGAGAGAGAGAGAGAGAGAGAGAGATAGACGACAGGCGTGTATTCGCCCGAGAGACAGAGATAAACACTCGCGGGTGCATTCGTTTGTGTGGTAGTCGGTCTCCCCGGTGGAAGGCAGAAGCACCCGCGGCGGCCTTCCCGACCGAGATAAGACTTTTACTCGCTGTGCGCGAGCCCCGGCTTTCCTTTCCAACACGCTCAAACGTTTATCAAACGCGCCTCGCCCCATTCGTGTGTGCCGTCTGACTGCTGCGCGTCTCTCTTCTTAAACACAACTAAACCTTTAATACTCCTCGCTGTACAAACGTCGAATGCTTTTTTGTCTCTTTATCTTTTTCCACCGAGTCTATTGTTTATCCGTCTGACGCGCAAACGCATCATCCGCAACGGTCACGTTAAATTTTTCATCGAGTTTGCGTGTTTTCAACGCGTTCACGAGATTTTTCGATACAAACAATGATAACCCGATGAAAAGTGTGCGCGTCTCTGTGTCACGAACAAACTCTTCGTCATAATTAGCACTTGTATCCTGTATATCGGTATTGTGGGGCAGGGTGTTTGATTCGATGCGATATCGATGTGTTCGAATGTTTCGAGATTTGCGGATTTTATTTGTCAATATATGACGACGAAGCTTATTGGATTGACAATGATCGACCGTAGTTTGCCGATGTCAAATTAATCACGATCCGGGCGAAGTTATATACAGTCCCCGCGGTTATTTATTCGTACGCGATTGGCGCACATTGGCGAGTGTATAACCGCGCTAGCACCCGCCGCTACTCTCGCGTTTAACGTATTCCGTCGCGACGTTTATCATCACGACCCGTCCCGTTGAGACTCGCGGCGGAGTCGGAGAGCACTCTGGAATATCGCAATCCGTCTCTCGATCGTCCCCGCGACAAAGACTCGCGCGAGCGCCATTGTACGAAGAGCAAAAGCCTAAAAAAATATTGAGAGTCGCTCTCGAAACCGAAGAAATTCTCATCGTCCCCGGAGAATCATATCCGAACCGTAAAATCTTTCGAAGCTACATCATATATACAGTTGTTATCGAATTTTGCGATCTTTCGTGTACGCTTATCGCGAATCCCCGCATCTTTCGTCTCTTTCTCTCTCTCTTTCTCTCTCCATTCGCTTGGTTATCCATCCCCAGGGATGGACATCCATTCAATGAAAATTTATTTCAAATAGTTTTTCAAACAAATAACTATGATTAGTTATCACGCAAGAATCAATATTTTCACAATTCTGTATTATGATTTTATTTCACAATGAATTGAAGTATTTAATAAATCTGGTAAAATTCTTTATTATTTGGTCCGAAAAGTATTTGAAATACACTTTCATTGAATGAATGCCCATCCCCAGGACGTTACACGCAGAGACGAACGAACGCGATGACGAAGAAGAAATAAATTTTTAAGTGGTGAAACCTCGTCGCTTGTGAAATTCGTTCGTAAAAGCTTTTTTCCTTCGTTCAATGACGATGCGGTTAAAATTTTTGCGCTTTAGTCTCTCTCACCGTCGATTAGACCGGACGACCATTCGGAATATTCGTTTACTTTAATATTCGAAGAATCTTTTTTTTTTCTTCCTTTTTTCGTTCTTTTCGTGCACTCGAGGATGAGACTTTGGAGCGACATTCCGAGGTGCCAAGTATCCCACTGCGGTGTGGTGGATAAGGGTGGTGGTGGTGGCAAAGGAGGGGGAGGAGGATGACTGTGGATCGAATTGCCGAGCTGTTGCCGTTGGAGGGCCGGCAGCCAACCCCAGCAGACCGGAGTCGTTTCGTAACTGCAACTTTTCGCGGCCGTTTCACCGAATACCCTCCTCTATATATTCCCGCGGTCTTTCGCCGACCAAACGGTTTTCTCGCGTTTGTAACGCCGCAAAAGTAAAATTCAACGCTGGACCCGTGGAAAGTTGGCTAATTCAAAGTGGCCAACATTCGAGACCGGTCCGCGCAATTAAAATTCGTGAATTTTCTATAACTCACGACTTCGCGGGACATCCGGAAAACTTCATTTCAATGGGCAATGTGTATATACATGTATATCGTAAAATTATGCGGACGTTCAGCCGGAAGGATTTAATTCAACGTTGTTACATCGCAAAAACTTTGGCTGACGTTCGAACGTCATACAATATCTTTTATTTTTTCCTTTTTCATAATTAAAACATCGTAAATTTACATGCACTCGGATGTTGTTACGTTCAATATAGCCGGCGTTTGCCGTTGAGATTGGACGTCTGTCAATTTCAATTTTCAATTACGTAAAAAAATGGTAACACAAAAAAGAAACAAAAAATTAATCATCGTTCTTTTTTTCTTATCCAAATAATATTTTGATGTGCGACGAGTAATCGTCCTAAATAAAAAAATTTGCGGTTCAACGAGGTTGAAGGAAGCTCGTAAAAAAGCTCGAAACAAATCATGTGAACTATTCGGACAGTTAGTTTATTTTGTTTCAATTTATATTTGACGTTTTGACGAGTCAGAATAGGAAGCTATAGTACCCCCCTCGCCGCCGGACGGACTTTGAGAACGTCTGACGTCGGAGTGACGGTATTGAGTGTGCACAGACGTCCGGAAAGTCTGTAACTCCTGTCGCTCGTCGTTGCAACGAGATTTTCATGTTCCCCGAAGTTCCTCGTTACAGCGGGCGACTCGTGTGTGCAAGTTGCGACACGTGTGTGCATCTCGTCCATCCATCCGATATCCTTTCGAATCGATTTTTCCACTCGTTTAACGTACGCGGATATAACGGGAACGCGGACAAATATTTCGTAACAGACGCGCGAATCAACGATTCACCGAAATTCTTTGCGTGCCATGAATAATTGAAAAACCAAAACAAACAAAATAAAAAATTCTATAAAAATCCGAAACAACGAAAAGACGTTTCATTGTAAAATTTTGTAAGGGCAGAGATTGACGGTTTTTCGATTTTAGTTTTCATTTTCGTAAAGTTTATAGTCTTGAGATTAATATCTCGAAATATTATTGACGTAATGAAAAAATTGCCGGAGTTATTGATATTCGAAGAAGCACGAGTAATATATTCATCCTCACTGAAAATGAGTTTTATGGCAATGAACCCAAAAGTGTTGTCTCAAAAAATGAATGAAAATCCACCTGAGAATGGACGAGTAACGGGCAATTCCATTCTCAAGACGAAAACTTGTAATATAATTTTAAACACAAAGCTATTTATTACAATTCGTTGAAACGTGTAAAATGAAATAATGAAATTTTGCTAATTCACGTGGTTTTACAAAACATTTCATACAACTATTTCGATGTTTCGCAACGTTAACGGTGTGTATACATACATACATATATATACATATATATAAAAGCTACAGTTATTTCGCAAGTAATTCAATAGGGTGAGCAGCGGTATGCATTATATAATAACGGTGGCGGTACAAAAGTGGCTGTACATAAGCCGTGCGATGGCTTTAACCCAGAGACCGAGAGAGAACGAACACGAGAGAGTCAGAGAGTGAGAGAGAGAGAGCGAGAGGACGAGGCTACCGGAGGCTAAGGTATCGATCTCGGAGCGTTGCTCTCGGCATCGGTAAGTTGTTGGAGCTCGTCGCTGCGAAGCATCGTCGTTATTCGAAAGCTCTGCTCACCCCCCCCCCTCCCCCCAAGACCGTCGAAAGATGGAATAAGAAAAGAACTCAAAGCACGAGAAGGTTGAGCTTTCGGAGAGATTTTTCGTCTTCGTACGTATATACACATTCTTATCGTATATCGTATTGGTTTTTACGTGATTACGGTCGTTTGGGCTCTCACGATCTCGCCTCTCGTGTACGTCCCTATAAAATCCGTAACAAAAGAACCGATGCTGCGATACGGGACATTTTATCAGTTTAACCGGTCGATATAACTGCAACACGGTGTGTCTTTCGTGGACACCGTTCGAGCTACTTAACCCCCCATACCGGTGGATAATCTTCCTCGCCCGAGGGAAACGCGCCCGCCCCCCCCCCAAAGGGTCCACACAGCCCACACCCGCGAGAAAACCCATTGCACTCGCGTCGTTCATCCGCCCGCAAGACGATCAAAGCGGAAAACCGGCTATGTCGGGTGGACGTACATAATACATGGGACATTCACTGTCAAATCAAACGGCCGAAACCCTCAACTGATTTATTCAAATTTTCGTTTTTGGCTTTTATTTCACCTCAAAACCAAGCCTGATTTTTTTTCCCAGAATTTTATTCACATTTCTCTACGACCTTTGAGTAAATTAAAAACCACCCCCAAATATACTTGAAGTACTTGGATTGGAAATTATTATTATTTCGTGTTGTGATTTCATCGGGTGAAAAAATTACAAATCTTTTTTTTTCATAATAAGAAATATCAGAGACACGGAATGCCTCTGTTTTACATGGTATAAAAGACAAAGAAGCCCATGCATGGTTGTGGAACGAGTTGCTCGAAGCGCCGGCGCCAAGAACCAGGTGGTACCTCGGTAAATCGTTCGGTTCTCGGGCTCGGGGCAATTCTCTCGGCTCAACCGGCCAAAGATATCGCGTCGGTGTGTTACGCAGCTGGCCGATATATCGCAAAGTGTTATCGTGTGAGGGACGGCTCGAGAAGGGCCGAAGCGAAGAAGAATAGTGAGTTCCGGTACGAGTCGGAGAACATCGAGAGGGTTGCAAAGAGACGACCGACCACCGACTAATTGCTCATTCGAAATTACTAATTGCACATGACATATCGTACACAACCCTCAAACTCTTTGATTCATCAGATCTTCGTATATCTGTGTACAATTTTGTAGACATTCGTTTAACATTTTTACGAAATAATATTTTATATCTCGTGATAAAGAAATCCTTCCCCAAATTTTTTTCCTTCTTTGTTTTTTGGTACTTTAATGACGTACATACATCCACACATATATATATATATATATATATATATATAGTTATGATGGAAGCGTCGAGAAATTTGAGAGGGTTGAAGGAGCAGCGTCAAACACAAATTGGCGCACGTGGCTCTTCCGTCTTTGACGTCTTTGGGCCGTGGGCTGATAGACGTAACGTACCGTGGCAAAAGAAAGTGGCAAGGCGCGAGGGGGATGATGTCGTGCACGGTATTTCTCCCCCTCCGAGCCTCTCACCCTTCCACCGACCAGTCGGACCGAAGGGTTAAGTAGAATCGTTCGTTCAACGTCGGACCAAGCTCCACCGAGGTGAATAATCATTTCCCGTGGTAACGAGGGAACGACTCGTAACCCGCCCACACTTGGCGCCTTACCTGACGCGCCCTCGTCTCTTTCCCTGAGCACAGTAGCAAGTCGTGGTAATGCCTGGCGCACCATCACCGAGACCCCACCGGGAAAGGATTCCAAATTCTGCTACCCTGACTTATTTCACACAACCGAAAGTTGTCGTGGCTCACTCGCCGGTGCTCCTCAAGGCAGGATTTCGTGTTTTTTTTTAAGTTCAATCTCTTTCTATCGTCCCAGACCCTTCGAATGTTATTTGCCAAAATTTCAATGCAAAATACGAAATTTCTAATAAGAATTATAACGTGACCAAAGGACTCAGGATCACGTTTTATTTTTTTCTCTTTCTTCACGTTTTATCTTATTCGCCATTTGCGCACTTGACTCTCGTACATCGGCCACTCTGGCTCGTCTTCCAAAGCTCAGTTGGCCCAACAACGATGAACTCGCAATGAAGAATTTGCATTTTTCATCAGATGAATTAACTTTTCTACGTGGATAACAATGAGAAAGCCCGCAAGAAGGAGAAAAAAACTATCACGCGTGTGTGAGTGTGCGTTTAACATTTTTTTGTTCCAACGTTATTATTTTTTCTATTTTTCTTCCCCCAGTCGTTCGATGTGAATGTGGACAGAGTAAAGAAATCGGATAAATGAAACAGGGCGACCCACGGTATTTTCTTGAAAAGATTTGAATTTTTTTTCGTGCCCGGCGAGATTCGAGCTTCCAAGACGACCGAATAATGCCGGCATCACGTTTGCCCGAGATTCACAATGCGTATCAAAAGTTATCAAGTCAATCTTTTTGTATGTATATTTTTTTTTTGTTTGTTTTTCTTCGTTTTTAATGAAATCGCCAATTTAAACGAGCTTTGAGCTCCGAATGGAGAAAGGCGCGAGCGAGAAGCGCAGTTATATAAACCTGCAAAGTTGAAACGCTCACATTGCTCACCCTCATTATACGTCCCCTTTCACTCAACTTCCACAACAGAAATATCCAACAACGGCGATCAACATAATTTTCTTTTTTTTTTCTTTCATTCATAACGTTGACTTTTAAGAATAGAAAAGTGTATTTGTTTTTTCGAAAACACACAATAACGAGGTACCAATGCGAAGGATACAATTATGGAGGTCTTTTATTTCGCTGTCGGAGCATCGTATATATAATATCTCGCTCGTCGTGGCAACGTCCACGTTTTAAAAGAAGGATAAAAAATCACATTTGAAAAAATATGAAAGACGAACCAAGAGACGTTTCCACTTGCTCGCGGTTGCCTTTGACCGACCTTTTTCGCGGTTACGTGCTTGCCAAAAAGCTCGAGCTTTATTACACACATAACCGTGTTCTCAAGTGTGCGTCATATGACCGTTGCTCCGGAGAATAAACAACGTTTAATTGCCATACGTATGTTGTGAGAGGGTGTGTGTGTAGGTCGTAAATCTTGGAAAAGTTTCGTTCAAGGTGATGATTCAACGCGTCCGTTCGAACATCATATAAAACCGGTAATAACGTTTTGGCCCCCGCACCGTTGTCGCCCAACGGGACCGTAAAATAAACCAAAATTCCGGTACATCGGGTCGCGAGAGCGATGTTTGCAATCGAGTTACAATTGAGATTTGAAAGCGCGCGCGATGATCTATCGTGTGAGTCGGTGGGATCGCGAGGCCGAAGGTCGCCGCGGTGAGGAATGGAGAAGCCGAGAGAGAGAGAGAGAGCGAGGGACCGCTCGTAAATCGCCCGTGGGCCGAGCCAATGCGGTGAAATAAGCTCGGTCGGGGGCCAGGGCGAGAGCGCGAGGGAACCGAGGCAATCGGTCGGCCGGGTTTCCCGATTCCGAACTGCCGCCCCGCCGTCGCTGCTGCGCTGCTGTGACCTCGCGACCGTACGTCGAACGAATCTCCGCACGCTCCGGAAATTACGTGTCCGACTCTAAACTCCGATGATTGATGCCCACCCCCCCAACCCCAACCCCGACGAAGAGAGAACCCCACGCGTAGTTTCCTCGTCGTGCCCCCGTCGACCGCGAGCACTCTCTCTCTCTCTCTCTAGCGAACTCGCGTTCCAGGCTCGTTAGTTATGCTCTGCGATCTCGTTCCGCCTTCACGAAAATTAGTAAATTTTTCTTCCGCTATCTTTTCGCATATCTCGCAGTAGTT
The DNA here is from genome assembly GCA_963662125.1 of Diplazon laetatorius. Taxonomy (NCBI): domain Eukaryota; kingdom Metazoa; phylum Arthropoda; class Insecta; order Hymenoptera; family Ichneumonidae; genus Diplazon; species Diplazon laetatorius. The sequence goes on along the minus strand of OY759154.1, from coordinate 270,306 downwards.
TTTTTCGACTCCTCGTCACCGATACCGCTCGTCGTCGCCAAATAGTTGTTTTTTTGTTTTTTTTAAACATTCGATAAAAACACGTGAGAGCTAATTTCGTCAGAGAGGGTGGGGGCGCGTCATCATGGATCTGAATACTTGGCGCACATTGGTGCAGTGACAGACACTTTTTTTCCAACACCTTGATAAAATATATTTTGATCTCGTTTCATTTTTTTTCTTTCGTTTTGTGCTTCATTTATTTTTCACGGACAACGAGAAAAACTTCATTCCACCGGGAAAAATGTAAAAAAACCATTTTCCGAATTGTTATTGCGAATTGGTATATATGCTAATGAGCTTTATTCGAAATGGAGATTGGTGAGAAGCGAAAACGAATGGAAGTTTCAATAAGAATTGGACGGGAAAGGATCAAGGATGTGGTGTCCGTGTGTGTGTGTGTGTGTGTGCGCAATAAAAAAGCTTTTTTTGCAGGTAATAAGTAAATCGAAGGGGGGCGGGACGCCCGAACCGAACGTTCCAACTATACAAAGAACGGAAGAAATTGATAAGACGGAGCGCGCGGAGAAATTGAGAAAGCTCGAAATGATAAAAGAGGGAGGAAATTGAATTCCCGGCGGCTTCGATTGAACCTCCACTCGCTTTTGCGCTTTTCTCTCTCTCTCTCTCTCTCTCTCTCACTTTCCATCGAACGATCTCTCACTTATAATTGAACGATTCTCCACTTCGACGTTTGAGTAGCTGCTACCTGACTACCGCGCTTTTTCCAGCCTCCGAGCTCCCGTTACACCGCCACTTACATCACCTCCCCCCCCCCGGCCACCCAATCACTCCCGCGAAAAACCTTTCCAAATTCATTTACATTTCAAATTAAAGACGAACAAGTAATTCCAATCGTCGTTGTTCCTGTTGTTGTTGTTTTTCATAAGCTTTCTCGCGATCGTTCGACAAAAGTCCAAAGCCCTGTGAATCACCGTTAAATCATGAATAAAATGGAATGAAACAAAATTGTCCCCAACGAAAAGCTCATAGTCGTAAAAAACTTCAAAAGCTACGGAAATCGGCGTTAAATCCGAAATAAAATGATCATTAACCAAAATGATTCAATTGCATTCGCGTGATTCATATAATTTCACGTCATCGAGCTCCAAAGTGCTCGTACGAATTATATCCGTTTCGCAGGGCGGAAGCCGACTAACGGTGGCAAGCACGTGACTAAATATTTGCGATATACGTGTGTCCCATAAAACGTATATGCATACATGCATATACATGGTTTTGTTGTGCGCATATATGGGTTAAGAAAGTTGCAAGTGCGAGTGAGCGAGGAAGCAAGGCGTTTCGAGCAAATCGCGTTTGAGAATCTCTCTTGATCGAGGAGGGTTTCGTATACTCAAGGGTGCGCGCGACGGTCCTTCACCCCTCGGCAAAGAGAGAGAGAGAGAGAGAGAGAGAGAACGAGAGAGCAAAGAGGGTGGGCTGCGTAGCCCCGCGAGACCCCGACCGGGGCCACCCGCTCGCTAGAGGGAGCGCGGAAAACGCTGTTCTCTCGGCGCGACAGCGCTATAACCCTACTTGGATAACCCCGGCTTTAAGCGAGAGCAAGAGCTCGCGCAACCGGAAGCAGACCGAGTGCAAGCATTTGTCCCGTCCCGAGCAGGCACGACGACGACGACGACGACGACTGCCATTAATTAAACGATTTCAAAGTCGTCGAGACACTAAATTTTCGTATCAAGCCAATTTTAATCACGCCTTCTCATTGACACAATGGATCACACGTTTCTGGCAACGTTGCCAGTTATATTAACGTGAAATTTTACCACCTCGAACGTGGTCGAATTTCCAAACGTCAGGTCTTTACGTTCAGGCGCTGGATTAGTCTGTGACAAATAATTCCGAATAACGTCATCAACGCTATCCCATCGCAACAACCTTTTCCAACCGCTCACGGTAGTCACGTGAAAAAAGCTCCCATTGTCGTTACAAAAGATTTGAACAACCGGGGAAAGTGAGTCTCGGAGCGCGGCGACAAGTTCAAGGGTTCATTGGAAAACGGTTTGAGAAATAATTCCGAAAGCGAGCAAAAGCCACGAACTCTCGAGGATTTTGCTAAAACGTCGACCGCGACAGGTGATTAACCACGGACAAACGCAAGACCGGGATATAAGTTGTTCCAAATGTCGAGGTGGTTGGTAAGAACGACGGGATTGGGGGTGAGAAAGGGTGAGAAAGGGAGTTAGTAACGAGACTGCGTTTCAGACGGTAGCGTGCGGGTCGATTTGTCGAGTGACTGCTGCCGACGGGTTCTCAAGTCGCTTTGCCGCTCGGAGTGAGCAAGAATGAAGTGCGCGAGTGGGCGGGCGAAGGTGAGGAAGAGGAGGGGGGGGGAGGGAAGGCGAGGGAAGGCGAGGAACGCCCGGAGGGTAGACGTCCGATAAGATAAGGGTAAGAAATCACGGTAGTCCTCGTGGAAGGAGTCAACGTTACAGCGTTGTCTCCCGAAAAAAGAGATCGCTATCCCCCACACCACAGGTGATGCCTGAATCACGCTGGGGCAACTTGTCTCGGGTTAAAAACAAAAATAACGACATGCAATTTTTACAGTTAAACTCCAGTAAAAAAAAAAAATCTTATCTACGATGTTCAAGAGAAGAATTTTCGTTGAATAATTTCATGAAAAATTATTAACGTATTGTAAACGTAACGTTTTGTATTGTAATACAACTTTGAATGGCATTTTGTCGAAACTATCTTTTTGCAACTCCAGAATAACGATTGGTCAATCGTCGTCCGATGAACCGATTGACTTGAAATTTGGAAAATGACATCTTGCTGTCGTCCGAGCAAGGATGTTTTTTTCAAGTTGTAAATTACGATTTGTGGGACAACAATAAGACTGGAAAAAGTGAAAAACTCGAAAGTTTTTTAATAGCTCCACCATTTTGGTAAAAAAAAATTGTTGAATAAGGTTTCAGTTCAGACGATAGCGATTTATCTTTCGGATATGAACATGCCTGGTTTTTCTGATAGTTTTATTGCGATAAACTCAAAATTTGTCTCACAAACTCAAAAATCCCCGAATAACAAGCAACTCTCCCCTTGAATGGGGGTTCTGTCGAGAACGTAACGACATCATGCAGGATGCTTCCTAAACCGTTTCCTAAACCGTGAGGGTTTGCGACATTGGCAAAACCGATGGGGGGAAATACACTCATGACGTGACGTCATGGAATTTCGATTCCCAACTAACCGCTAAGTATTGATTGTTAGTGCTCGAAGGGGGGGAGGGGAGGGGGCGAAAAATCATTATTCATTTTGAGAGAGAAGGGATACACGTGTACGTATAATGAACCAGCAATAACTATATATATATATATGTATAATGTGAAAGCTGTGACCGAGGCTTGCACATGGGAAAAATATTCAACCCATTAACGCTTTTTGCTTTCAAACCCTTGGCGCACCTTTGGAAGTGAAACTTGAAAACCCCCCTTGGAATACTTTCCGAAGGTTATAAAAAGGTAGACATGTGCCGGAGAACGAATATTTTAGCTTAACGAACCTGGGAGACACAAAGGGGTCTTATATTTCACTCCCGGTTCCAAATTCACCGGCTCAAGGGTTTATTACTGAAAAAAAAAAATCTCTATAATAATGTTGGACAGTCGTGTGGGTAACCTTGGTGAGCTCGAACCAACATCGACATCTCATCGTAATTAATTTTAATGAATTTCGAAATAAAACTGCGGAGCCGCGAACATTGAATTATCGCGGTATAACAGATTTATCTCGATAATTCGTTGAACGATAATTCAATATTAATTCGCGTTCGTGCATTAAAGTCAATAAGAATAAATAAAGATGGGTGCATTATTCATGTCGATAATCACTTCGCTGCTACTACCCGACCCGTGGAAACGAGATTTAATTGAACCATTTTTTTTTTATCAATTTTTTTTTTTTTACCAACGAAAGACAATCATGTTGGTCTACTATATGGATAAAACACTACATCCTACCTTGGAATAATATTTTTTTTTTTCATTCCGTTCAATATACCGATCATTCAATATATTCCATCCGACTCGGAACATTCATGTATATTCATGTGGGTGCAGATTTTTCATGTTTTCATTTTGTTTTTTCCACCCCACTACGACCTAAACCCATGTTCCACCGTGTTAACCCACTCTCGCCACCGGCAACGTTCGGATTAATTAAAAACACCGGATTAATATCACGTGCTCGTAAAAACTCAAATATGATAAATTTTCTCACTCACCCCCGGAATGTCGAAGAAACATGGTTTTTTTTCTCCCTTTTAAAACCCGATACAAACCAGAAAATCCATCAATCCGACGATAATGGATGCCCCCCCCCCCCTCTTTCCGAACCCTCGTTCTTCTTACCCGGACTCGGCCAATTGTCAATCAATTTTCTTTCGAGTCTCCACACTTGGCAACAACCTTGTTACAACTCGGAAATGAAAGAGAAGAAAAAAAAATACAGCATTATAGAACGTCGTGTAGTCGTGGAAGCTCTTGACTCGTTAATAATCGTTGGTCGAGGCCAATGGGACAGTGATATACCGTCGTGGAAAGTCGTTAAGAACCGTCCGAGACCCCGGGAAGACGTAGAGGCGGTAGGAGATGGCACATAGGTGCTACACTGACACCTACTTTCGTGGAAGCTTCGCATACATATATATATATATATATCAGGGTGTGTCGGAAAAAGGTTACATTTTTCAATTCTCCTGGCAGTTCCTACATACGAAGTAAATACCGTCGAGAGGCACCGGTTAAAATTTCAGCCCGATCGAACAACATTTAGAGGTTCCGCTTTGACTGATTCGATTTTGCATCAGATTATTTAGATCAGATTATTATTTTTTTCAGCTGCAATTAATTTTCACTTTTTCAATGATTTTTTAGTCGAAAAAAAAGTTGTTAACGCTTTTTCAAATTGTGAAATAAAAATATGCCTATTTTCAGCGACTATAGTACGATGTGAAATTTTTCGTTTACCTGAAAAATTAATTGGAGCTGAAAAAAAAAATGTTTTAGCGAAAACTCTAAATACTGTCCGATTGGGCTGAAATTTTTACAGATGTCTCGAAATAGTATCCACTTGAAATGCAGCGACTGCCAGATGAATGGTAAAACTTTTCGTTATTTCAACACACCATTAATATATGTACAGAGACATTGGTGTACACACGTATTCGTATATGGGGCACGATACCGGGTGGCAGAGTGGCGGCGATGAGGGTGAGAGGCCAGACCCGTCCAACTCCGTCGTTCTTCTCTTCTCCGGTGACGTCGGTCGAGCACACTCGAACCACGCTCGAGAGAAACCGTCGTACCAGGATTATCCTTTAATGAGCAATCCCCCACCCCTCACCCCTCATTCCCGATTACCATCACGAGCACGCACCCAGCTTCGAGACTCGTATTTAAATCCGATTTTCGATCGAGTCACCACGAAAATAGCCACCGAGTTATCGATATCATCTCGTCCATCGGTGATTGATCACCGGACCCCCCCCTCTCACACGCATTTACACATGTTTTTTTTGTTTCTTCAAATCTCGTTCGGTCGGTAAAGTCGTTCTCGAGCGAGCGAAGTAAACTCACAGCGATATGGACACACAATTATCTAGACATATATATATCGATCGAAGTGATCGCGGGAGAGCCGAAAGTTGGCCACACGTGACGGGCAACCCTCTGCCTACGGTCGGTTGAGGAAGTAGAAAGGGGAAGAGGAATGTTTTATATATCTCACACAACTTTGTTACATCGGGTACATATAGACATAGTCCACGTGGCTTAAACTACGGAAGCTTCGGTACACGAATCGTACATTACGGGGTTATAGCGCCGTGTGTTCGGAAGAGTTGTGTGTTCGCCAATCGCTTCCGGTTCTTTCCAACAACACGGCTTTTACCAAACTCAAGCAAACCGACCTCCATCCCTTTACCCTCCCTATTCGACTGCCACGGTTAACGCGATGCAACCGTATTAATCCCAGTGAAAAAGGTAAATTTCCAAATTTATCATTTCGTCTGTGTTTGGAAACAATCGTGTCGCATTCTCGATCATTGGTTGTTCGTCGCAGGCTTTATTGTTCCATCAAGACTCATCAATGTTATTTTCTAAAAATTATTGTAGATACAAATTCAAATTAATTCGAATGCCGAGTTTCACCAGAGTTTCACTTATACCGGGTGTACTCGATCATCATCATCTCTGACTCCCAAATAAGGACACACGACTTATCATATACGAGATAAAATTACTTTGCCAAAGCTGAATATCATCGAACATTCGTAATAATATAATAGTCGAATCAACATTACCATCGTGAAATGATAATCCGATTTGGGGGGGAGGTACAACGTATAACCGCAAACCCGATGAGGTCGGGTCGAGTAAAATTCGTTGAATTGGCGAAATGCAATTGGATTTGGATGAGGATCTTTGGTTCGCCCGACAACCCGGTCCTTTATCATTCCGGCTACTCGCTCGTGGCTACATGCGTGTTACTCGGTAATCAAACGCCCGCTTCTGCAGACTACCTTCCGTGCAACTATATATGTATACACACACACACACATATATAATATATGTGTGTGTGTATATAGGTACCAGCATACAATCTAGGTACGCCAAGTGGCCCGCGCGCGCTCGCGCCCCCTAACGTTGCACGCGTATATGTACAACGTACGTTCGCCCGCACTTGGACTATTCTACGATATAACCTTCTACATACACTCGGTGTGTACCGATACAAAACAGTCTCTGCTCATGCATACTTTAGTAGCAGCTGCCATAGAAGCTCCAATTCCCAAGCATGTCGATACAGCTTCGCCGAACCCTCCCCCTACCCTCCACCTTCCCTCACGACTTTAAGCATCGTTTACAATGCCCTTTTTCCACAACCCAACCCCTGTGCTTTGCACATTCTCGAGTCGTTGCGAACCTCGTCGTTCGTTCGTTCGTTCGTTCGTTCGTTCGTTCGTTCGTTCGCTTGCTTGCTTGCTCTTCCACGACTCTCTCGCGAATCCGAGTCCCAAAATTACGCATGCGTTTAACGTTTCGTACGTATATTACCCCAACCCCCGGACGCGTGTGACGGTGAACGCATGCGAGCAACACACGAACGAATTACGTACGTTGTGAGGATTAAGCCGTGCGTAAATGAGTTTTGTGTGCGGGGAGGAGGAGGAGGAGGAGGAGGATGGCGAGCGTGCGAGTGCCGTACCGATGAAATAAAAATATATCTCCTCAAGTGCCACGAATGTTGAAAATAAATTCACAACTGTGGGGATATGTGTAACGAAATGCGGGGCTTAACAATCGCGACCGACGACGAAGGCACGAAACAATTGCGCAAATACGTTTTACAAAAAAAAAAAAATAAATAAAAAACCATCTCCCGTGCAGAAATGTCGACAGGGATACCGTATGTCCGGTCAAATCCCGATCAGGATTTGTCATGGATTCCCCAAATCCGGTATCCCGGTTCGAATCCAACTTGTATCGGTATCGGCATGTGCACGATGACGGTGGCATAATTTTGAAAATTTTAGCGTCGCGTGTATTTTTGATTTTACTATTAAATTCCTATCTAAGTCTCTGTTTCTACTCACCGACGTTCGCGGGGTGTAGATAGCGCTTTGGCACCACATGTATTTCTGGCATCCATATCGGATCCCTATCTGAGTCCCTGTTCATGCCCAGCCACATCCGTAGGACGTTAGATGGCGCTTTGGCACTGCATGTATTTCGGGTATACATATCGGATTCCTATCTGAGTCCCTGTTTATGCCCAGCGACATCCGTAGGACGTTAGATGGCGCTATGTACGTGAGCGTGGGGTGTAGTCCCCAGCTGAATCCATTTAGATTCCGTTGAAGTTACACGTCAAGACGCTTGATTTGTTTTAATTTGTCATGGACAAAGCGGGACGTACGCGTGAAAAAAATCGGATATATGTACGTCGTCACCGTCAAGTACAGAGGGAAATTCGTGATGCGTTGCAAAGTTATGCCGAGGCAAACGCTTCAACTTCGAATAAGTAATAATTAAGAATCCCCAATAATTTATATAATCTTCAAAAAGTTTATCGATATTATATGAGCGATTCCACGTGACTTCAGCCACTCGAAAAAAAATTTTCCGCAAATAATTTTAAAAAATTGAATTGTTTTTTGCCATATATTCATCGAGTGCCGATTAAAAAAAAATTTTTTTGACGGTTTTATCGTTAATTAACGTTTTTTTTTTAAATCTTGAAGTGTAGCTGGCTACGATTCGACCGATTGCCGATGTTGATGGGTGTGGGTGGGAAAACTTTGATAATAAATTTTCCACGATTTTTTTACGTTTCGATCCTGTGTGTGGATCCTCTTCAGAAATTTTATTATCTTAAAAGTACAATTTCTAATTTTAACCCAAAATTGACGATTTAAAAAAATTAATATGATCATGCAATTTTTTTATGCAGTTAGGTTCTAATAATGGAGTAGAATATGAATTGTATGCTTTTAGACCAAAATGTATGCTTTTAGACCAAAATTTGCGACGGCGTATCCCTTTTATTTTGGATTTTGCGTTTTCTCGATTTTCAGGCGTATGTTGCGGTTCTCGCTGAAAATGGAAGGGACAACATTTATAGAGAATTGAATTCTCTATCTTTTTTATACAAAGAACATTGTTGTCAAATTATTATTTGTTGTTGATAATAAGCAAAATGTGTGAAAAATTAGGACATTGGCCCAGTTTTTTCAACTTTTGAACCATTTTTATCGAAAATAAGTGACACATTTAAACGGCGAAGGTATAGAGGACAAAATTCTCTACAACTTTTGTAGAAACAATTTTTTCGCAGGACAAATAGTACACGTCTGGGAACGCGGTCAACACAGCGGATTAGGGAAATGAGTTGAGTCGCTTCCGCTAGCCTCTGTGTTGCCTGCGTTCCCAGGCGTGTACTATTCGTCCTACAGTAAAATTGCTCGTACAAAAGTTGTAGAGAATTTTGTCCTCTATAACTTTGCCGTTTAAATGTGTTACTTATTTCCGGGAAAAATGGTCCAAAAGTTGAAAAAACTGTGCCAATGTCCTAATTTTTTACACTTTTTGCTAATTATTAACAATAAATAATTATTTTACACTTAAATTGTTCCGATAAAAAAGATCGACAATTCAATTCTCTATCAATTTTGTTTTCACCATTTTCAGCGAGAAATTCAAAATACGCCTGCAAATCGACAAAACGCAAAATCCAAAATTAAAGGTATACGCCGACGCCAATTTTGAAGGGGACTATACGGTCGACGCATTTTTGTAATTTCTTATGCTTATAGTATAAAAAGTTCATTTAATATAAAAATTCTCATGTAAGTGAGATTTGGGTATAGGTGCTGAAAGATTTGAAGAAAAAAAAGTCATCTATGGGACTTGAACCCGCGATCTGATGATTACCAGTATAGTACGCTATCCACCGACCCACGGTTGCCGTTTGAAAATGCTATAACTTTAGCGCACTTCCGTCACTCGTAATTTACCCTCATTTTTCAAAATTCATTTTTACAAAAACTTCTGGATATCGTCGACTATATAGTCCCCGTAAAACCGTACATTCATATTCTAATCCATCATTAGAACCTAACTGCGTCAGAGAATTGCATGATCAAATTAATTTTTTTAAATGCTAATTTTATCGGGCTACAGCGTGTACGGTGCCGTGCCGAAAAAACGGCGTAAAACCACCTGACTCTGCATATCGATGTAAGCAAGGTCGTGACGGTCACTGTGTACACACGTACACAATAATAACGATATTATTATTGTGTACGTGTGGCTTAGTCGAGCTCTCTAGTGTTGGTGCTTCGTGTGATGCCGATTCCCGCGCATTAGCCGGCATTCAACGCGTGGACTTGTTCCGATCCGTAAGTACCTTTCTGTTTCATTGTGCTTATTAGTTTTCGCTCTTCTCTCTTTTCGTTTTTTTTACAAAGTAAATTTCGTGTTTTCAGTTTGTGAAATTCCAATTTGTGGTGACGCGAATACACATTGACAATGGCCGGAAAAAAGGCTAAGCGCAAGAAGTTTCAAACGAGTGGCATGCACTGCAGATCATGCATGATTCATGTTTGTGTCTCTTTTGAGGTTATTATTACGATTTCTTTTGTCCGATCTGTAGATTCGCCGAATGACGAATCCGAATACAAATTTCAACTCATACAATTTTGTAAGAGTCAAAAAAAAGGCCTTGATGACCTCGAAATCGTACCGGCAGCATGGTTGTCATGGGACGAAACCAAGAAGAAATGCGTCACGAGATATCCGTCGCCACCGTACACCGCTAAAGTCTGCATGCGGCTACAACGTCTAGTCGAAACCCTGAAATCTCCATTAAATACTTGACCATGGTGAGAGATCGACATAAGAGGCGGTGCACGTAAGTATTATTTCCATTTTTCAGCCTTTTTCTATCGTGGGAAGTTTTTCAGCTTTTTCTTCGCTAAGAAATTTTTTAGTTTTTTTCTCCGCTGAGAAATTTTTCAGTTTTTTCTTCGCTAAGAAATTTTTTAGTTTTTTTCTCCGCTGAGAAATTTCCCACCATAGAAAAATGTGAAAAGTTTCTCAGCGGAGAAGAAAACTGAAAAATTTCTAAGCGAAGAAAAAACTGAAAAATTTCTCAGCGCAGAGTATTGAATCTAGACTCTACGCTACATTTTTAGATGAAATTAAAATTTCTCCGCTGAGAAATTTTTCAGCTTTTTCTTTGCTAAGAAATTTTTTAGTTTTTCTCTCCACTCAGAAATTTTTCAGTTTTTTCTTCGCTAAGAAATTTTTTTTTTTTTTCTCCGCTAAGAAATTTCCCACCATAGAAAAAGGTGAAAAGTTTCTCAGCCGAGAAAAAAACTGAAAACTTTCTAAGCGAAGGAAGAACTGAAAAATTTCTCAGCGCAGAATATTGAATCTAGACTCTACGCTACTTTTTTAGATGAAATTAAAATTTCTCCGCTGACTAATTTTTCAGCTTTTTCTTTGCTAAGAAATTTTTTAGTTCTTCTCTCCGCTGAGAAATTTTTCAGTTTTTTCTTCGCTAAGAAATTTTTTCTTTTTTTTCTCCGCTGAGAAATTTCCCACCATAGAAAAAGGTGAAAAGTTTCTCAGCGGAGAAAAAAACTGAAAAATTTCTAAGCGAAGGAAGAACTGAAAAATTTCTCAGCGCAGAATATTGAATCTGGACTCTACGCTACATTTTTTAATGAAATTAAAATTTCTCCGCTGAGAAATTTTTCAGCTTTTTCTTTGCTAAGAAATTTTTTAGTTCTTCTCTCCGCTGAGAAATTTTTCAGTTTTTTCTTCGCTAAGAAATTTTTTCTTTTTTTTTTCCACTGAGAAATTTCCCACCATAGAAAAAGGTGAAAAGTTTCTCAGCGGAGAAAAAAACTGAAAAATTTCTAAGCGAAGGAAGAACTGAAAAATTTCTCAGTGCAGAATATTGAATCTAGACTCTACGCTACATTTTTTAATGAAATTGAAATTTCTCCGCTGAGAAATTTTCCACCATAGAAAAAGGTGAAAAGTTTCTCAGCGGAGAAAAAAACTGAAAAGTTTCTAAGCGAAGGAAAAACTGAAAAATTTCTCAGCGCAGAATATTGAATCTAGACTCTACGCTACATTTTTTAATGAAATGGAAATTTCTCCGCTGAGAAATTTTTCAGCTTTTTCTTCGCTAAGAAATTTTTTAGTTCTTCTCTCCGCTGAGAAATTTTTCAGTTTTTTCTTCGCTAAGAAATTTTTTCTTTTTTTTCTCCACTGAGAAATTTCCCACCATAGAAAAAGGTGAAAAGTTTCTCAGCGGAGAAAAAAACTGAAAAATTTTTAAGCGAAGGAAGAACTGAAAAATTTCTCAGCGCAGAATATTGAATCTAGACTCTAAGCTACATTTTTTAATGAAATTGAAATTTCTCCGCTGAGAAATTTTTCAGTTTTTCTTCGCTAAGAAATTTTTTAGTTTTCTCCTCCGCTGAGAAATTTCCCACCATAGAAAAAGGTGGAAAGTTTCTCAGCGGAGAAAAAAACTGAAAAGTTTCTAAGCGAAGGAAAAACTGACAAATTTCTCAGCGCAGAATATTGAATCTAGACTCTACGCTACATTTTTCAATGAAATGGAAATTTCTCCGCTGAGAAATTTTTCAGCTTTTTCTTCGCTAAGAAATTTTTTAGTTCTCTCCGCTGAGAAATTTTTCAGTTTTTTCTTCGCTGAGAAATTTTTTAGTTCTTCTCTCCGCTGAGAAATTTTTTAGTTCTTCTCTCCGCTGAGAAATTTTTCAGTTTTTTCTTTGCTAAGAAATTTTTTAGTTTTTTTCTCCGCTGAGAAACTTTTCACCTTTTTCTCAAAACCTTTTCACCTTTTTAAACTCAAAGAAGATAAGGACGTAAATCAAATTTTGGTGAGTTTCTCATATTTTGTTCTTTTATCATTTTTTAATATTTTATATGAAGTTGTTTCTTAAGAGCTTCGCTTCTTTATTGTTACAAAACACAAAAAAAAAGAAAACGATAAATTTCACCGAAACACAATTAAATACGAAGATTATTAGGGAACTGCAAATGATTGGTCGTTATCAAATTTTTATACATTCTGTAATGTTTTATAGATCTCATCGTTGAAGCAACTCTTAGATCGAAACAACAACGTAACAAAGAGCGTGACGAATATTCTGAGAAGATTTTTCACGCGGGACGTAGTGATCAGGTTTACGGCTAAGAAAAAATGGAAGGGAAGGTATTGTTGAAAGCAACAAATTTCGGGAATTGCATGATAGGTATGTTTTGCAAGCTGTTCAAAATATTTTTTGCTATGTTTTTATGATAGAATACATATAGATATAACAATTTTTCAATTCATTTACAGCTGCGCTCACAAGCGCATACGCAGCAGGATGGAACTCCCATCAACGCCGATGCTGTGTTGAAAGCTTCAGGGAATGCGATATCCAACGCAAAAGATTGGGACGGGCGCAAAGGACGCCAAGCCGTCACAAAAACGACAACCTAGTCGTAGTTTTCTATTTATCATGTTGTTTAATTTTTTCTTGATATTTTGTTCCACCAAAGACATGTTATTTATTTTTAGAATAAATTTAATATGTAATAATTCCATTTTTGACATTTCATGTCAGCCTGTATCTACCCGTGATCCTTCCAAGATTCCTCAATGATACCATGGGGAATCTATTTAGATTCATTAAAGGATCCGATTCTGGATCCCTAATGGAATCCGGTTCTGGATCCCTAACGGAATCCAGTTCTGGATCCCTAACGGAATCCAGTTCTGGATCCCTAACGGAATCCAGTTCTGGATCCCTAACGGAATCCAGTTCTGGATCCCTAACGGAATCCAGTTCTGGATCCCTAACGGAATCCAGTTCTGGATCCCTAATGGAATCCAGTTTACGGATCTTACATTCAGTACTCGAATCTGATCCGATATCGAACTAGATCCCAATCGGGAGCCCGGGATCCAAGTCAGAATCCAGCTGTATCCCTGCCAAAATTTCTGCACGGGCTGTGTAGCGATTCATTTTTGAAAAATTATTTTTTCGTCCAATCAACGTAATTGTGAGACCCATCTGGAATTTCTCGTGAAAATTGTTTGCCCGAACGTCGGTTTTAATTACCAAATTAATTCTCGTTATAATTGTACCCGGATTAACGTTTTTCGTGTGGTTGTGACAATTTCTCGTGTAATAAAAATCAATATTTGTTTTGAAGATTTATGGTGAAAAATTGCTTTTGAATATCGATAATTCATCGTTGTGTTCGTGGTGATTTTATATTCATTGCCATTTATACCGATTACATCAATTGCTGCCAAACAATTATTTATTTATACATACAATTATTCGATGGGAATAAATATTTATAAAAATATATATATATATATATATTATACGGAAGTAAAAATTGAATAATATATTTTCAAACAAGCTCACAAAATCATTGGAATAAATAATTAATTCGATAAACCGTAGGATTAAAAATTAAATACTTTGAATCATAATCCCTGGTCGTTTAAGCCGCAAATATTCGACGATAAATAAATTTGAAAAAAAAAAAAAATAAGAGTTATCTCCGTATTTTCAATTTCGACGACGGGGATAATAACGAAATACGTTGGTGAATACCGACAACGCGGCGCAACGACCGGAACCGGAAAAAGGTTCGAGTAGCGATCCTCATAGAGCTGAAGAGTATGCGGTTTACGAGTCCCGCACGACATCGAGTGGCGTGCGCGGAAGGATTCGTGTGGTTCGAGAATACCGAGCTACCTTTTTCTCTCTCTCTCTCTCTCCCTCTCTCTCCCTCTATTCGCGACTCACCGCTAAAGCTCGACGTTTGCTCGTATGTATATGTAACTACTTCCAAAATTCAAGTACCGCCCTACTTACATGCCCATTCATACACCAACGCTTACACGTACATATATATATATATGCGTTCATACATAAACCTGCTTTCACAATAAACATTTCTACCACGAGCTTTCGTCCCGTTCGCATCGGGCGGCATTAGTCCGCACACGTTTTCCGCATGCATGTATATATGTATATATACATACATCGTACGTACTTGTCAAACGTGATGTACCTATGAGAGTGTGGCGAATGAGGTATGTTCGTGTCACGTGACTAACGCAGCAGCTGCATTGCCGATGCATTGCCACCCAGCCTCGTGGGAATCTACGTTTGATTTACCTGTTGTCGAAACTGTTCTTCTCCTTCACCTGCATCACCGCACACCCATTCGAAAAAAAATAAATAAATTACTCAAATATATATTGTTTGCGACAACCTAATCGACATTTTCGCGAGAATCAATCCTTATGCCCGGAACATAAAAATTTTATTCGTTAGAAGAAAATGTACGTGAATTAAATAAAATGAACAATGAAATAAAAAATGTAACTGTGGTACTACCATGTTGCAATTTTGATAACAATAGGTATGAGGGATGCTATTCTTTAGGTGTAAGATACGTAATAAAACCCGAAATTTATCGGCGGAGCTTTTGTTTTTACGTAATATTTTTCACGAACGAATTTTCGGTCCATATTTTGTGGTGTATGCATGTACATGGAGCATTCCATGTCCATGCGATTCGGTTTAAAATTTGTTCTTTTCTCGGCTTTCATTTGAGCCCCAAAATTACTCGTAATTTTTTTCAGAATTTCCAGAACCCTTAAGGAAATCGAAAACTACCCCAAAACAAGGAACAATGTCCTTAGACAGAATTGAAAATTGTCATTTTTTTGTTGTGATTTCAGTACGAAACAAAATGAAGTTCCTCCAAATTCGTAAAAATTATTTAAATTTCTTCAAGGGTTGGAAAAAAAATCCAAGAATTCTGAAAAAAAATCACGAATGTTTTTGGGGTCAAATGAAAGCCAAAAAAAAATGATAAAACGGAATCGATAGGGGTCAGGGGTCTGGACCGTCCGACTTTGCATGGAATGGTCCATATATATATATAAATATATATATATTGTATATGAAAGAATTGGGTGCTCAGTAGTTGTTGGTATCTTTCGCGGGTAGTTATCGACCGGGGGTGGCCAGACACACACACACGGAGTGCCCGGAAGCCCTAGAATCCGAGACTATATGGTGTGACCATCTAGATTATTCCGCACGCTCATCGTACACACACACACACATAACCTATAACAACGCAGCCACGACGTTAATATAAGCTGCGTTGCGACGAAAACGCGGCTATGGCATTTGTACAAGAGGGTCTTGGCGGTAATTCCTCGTAGGAAACACGACGGTGACTGGGATATAGGCTCGGGGCCAAAGGCCCATATCCGCTTTAATACCAACAACTATACGTACATACGATAACAATTGGTACGGGTCAAGCCTCCGCCGATCCGACTTTGGGTTCGGGGTGCTCGCGACGTTGCCACGTCCAACCCCGGGCCTCCCCCATTCAAACCCTCCGGGCCGGGGTCGGTCGACGATACGATAAAGACCCTCGTCGCGAGTCGACGAGTTAACTATACGATTACCGCTGTCCGAACTGCGGAAACTTCATTTTCATACGTCCGTGAAATTTACGCTGTCCGTAATTCGTTGGAAACGATGCGATGGTCGTGACGGTCCTGCGTCGTAATCCGTCAAAATGGTTCGTCGACTTTATGTTCATCATGATGGTTTACATGCTGCGAAATGTTTCGTCTTTGTAACGGCGCTTTCGAGAAATGGACGAATTTTTCTTTTTTTTTCTGTCGTCCGAATAATTGTCACACAAGCCCAAATTTTTCATACGGGATCGGGTGGGATGCGGGTAGTTAACGATATCCAGGTCGGAAAGCTGGATCCCGGCACTCGGTGTGTAATTTTTTTTGCTACCCGGCCGTTATTCAGGATTTCCGTCCAAGATGCAGTCGGGACTGTGCGACTAGCTGCTAGCTGCGCTAATGATCCGGAAGCTAGAGCTTGCGGAGTACAAAAAGAAACAGCATTACGCAGCTTACAAGACCGCGGTCATCGTTCTTTCCTCCTCCGATTGTTGTCTTAAAAAAAAAATAAAAATTCTCTCAGGCTATTTTCTTGTCGCGGGAAAATAATCGCCCTAATTTCCGTCGGTCCTTCGGTGTTCCACCGTGCCGCGGGTGTCTTCGGTCCGCGAAGTCACGATCACAATGAACCCTGGAAGTTAGGACCGTGGTCGTTTTGGTAACAGATATATCCCACGGCTAATCCGCGAAAGGTTGGGTCACGGTTTAGGATAGCACCGACGGGGGGTTTATAAATTGTCCGTGACGGGACGTGAAAATTTGGGTAGTCGCGGGGGTTTCGAACGTGGATATATTCGCGTTGCACGGTAACCAAACTCGTACGCCCGGCAAACATATTCCAAGAGCGAAAGCTCGTTAGCGGCTGTGCACACAACACTCCGCGGGCAAACATCGGATCGTTCAGGCCCGATTTAGCGAGAGTTCCTTCGGGAGGGTAGGCTACTGGCTAACAGCTAGCGGTAAAACAATGGTAGGAGAGCGACGTACGCCAGAGCGGGGGGGGGGGTCCCTCGGTCTCTCGAGACTCGAGAGGGTCGCGTCAACAGTCGAAAAGCTCTCGCTATTCGTACCTACATATATATATACATATGTTATATACATTACATTACGTATATAATGTACGCATATGGGTACGCGGATAAAAGCGTAGCCAGAGAGCTAGACTAACGTGACCAGTCGGACTCGGACATTTTTTAATCCGTGGAACACGGCAATGCCCGCGCTTGAATTTAACTAATATGCGATAATCGTGTGCCATAAATCCGGCCAGAGCCGAGCGGAACCCCCGGAAACGGCAAGGCGTCGACTACGGTTCCCGTGACCGTATACGCCAACCCGGATTCGAGACTTTTCTTCCGAGCTTTTCGTAAAATTGCAATTTAAATTTTTACGGACAATTTATAGCTCCGCAAGGGGGATAAAGGGGAAGCATCGTCACCGCTAGCAAAACGATCAAAATTCCAAATGGGTTTTGGTCGTGACGCGTGTGACTCGTTGCTTCGGTGTGGACGATAGAATTGTCCGGTATGTTATGTAATTTGTCAACCGTCAACCGATTCTTTTATTCATTTATTCGTGAATTATTTCATCCGCTGGCTCGTCGAAGGTAGAGGTGTCCGGACTCTACGAATTCGGAAAGACGGTTGAATAAATGATGATGATCGAAACTGTCGATAAAGTTAACCTTGAGTCTAGACAATCATTGCAACTTCTCTTCTTTTCCAAGTTCTAGCGATTAAAATCGTACTATATTAATTTTTTTCAAATATTGATACATTCTCAATCGTGTTCAGTCACACTGCAGTAAAATTACAGTTTAGTCACAATGGCTTAATTGCATTCTGGCAAATTTCAATGTTGCAATCAACAAAATAATTTCTAAAGAAAAAAATATCCTTTTTCTACAAGTATTCGATTTTTTAATAGCCAAAATATAATTTTCAAAATACATGAAAAAAATCTTAAAAACATATTTGAAATACAATTGCTATTTTTTTATATATCTTTCATTGAAAATCGGAAAAAAGGAATCCGAAAGTATTATTTGATTTGATTTGTTTTGGAAATAATTTATATTTGTCGATAATATGTGGTTTGTTCCATCAATCAATTAAGAATTAAATGGACAGAGCAAAGTCATTGATTTTTAATGAAAACAAAGTAGTTGGAATTATTGAACCAGTGATTGTTATTATTTTTTAATCACGAAAAATTAGCAGTAAAATCGATGTACCAGTTCGACGATGATCGCGAGTCGAAATAACTTGCGCACGATCGAAACGTCACGAAATCCCGCGAAGCTTCCGGAGTTTACACAGTCGGATAGACCTCACGTCGTTTTGTAGATTATGTGTCACAGGGCGACGAGTAATCGATTGCTCACGCGGAGCACCACCAGCAGCAGCAGCAGCAGCAGCAGCAGCAGCAGCAGCTCATCGCGCGTGATACCCCGATGACGTTTGTTACGCTGTCGAGGGAAACCCACACCGTGCGCATTCGCATTACGATGTAGCTACCTACACGTACTTTCGACTCCCTCTTTTTCCATTATCCACTCACTTACGTCATACGTTCGAAGCCTGTTAAGAAGTTACGCTATCCTAAAATTGTTCGATCGTTGTGATAACACCATTCGTTTGCCATAAATTTTGTTCGTATCAACTTGAAACCCGAAAGAGAGTTTCCAAACGGTTCCCATTATACACATCAAAATCACGAAAATCATTGGACCTCCGAGTTTCGTCGTTTAAGTCGGATAGATTTTCCGAACAACAACATGATGAAACAAAAACATTTGTAAGCCGAAGCGAAACTATACGTAATGGTACAACGTTGAATTATTGTGCGTTGGTCTAGTCGAAAGCTCAGTCCGTCCGAACGGTACATCTGTTTCGACGGGTCGTACACCGATACAACTCTATACACACACACACACGTATATTTCAACCCTTCCACAATTTCGTATTTCCACGGCCGCAACTAAATTTACCGAAATTTCACGTATTTACACGTGCAACTCGAGCAAACACAACGCGATCTCGTAACAAAACGTTTCAATTGCCATCTACGATCCACGGAAACTGCTGTTTGTGTTTGGACTATAGTTTGCATAACCTCACTCGAAACAGTTGCCAAAAGTAAGTTTTGAATAATTTTTTGTTTTTCTTTTATTATTTATCTTTCCGAGGCCCCGAACGTAGTTGCGGACAGTCGAGGGGGAACGTTGCGGGGGAGGAAGGAAGAGCCGGCCAATGAAACTGGAAGCTCGGGCGCGAGCTTCCACGGGTTTTATTGCCCAGAGAAATGAGCCTGCGAATACTCGGCGCGCGCGGTCGTTTCCATCTTATTGGCCAACAAGTTATACGATTTTCACATTTGCGGTATTATATCGACCGACCGCGCTGGTCCAACGGTTAATTTTTATCGCTCAACCATCTACACACCCCCCCTAACTCAATTATTATCTTTTCACATGTTCATATTCAAGTCCTTCCGAAATTTTTCATAATGCCATGCTCCAGTCACGTTTTACGGCAATTTTTCATTTTTTTATGACATAAAAAAAAGTAAGTTAAATATTAAATAATAATTGTATCGTAAATTAGTATAGTTAATACGATATTTCAGAATTAAGAAATAATGTGTGTGTGAAAAAACACGACGGGAATGTAGAATCAATTATTAACGTAAATTATTGTTTTCTTCATCGCTATTCGGACACGAGTCACCAATATCATAATGATATCCATTAAATTCTTCGCTCATCCGTCTGATAAAATAATGAACATTAGCTGAAATTGGATCGTCATAAATACATTTGCTCCATTAAAGTATCCGAAACCGTCCGGCCATTAATAATGATCGAGCCCTCTTCGCGATTGATGCTTCATTGTGAGTTAACGAATAAAAATAGCCATTCGCTAACTCTCAATTTAATTATTTCCCCACAACGGTATGTATATGGATTTGGTATAAAATTCGCGGTTGGCAATTGATCGCGAAAATATCGAACGAGCGGCAGACTGATGGGACCGAGGCTTTCGAAATAAATAGACGTCGAATGATTAATGTCTTACTTCACCGCGACAACGAAAAGCGTTATTACCCGACATGAATATGCCAACGCTTCGTCGTGTGTACAAAGGAAGACTAATTGGAGTCGTTATATCCACGATCCATGGACACTATTTTTTTTTTTTTTTTTGGTCGGGGCGAACACGTGTTTGATCGTCAGCTTTCGTTCTCACAACGCCCGACCGACACATTGACGATTCATTTTATTCGAAACAATTGAAGAAAAAAATAAAAAAACAACCAGAATCTTTAAATTTGTCAAGACGAAAGATCTCATAGTACAATTAAAGAAACAAAAAGTCCGAAAATCATTGATCTATAATTCAATGTTAAATTATCACGTGACAAACTGAATTATGCAGTTCTTTCTGTTAAGAGTTTATACTTGAAGACGCCTTGAGAATCGTGTCCATCGTAGAATTGAAATTCTCACAAAAATGTCATTCAAACTTTTGCTTGAAGATCGGCAGTTCAAATGTAATTTAAAAAAAATAAATAAAACGACAAAAAAAAATGTTTAGACAAGAACAAACTCCGGAGGCTGTACATTGAAACAAACTCAAGTTACAACAAATCTTCGGTGAAGACTTTTGAAGACAAGATAACAACGCTACCAACATTTTTCCACAATTCAAAGTTTTATCGTTAAAAATTGTTGCGGGGTAATTATTTTCAACTCGTCCGCTTCGTTTTTTTTTTTTTTTTTTTCATTTAATTTTTTTCGTTTTGTCGTTTAAGTTGAAAATGCGTGTTACCGGAAGGCTGTTTAGTTAGCGAGGCGTCTCTCGGGTCGCGCGAAAGATCAACCCGAGGGAACGCGGAACGTCGAGTGCGCCTTGAAAAATCTTGGCCCCTCCCCCCGGACGCCAAGGCAAATGCGCGCGGGTTTTTCACCGGAATGGGCTGGTGGATGGCCCGCGGGCGAAAACGCTTTCTTTGAAGAGAACGAACGTGGAAAAGCAATTGTGCATAGTTCCGTAGACACGGTCGATACTCAACTTGACGGTATATATATATATATAGGTGTGTCGCCGTGGCGCATGTGTGTGTGTGTGTGTGCATGAACAGCTCACGTACGTGTACGGCGACTACATTGCCACGTAAACCCACCCTATATACCCTACCGAATCGGGGTGTGTTCCTTAATGCAAACCAATGCACCCTGGGTCAATGTGTTCGTCGTTTCTATTTTTTTTTTCTACCATCCTCAAGAGATGAGGTACTGCACCGCATAGTTACCGACTATCGGAAGATCAATTGAAGCCAAAAAAAAAAAATCGCAACATTTGGACCAAAATCGTTTTGGATTTTTTTTTCTTTTTTCAATTAACCCGATTGAAAATATTTCCAACAGAATCAAAGTCATTGAAGACTCTTCCCCTGAATTATCATCGAGATACGAAATAATGAAAAATCGATGCGGCTATTTTGGAAAGTCTAATTTTTTTTTTTTTTTTTTTTTTTTTTTTCAAATGACTTCGTTTCGAGTTGACGGTTAGGCGATTAATCCACTTTTTTTTATTTCCTTCTTCATTCAATTTTTAACCGTCGATCATACGGTTTTGATAGCCACATCGAAGTTCGAATGATCGTTGATTTATTTATGGTCCTCGAATTGTTCATCGAAGCACTCCCTGAATTTACACCCGTCAATTTTACGAGTTTTCCATTAACGAAATCTGAATTTTCACCACATCTCCGATAACCGCGATGATACTCGCTGGCAATTCTCATTGACTTTCATCAGTAAAATTGTGCATAATGTAAATGTATATCGATAGTGTTGGATTGATTTTTACATCGGGTTTCAAATTCCGAAATGGTCCGCGTTGCACACCGTCGTTGCTCGTTCACCATGATCGATTCGGTCGTTGATTACAAACCCGCATACGTGCTTGTAATCTCCCCTCTCTCTCTCTTCGCCAACGAGAAACTCCACGGCTGGTCGATGACGCTTTCAATCATCACCTACGGCAAAATTCACCCTCGGGATAAGTTTCGCAAGGGCCACCATCCTGACCGAACACCGGCGTTGCGTTCCCGCGGGTTATATAACTCGAGGGGGGGGGGCAACCCGGTCCCATCAATTCTTTCGAAAATAAAAAAAAAACGTTTGGTATTCCGTGCGAGTGATAAAACTGGGCTACCCATTTCCCAGCGGGGTTTCGTCGTAACATCCCCGCAATTAGACGCGGCCATTGTCTTCGAATCGACGTATCCCACCCTCCGCCCTTCGCCCACAACCCTCAAGCGCTACGTTGCTCCTCGAGTCCAATAAAAAAAATAAAAAAAAAACCATATAAAAGTGGCGAAAACAAATTGGTCGAGTGCGAGTTTGAATCGCGGGCTGTTTCTGTTTTTTTTTTTTTTTTTTTTTTTTAAGGGAGATAGCATAGAAAGATTAACAACAGACAGACAAGATGTATTCGTACTGGGGGCTATCCACTAGTTCAATCTTTCTCGCGTGACTCTGCTGTTTGCAGCCGATCGCAAATGAAGTTATAAGTTTCGTGAAATTTATTTCGTTAAACTTCGAGCAAGGCGTTATATTCCCCAATTGTTTTTTTTCCCACAAATTTTAATAACGGGAATTGCTGTATTATCACATATTTTTCAGGATATCTTCTCAAATATGCTGTTTGAAATTATGAAAACAATATTTCCATAGTTCACATATCAAGTCCTTTCAAATGATATCCCACATCATATATGAAATTGAATTATATATTTTTTTTTTATATTTCCTCATTTGCCAAATCTTCGAGTCTCATATAAATATATTTTGAAGCAAAACACTTGGGTAAATGAGGATGGATAGTCACGTCAGCTTCTACGTTACGTCATTTCTGAGAAAAACGACGAAATAATCTCACAAGGGTTCCATTTTTCGTTCTCTCTCTGAGGTAAAATAAATCAACGAATAAAAATGCCTGAAAGATTGTGTGAGATTGTAATCTATTAATAGATGTCTCGCTCGATCGTGTCAAGCAACGTGTCTCGTAACGCGGAAGGGGTGGGGGGAGGTTGGGACAGTATGGATATCGTTGTCGCTTCGTCGAGTGCATTAACGTAGAGCACCGCGCGATGCACGGGCGTCGCGTCGTCAGTCACGTGGATGTAATCGTTTACACGAACTATACGCGCGGACCGACCGCACGTGCATGTATACATATATATGTATCGGGGTCCGGAACTCGTTGGTTGCTTCCTCGGCTGGAAATATGTA
The DNA here is from genome assembly GCA_963662125.1 of Diplazon laetatorius. Lineage (NCBI taxonomy): Eukaryota > Metazoa > Arthropoda > Insecta > Hymenoptera > Ichneumonidae > Diplazon > Diplazon laetatorius. The sequence continues at coordinate 246,893 of OY759154.1, read as the reverse complement.
ATCGGACTCTGTCGAGCCATGTGCTCACGCTGCTGCTGCTGCTCTCGCTGTCGCTGACACACACACACACATATATGAAACGCTAACACACATATATATATATATGTGCGTGTGTGTCGGATCGGTTGCTATCGCACAGAGCCACGAATCGTACAATAAGAAGCGATCGTCGTGTTGGTTACCACGTACCGTGTGTGTGCTATGCGCGAGGCGCACACGGTGTGTGTGTGTGTGGGCGGTAGTAGGACGAATGGGAATAGTTGCAGCGATGCGCGAACCGGAGGGTTGTTCGGCGATTGTAGCCCGCGCGTTATCATCGACGAGGGATGTGACGACTGGTGGTGGTGGTGCTGGTGCTGGTGGCTGGTTCGGCTAGCGGTTTGCGTTGCTCGAATCCGGGTGTACGATGGGGCACAGGGGCCACGGCTGGGTTCGAGCGTGCGAGTAAACGCGAGCCCGAGCGTGACCACGCGGACTCGGAGGAAGGACGTAAAACGCGGGAAGCGAACCCGCCAGTCGCACCATCGCACGAACAACATGCCACCGTGAGGTGTAAGGGAGGTCTCGGTGTTGTGCGTGGTATGCGCGCTTGTACGTATATATGTATATGTAGGTGTGGGTCCGGTTGGGGTCCCCAGGCGGAGCCATAATCACCGCGCATACGTCCCACCGTCGATGAGATTAATGTCCCTGTCGCCTCTCGCCGGGGCTTGCTGTTTCACCCCTCCAATCCCCATCTAGTGAAATTTCCCGCAGTGATTTACCGAATCTCGACCTCCTCTGGTTCTGGCTATGCGTATTGGAGTCTGCGTGTGTGTTGAAAAACGAACAAACTTTTTATATTCCACGGGCAGTCACTGGATTTCGAGGAAATTATGTTGGAACGTGTCTGTCAATTTTTCGGCCCAATCGGACAATATTTAGAGGTTTTCCACTTTCGGCAATTCGATTTTTACTGTGATTTACGAGTGAACATTAAAAGTGGGGATGTTTTTTGTCTTGGAAGTTAAAAAAAAGTCAACCATTCTTTTCTCGTCAGATTTTTATGATTTTTGTTGGAAATAAAATTGTCAACTTTTTTTATTATTGTGAAACAAAAAAATATTCCCGTTTCAATTATATCTTATTACTCATCCCCGGATCTTTTAATTTACAAGCAGAGGAACCTCTCAATATTGTTCGATTGGGCTGAAATTTTAACTAACATCCCCCGATGGTATTTATACTTCTGATGTAGAAACTGCCAGATAAATCGAAAAACCTCGGCCGTTTTCAACACACCCCATTACGGGGGTGCGCTGTTGTGTACACACCCATAAATATGGGTGTGTACATAACGCTGGGACAGTGTTAAAAGCTGGTACGACAGCAACTGTGCATATACACAGATATATGCGTATGAAGAGATTACTATCCATAAAATTGGGCTGGAAAGTGCCAACTATGTCACGAACTGGGACTTATGTATATATGAGATCGTATTGTACCAGATGTTGATTGCTGACGGACTTCGTTCCTTCTGGCACGACTTTACGGGTGCATGGTATTTTTTTTTTCCGCCGCATCGCTGATAATGTTGACAATGTCGTGAGCAAAACTATTCGCTGTACAATTTTTTCGAAAAAAATTGAGTCATTGCGGTCGCCCATCGTGGAAATATTTTTAATCAAGCCGTTAAAGCCGTCGGTGGATTTATCGCCATTTGCGAGCGGAAAAGGTTGGAAGGTGATGAGACATTAAGCTCGTTTATTTTTATCGCGGATGTGGAAACCGGTTGACTATCAATTTTATCAGAGGCGTAATAAAAATGTGTCCGGCTCCCGAACAAAATCGTTCGGATGAGTAAGATAAGCATGTTGATTCTGTTTTTCATGATGATTTCACGGTGGCAATAATTGGGACCATCAATTCTTATTTTGGCCTATTGAATTATTTCAATTCAGTAACAACTCACTTGTACACGTGTAATTGTCTGGGAAACTGTCACGCAAATTATCGCGTTATTTACTCCATGCATTTTTGTATTTGCTCCGACACGAATCAAGGTCACTGGAGCCGACGAGATAACGGACGAGGGTAGGAGACGGGGTGAATGATAATCCATCGAATTAAATACCAACATCGGAATAAAAATGTTAGAATGATAATAAAATTGAAAAATTGTAGAAATCCGCGTCGTTTAACTTTGTCAAGGTTGGACACGTTGTAATTTGCAAAAGAGAATGACGTTGATATCCGCACTATATATATGTACTTGTATATAGGATATGTATATGAAAATTAACCCTGTCTCAAATGTTACGCAAATTTCTATGGAAAGTTTGTGATAAAATTTTACACGACCGTCTGGAAAATTTACATGACTAATTTCGCAAAGAACCCCAACGGTCTGACCCATAATGGAAAATTACCCGCGATGAGATGCGTTAAAACTTTTGATCCGACTTTTAATTTTTAATCCAATTTGTTTTTTCTTCCCTGCCCCCAGACACTTTGGGATAATGTTTAATTGATCGAGTGGGTACGTGGCATCGGGCCCTGTACACACGTTACCCAAAACCGAGCTATTACTCAATTAAGCCTATTCGAGATTGAATAATGGATGCAAAATTCGACCGGGTGGAAGGTGTTGTCCGGCAAACAACCTTTTTTTTCACGTAAAATCATTTTTTTTTGTCAATGCTGTGAAATATTTTATCGATCATTCGACACAAATTGCACCGAAGTAATAAAGTTTCAAGTCAAACTCTGAAATAAAAAAAAATAGAAATGGAAGAAAATCCAAAAACCAGAATGTAAGAAATAAAAAAAAAAACTCACCTAAAAAGGCGTTGAGCCAGTGAAGTTTTACAAGAGATGATTTCGAAAGATTGTAACAATCGTTCGAATTGTGATCACGGACACATGTCTATCGTTGCTTCCACGACACACGAAGTGGTGAGTCTCCCCTCGCCGCTCTCTCTCTCTCTCTCTCTCTCTTTCTTCCTCGCTTCCTCTTCGGTTACTCTAACCCACTGACACAATGAGCTCGACTACCACCGCAAGCCACTTGAATCCTGTTCAACACGTTTTGTTTTATTTTAAAATTTATTTAATAAAATAATAAAAAAAGAAAACAATAATTCAATTATCGAAAATGATTATCGAACGTTTGTAATTTGAAAACAATTTTGAACTTTTGATTTAAAAACAATTTTGACGGAAAACTGTGATTGCATCGGCTAGCCCAGCAAAACCACGTGCCCGTGTTTCCGGTTATTCACCGCCCGGCACAGTTTCGATGCGATCCTCGCGGATTCTTCGATTTTTTTACTTCGTCTTCCGTAAAATAATTTAATCCGTACTCGTGGCAAAGTTTCAAGGATCCGGAAATCCGATGGGCTCCACGAGCTAACGATACATCCGATTCAATTATTTCGCTTTTGCCCGAACAGGAGGAAATCCAATCGAGTCGTCGCATACACACACATATACATACATATATATATATATATGAATGTTGTTAACCCAGTGTACGAAGAGACGGTGCGATGACGCGACGTTCTGCCCCCGCGTCAGATCGACTGCCGGTGGTTGTTCTTCGTCTCTCTCTCTCTCTCTCTCCGTCTCTATTTGGATTTCGCAAGCTCACGGAGATTTTTCGTAATTTTGATTTTTTTTTAATTAAAAATAAATATTCCTCGTGAGTTTTATTTTGAAATGATTCTTCGTGTCGAAAAAACGAACTTCGGTCCACGTTGTCGATGATAACGTGTAAGACCCGACTCACCCCGTCCAGAGGCCGGGGCTTAACTGAAACCGAAGCGCAGCCCCCATAACGTTCGCGCATGCTCGTTCGGAACTTCCCGTCGTGTGCCGCGTTGCCGCGTCGTGTCGCGTCGCGTCCCCTCGGCACCCTCTTGCCAAAGAGTCCGTCGACTCTCACCCTCCGCAACCCTCTTTCGCTATCTCTCTCTCTCTCTCTCTCTCTCTCTGACACCCTTTGAACGTCGCCAACTCGCGGAATCTCTCCTTTTCTTACCCCGTATCGCCCTACGCGACGAGGGCCGGGGTGACTCGAAAAAATCGAAAAACCCCATTCGACGTTCAACCGCTCCTTGGCCCAGATGCCTACAAATACCTACCCCTGTTTGCTTGTTTCTTCCGTATTTTATTTTTTTCTATTTTCTATTTTTGTTTATTCTTTTTCTTTTCTCTTTCGTTTTTCGTTTTCTTTTCTTTTCTGTTTTTTTTTTTTTTTTTTTCGTTCTTCTTTCTCATCGCTGTCGTGAACGCAATCTCGGGTTCACTTCTGTTCCATTATTCAATTCGGTTTATTTATTTTCCAGCTTCGTTTTTTTTTTTTTTTTATCTCGTTTCGTTTTCTTTGGCGGGGTTTGCTTTGATTGCGGGGATCGAATGTCACCCTGGCGTCGTGCATTTCGAAATAAAGAGCACGATTGAAATTTCTTGCAAGGCTGATAATTCGTTACTAGAATTTGCCAAAAATAGAAAAAAATGTTACCATCAATTTTATCCACTTCGTGAATATCCAACAAGTTTTTTTTTTTTTTTTTTTTTTCATTTTCGTTGTCTTTTTTTCCCGTGGATGACGATAAAATTGTGTAAATTATTGGATAGTCATGGCAAGCCGTAAATGATGTCTGAGAGACAGCGGGTGGATGTATATTCACAGGGACGGGCGGGCGGGCGGGTTACGGTAAATGCCCGTCACTCGGGTAGACGATAAATTGTGACAAGTTATTGAATTTTCACCATCCACAGGAAGGCTGTGCTGGCGGGTAGTAGCTACAGCTCGCAGGATGGATAGTCGCGGCCGCGACGATCGTGGATAAAGCCTGAAAACAGAGAAAGGAAAATATATATAGTGAGACATCGAAATATATAGAACTACGGAAATAGGACGATGTATCTTGTTCGGGCTGTGAGAAGCAGCGAGAGACCCGGCCGCGATTGTCGCGGTCCCCGAGATTGCATATACAGAGACACACCATCGGGACAGAAGGCTACCCTACACGTTCTTTTAATCCGTCATCGGCGCCCCCGGACGATCCTTTTACTAACACACACACAGCGACTGCCCATCCGCCAAGACCGTTTTTAATTCGCCACCCGTTAACCCCCGCGCCAATCCCCCGTGGGCACTTTCTTTGAAAAGAACCAAGCCGCCTAATCAAGCTCCTCGACGCGCTGTTCAATCCTTCCACGGCCTCTGTCTTTCCCATCTCTTATTTTTCTTTCTGTTTTCTTTCATTTTCCTTTTCGCCCTCTTGCTCTTCTGCTGTTTTTTTTTCTCTCACCCCGTTTTATTTTTTTGCGTTTGGTTTTTTTTTTTTTATTCCACCTTTCGTTCATTGGCCCCACGTTCCTGGTTAGTGGGTCGCCCGAACTATCCCGAAGAACCCGCGGTATCTTTGTCTTGCTCTCTCTCTCTCTCGCTCTCTCTCTCTCTCTCTCTTTGACTTTGTTGGCGGCGACGGAAAACTTTGATTGTACCTGGCGCAAGTTGCAAACCGCACATCCCGTGTGGCAACCCACGAAGCTTCCTAGTCAGGCCAATATGGCCACGGAGACGTATACCCGCCGGCTTGCAAACCACCGCGAAATTGATTACGAATTTTCTTTAACCGTACATTGTTCCCCCATTAGACGAAATCGAAATTCGAGTCTTAACATTATTTTTTTTTTCTCTTCTTCAGATTTTACGAATTGACAATCGATGCGGGGTAATCTTGAAATTTTAAAAATATCGATATTGCAGTTCCGTTGAAATACATAATCGTGGAAGTTATATTGAATGGTATCCATATATATATCATTCTTCATTGGAAACCGATGTGTCTGCTTCCTTGATTAATTTTCAATTGATCGATGTAAGAACGAAGTATGATAAACAAATTAAAATTATTTTTAAGAAAATAAATAAAATTAATGAAAAACGTGGTATTCAATAACATCGGTGAAGTAGGATTCTGTCTGATTCAAATCTCAAGTGGAATATAGAATCTTAAGGGGGCATGGACATGTGGAAGTCGTTTTTTTTTTTTAATATCATTTACCATTTGCATAATTTTTTTTTAACAATTCCCCCTCTTCATCCACCTGATTTACTCTTTTACAAAGTTTATCAACAATTATTATACTTGTTTATATTCGTTTATAATTGTTTAAAAAACATAAGAGAACACGTCAATGAACAACGGAAACAATTTTAAAAAACATGGAACGATATCTTCATTCATCTGACAACTATTTTTTTTTTTTATATTTATCTCTTTTATTTTTTCGCTTTCTAGATGTACATGCCCCCTTAAGAAAAAAACGTTATATTCAATAGTGTCATTTCATCGGATGAATGTAGAGTACCCCCGGTGCATTCCCGATTAACGTTACCACCACACAACCGATAATCGTCACAACCGCAATGGAATTTCCATTCAATCGCATCGTTAATTGTCGACCAATAGGCGAACGAGCGTCCTCAAGACGATGTGAAACCTTTCTCGCTCCGCAGCGAGCGTCGATAGCGCCGTCTCTCTCGCGCTCATCGCGGACATCGAAACGTTTCACATCACCTCAAACGTGTGTGAAACACAATGACGAACGAATGAACGCGTGACTTTTATTTTCTTTTTTTCTATTTTTCCGCATGCAACATCGAGTACACGCACGATCGAGCGAACGGCGTGTAATTTTCGCCCTCGTCGATGACGCCGAACAAATGCGACCATTTTTTTCGGTTTTTGTTTCGTCGAAATTGGCGAGGCGCATTTTTCGACCAGATAAGGACGCAGAGACGCACCGAAGTTTCGCCTGGTGTGCGAATGGAAAAATAAAAAAAAAACGAAGAGACGAAAAAAAAACACGAACGCGCGGACATTCTCCGTACCACTCCCGTTTCGATCCCCCCCCCCCTTCGCCCTGCTCGTCGTCGCTCGGCCCCTAGCGACCCGCGGAATGGAAATGGGCCATTTGCCGATGTGAAAATCAATCATGTTGAATGGAGGTACCTTCGAAATCCATCGCTATTCATTTTTTTTTTTTTTTTAGCACGGCGAATTGGCCGCGATGGGATGAAAAGCTTTTCCGGGTAACGATGTTCCGAATATCGCATACTCTCATTAATTGATACGTATAGGGATATTGCACTTACGATTAATCTTCGAACGTATGTCTGCCCGCGATCGATGACAACGTGAACGATGAAAAGTTTGCGATGTTATATTTCGATGACGATTGTTCATTATCCGCAATCGAATTCAACAACGTTCGAAGAATTGAGATTTGGCGGTTGCGACTTGCGAATCGGTGGGTGCAATGGCGGCTTGCGGCATCTTGTTCGCGTCGTTGGTGGCAGCAGGCGTCGGGCGCGATTGTGAGAGTCATCTGGCGGTTGCCGAGAGAAACTGTCGCTGTTCGTTGATACCGACGCGCGGCAACAGTACGCTGCGGATAGTGCAGTGATTGACGGTGAATGCATATTTATGATTGTTGAGGTCGATGGACTACATTTCTGACAATGAGGTGCGTGTTATCTCTCGCTACGTGGCGAGCGTCAATAACGTTATCTCTCTCGCACTTATCCAACAGATCGAAAAGTTTCACATTACCTTAACATTTAACATAGCTATCTAAATTAATCAATTTATATTCATCCCAAAATAAATTGATGCGCAATCGGAATGTAGAAATTATAAACCGAAGAGGAAAGTGTTTGAAATAATTTTTGGCCAGACAAGTATGCTGCTTGGAAATTTGCTTTTAATTAAATTTATACAATCACATTGCTCGATCTCAAAATCGATCAAGTGTCATAGGTGTAGATTCGTTTTTTTATTTTTTTTTGTTTGTTTTCTTTTTCTTTCAATCAGATCGTATTCCAGTTGCGAGTAGTCAATACAGTCGTCTCGTGATGCAATGTTTGTAGAAAGATGGAAATAAATAATAAAAAAAACGAAGCGGTCTACCTTGACGGTGGTGGCGGTATTATAAATTGTCGATAAGGTAGACCGCCCCGAAATTCATACTGCTGCCTCAACGATTTTGTAACGCGATGAAATCGGCAACGAAAAACGTCTGAAACTGGACTGGCAATAATTTTGTTTTATACATATTTTTGTTCCATTATTTTCTACGGTTGAAAATTGCAGTTCAGACATTAATCGTCGCGAATAATTTCTTGATCCTTCGTACATATGACCGTGAAAATATGTTGCGTAAATTATTATGCCTCGTCGGTCTTGAGTTTCTCCGTCGTTGCCGATGTTGAATCTTGAACTGGATCGGGCTCACGGATTCCCATCCACTGGCAACGTTTCTGAAGCTCCTGCCGATATCTGACAAACCGATATTTGATTTTAACGAAAATACTGAATGAAATTTAAAAAAAATAATACATAAGCATATTACCTGGGATGGTTTATCGCGTAGATCCATGGATCGATGCAGGACACTGTCTTGGCGAATACCGCCGGCAGCATCGTCGAAAATGGCGTCAACGATTCGCTGGAGAAAGAACAAAAAAGAAAAAAATAATCTTTGTTCCAGTTTTGCAAATATAATATTTTTTTCGGACTTTATTACCGATTCCCAAATGCCCCAGTCATGGCGACAATTGCGTATGGCGTCCACGAACAGACGAAGAGAAAGAAAATGGTAAAAGCCACTTTGGCGATTCTCATTTCCACGCTTCTTTCTTTGTCTCCTTGATTCGACACCAACGATTTCACGTTCATTTTTTTAGCCTGCGACGTTAATATCGATAATTTCGAGAAAACCAACAACAATAAAATTCCTCCTAATAAAATATCATTCAAATTCAATATTAATAAAAAAAAAGAATATTGTAACTTACCTGTTCACGCAACATCTTCTCGTGCCTCCGCACCGATTGTATTAGTTGAGAGTAGAAATAAACTATGAGAATCATGGGAAAGGCATATGCCCATACGAAAATCGAACCGACAAAAACTTTCGTGTCTTGATCGTCGCTGAGAAAATCAAAACTGCATGTCGTCAAAAAACCCTCTGTGAAAAAAAATAAAATAAAAATAATGATAATAATATGAAATAAAGATGAATAAATAATTATGCGTCCTTGGAATATTACCAGGCACGTATCGACCCCAGTATCTGGTCATGGGTAAAATGGTAAAAGGCATCGACCAAAACCACGTGACACCGATTATAAGCGCCGCTTGTTTTCCATTTAATCGTCCATCGATGGGACAGGATATCGTCCTGCGGGAATCCAAACAAATGCAGAATATATATACATTTTGTATTAACCATCCGAGAAATATAATAAAAATAAATGTTAACAAAACCTGTAACGATCGTAAGCAATGGCCGCATTGTTGATTGCCGATCCGATACCGGATACGCTACCGAGAGCCGCGTATATGTCACAACCGAGTTCCCAACCGACAATACGCTCGAGAAAACTGCTTATTATCAGCAGTGGCATTTCCACCATCATCACCAGATCGAAAAGTGCCAGATTCACCACGAACATGTTCGAAGGCGTTCGAAGACATTTCGATCTAAACGATTATTTTTTTAAATTAATCCACACGACAATAAACGAAAGAACATAACATTATTTTATTATATAAAATTTCGAAAATATTTCGAAAAAAAAGTTTTTAGATTTTTTCTAGCCGATCTGTAAAATTATATACTGGCTATTGAAAATGTGTGTACTTGCAAAAAAAGGTTTAAAATGAGCTCAGAATTTAAAAAAAATTACTTTGATGGTTGCAAATTTTTTTAATGCAATTTAAACTTGACGTGGTGAATTTTAAATTTATTAAATTTAAGTAAAGAGGATTATTATTATTATTTTTTGTATGTTCGTGTGTGTTAAACGGTTGAACAAGGAGTGCTTACGTTGTGAAGATCCATACGACGCATCCGTTGCCAACAGCCGAGACAATCATGAGCATAAAGTAGATGAGGCCAAGACCGATGTGCCAATATTTTCCAGGTGCCAGAAAACCACGCCAATGCGGATGCACAAGTTCCGAATGTTCCGGCGGTATGTTCCATCCCAGAAGACGTTCCTGCATCTGTTGAACTTGGCTGAACAAAATTCAAACACCGTTTTATTCGTTCGTGGGACGAATATGAGAGTACAGAGACGATTGCGACGTCTTTGGGTCGTAGATCGATAACGATTGATTCATCGGCCCTGAATGGTGATCGTCGCATCGACATCGGTAGGGAAACAACGTGGATGGGACGATGGCAGACGGGAAGGAGAAAGAGAGAGAGAGAGAGAGAGACTCTTCAATCAACCGATCGATCGACAATATCGTATAATTACTCGATCAATTAATCCTTTAATCCGCGATTGTAAATATTTATAGTTGAAATATAAGATGCAACTATAAAACATTTAAAAAGCAATAATATAGCATATGTTGGTTTTTTTTTTTTTTTTCTTCCCACTTGACTTCCGGGATCGGTTTTACAATAACGATAGGCGTTTGCTATAAATAAATGCATAAAAAATGCACTCACCCGACCCCACCAGGTCCGCTGACGAATGCCTGCATCGGGCTCATCATGCCCGAGCTTTCGTTGAAATACATCTTCGCGACTTCCCAACTTGCTCTAACTTCGATTTTTCCAAAATTTATTTATCGGTTGATTATTTGTTTCTTTCTACTCTCAAATAAAATTTTTTATTCCCGATGAATTTTTGTTCGTCCAGACGGTCGAGTATTCCCTCGTAGAACGCTCGTGTATCACACGAGCGGCAACCGAAAGTGCTCGAGTCGAAGACGAACCAAGTTGACGTTATCGATTGCAAGACGTCGGATCCTGGTTCCACTCGAGTCGCCGACCGAGTATGATCCAGAATGACAATCCACAAACGTTCGACCACAAAATTCAATTTTAATAAAACAATAAAAATTCGAAAAAAGTTATAACCTTTTGCGAATTCGTGGTCCAAAGTGTTCGACGATGATTCGGATTTTATTCGAATCGCGAGGGACACTTTTTTCTTTTTTCTTTTTTTTTTTTTTTTCTGATGAAGTGAGACGCGGATTCGAAAGTTGGGAATACGTTCCGCAACTCACTTGGTCACTTCGTCAAATATCATTGGCTTTTATACGACTCGAAGTGATCAGGATCGCGGTTTGCGTGACGGTTGATTGTTTAATTCGATTTGATGGAAAATGAAGAAACCTTTAGTTTGGCTGAGACAAGCCCGTCACGCGATTTTATTGCAAACCCTATCGATAAACTTGTCCCATTTTCGTGCATTGCGTTTATTCTTCGTTGTTTTTTTTTCTCTTCCTCTTTTCCACACCCTCTTCGACGATGTTTGTTTCTCCCTCTGTGGCTTGACGCCACGTCACGTTACCCTTCACCTCTGTGCCAGGCTGCGGAGTTAAGGTGACACGACACCGTCATTGTCTTTAACACTATCGTTAATTATAAGTTTTATTCGTTTGCGACGACAAATGTAAATTATTTCAACTTTAATTCGTGACAATTTCATTTGATTTTAGTGAAAATTGTGAGGCACCGCTATGTCTGGATGGGCCAAATGTCGTTATTGTTTTTTGTATATAAAGATTATAACTAAATCCTAGCATCGCGTTTTTCAATTTGTATTACAAAATAAAATGTATTAAAAACACACAGAAACATGTATTTTTTCTAAATGCTATTACGAGTCGAAGACAAATTTGTTGAAATGTACAACTCGTGTGAAATTTAAAAGCAAATGGATATTCGATAAATAATCGACGATTCGAGAGTGTGAAAACGCGAATATGTTACCCCGACAGTGAGCGAACTCACAATCAATATCACAAATCATCGTGAAAATTTAATGGTAAATTCGAGTATCACGGCCCATCGCACCCTCTCGCGAGTCGTTGAGAGGGCCAGCAAACGGGCGTTGTTTCGGGTGACCCGGTCGACGTTTATCGCTTCGATGGTTATCGCAAAAACTCATCAACTACCTGTTGGCAAATAATTTTCAATTAATTTCGTTGTTCGCCATTCACGTTTAATCCTTCCATCGTCGAAGATCGTTGCGATCGCGTTCATCAATTTTTTTACGGTAACTAAAAATTGCTATCGTTATAAAATTGCATTAACTTCAATCCATATGAGCTTTGAATCGGACGAAGAGAATTAAAAATTATATGAAAAATGTAATCACAATTTTATCATTCGCATTTTTTTAGGATGTAAAGTTTTTTACATGGATCAACAATATATCGTCGATTATTATCGTCACCAGGAAGTAAATAAAAATAACAGCGATCTTCTTTCTCATAATTTTACAATCAACTTTTTATTTATCCGGTTTTTTTTTTTATTTTTTAAATATAATATCAAAGCAACATGCTTTCATGATGATAAATAATTTACACGTCAATCAACGGCTGACAAACGAGAGACGAAACATTCTTCGATCAACATTATTTCAATAAAAATCGTTTGCTCGACGATCATCGTTATTGACTTCTGTAGTATAGGTCGAGAATGTCAACGGGAATTTCCTTCTCCGCAAGGTTCGCGGATCCTCTTCGAAGCCCCGATTCAATCTGAGCCTTCTCCGCGTTGTTCTTCGTGCCCGGCAGCGGAGAGATTGATTGACGTTGCGATTCAAGGCTGGGCAATGATTTTTCCGCGAGATTCGCTATTCCGGGAAGTTCCATCGGATGTTCCTGAACAACGAGCGGCTTCGAGTAGAGCACCGTCGGGGACGCGATTACCCCGTACACCACGCAAATTGTCATCAAAGCGACTATCTGCAATCGTGAAAAAAATAAATAATTAATCATTTTTTAAATATTTATCAAAAGAATATTCGAGTCGAGTGCGGTAATAAAAATATATCAATGAAACCGGTAATTATATTAACGATTCAACAGCATTTACATCGCATGACAATAATACCCCGCCGAGATAACTTACATAATATTGTAACGAACACGAATGTATTCGAGTTAATTGTTTAAATTATTTCAGAATAAAACAAATGAAAAAAAAAAAATTCAGGAAGGAAGTTCGTGGGAGTCAGTTGTTCGAATACAGATTATTAACTTGACGTTATATGCATATGATGTATGGGGAGCACGTCTAAACGCCTTGCGACAAAAAAACCCCGTCAAAATATCTTGGTCAAAAAAACTTGGTCAAAAATAACTCCTGGTCAAAAAAACTTGGTAAAAAATAACTCCTGGTCAAAAAAACTTGGTAAAAAATAACTCCTGGTCAAAAAAACTTGGTAAAAAATAACTCCTGACAAAGTAGACTCTTTTCATGGACAACCTGCGCTGGAACATTTCATGCGCAAAACGTTTTCTCCATAAACAATTCTGCCAGAAGAAAGTAGTTTGGAAAACTTTTGTATGTGTCTGTATCTTTCGGAATAATATTAAACTGTCATTATTTGTTTTGATTGGGCTCGGGCTCAGTCTAGTACAGATAATCGGTCTTGTAGTTACTGGATGAATGCAGGACGTGGTATTGCAAGTCGCAAGCGTAAGCGCTATCTTGCATAGATGAACGTTTGAGTTGCGTAGTTAACGACTACGCCAATCGAAGTTTTTTAAAGTACTTAAAGAGCGTCGCTTCGAATATCATCATTTGAGTATGCATTGTGAACGTGATGTGATGTGATGTTTTCGAATACTTATATTGTCGTTTTTGTAGATCGAGTTTTTTTACTGTGCAATATTATTAAATTTCTCACATACACTTGATTTATGTGTTTGTATTATCCTTCACATAAAAATTTTCAGATTGTTGGCGTTAATGTTGATGAGTTATTTTGCCAAGAAATTGTTGAATATAAACATTTTTTTGTCCGGGTTTTTTCGGAACGCGGTTTTTCCTAGGCGGAGTTCTTTTGGATCGGGGTTTTTATGGGTAGAGTTTTTTTGGAGCGAGTTTTTTTTGGGTTGAGGTTTTTTGGAGCGAGGTTTTTTTGGGTTGAGATTTTTTGGAGCGAGGTTTTTTTGGACGGGGTTTTTTTGACGGGGTTTTTTTGTCGCAAGGCGTTTTGACAAGGTTTTTTAGACATGTACCCGATGTATGTGTATATATTTATCGGTAAACCGTGGGTTCCTTCGCTCATAATCCTCAAAGTTTCGTTTAAGCCGACATGTGTATGTATCTCGCAGCGCGACCCCATTTTCCACAATCTCCCATGATTTGTACAAACAACCGCACTGCCCGCATAAATCCCTCGCCTCTCAGACTTCCGTGTCTCTTTTATTCAACGATCGCACAGAATTAATGAAAATAAATCAAATGCAAATATTACTCAAACTGTTTCGAAACGAAAATTAATGAACCGGATGACACGTTGTTCAAAATGAATCCTCAAAATTCAGCAAATCGAAACTACGAGAAAAATTCCATCGTTGCTGCAATAATTCCAACGACATTGAAAAACAAATGGATCATTCCCATGAATTTTTTTTTTTCAATATTTAAAATTAATATCATTTTTTTCAAATACAAAAAAATTTTAAATATGAAACAATATGAGAAATTTGTTGTTAAGTGATTGAAAGTAAAATAACGCGAGCTCACGTTGAACATGTTGGTGCGGCTCGTTGTGGCAAGAGACTAATCGTACAAACGTCTTGATGAAACTTTTTATACCATCGTCGGGTATGGGGCGAAAATAAAAAGAGGCGATCGTTTCATACATGAATCGCCACGGTATCTTCCGTGTGCGGACAATCTGCAAATAAAAATCATGAATATGCATGTGTGTGCGTGTGTGTCGTGCGCGTAAGAAGAAGCAAACACTCCGATGAGGAGTAGATTGTGTATACATAAAAATATACACAAATATATACATGTATGTCCAGTCGGACGACTTAATACCGGTCTGACTGCAAGAACCAACATTTATTTTCGTGACTCGTCGTTGCCTCGGGCTGTATATCGCCGTTTTTTTTTTTTTTTATTTCTCGCTTATTTCCATTTCACTCGCTCCTTCGCACCGCAAATGTATTCTCCGTGTAAAACCTGATTCTCGACAAACGTGCAATGTCCCCTCGCGCTCGACTTTCCCCTCCCCCCACTTTCCCAATCAAACATTCCCTCTCTTCGACCGAGCTCCACATTTTTTTCTTTTTTTTTTTTGCACATTCTCACACCGCAATAACCAATGTCACATCGAAGGCAAATAAATGAGAGAAAGAAAGAAATTTACATTTCGCATCGTTCACATTAAATAATTATTCAAACAATGACATCGATGGCAAACTGACATGGACTTACAAAGCATTATTCATATTTTTCGAGATTATATTTAACATTGACGGATATCATTTTTATATCGTTTCCTTACTCTATTAATTTTATTATTACATTATATATTTCAATCACAATTTCTTCAATTTTTCTAATTTATATTTTTTTATTCAATGAATTGTTATTTCAATGATGTAAGTATTTTTGTATTTCGATTCTATTGGAAATATTTGAGATGTTTCGACAACGACGAGTTTCACCCGTACGAAATTACAACAATCAACACGTATTTTCGATGGCTCCGAAAGCATCGAACGATCGAACGATGCTCACACTGTCAACAAACAAATTTCAAAAATGATGGTCTCGTAGATTCCGAAACGTTTCAGTATAACGGACAATTCCATCGAGAGAGCACCGGTGTCGACAACATTCTTTTTTTTTTTCGGATCCTCACAAAACGATTCGATAGATTCGAACGAAGTTGATAATAAATTTGAGAAGATCAACGATGAGCAAAAAATCGTTGGGAAAAAGATCGAGCCACGTGGCCGAGGGTGGTGCGATCGACGTATCAAATTCGGACGAGCAAAGGCTCGATCTCGAAAAAATCGTCGATATAAATCCGTGGAAGGACATGAACAAGTACGACGAACAAGAAGCCGGACAGATTCAACAGGTACTCACGGAATTCAACGATATGGTGATTACGGATAATAAAAAAAATAAAGGCAAATCATCGATGAAAAATCGTCGATCCGTTTCACCGGCAATATCAACGGCCAACGACGAGGCCATCGTCGATAAATCGGCGATAAACACGAGCGAGTCGATCGTTGCATCGGAAAATACATCAGCGGAAAGCGATCGACGTACCGCCGGGGACGAGATAATCAGAGGCAATGGAAAATCTATGGTTCAACGTGAAAAAAATGAAAAATCATCGCTACCGAAAAAACCCGAGGAACGAAAATCAATTGGAAAAGAACGCTCCTCGTCGTCATCGACGAACAAAATCGTTGATGAACAATCCATTGATAAGGCCACAACGAAGAAAGAAAAGTTTAAACACTGGCTCGCGATTTCCGACGCATCCACGTCGAACGTCATTGTCGAAAAAAATATTTACGCGAATGAAATACGCGATGATGAAATAGTAGATAAATGTTTGGGAGAAGAAAAAATGGTCGAAGATAATATTGCGAAAAATTTCGATGAAGTGATCGAAAGCTTGGGAGATGTGAAAATGGTGGAAGATGATATCACGAAAAAACCGGAAAAAACTATCGAAAGTTTGAGAGAAGTGAAAAATGTTGGGGAAAATGGGGATGAAAAAAAAATCATCGTTGGAGATGATTCGTCTTTGCCATCGAGTGCGAATAAATTGGAAAACATCGAATTGGTAGAATTGAGTAGCGACGATGACGATTGTTCGACGAATGATCGTAAACCCGATGTTCGTTCGATGAGGCGAGGTTTTGATAACCTTGGAGTCAATTCTTCGAAAAAAATCGTCGAAGAACCGAAAATAAAATCGGAAATTTTAAAAAATATCGTATCGTCGGCCATTGGAACACGGTCGGGTGAGCCAACATTTTTTTTTATGTTTCCGTTCTGTTTATCAAATAAAAAAATTTCATTGAATAAAATATATTTTTAGAAATGAACCCTGCGACTGTCTTACTATACTATTTTTTCGTAATAATTGATCGTTCATTAATTTCAGAGTCCAACAATAATCATCGCCATGTCAAAACCACGAAAAAATCCGACGTTAAAATTGCCAAAGCTTTTGGAAAGTTTAGCAAAAAGTTTGTCAAGTACAGCGACAGGATGACACAAGCCAAGACTCGTGAGTATGATTTTCCAAAATATCAATTGGTATTAAATAATTCATATTCGTATGATATTCGTAATGTTAAATTAATTTTTTTTTTTTTTGATATTTTTTTTGCCTCGTATTAGGCGCATCCGCGACGATCGATTCCTCGATAGATTCGGAAAGCGATTCCAGCAGTTCGGATTCCAGAAGCGGAGGCTCGTCGTCGTACAGCACGTCGTCGTCCTGTCCGTGCTCGGACTCGACGTCGTGCAGCTGTTGCGGTTCGTCCTCGTCGTCGTTGAACTCATCGTCATCGTCGTCTTACACGTCGTGTTCCGATTCCACGTCGTCCGGAGCTTGCAGTTGTCCGTGCTGTTGCGTGGACGACGAATATTCCGAGTTCACATTGGCATCGTCGTCCTCCACGTATTCCGGATCCGAGGGTTCCAACGAATCATCCACGGAATAGATGTCCAACCATATTTATTTATTTTATTTATTATTTTATTACAGATCGATCGAATGATACCTTTTTTTTTTATCGATCATTTTACATCTTTTATACATACTCAGGCACACATATCGAAATATATATACACATAAAACTATTTTATTCACGCGTCACGATAAATTTAGATGAAAATTGAAAACTCAAAAAAATGTATGCCAATAAATTGTTTTTATTTTTGAGTAAATTTGTGATTTTTATTTGACTCGTAATAATTGGCTATCGAACCTCATTTTTCGCTCGATTTGAATGGTTCTTTTTTTTTCAATTAAAGCTGACGAAATTCTGCATACATTCTCCATCGCCGATTTATTCGATATAAAATGTTTATCGAATTGTATACTGATGTCAGCGACAGGTCAACGAGTCTTTTGATTTTTTTTCGTCTTGTTTCACCGGTGGTGCTTGCGCTTGTATTTTTTTTAATGACAGAACTCGGCTGGTCAACGACTCGTTGACATGCGTACTTATCACGTGTGTGAATGGAATGCAATTAGTGCGAATATCGATTGGTCGCTGCTATTTTATTCTTTGTATAATGAAGAAAAAGTATGATGCTCGGTGAGGTGACTCGCGACAATATCGAACAACGTGCATCGCCCGAGGCGTGTCGGAGGTGTGGACGGGCGGTTAGCCGAAAACTGGAAAAAATTAGCGAGGAATGAGGACCCAATTAATGCAAGACGTTGACTCCGTCGAGTTGATTAACCCCGAGGATTCACGATGCGTTGCTTCAAGGTGAGACGAAATACATATTCAAACGGTTATAAGAACTCTCGACCAATTTTATTTTTTTAAAATCAATTTTATTTTTCAGTTTTAAAAAGGTCTATTATCGTAAATCTTGCCAGTTTACAAAGCAAATTGTGTAAGACTTTTGTTGTTAATTTTTTTTTCCAAATTCTGTATCTTATCTTTCAAGATTATTCACAAGTTTTCCCCAAAGTCGTGCCACATTTTTTCAAACTGTCCCAAATACGGTTCGACGCATTTTCGTACATTCGTGATGAATATCCCGTCGTAATTTCCATAAAAAGCTTGCATCGTCCAATTGGTACTTCCGAATATTACGATGGTTTCATCGACCAACGCGAATTTGTGATGCATCAGGCTCGACGGTTGCAGTCGGTTCATTCTCACTTCGATACCTGACGAGACGATTATCACGGATAATTATCATTATTATTTAGCATCGCACGTTGCGTTACGAAAAAAAAAGAAAGATGGATAAATTAAAATAAAAATAAAAATGAATGACACACCGGATCGTCGCATACGAAGAATCTGTTTGTTGCAAGCAGGCTGATCGCTCATTCCCGAATCTATGATCACGCGAACGCGAACTCCACGTCTGTGCGTTCCGATAACAGCGTTGGTCAAATCATCGCACGTCATTACGTACATGCACACATCCAAGGTGCTCGAGGCGCTACTCAAATACGACACGATTTTTCTTTTGTTTTTTTTTTTTTCCCGTTTTTATCGTTCAATATAATGTGGTAGTTGGCGGTATAGCGTTGGATTCAATATAAAAATAGCAAAACAATAAAAATATTACATATAATGTAATGAATAACTAATTAGATATATAACCACGAAAAAAATTAACTTTGATCAACTGAATTCGTAATAATCAGAGACGAATAAGTAACTGATGATTCAATACCTAACGTTAGCGACGGGACAATCAGTTTTCTCGCAAGGTACTCTGGTTATCGAATGATCGCGACAACGAACACTGTGTTCCGAAAATTCCAGTACTTCGGCGATCAATTTTTCACGTTCCTCAATCTCTTTGGCAATTTTACGTCTGGATATGTAAAATTTCCAAACTTCCCAAACAACTTCCGTTCCCAGTAATCCGACGATCGTCAGTACTATTTTTTTCCTCATTTCTTTGTGCACTTCCGGGCGTGCGCTAGCTGCATACATATATGTATATTGTACGTGTAATTGATGTCTTTCTGCCTTATCGGATCATAATTATTGGGAATAGATCGCAAAACGTTAGTCTCAACCAAAATTCGTAATAACTGGATTGAAAAAAAAAACAATATACGGAGGTGCAATGAAAAACATTTTATATACATATATTAGTCTGTGTGGGTCTCGTTTGCATATAATCTGTGAAAACACGTGATTCTGATAACTCACAGTCGATGGCAGGACGTCAATTTTCTTCGAGATTCAGACAGAGAGAAATATGTGATAATCTTCACATTCACAGATTCTATTCATTCGGGATCGTGAATAATTTTTTTTATAGTCTCGCTAAAAACGTTTTTTATTATAATTAGTTTGTTTATCGGTGCAAGCAATGTATGTCGAAATTTGTAACGCTACAACGCCGGATAATGAGCAATTGAGCAACCAAACACGCTTTACACACGCCTCTCATGATGCGCGTAGCCATTCAGCGTCGCGCGACTCGCGCGTCTTTGTCCCAAACGGCAGATGCAGCGGATGCAGCAGACGAGATTGTTCGTCCGAAGCGCGTAAATAGCATTATCGTTTATCCCAATTTTCTTCTTCTCTCTCGCAAATCGGAACATCGACACTTGGGTGTTCGACGAGTTGACACAAAATGGCATCCTTCGAGGATCTCAGAACCGAATTTAGCGTGAGTATTTTTTATCTGTGTTAAAAAAGCGAAAGTTAACCTATAAATAAATTTGAGGTTAACTGTGTGTTTGACTTGGCAACATCCAGCGGTGCATTGTATCGATGTAAACGTGCAAATTGGTTCAACTTTTTTCACAGATCGATCTTCGAGAATGTTTAAAAAATTCGGATCTGACGAGATTTCAAAAGAAATGCGTTCAAACTTGTGGGGACGAAACGGACAGAAAGGCGGCGGTGGATCAAGCGCTGCGAGACTCCTTGTTGTTGATCATAGGCGACACCGCCACCGGCAATGTCGAGGCTCTTGAACCTTACATCAAATTTTCCATAGAATTGTGTCGCAAGGACATCGCCAGCACCAGCATGCCGGTTATGTTGCTCAGCGACATATTTGCCACGACCACTCTCGACAGTTGCGAGCGACTGTTCACCTTCGTCGAGAACAACGTCGCCGTATGGAAGGAACCCATGTTTTTCAGTCCGTGCAAAAATAATTTGCTGCGAATGTGCAACGATCTGCTTAGACGACTGTCGCGATCGCAACAGACCGTTTTTTGCGGCAGGATACTTTTGTTTTTGGCAAAATTTTTTCCCTTCTCCGAACGTTCCGGACTCAACATAGTCAGCGAGTTTAATCTGGAGAATCACACGGAATTTGGAACGGAAAAGTCTCAGGACGAAGATATTCTGGACGAGCCCATGGACGACAAGTTTGAAAACAAGAATCTCATTGATTACAATTTGTACAGAAAATTTTGGGCGCTGCAGGATTTCTTTAGAAATCCCAATCAGTGTTACAACAAAGTGCACTGGAAAGTTTTCTCAGCCGTAAGACAATTATACATTATCGCGGAATAACGAACCAATAACTTTTGTCGCTGGTCCAATTTTTTTTTAGATAATGACTTTTTCTTTGCATTCAAGCACGCCGCCCACGTTCTCTCAGCCTTTTCGTCTTTCAAATTGGAAGAGCAGCGACAATACTCATCCTCGACGGACGCGCCCCACAAGGAGACCCATTATTTTGCTAAATACTTGACGAATCAAAAGCTGCTGGAACTTCAGCTTTCGGATTCGAATTTCCGACGTTACGTGTTGCTCCAATTTCTCATACTCTTTCAATATCTCAACAGTACCGTCAAATTCAAAGCGTAAGTAAATAGTTTGACACCAGAATGGGGATACATTTACGCATTGGCAAAAAAAAAAAAATGATTGGCGAACTTTGATTACAGCGAGAGTCACGAGCTCAAGCCGGATCAAGTCGATTGGGTAAAGTCCACGACGCAGCAGGTGTACGCTCTTCTGGAAGAGACACCGCCCGACGGTTCGACTTTTGCCGAAAGCGTTAGAAACATTTTGATGCGAGAACAACATTGGAACGCTTGGAAAAACGACGGCTGTCCGGCTTTCAAAAAGCCATTGTCGGATAGTGCTGCGAGTGGCGAAAACGACGAGCCGAGGAAACCAAAGAGGCCTCGACGTCGCTTCGGTGACGTCATCAGAGACGCCGAAAATGTTGGCAAATACCACATGGGAAAGTGAGCCGTCGATGACGAAAATCAAAACACACATCTACATTTCTTTCATCCCGAAACATTGCCATGACGCACGATATTTTCAGTCCAGAACTCACAAAATTGTGGAATCTCAGTCCGAACAATCTGGAGGCTTGCAAATCGAGGGAACGCGATTTTCTTCCATCGCTGGAAACTTACTTCGAGGAGGCCATCGTCCAGTTGGATCCATCGGCGATGGTCGATGACGAGTACAAGTAAATTATTTTCTTTTTTTTTTATATTTTATTTTTCCCACCTAGAAATTATTTTTCATATTTTTAATTTTCCCCATCTAGAAAAGTCAACGATGGCAATTTTGGTTGGAGAGCATTGAGATTATTGGCAAGACGAAGTCCGCATTTTTTCGTTCATGGAAATTATCCGATAAACAAACTTCCGGAATATCTTGAGACGATGATTAAAAAAATTGCGAAAGACAGACCGGTAAGTGGATGTGAAAGATAAATCAAGTTGAACCTCGCACGATAATTGGAACTCGATAAATGTGTGTTTCTGGTTGCGAAGTACATTTCGTAAAATCACTCGATCGTTGTCGTTCCGATTACAACAGCAAACACGTTCCGACGTTGCGATCGAATCGGAATCGACGCCACCGCCCGAATCGAACGATCAAGAGTTCAACGAGGATGTGCTCAAGCAGGAATCCGAACAGGTGGATTCGGCGATGAACGTAGACGGAAAAGTCAGCAAACTCAATCACATTACTCCGGAAATGGTGGCGAGATTGTCCGAAGCTCTGAAGGAAGACTGGCCCAAATTGGCACCGAAGCTCGGCTACACGAACGACGAGGTGATCAAACCTTCGTCCACATCGTTGAGTTTTTCCTCTCTGACATTCAATTTTTCTAACCAAATTCGTCAATTTTTGTTTTTTTTTTTTTGTTTTTTTTTCGGCGCAGATAATATTTTTCCAAAGAAAACCAACGCAGTACGAGCAGTGCAAAAGCATGTTGGAAATTTGGGCGGAGGAGGACGAGGATGCATCGGTGGAAAATCTTATTTATATTCTCGAAGGACTCGATTTGACCGAGGCACTTGCTGTACTGAAATCATGAGAGACCGATGGTGAGATCCTGTAAAGTAATCCAAGTACGTCCAATTCCAGTCAACCTTTTTTTAATCACCTCCGGATTGGACTTAACGTCCTGGTGAACAATTTCCAGTTCCAGTTCCTATTCCATTGAGAAAATTCTTGACTTTCGAAAAAACATTTTTTTTACATCACTTTATTCTCCACTTCCGGCTTTTCCACTACCTCGTGGTCTCTCGTAACTTTTACAATACAACCAACGTTACAGTGTACAGATAATTCATTTCAATCGATAAACGCAGATATATTTTCATCGTGCTGGCAGCTTTTAACAACGACGACTCGTTACCTTTGATTCCTTCGTCCCTATCGATTTGGTATTTCGGAGCCACGTAACGAGATGAACAATCATAACAAAAAAAAAAATGGTATTTAAAATACGTTTCTCCGACAAACAACTCCGATGAATTATCGTGTAGCAATAAATATTGTCACGTTTCTGTAATAATTATGAATAATTCACACAGCGATATTCAATAATCGTTTATAATCAATGATGATTTTGTTTGGAAATGTATTTTAAATACGCATTTTATTTTACAAATGCCCGATCCCGGCCACGATCGGTGACTCGCCCGGTAAATAAAAATCTCAACTAATTGGTGCGTGCATCGAAATATTCCGTATATATATTTTTTTTTTTTGTCTATATCCACAGCGATGAGTTGATCTAACGGGGGATAAATTTAGAGAGTTCATACGTGATTCTCATTAGTTACACGATAGACATCGACTCGAAAATTCAACCAACTATTTTCCCAACAAGGAACGAAAGTTGATCCCCATTTGACTGAACAATTATTACAACTATATAATTTTGTCTTCGGTGTACGCACAATGATAACATTTCATCTTGCACATTGCGTCAACGTAATTATCGTTGCTGCGGGCTTTTCAGTGATTCGTGGGTGATGAGGATTTTTTAATATTACATTTTATTATCCCTTGTTGTGCCCACCTTTGAAAAATTGCGTATCATATCACTATTCATTCTTTTAATTAAAAAAAAAAACAATAGTGGGTACTCTACGAAGCTTGTCGAATTAGGGCCAACGTGTGTCTCGGTATCGGAAACTGTGAGTTTGATTTCGATAAGGCAAAGCTCATTCGTTACACATTGACGAGATTCGAGTTGATGCCAAATCGGTCGAGAAAAAAAATCTTCAGCAATTTGAAAAACAATGTTTAAAAATAAAATTACAGTTTTTGCAATACCGGAAATGATTTATTGCTTATAACGAATACCAAACGCGCCCGCATACACACGTGGTCATTCATAACACACACACACACATTGACACGCACCTAATTTTCTCGTTATCAACGACGATACTAAAAGAGGTAGTTCGATATGACAAGATTTACATTCGATATGAAACAATATCAAGATAGTTAAGCAAACACCAACTTGGACACTATCAGTCTTTTTCATTACGATAGAACGGTCGAACACGGGTTCAACACGTTTCGATGGCAGCTCAGATTATTTTATTACAGCAATTGGACACGGGGCATGGATTATTATTATTATTATTATTATTATTTTTTTTTTCATTTTTGACTATCGATACGTTTGCTTATCTCGAGGACATGCAAAATACTGTCTGATCATCGAATATCTTTCATCCTTTTTGTTTTCGAATCCAAGAGCATTCGATTGAATCTTTAGACACGGGCATTGCCAATTGTTTTTTTTTTTTTTTTTTTCTTTCGTCATCGAATTGATGACAAATAGTAAGAAAATTGTGAAAATCCATGGTTGGTCGGTTACAGCTTACAAGTATATCATCGTTAGGGTGCTTTCACGTCACCTTAAGTAAATTCTCAAGCGTTTAAACGTTTCGCGATTAGTCAATGGTACAACATTGTATCGTCAATTCGACATAAATTTGTCAATGTAACGACTATAATCGTACTCCGACAATTCGTCGACATCTTCGTGGATTTCCACAACGGAATCGGGCGGGCTTCTGCGTCGTCGACGAGATTGCTCGCTCTTCACCTCGATGCACAATAATACAAATTTGTTGTCGCACGTGTAACGATTTTGTTGCAAAAGTTTACCATCGACGATTGACGCGGCCAATCCGTAATTATCGGAGCTGTTGCTGTGCCAAGCGTCGCAATAAGTTTCCATCGCTCGATCACCCGATGCGTGGGAACCGTGCCACACGATTTTATCAGGCCTGAATTAAAATAAAAATATACATTAATTCAAAATTTCAATGTAAAAGTAATTAAAAAAATTTGATATTATTATTTTTTTCATTGAAAAGAAAGGGGATGAAAAATACATTTCAAAAGGATTCGACGAGTTACTCACCAAAGAGCATCGGAAATAATATTTTTTCCATTGAAACTGTAGATTCGAGGATTCTGGGTGAAATAAGCGCCATTTCCATCGAACATACTTTTCCAAGAGTCGAAAAGAACGTCGCCCTTTATGTTTACGACGGGCAAATCACGATCACTGGCGTGAACTATACTGTCGACGTTTTGAACCCTCGAGCTGAGAAAAGCTCGGAAAGTTCCTCGGAGGCCTGCACGTTTGGCTTGTCGGTAGCAAGCGTAGTCCGCTCCACGGATTCCGTGCATGTCTCCGCTCGTAGGTTCGTTAAGAGCGGCCATTCTCAACTGTCACAAATGTGAAATACCAACGTGAAATTGTAGAACTATTGCGGATTTATCGTATCAATCATTTTTTCATATTACTAACATTTCACATCACACAGAGTCATCATTGAGGATTTTCAAATCACTATACAATGACATAAAAAAAAATTATCCCGTCTTGCAAATACCTCGCTATTCAAGTTTTTATTTTATTTTTTTTTTATTCCAATAAAAAAAGAGTGATAGTTATTTATAAAAGAATAAAAAAAAAACAGTATGATCTCGAACTCACCCCAGTGACCTCAGCCTTCATGTGTTTGTGATTAATCAAATTGTAAGCCTCGAAGGGAGGCTTGACCGGTGGCACAACCGTCGTTGTCGGTGTTGAAGTTGTCGTGGGTATGATTGGACCGAGCTGCGAGGTACGAAAATATTAGTTTGAAAAAAAAAAAAAAAAAAAGTAACGACACGAACAAATGAATATTTAACGAACCGTGACATATCGCCATCCATTATTGATACGAACGAGTAACGCCTCCTCGTCTATAACGTATGCGAGCGTGCCAACGGAAGTGACACTCGACATCTAAACGATATTTCAATCATGTTAGCTCTCGCAAGATTACCTCGCGTCAGTCGACAACTCTGCCACGTACGCGTTCGACTCTCACGGGTGAATTTTTTCGTTAGCATATTGTTTCGAAATACCTTGGTCATTGCTTCGGTGTTTTGAAAAGTCATCGCTCCCGGAACGATCTTCGTTGAAACGTCCGATGGCAGTCTCGACGTTGATGATCCCGAAACACCTGTGTCACGGAGCACAATTAATTCACGATCTTCAAATTCACACATACAAATTTTCACAATCCTACTTTAATTTTAATTATTTTTTATTCTTTTTTTTCGTGAATTTTCATCTTACCCGAGTGATCCTTCGATTCTTTCAATTGTTTCAATTCTTGAAGAGCTTTGAGTTCGGTAAATCTTGCGCCTTGCAGCGTTTAATATTGACGTGGTGTTATATGAAAAAATTATCGCTAACTAGTTGTGAGATTTTTTTTTTTTTTTCCTTTCACGTAAAGTTTCCATACCTTGACGAGTCGGATAGTATTGACGATCATCGAAAATATGAGTCCTACCGATGCCAGGCTCGTCCTCGCGACCGACCACCGACAGTCCCGGCAATCCCGGGGGTCCCGGTGGTCCGGGAGGTCCCGGAACCGGTACGAAATTTCCCTGAGCCGGAGTCCCCGGAGGACCTGGCGCACCGGAAGCTCCTGGCTGGCCATCGTTCCCCGGCTGACCGGGCATTCCCGGAAATCCAACGGAACCCTTTTCCCCCTTCACCTTTCACAGTGAAACGTCAATTTTATGCAACACTCGGACAACGTAGCCGAGACAGTGCATAACCAGCTTCACACCGACCATCATTTTGTACAATGAAAAAACCTACCCCAACAGCCACCCCCATTGGACTGAAAGCGCCTGGTTCTCCCTTATCTCCCTTCGGTCCCGATGTTCCCGGAACACCTTGCACACCCGGATTTCCCGGTCGACCCTATTAAAAATAATCACCATCGACATAAATATAAATATAACACCGAATTCTCACTGTTATTCACCTTTCGAACGTACCTTGAGAGAATTCTTTCGTTTGCGTTAAACGACACACGAAATTAGTTACCATTTGTCATCGTTATTATCAACGAATAAAATATAATCACGTAATTTACTACAATAGATCGTCAAGATGATTACCATCCATCCGGGTAGACCGATTTCGCCCTCGGGTCCGGATTTTCCAGGCGGGCCTTGAGGTCCGGCCGGACCCGGCCTTCCTCGTCTTCCCCGTTTGCCCTCCGCGCCCTTCTCGCCCTTGATCGATATGTAATCGCCGGTACCCGAGAAAACCGTGTCACCGGGTGGACCGCGTTCGCCCCGATCGCCCTTGACACCTTTGCCACCGGGAGTCCCCGAAGTTCCGTCCTTTCCCGGTTCGCCCTTGTCTCCGAGAGGTCCTTGAATTCCATTCATTCCGGGAACACCGGCTTTACCGGACTCGCCCCTGTCGCCCTTTTCACCCTTCGGTCCCAAATCGCCCTTGTAACCACGGGGTCCCGAATCGCCCTTGGCGCCTTTGATACCGTCCAAACCTGTCGTCATAAGTCCATTGCAAATGGATTTGATTTTAATTGAATTTTCATGTCGATCGTTACGAGATGTAAATTGTAATTGGAGAACGTGAATACGCACCCATAACTCCCTCCCGTGGCAGTCTACCCATTGTTTCCTCGGAAACCGGACCCGGCGGTCCGGGAGGTCCTGGTTTGCCTTCGGGACCGGCGTCGCCCTTGGAACCTTTGTCAGCCGGTCGTCCATTCTCACCCGGTGAACCGGCGATTCCCGGATTACCCGGAGCTCCGGGTTCACCCTTGAAACCCTGCAAACCTCTCGGACCCTCCTTTCCGGAATCACCCTTCGGGCCCTTCAACCCTGATTCACCCTTGAAACGACGTAAAGCGTTTCACCCGATAAACGTTTGTCAACCTTTTTTTTTTTTTTTTTTCATTCGTTTCTCTATTCGAAAAGTAGCTTTCACGCAAAATGACTTGCGTGTTTGTAAATAATGGTGTATCGATTATCATCGATCTTCTTGACGCCGTAGACAATCTGATTGCATGTTTTACCTTGATGCCCTTGTCTCCGGGAATTCCAGCTTCTCCCTTCGGTCCAACTCTGCCGGGTGTTCCCGAGTCACCCTTGCGACCCGGCAATCCGGGTCTCATCGTGATTCCATCCTGAGAACACGCGTATGCGATTATTATCATCACCACCTGACTCAATCCGATGGGATATCGAATTTTTGTATTTCACGTTGTGATTGTTAATCTGACAATCTTTTTATTTCGCAATGTCCGAGTACAATCTGGATGCACTCACCCTAGAAATGCCTCGCGGAGTCCAACTTGGCTGCGTCCCCATAAATACATATCATATAAAACCTTCGAAATTTTCAAAAAAAAAAACAAAAAAAAACCATTCAACAAACAAAAAAAATACAGTTGGTTGAAACCCTTTCTGATGCAAACCATGTATCTCGAATAAACGAAAGAATAAACAACCCAATTCGGTTTGAATTCCATGAGAATCGAAAGAACACAAAGCACAGCCACTGTCACCGAGTAAACAGAATCCGGTCGATGCGATTCACGAAATTCCCTCGTCTGTCCGCCGAAACCCCGTCAAATAAATACAGCAAACTTGTTGAAACAGTCGTGGTACAAAGAAAAAAGTGAAAAACAACACGACGAAACAAACGTAAGCTCAAATATATATATATATATATATATATATTTTTGTGAAATTCACGAAAAAATGTAGGTGCAAAGCGTTTCGATGCAAACGAGAGACAAACAAATCGTAGCTGGCAATCTCTCGATGTAGGTAGACTATTTTTTTTTTTCCGATTTTCATTTCTCCAATTTTGCGTCTACGTAGATGCATTCGAACCAATGAACTAGTTACGTTTCGTCGACGATTTTTGTCTACCGTATCGGATTGCTTATCTTTCGGTGAAAAGCTCGCGGCACAGCTTGCTTGAACCACGAAGAGAAGAACCAGCGAGGCACGATGAAACTAATGGGCATTCGCGCGAGCGTACCACCGGACGACCGAGAAATTGGTTTGCTGTATTCCTACGGGAAATCGCGATCTCTCTGGCTCTCTGGCCTGTCCGATGTACAATGTACACCACGTGGTACGCTACATTGTACATCCGGGACGTACAAACGTGCGGGACAATGTAACGCCTTGAAAAGTACGATTCTGGTCACACACACACACACACACACACACAAACCGATTCTCGTCTATGTACACTCGAACGGTCTGATTAAATCCTTCTCATTCCCCTGAACAACTTGCCCCAGGTGTTTCGACCCATTCTAAACCACTAATCCTAAGTGAATACACGCGATGAATATCGTGACCCTTTCAACCTATCGTCCGATGAGTTTTCGTACGAGAAACAAAAAAAAAATATAAATACCATTTTTCGGTGAGATCTAAATTTTTATTATCAGTTGCCGAATATGAGAAATCATTGATAATAGTTTCAATTTTTTTTTTTAACTTAAAAAAAAATATAGAAATCGAATTTTTCTATGGAATAAAAAAATTGTTGTTTTATCAGTTGGCAAATTATTGTCGAATGATTAAATTTTGCATTTGTGAAAAAAAACTTACATCGTGAACGGAAAAGTCGCCCTTGCCGGGAGGTCCGGGTGGTCCCTGCGTTCCCGGTTCTCCGGGAATCCCGTCTCTACCGGGATCGCCCTTTTGCCCTTGGGATCCCAGCGGCCCAGCCGGACCGACGTCGCCCTTGTCGCCCTTGGGACCGATTCCTCCGGTGCGGCCTCGCTCACCCGGTGGTCCAGCCACACCCTTATCATCGTATCGCATTAATACACCATTTTATCATTTCAACTTTCGTTCTCGTCGAACATTCAAAAATTTTAAAATCAGGCCTAATTTTTTCATTCAAAAAAATATTTCAAACTTATGATTATGCAAGCGAGTGTTTGAATTACCGTGAGTCCCATCTGGCCCTGTTTTCCATCCTTGCCCGGTAATCCAGCTTCGCCCTTTGGTCCTTGAATCATCTTCGGCATGGTGAAACTCGCTATGAGAGCCGTTGCGTTGCAAGCGCAGCTACCGGGCTCGCCCTTCTGTCCCACGCGACTACGTTGTTCTTCGTTATCATTCTCCAATGGCCATCCCTCATTAACCGATCCAATTAACATTATTATAATTATTATTTTTATCATTCTTTCGTTTTAGAAAATAATTTATTTGTTAATATTTTTTTCCCTCACGTACAATAACTATAATAAAATAATAATAATAATTTTTTTATAGTTTTCTTTTTAAATAATAATTCATCTTAATCCTACGATTATGTAAAAATTCAAATTTTCGTTTTACCTGAATATCGTCGGTAGAATCGTAGTTTCCGGTTCCGGGTGGTCCCGGTGGTCCCGGTGGACCGGGAGGTCCCCTCACGCTCTCCCCCTTATCGCCCTTGTCGCCCTTCTCACCTCTGAATCCTTTTGCTGTATCGTTAAAAAAGCGAAGAAAAAAAGATAATCCGGTCAATCAAACACTCTAGTAGTGCTCCATACGTTCATCCAATCGGATCCCATAATCCTGTTAACCCTTCGCTTTCACTCGCGATAACGATAAACAAGCCTTACCCACGGGATCCGGCGGTGGTGGCGTGATGAAGGGCGGTGGATTGACTTCGTCGCTCTTGTTCAGCTCGTCGTTGTCTTCTTGACCGAACTACGAGAGACAATCGACAAGATCAATTCACCGAACGTTCGTTCGATCGTTTTTCAATCGTACGCACGATTTGTTAGAAGGATCGAAAGGTCGGTACCACACAATTATTCGTCAACATAATACAACATTTTAATATAATTAGTTTCCTTCAACATTCAACATGTGCATAAGTGGTCATTCGCGCAATGGTCAGTTTTATTCTTTCAAAGACGTTTATTGATACAATTAAGAGATCCATTTTGTCAGACCAGTCAGAGGAGATGACCCTGCAAAACCATTTGTTAGTCGATTAAAACACGATTCACGTATGTCGAATCATTATACGCAAAAAAAAAAAAAATCCATCACACCTCACATGCACATTCCATCACCATTGTTATTATTATTTTTGTTATCCTTTCAACCCGATTTCTCGTGTACCTTATCAAAATCAATAAATCCCGAGCCTTCGAGCATCGGACTGTCGTCGCCCGATCCTTCGTCAGTCGATGGGAACTGAAAGTCAAAATAGTGACCCTTCATGACCGGAAAAACTGATAATACACTCCTCAAAAAAATTTAATTTTATATCTGCGAAAAATAATTGGATCAGAATGATCCACAGCTTTATTTTTCAGGAGTGTATTTCAAAATAAATTGATGAATTTTAATAGAGAAAAAAAAATTCACAGCAATACTTCGATGGCTTACCAAATTCAACGAGTGATTTTATTTCTTAATTACCGTCATTTTTACTGGATTCAAATGCATTTTATTTATAAGCTACTATAAGCCGTTTTATTATCGGATAATCATGTCAACACATCAATTCGCCAAGTATCGCTTTGAATTTTAATACAACCGCGCCCCCCCCCCCTCTCTTCCAAACTCAATGAATACTAAATATTCGTTGAACACGAACAAACAATATTCCGACGTATTCAATAATTAATGGTAACTTCGTACAAACCCATTTACAGCATCATTATAAATCCTCCCACCATAAATAAATACGTAATCACAGAGCCCAGACTTGTTTCTCGAGCCACGATGTTTGCACCAACGTCTAGAGATGAATAATTGCTTTCCAGTCGCTGCAAACTTTTTTTTTTTCATTTAACTTTTTTTTTGCAAAAAAAATCTCGGTGTACCAAAATCACCGGTTAATCGGATCACGTGGCCGCGACGATGCCGTGAGACGAAAACTCGCTGTTTTTTGTTGTTTTTTTTCGGCAACGTTCGCGACTGTCGAGGTTCTTGCTTCTTCATCTCGCCGGACTTGAGGCTCCCCGAGGATCCTTCGAAGACCCCACGGTGGCCCCCAACGTGAAAAAAAAATGAAAAAATTTAAAAAAAAACACGATGCGAAAAAACCGGGGTCTCCGAGCAGCACCTCTCACACCTTCACACACCCGTGAAACCGGCTAATTATACAACGCCCGGGTCTGAAGAACCCCGCCGGAAAGAGCCCAGAGCTTGGGGGGAGCTTATTTAAATTACGTAACCGCCGCACGTGCGACTCTTTATAGCCGAACCGTAATACCATTATACCATTTAAGCCGGCTCCAATCTTCACTACCCACCCACCCCACCCATCCTCCCTCTCCGTGTACACGGTCCACCGTTTCAACCCCATTTTTCAATCCTTTCTCACCCTTCTTCCCCTCCCACGACAATTCTTCATCGTTACATATTTTTCTTTTTCTCACTTCGAATTTGTTGTTGTTGTTTTTTTTTCTTGCTTTGAATTACATTTTTTTTTTACTTGCGCTCTTCCGACGCCTGGGCCCGCGTTATTTCTTCATCGCTCAGGGATGCACCACTCTTCCACTACGTTCTTATGTATTTAGTATTTTTTTTAGTATTTTTTTTTGTTCCGCATTGGCCAAATTGTCTCGGTTCCTCCTTCGACGAATCCTCGCAAATTTCACACCTCACCGTGAAATTGCACGTTACCCACGGCGTTGCGACCTTTCATTAACGCCCTTTTCTTCGTTCGTGAACTACGATCGTGGCGTTCACGAACCTCTATCATGCACACACACACGAGCGTTAACCTTTTCGTCGGCCCGTCGTATCGTCGGTTTTTTTTATTTTTATATTTCGACGACGATGAGGATCGCGTAATGTTGGGAATTATTTTCCAGTCTATTGTGAAAATGATGAAAGACCGATTGCGAGATTTGTAAATGGTACAGTCGGCCGAGTGGAAACGTGGCAGGCCTTACTCACACATGGAAAAAGTCATCTCCGAATCTTTGCTAGAAATCTGTCGTGAGTCGATTTTATTTTTTATCGGAGGTTTTGTTTGATACAATTTTTTTTTTTTTTGAGAATTAAATTCAATTTAACGATTCCATTTGGCCGACTGTAAGATGATGATATCTCGCACACGAGTTTGGAATATCTAAGTCGTTACCATTTTTTCATAAAAAAAAAAATATTCATCAAGCGTTTGACACATTTGAACAAGCTATAAAATAACGCTGGTGCATTTGAAAATAATTCAATATCGACTTGGATGCCAGACTCATACAGTGATGAAATTCTGAAAGACAATATCTGAAGAAAAGAAAATGGACATTTGTTATTTGTGAAAAATTCACTGGTTCACCGCACGAAGCCGGTTGTATACTGAAAAATCGATTAGCGCGTATGACGTGAGACACACGCGGAAACATACTCGGATGCAATTGCATTTCCGAGAGAAGCAATCGCCTTACCGCCAAATCCGTGGTGCATCTGATGAGATCCTGCGGATGTCCCGTATACAGTTTGAGCGTCTGAAGAAGACCCTTTAAAATAAATAAATAAATAAATAAATAAATCACTATAAAAATAAAAAAAAAATTCTCTCAATTCGAACAAAACAATTTCATAACGAACGAATCACGCCTCTGTGCAGTCAATGTTGCGATGTTGAAATTATTTGCGATTATTCAGAAAAATAAATAATACATTTACTCGAAATAATTTTAACAATTTTTTATCGGTCGAGTGAAAAATTGTATTTCTTCCGAGTTCCGAGTCATTTCGACTGCAAAGTAAATCCGCGCTGACTCCATTTAGTTGGGACAAGTACGTTCGTCGTAATTGGCAGTGTGTGTGCACGCACGCCAGCGCCCAAACTATAATTGACGATGAACTCGCGTGCGCATCAACGTTTGACTCGACGAATCAGCGGCTCGTCAAAATCCGACGACTTGGGTGACGGGCGATTATGCGCTTGCACGGCCCACTGCCGACACCACCTGCTGCAGTACACACACGGGACAGACTCGAAACAGGCAACTGTGCAAATCCGGTCTGATCTCCATCATCCATCGGGCGACTCGGGCTGTGTACGGGGTTTTACTGGCAACCACCGTCGTTGCCAGTTCGCACCCCACTCCACTCTTATCAAATCCCCCCCAACAGATTTAGTCACCGTCATAATAACAATCGGATCAAAATCAAGTCATCTTCATCATTATTATTCATTTTATTATTATTTTAATTCTTATGATCGATGCGAGCCTAGCATTGGAGCATCTCGAAGTGTGTCCAAGTCCCGAGCACGTAATATTATTATAATAAAACTGTGGGTCGGATGTGACAGCGGTACGGAGGCGGCGAAGGGGTCGGGAGGAGGAAAGGAAAAACGTGGACGTGCGAGATTGCAAACGGTCCACGGCCGGATAACTCGATTCTTCTCTTCCAAAAGTCTTCTCCATCTACATCGGTCCCCGAGGAATCGTTCCCCAGTCGCATCTACTTTGTTTCCCACCCACCCGTGCACATCCAACCTACTCCAGCGATCGTTTCAAGTCTGAACACCGTCTCTTAATGTGACGTTTCACAATCCTACCGTAGATTCCGTCAGGACCAACTTTTCTCCCCTCCCTCTCTCTGTCTCTCTTTCTTCTTTTTTCTATTTTATTTTTTTTTTCATCCATTGAATTGAACACGTGCGCCTTTTCGCGCCTTTTGAAATCTCAGGGTGTAGAAATTGTCGTATTCCACGCGCGAGCGATTCCGCACATCGTAGCAGTTTTTCCGGTACCGGTATGCAACCATCGCTCCTCCCCCGCGCGCCCCCACCCCCTTCCGTTGCAACGTTAGCGACTCTGAGCGTAAACGAACGCCACAACTTTTAACGTTGGTCGAGTATATCACTGTTGTTGAGTATATCAC
Source organism: Diplazon laetatorius (assembly GCA_963662125.1). Taxonomy (NCBI): domain Eukaryota; kingdom Metazoa; phylum Arthropoda; class Insecta; order Hymenoptera; family Ichneumonidae; genus Diplazon; species Diplazon laetatorius. The sequence continues at coordinate 211,926 of OY759154.1, read as the reverse complement.
AGTGAATGACGTCATCCGATGTCTTATCTTGTGGACAATTGTTGCTCGTACCCACGCCAGTTGCAGATATATAAATGCTATTCAATCGTAAACCATAAAATGAAGAAGAAAAAAAAATAATTCCTATTCGAAAAATTGTGAGAGCAACAATTTTTTTAAATTTCTCATCTTGCAAGTGATTTCAATCGTACTTATGATAACTCGCTGGGAGAGTGATTAATTTTTTTTTAACGATAAAAATCAAATTTTATTCAACAAAATATGTTTCGTACGTATATTTTGCAGAAAAAATTGCCTTTCGAGCTTTCAATTTGAACGCGTTTGCGACTAATCTCAATACTCACGTGTTTCGTCGCTGTGTATCCGGTAAACTGGCGAAGCTCGCTGCTCACAGTTTTTGTAACCGGATTCTCATTGATTTTCGTTCGTTTTCTGTTACGCCACAAACCTATCGATCCCGTGACAACGAACGCTATGAATCCCGTTATTCCAATCAACAGAGTCAGAGTCAAAATTTTTTTACGAGGCGATATCACCATTGCCATCTTTTTCTTTTATTTTTTTTTTTTTTGTTTTATCGATCTCTCAATTTTTTTTAGATTTTACGTGCAATTTTATTTTCCACGTTTTTCTCCATCCTCTTGTTTATCTCTTTCTCTTTGCAATTTCCTGTGACAACTGTCGACGGTGGTCCGGATTTCGAACAAGTTCAACTTGTTTCAAACTACATTTTCCACGCTTCTGCATCGTCCCATGGCGTCTTCTCCGTCCAAATTCAAAATTCTCATTTAATCACATGGTCCGAACAAATCATCGCCCATGCATCATCCGATTTTCCAATCTCAGTTACGAGTAAAATCATCCGACCGTTTTTAGTTCTTCTTTCCGATCCGCGACTCGCTCCGATTTGATTTTTTTTTCCAAAAGTTTTCACGTATGAGGAATAATTTCCATATCACAAAGTCCTTCGCTGAGTCGTTTTTTTTTTAATTTTTCATATATATATATACATTTTTATATTAAAAAATCATAAAGTTGTAAAATGTAATTTAACTTTTCTAGTTTTCTTGATACTCCACGCCGGATGTAGATCGAAAGTTGTGTATGTGTGTGTGTGTGTGAGTGAGTTCGCTCCATAGATCACTACCACGTTTCCGGAAACTTCATTCACCGTGAAAGTCACGTAATCTCGAAGTAACGACCCAAGACATCGTCGACGATGACGAAAACTCCTTAATTTTATTATTGTTATTGTTATTTATTTTTTATTTCACGGTCCCTGCAACTTTTAACGGAGCCAGTTACGACCCCATATAGTTTCGTACGAAGTTTCACGTCGCCCGTGAAAGAATAACCCCCGATAAACGCGCACATCGAACCAACAATAACCAGCACTTTTCGAATCTCATGACGTTGCACGTTCGATCGATAAACCATCGACGGAGTTTAATGAAAAATCATTGATTGCACATCGACAATCTATCTTTCAATAATTCAATTTAATCACGTCGAGTTCTTTCGATTGACAATCGACTCCATTGAATGTTAATAAAATCATAAACCAATATTTGAATAATTATGTCCGTTGACAATTATGAAAAAAAAAACAAATAATCGTTGGTTGTTTAAAATTGTTATTGGTTGTTATCATACGATGAAAGTTGGCGGTTGCGAAGCTGCCACCCGGTGGACATTCGAGGAACTAACGCGAGCGCGGGTAAACCAACCCCCAGGATGGTCGGTCGGGTCGTCTCGGAGTCGCGTCCCGATGCTTCTACGCTGGTTTCACCCTTCTACCTGTGATACGGTTGCCTCTTGCGGGTAGCGAAGAGGGGAGAGTGAGAGAGACCGAGAGAGAGGGTCCTATATAACTACTCGCGCGTCCTTTCCTCCCCACTCCCCGCAATGGCCTATCCGCAGTTCCAGCTAAATAAATAGACAATAAACAGCAGCATCCCCCGTTTCTCACCCTGCCGAGCCCCCCCCCCCTCCGCTCGTCTTCGCGAGCAAACTGTCTCGATTAACGTGCCCACCCAGCTTGGGCTCTGGCCCCTACCTAGTTGCTCTTTTCTATTTATTCATCCGTAATCGTGTACGTAGAGTATGAGAGAAAGAGAGGGCGAGAAAATACAATCAACCCATCGCTAACCCACTTTTCGAGCTGTGGATGCAAATAATGGCATTCTGCTGCAAGCGAGTTGTCGATACATTTGTGTATGATCTTCCCTCGCGTATCCGCGTGTCAACGAACGTACGACGTCTGGCTCATTCGCCATTAATTTATTCATCGGTGAAAATAAAATTTATTCGCGGTGCTATAATTTTGTCGATTACACGGTAATTTGGAAAATTCGTCGTATCACACTCATCGGAAAGTGATGAAGAAATGACTTTTTCATATTTTCAGGATTTCCATTTTATAATCAATTGGAAAAAAATATTGAAAAAGGTAAAGTTTTTCGATTCTCATGACAACTCTTTACGTTTTAAAGAAATACTGTCCGGAAGCATCTGGCAAAATTTTATATCAATTGGACTGTGCTCGGAGGTTTCGCCTTGACGAAAAAAAAAAAAAAAAATTCTTGCCATACAAGACAATATTTTTTTTTTGCATATCGTCATTGAGGCTCAGGGGGTCGGATTCTGCAAATGACGTTCACGCGATCCAGTTTGTTCGCGAATAACGTCGATCGTAAAAGTTAGCTGGAGGCTGGATCGAAAAGGACTCCGAACCTCGGAGATTCTGTCGCGATAACCGATGGGAGATCGAGTCCTCGAGAGTCCACGGGGCTCACCGGTCGCGCACAATCGGCGGATTCATCACAATTTATAAAAGACGCGAGCGTGGATGATTCATCGAGGAACCATAACGATAGTGTAGAACGATAAACGGGTTATCCGCATGATCCGGAAAAATTATTGCGAGCAAGTTGACGCTATAGATGTAATCGAATAGAGGCGAAGGACGCGAAGACGCGGTTTCTTTCGGATTGCGGTTGCAGCGACAGATTTATTCGATCGTGGGTCGCTCTGTAGTTATCGGGTGATATATATCTTCAACCTCCGATCTTTCGACCTCTTCCGTTTCACCTTCTACCCCCCCCCCTGCACATAACCTTCCAGCGAGTTCAGCTATCACCGAACACCTCTTAGCTTCTACTCCTAAACCTCCATACGTTTTTCTTTTTCGTTTTTCTTTTATTTTTGCACGGTGCATCGAATTTAAATATTCCACTTGCATCCGCGAGAAAAGGAATAAATATGTGAAAAATAAATTTCGGTGAGTTGCGGGAAGAAAAAGAAGAAGAAAAAAAAAGCGTCTCTATCGGAAACCTCGCGGAAAAGTTCGTCCGGGCTTGAACCCCCCCCCCCCCCCGACGATAAATCCGCGGAGCTTTCTTTGCACCAACGGGTTTAGAGCCACCCGGACTTTGAAAATCCGACGTTTTTCGGGAAAATTAAAGGTTTCGGAATTTCCGAAGGGCTCGAACGTCGGTAAGCTTCGTCCGATCGATGGTCCCTCGAGCGTCGACTAATGCGTAATCAAAACTTTCGTACGACGCGTCCCTATTCACCCAAGTAGATAAATTAACACAATATATATATATATATATACATAATATATATGTATATTGTATTCGGACTGTATATAATTGATATATGGAATTTTCCGTATATAATCCGTATGCTCTACGTAGACTGGATATATAATCTATAGAAATTATGTATATAAACTTTATACCAGCGATCTATAAAAAGTTTACATGTAACCCATAAACAGTCTATACACATACCTATTGGATATCGACTGTGAATATAAAATACTCTTTTTTTTTTTTTTTTCTTTTCGTTTTCGAAGCTTCAGCCAAGTACAACTATTTCAATATCGCTACATTCTTAAGATTCTTATTTCTACTTCCGAGTACATTATTAAATAATTTATTTTCTTCTTTTTACATTGTTAAAAAATGTTTTTTTTTCTCCGCGGAGGTAGGTAAAAGAATCTGAAGAATGTAGCGATATCAAAATAAATAATATGAACTTTCGCCAAAGTTCGAAAAAAGGACAAAATAAGATCAATGTATGAAATACCGTTGGATTTAATGCGTTTGAATTTTCCTGTAAGTCGTATAAAGTCTGTGTACGAAAATTTCGACTCGGGCTGTCCCCCATAAAATAGAATTGCGATCGTTAATGCCACTTGTGCGCCATAATGAGGACGATATGGAATAATCCGAGTGGGTATTAGAATTTTCAAAATGTTTCGAACGAAAGTTCGAAGCCTTGTCGAAATTTCGTCGAGCCAGCCCGGACGTATCGGCGAACGTGCGAATGGCAAAACACATATGTGACTCATATGTGGCACGTATGACTGCGACGCGTACGACGAATTATCACGTACCTATATCCTGTACGTACATATAACCAGCGGCAGCACCAGCAGCAGCAATAGCACCAGCACAAGTACGTGAGGTTTTGCCGGTCCGGGCGAGCGACGTGTCGCGGCTTCCGGTTGTCCCAGTCGCGCCAGTTTTTCGGTTCTCGCGCCCAAGTACGTTCGAGATAACGAAACGATGCTCGAATGCAAACCAAAAAAAAAAATGAAACGAAACAAAAACGTATTTCATAACGATTTGACGAGTCGGGACAAATGAGAGAGAGAGAGAGTTCGTTCGTCGACGAAGGACGGTATAATGAAGCGACGGAGATATGGCAAAAGGAAATGCGTGTGCCGAGCACGGATGATGTAGGACCGGAAGTTCGGTGTCGTATTCATCATTCGGCTACGAATATGTCTGTGTTTTTTTTTATCATTATTATTATTGTTGGGGGGATTATTTGATAATATATGAAATTAGTTATTTTTTTTTTTAATCGACGTATTTTTGAGTGAAATAGAAATTGAATTCGTATCTATGATTATTCGGAATGAATGAAAATCTGTAAAATTAACTATTTTTAGGGTTTACAAACTAGTGCCGGTCTTAACGAATGAGAATGAATTGCTTGCAAGATTTCACTGTCGAGCTTGAAAAATAATTGGCATCGCTCCAGCATCGACAAAGAAATATATATATATATTTAGTATAGCACAGCATAGCATATATATATATGCATATATATGTGTGAAATGTGATGTAACAATCGGATGAAGATTTATTCCGGGGTTCGGTGGGGAACGACGACGAAGTTGAATTTAAATGGAGTAACGTGCGAAACGAACAAACTTTCGAGTCTTTCGTAGAGTTTGTTCGGCCGTCTCAAGCGGCACATGTCGATAGCCTCGTCCACGTACAATTCCCGCGGGTAAACCGACCGACACATTCTGCCGGAAGTTGAGATTTCAAATCCCACGAAATTAAATCGTACGAAAAAAAAACAAAATTACAATTGCATTTAAAATGAAATTGTGATTTTTTTTTTTTTTCATTTGCTCAACTTATGAATTATAATGTCCGATCGGTCAAGTGAAAGCGCGACAGGGTTAATTTCTGAAAAAAATATCTTAAACAATTTTTCTAACAAAAAACGAAACGAAAAATACGTACAATATTATATATAAATATATTATTTTCAATATTAACTTGAATGCATTGTTTTTGGTTTTTTTAACGACTCAATTTTGTGGGATTTGAAAGGTTAACTCGACCTACTGTAGATGGGGTGATTGGTCGTTATTGGGGGTGGAATCGGATGGTCCGTGCGATTATGCGATGACGACTTGAGGTGAGGGGGCTCGCTCGTGAGGTCCAATCATTCTCGGCAATCGTGGGGAACGAAACAGAGAGTTCGAAAATTTACGACGCGAGTAAGTATGCGCGACGAGGTTCACTCGTCGAACGATCGATTTCGACTTTGCCTCTCCACCTTATTCGTAACGGTGAAGGTTTTCGTTGGGTGGGTTCGGTGACTCGCGGTAATGGCCCTCCCCCCCGTTTTCCCAATGAATAACAACGGAACCAGTTTCAACGTCGACGTCGTCGTCGTAGTCGTCGGTAAGGAAGAACACCCGCGCGGATACTCGCGCTCGTCGAAAATCAAATATGCGGAGTACGAAGCTCCGAGGTGAATAACGCGCGCACGCCGGTTATTACCCGATAACGATAAATTCCTCGGCGCTGTGCGGTCCATTGGTGCGTATCGATTCACGAAAATCATTGCACGACGCGCGTTGCAACATATATACAAACCAAGCGAATATTCTATTTTCGAAAATTTACGATTCTACGAACGCGAATCAATTTCCAATATTAAATTTATGATTACATTCGTGTACTTTGATTATATCAATTTTTGCATTTTCTTCAAGTTCATAGTCTTGAGACGAATGTACATCCAATAATTATCGGGATTGAAGATTTAATATTTTTTGACAAAAAAAAATGCCAATATCATGGAACAATAGTATTGATAAATATGATATTTTCACACTTTGTTTTGTTACAATATATTCGATAGATAATTATCTTGAAAAAATCTTGAAAATGACTACGTCGAGGCGCGATTCGTTTCGTCGTGAAATATTTATTGATATGAAAATATTCCGTGGACTTACGTCGTATTTTTCCTGAATGTGTGGTCCGGCCTGAGCGATGTAGAGCGTGCTGGCCGTGTCGAAAACCATTTCCTGGGGTATCCTCGTGACTTTCTGGCTCGCCATCTCGTGACAGTTCAGATACAGCGAAATATCCGTAACCGACACCTTTATCACGATCTTCGACCATTTTTTCGCAAGCTTCGGTACCGTGAATTTCGCCACCTCCTCGGAATGCGTGTGCGCGTCCGAATTCGTGTAAACCAGAGACACGTTTTGATTGGACGCTGGTCCCTCCTGCATCGATAACAATTTTATCAAATTATATTAACGAATTCATTGCATAATTAAGTTGTTGTTGAATATTTTTTTGTTTTTTTCATTCCCGGGATCTAATGATTCGGGGCCGTAAAAAAATTGTTTGAAAATAAGATGTCGAACGATGAATTTGACCCCGGTGAGCCATAATGATCATGTTGAAAGCTCTGCTTTTAGCCACAGCACGGAGACTGCGGCTATATCGAGGCTACGAACGCGAAGTTCAGTCATCGACGTATATGTTATTATGCTACTTGGAATTCACTTGCATACACAAATGGTTGTTCAACCCATTAATGGCCATATCAATTACCCGTCCATTACTATAGACACCACCACGAGCCAACTCTATCGAGCTTCCTCAAACTCCAACGCACTTGTAATGCAGTCGGCAGCGAACACGGTTAGTAGTTCGCCGCGAACGTTAGTTACTACGGTACTTCGGGGCACGTAGTCTCGAACGAAGAAACTAGTTTTATCGTCTACGAATACTCACGGAAATGCGAATTCCCAGTTGAACGACGGTTTCGAAGGGATTTAGTACGGCGAAGAGATAACTCGTTCGTACGGACATCGGTTTTATCGTCGCAACGAGGGTAAACTCGGCCGGTAATTTTTCCGGCAGATAAAGCCGATAGGGTTGCTTAACCTCGGAACCCGGACGAAATCCGAACACCGGAAATCCGTCCAAACCGTCGTCTATGTACTGATGCTTGTTCTCGCTTCCCGTCATTGCCGCTTGCAACAGATCGTGCACCACTTCTGCAACATTTTTACAAACCAATTCTCCCATTTATATCGTAATCATTTTTTTTTTTTCATCATATATAATAAAATTATTGGGTCGGAATTAAATAAATGGAATAAACATGTTGTAAATGAATAGATTTTTATCGACCTGGTGATTTCGCATTATTACCATGAATCCATTTTTCCTCATCGTACCGATTATTAAAATTTAGAAGAAAAAAAAGACGAAAAATCCGCGTGACAATCTCGTTACGGGATTCGAATGCGAATCAACATTCTCGCGTAATTGCCACGAGTCTTATTAACATGGAAAACACGGGTAAACCGGGGCCGGGGCGATTCGGATGAGGTTGAGGAATGGGCGAGAAATCGACTTTCGGACGGAATGAGACGAGTGGCGAGAGCGGTGAGTGTGAAACGAGCCATCCCCCTTGACAAATAGCCCCGGGGACGAACGGGGCTGCTACGGGCCGTTGATACTGCCGCAACTATCGCGGGTTCTCATTTGTCGAGACCCCGTGGGTGGGGGAGGGGGTTGCGAACATCCACCCGACCGAGTCTTCGTCGGACGGATGTGGAATACGTTGTATTGTTTATTAACAAACGCCCGAAGCTAAAAGTCTGAGTGGAAAAGTCCTCGACGTGACCCGTGCCCCACTGATTTCCCCGTCTCATCTTCGTACAACTTCAGCCTTTTTTTTTCTGTTTTTTTTTTTTTCAACCCTCGAATAAACAATTTTTTATTATATATTGCCTTTATTATCCGAGTGAACAAGGAATAACGAGGCAAAAAAAAAACGTTTGCAATCATATCCTTATGCAGTTTTTGTTTTTTTTTCCACGTGCAATTATCGTGTTGTCAATCTTTTCAACAAAATAGGCTGTGAATGTTAGAAAAAAAGCGTTCAATCGAAAATTTCAGTTCTGTCATATATTCATTTATTATAAATTTTATGAATAATTTAAGAATTCAATGTCAATCAAAGTTTGATTCGTCATTGAATTTTCATTTTCGACATAATTGTCTCTGATGAAAAAAATAAATAAATGGAATATAAAAATACGTTTTCGGTCGAAGGCAGCGGAACATTCGATGAAAATGTCGTACCAACGACGATATGAAATATAATGTAAAACAGTTGAAACAGTTGACACAACGGTTGATATAAGAAAGCACGACGTTATGCGCTTGGAAGGAGGAGTATGAGCGTCGAAACCGTTTTCCCGGGGAAATCGAATCAATTCCGGTGTTGCTCGTCGTCGTCGTAGTTGTTCGTCGGGACATTCCTCGCTCCGTCGAGACGTCGGAGTGAGACGAGGCGAGGGTGGCGGCGAGGCAATGTCGCGAACATTGTTTCCCCACACGCGTGTGCCGCGTGTACCGTCGAGCGTGCAATATGCAGGAAAATAACGTTGCGACAGGAGCAACGGCATTCATCCGGATTGTCGCCGGCGCGCATCTCGCATCACGCTACAGCCCACGGATGCTGGGCGAATGTACCGAGGCGTGAACCAATTCGGCCAAATTAAACGAGAATCCATGTGATTCGAGCGTGTAAAACGTCGAGGCGAACGAGCGCAACTCTTGCGCGGCATTGCACTTTCCCATATCCAATATTATATAAATTAATGTTACACCCGATGAGATCCCGTGCGCATCGACTAACCTACGATTATCCGATGCGAGAACGAACCGGGGTGCAAAAAGGGTAGCTATATTTGTGTACTGTAAGATTGGTGAAATGGCATATATCGGTCATTATTATTTTTTTATTTTTTTCACCGATTTAATAAATTTAGATTTTCCTTCAAATCCAATAATCATAGATTTTTTTGATAGAATCGTAGATAGTGCACAATCAGTTCTTCAATGAGGGAGCATTTTCGTTATTCTTTCAATGTTCGGTGTATCAAGGTACATCGAGAATGCAATGAGAATTCGGAGGTACGACTGTACAGCCGATCGAGGAGTTGATCAACGAAGCATGTGGAACATACGAGAAACATTAATAAATATAAATTATATATATATATATATATATATATATATATATATATATATATATACGAGGGGTTGGGGTTGAAGCGTTCGGGTAAGACACGACGGGGTTGCCGCGCGCTGGGATAGTTCCGAGGGTGTTCAGGGCGTGCCCCGAGCCTGAACAACGGAATCGAAGACATAAAAGAGAACCAACGGCAAAGAAATGACGAGAAAAATAAATGAACAGAAAGGTTTGGAAAAAAAACGTACCCAAAGACAAAACGGGAAAAGGGGAAAAATGGTAGAATGGTTCACAGAGTCTGCTATGAGAGAAAACGTGAGTGCAATATCTCACGGGAATATTCATATATATATATTCATATATATACATATAGCCACCCGAGTAACGTCTGAGTGTTGCGAATGACAAGCATGGACCAAAGGAAATTCGTATTCAAACTCGACGATTACCGTCAAGAGCACCCTCTCTCCGGTCTCCCACTCGTTCGAGAATGTTCCTCACACCCCGCGCCGATATTCCTCGCGTACTCATCCTCCCTCTCTCTCTCTCTCTCTCTCGGTCTCTCTTTCGCGTACCTCTTCGGGTTCGGGTGATGCTTCTGCCGCCATAGAGATTTCGCCACCCGCCGTTTTTCCACTTCCGCGTGAGAAAGCTCGTCGTGCGGTAAAACGCCTCGTCGACCCTCGTTACGCGTCAAAATCCGTGCGACGAGGGAATGCACTGACACGGCCCGGTGACAAATGTACCTACTCCGCGTTATATATATATATAAAAAAAAACAACAACAACGTGGCTGATATAACCACTCCTACGAGGATTCTTCGCTTCGTGACGAAGACAAATTCCAACTTGTTGTCAGTATTTTATGAAATTTCATTTATTCTCGTATTCATTTATTTATTTACTCATCTGTTCGTGACTAAAACAAATTCCAACTGATTGTCCGTCACAGTGAATTTTCTTAAAAATCGTGCAACGTAGAATTTTGAAATTTTTCATGGTAATACACATAGTCTACTTGATTTGAACTTGAAGAGACGGCAAATGAGGTGCTCGGAAAAAAACAATTTATTTCATGTATCATGTGGGATATCATTTTAAAGGGCTTCTCATGTGAAATACGAAAATATATATATATATATATATATATATATATATATTTTTCATGAGTTTGAAAAGTCATGAAATGAAAGAAAAAAAAAGGGTTGGCGACTGAGACGATGCTAAATATCCAGTTGTCCGCACGATATTTTAAGGAATCGTGACAAAGTGAAATATCGAATAACAAAATCGCGTATAGCGATGAATCGCGAGAGGATGAAAATCGAGGATGGCCATGGATATCACAGCGAGTGACTCGGCGCCCCGAAGGGCTCTGGATAAGCCCGAAGGGATCTCGCCCGCGGTCGTTACAACGACTCGACTTTATGGGTCCCGAAGAGGACGACACGCGGCATCGCGATAAAGAAACCTCTCCTCCGCTCCATCTCCCCCCCTCTCTCCGTCTTTTCATTTATTTTCTCGTCCTCGCACTTTCCAACCCTTATTTTACATCCCCCTCCCGTCTCTTTCCGATCCCACGAATTTACTCGCGAATTACTTTGGCTCTCTCTCTCTCTCTCTCTCTCTCTGGACCGAATCACGAACCTCGGCTTGGCGATTAAGTTGCCAACTTGCCTTCGAACTGTTCAACCATCGATTTATAGCCGAATAATCAGACCGAATAAATACAAACTTTGGGAATTAAAAAAGAAATTGCTGAAAAAAATAATTTATCCTTTTGATACTAGAGAGTGAATTGGCGTAGATCAAGGGTAAAGTTGCTGGTTCATCGAAATTTTCTTGAGATTTTTTATTTTTGGCATTTTCGCCAAGTTTGTAAACTTGAGAATAATCTCTCCGAAAATTATTGAATTATTGACAAAATTGTCGGAGTTATTGATATTTGAAGCAACAGTTTTCTTGAAACTGGACTTTTTCAAACTTCCTGAAAATGTCCAAGCGACAGGCAACTCTTACCTTAAGGAACGTCAATGGCATTTTCGAATTGAGCTTGCGTAATCGCTGCCACGACTATATTTACAATCGTCGTAAAAGTTGCGATCATTTTTTCCGCTCCCGACTCGTCTCTCCTCTTCCCTCCCCCCACCCGTCCCTCAACACGGACGACGCCCGCGGTAAATGGCCCCATAAAAAAACTTAAAATTCTTAAAATAATCCATCTTCGACGGGCCGAGACGCATCAATTACGTCAGTTCTAAATGTCAAACTTTCCAACTGTGAAATTCGCGTTTTCATTCCGTGAAACTGGAACTAATAAAAGAATTCTAAAATCAAAATTTGCGTCAGCGAGACGAAATATATAAAAAAAAAAGACATCCGGTATTAAACTCGGAACAAGTTAAATCGATGTTTGGTAAAACAATGTTCATCGTCGAACGTCGCCGTCAAAAAGGATTTTTTTTTCAATTAAATTATGAGAGAAAAAAAGAACTTACCCTTTTTGTCGCCGAAGAAATCGGCGTTGGCACGTTTTCCATAACGGAGCACCGTCGCGACGAGCAGCAGAGCTCTGAAACTAATTATCGACTCATTAACGTCACGAACTATGAGATAAAATTGTGATAAAGAGTCGAAGGGAAAATTAATTGGCATATTTAGAATGGTTCGCCTTTATCGAATAACCTAGACAAGTTTTATTATTATTATCATTATTATTATACGATATTATTTTTTAATAATATAAATATATTAGTTGTCGGGTTGTTATCATAATATTCATACTAATAATAATAATTATTATTATTATTATCATGATCACACGATGTGGTAATTGAGCTGTAACTCAATTAACGCGTTGATATTCATAATAATAAAGAGTCGAGACGACCATTCCCATCGGACCATTAAATTAAAAACATTTTAAGGCCCTTCCCAAACGGTCGAACCGTAAATTCATTGTCCAAGTCCATTCCCGCATTCATGAAAATAATAATTCAAATGATTTCGAGTATCTCCATCATCGTTGGGTCCGTGAATTGATAATTTGAAAAAAAATCCATAAAATTCTTTGTCTCTGCGACAAGCAACGATGAGTCGACCGCGACCCGATTTTAACATATATATATATTATACGAATCACTCGTAACGACGTATGATTAATATTATTCGCGTTTATTCGTCAAGGAATAATCATTCGAATGACGAAATCACGCGAAAAATCAGCAGAGTGATTTCATTCGTGTACGCGAGTATAATAATGAATTAATTATTACGGCACAGCTCAACATTCCCATTTGTTGGCAATGCTTGACAATTGGGCCAAGGACTCGACTCGATGCCGAGCCTTTGTGCGGATCGACGTCGAAGTTAGACAATCGAACGACTTTGTTTGCCGATCCCCCGATCCCCCGATCCTCCCTGTGTTCCCCCCGAGTGTTGGTCGATAAATCAGTTAACGTCACAGCTGGCTTCGAAACTCAACGTTTGAATAAATGTCGCCATCGATGAAAAAAAAAAAAAATCCGACAGGACATCCCGAAGGCGCACGCGCGCTCTCGCGATGACGTACCATTTTCCACGGGTGTCCGGTTATAGTTTGCGTGTGGCATATTACCTACGAACACGAACGAGCGTGACGAAAGACGCGAAAGAGCTTTGGCAAACCGATTGATTCAAGTACAAGCCTCGGAAGGACACGACGGCGCATTACCGTACCATGAATTCTCACAGACAATGACGAGAGAGGAGTCCTCGTCGTAACTTCTGTCTTTGGTTTTAATTCGTCGATTAATATTCAATGGGGCGATGCGCGCGTCTTGCGTTTATTTCTGGCGATTAGAACGTCGGATTTCGAACGAGAATGGAGACTGAATTTTTTTACGTTGAATTTCGACGGATGACGACGCACGCAAATATTGATTGAGAATTTTTCAAGTTTTACCGGGGGTAGCATTTTCTAAATGATTTTTATTACCGATATACGCATTTTTTTATCTATTATTTTTTTGTGCGCGTGATGAATATTTTTAGTGTGTAATGTAAACATCCGGATACTATAGAAATAAAAATATAATAATACATATATCGAGTATCAACGAAAATCTATCGATCTTCGGTAATCGTAGACGAGATTATTTATTTTGTCTTTGAATATCGAATTGCACGAAGGGAATATGGCATGGATTACTCAGTAAAATAATCTCCAGTTCGGTACATTTTTTTTTTCCTTTCTTCAAGCATATACTCGTAGATGATGCATATATATGGGATGCAATGGTACACGGGTTCGACGGTGAATGAAATAATGCGGTCGAAGGCTGACAAGTCGAATGGATTGTTCGTTCGAGAATTACAAATGGTTTTTCCGTGGGGGTACGTCGCGTCGCGGGGTGAAAAAAAAAAAAAATAATACGGATTGATAGGTTGACCGGTAGGTATGTCATGCATGATCATTGGGTCGAGGGAGCGTTCTGGAAGCGTGGCAGGGGCAGGGGCGCGGCCACGGCCGCGACTGCGGGTGAGAGTCGGTGACCTCAGCTTCTCTGTACGCTTGGTTAACGCATCTACCCCCCCCCCCTCCTCCCTCCTCCGCTCTCCCCGTTGCCGCCGGACCACAACCAGCAAGGCCAATAATTTAGCAGTCATTGCGACATGGATTCGCCAACTTGCACACAACCACACGCATGTATATACGTATAGACATATGGGAGAGCACGCCAGCCGGACACTCGACAGACCTGACTGCACCGAGTGCAACCCCCCACTCTCTCCCTCTCTCTCTCTTTCTCTATGAATAGACTGACGTTTAGGGCCACGTGCCGTTCGCTCCAGCCTACATCATTAAACTCTTTGGCTCTCTCTTCATCTTCTCCGTCTCGCTCGCTTTCTCTATATCAATTTTTATCTACCCTCATCCCGACATCCATTCGACCTATCGTAAAAGCCATTTTTCGATATCGTTCCAACGCACTTCTGTTTCATCCAGCGGGGGAACTCGATTCTTCAACGATGCCGATCGACCCAGTCAACTCGGACCAGTTGCATCGTCGTTCGACGACAGACACATTTCAACATGTTCGGAACACAAATTTTCGTTCATATATGTATATCAATATATATATTTTTAAATCTGTGTTCACGAAGATTCTCGACGATGAATAAATTAATCATTATCGCGAATAACTAAAAAATGTTGATAATTATCAATCTATTGTGAACTTTTTCGTGAATCACGAAATGAAATCTAGATTGTGCAACATTCGAAAGTTATTTTGATAGAGAATTAAAAACTCAGCGATATTGAACAAAGCCATTGGCGCTCGAGCGTGAAAATTAATTGACCGTACTAACGAGACGTTCCATATCGAAACGACCATTCCACCGGGAATCCCAATTTCGGTCACCGAAACCCAGCTGCTGGCCGGGTCATTTTCACCGAACCAAATTCAACGAGGCAATTGTGAACGCGACGAATTTACATTGCCGGCTCCTGACCACGATAACGAACCGTCTCTACGCTGACCGAGAGTTCGAAATACACACGCCGCGGATTTCCCATTCATCGATCCGACACACCGATCTTCAATTGCAACTCTACGTTTCACAGAATCGACCTAACAACCTTCGTATTAATTGACCAATGAAATATTAAAAAATCAATAAACCGTCCGATTGAAATTTATTGAGAGACGAATTTTATATATTTTCATTCTCTGATTCGTTTCCATCATTAAATTCGTGCAGCAATTAAAAATCCAATCCTGGATGTTTTAGAGCATTGGTAAACGTACATCAATGACCATGAAAATTGACATTCAAATACAAATTCAAATAAAAAAAAGTAACATTTTTATTTCCCATTTGATCGTTATTACCGATTATTATTCTTATCATCCGAAACATGTGATCCTCAACTTCCCACTTTTCAATTTCGCTACGAAAATTTTCCACCGAGAAAAAAAAAGCACCGGACAAATGAAAAAAATAAATTCACAACACAATTGTCACCATTTCTTTTTCTTTCTAAATTCTTCTAATCTCAATACAACAATTCTCAATAAAATCGTATAAACAAACAACGTTGACAATCAAGTTGAAAATGCGCTATCTTAAAAAAAAAAAAAGCCAACGTTTTCATTACGTACTTGAGTTCCATGATGAATCATTCCATGAACGCAACGTCCGTGTGTCAAGTTAAAAAATTGTCGATTCCTCCACTTCCGTCCGTCTTTCGAAAAAAAAAAATAAATAAAAATAAACAGTTCAATCGATTGACTCGCAATCACTCGGTGATTAAGAGCAGCGGCAGCAGCAGCATCAGCAACAACATATAAGCACAAGCAGCAGCAGCAGCCTCCCACGAACTATCCGTCAGCGTGGAAACGGAAAGCGCGAGCCACGGAAACGAATTTCGATAAGACTGTGCGTCTCGCGAAGAGTCACGCCGGCGTCGGAGTGATCTAACCCCGTGGAGAGATCTACCCTCCTCCACCCTCCTCCGGCCGCCTCCCCCTTCGCGCTATCACACACGTCTTCGTGTTCTTGTAAAACGAATAAAAAAAAACCGAAAAAACAAAACAATAAAAAATACAAACGAACAAACAAACAAAAAACTAATGAAGAACGAATTAGAAAAAAAAAACAACACGGAGCGAGTTGTCGTTTTCAAAGGAATTTTGTCGGTATTCGATCTAATTCTGGATCTTCCCCCGGTCGCCGAATAAGCTTCGCGTTCAGTGTCACGATTGTGGGCCCGGCTTCGTTAACACGACCATTGACCGATCCATTAGCGGTTATCGCTTATCTTCCTTCCGGTCTTGGGCCCCCCGCACTGGGACACCTCCGGTTCATCCCCCCGACAAAATCCACCATTCGTCCCCGAGAAAACAAAAAAAAAAAGCTTTTTTTCTCCCTTCTTCACACTTGCATCTCCCGCGAAACGATTGATCGATCGATCGGTCAATGAAAAATTAATAAAAAAAATAAACAAATAAAATTTCGATTAACGATCGAGTTGATTAATTTTATAGTTGTAAATTTTTTTGTTGTTTTTTCAAATTTCTATTCGAACTCACGAAACGTGAAACGTTGTTTCGATTTACTCGCGTCAGGTTTGTGATACACACGTGCGGCGCTCTCGTAAGCAACCTAAAAAATGCCGAGGTCCGATATTATACAGCCTCTTTCATGGTTCCCCCTGCACCACCCCCCCTTACCCCCCTCGCTTCGTCTCCCCACCCATTTTGCTTGCCCTCGCGCTCGTCGCGATCCCCCACCACCCTTATCTAGTCGTTTTTTCTTTTTTTACGACGACGATTACGTATTTATATATACATCATATATACCTATACATATATGTGCATATATAAATATAACATATGCATGAGTACGTATATATATATATTTATACGTGATGGGTATATGTATAAGCTTTTTTATTTTCTCTCTCCCTCTCTCTTCTCAACGTCAAAGCGGTACTTCCTTCCTACTCCTCCCCCCCCCCCCCCCCCCCGTCTGACAAACGTTATTCACCTTGGTGCGACGAATTGCGGGAGCGCACCTTCGAACATGATCCGATACCGCGCGCGGCCAACGAGACACTGAGAGGCTTCAGGACCCGACGGTTCTTTCTTCTTTTGCCTTACCACCCAATCTTTGTTCCTTTATCGTTATCATTGTCTCAGCGAAAACAAATTTTCTCCAAAAATTTTGATACAATGAAATAAAAAATTTTATTGCAACTTTTGAGAAAAAATTATTTTGATATTTAAATTTATTTGGTACGAAAATTAAATTATTTAATTTTTTTTCGAATTAAAATTAACTTCATTCAATTTTTATTATCATCATCTTACAGAGTTACATAAACAAAGAGGAGACTATCCGGAACTTTAATCGTTTTATTTTTTAAAAATCAATCAATTCAATTTATTCAATTGTTTTATAATTTGATTGTTTTATATTCGACCGATAAAAAATAATTGGGTAGAGTATTTGGATCGTAGAGTCGATAAGAGTAACGTTATAATGAAATGGTGGTTCGACGTTTGTCGGCGAGAAATGGAGAGGTTCACAAGCGACACAAGGCGGCACGCGCGACGTTAACCCGGCACTGGATTTTAAATTTGGCTCGCACGTGGCGAGATTCGAGACGTCGTTCGTACTCCAGAATTTTCATGGACAACCGGAAGCGTGTCCCCATCTCGCGGAAGTGCCGGAACAATCGTCACATACGCGCGACGTGCCGCAGCGCTACGACGGAAAATTTTAAAACCCGCGATGGCACGGGAGATGGGTAACATCGAGATTGTCGTGGGAAACTGGGTCGATGGATAATACTTTACCTTTTTTTTTTTTTCGAAATTCGCTAAAAATTGCTCGGAGATAAATTAAACAATCGAATCGAGACACGACACTTTCATCGAACATTCAATATTTGTTATTTATTTATTTAAAAAAATTGAAATAAAAAAAAAACATTTTTACGTAGATTCATTATTTTAAAATATCTTAAATGAAAAAAAAAAAAAAATATTCGATCAAGACACAATGCATTCGATATTCTACAGCTCGTCGAGGGATTCCGAATTCATGGATATGTCTTCACGCTTCTTCAGTCTGTCCAGCTCATTTTTTTTCGTCCTAACGAAAAATCCAAAGTTCCATAGAAACTTAGCAATGAGACACAGAGCCAAGAGTCCCAACAACACCGAGCCCACTATGATCCAAATGCTAACATGATTATTCACGTACGGGGCCCGATTAAGCGTCGTCGTCACGTGGACCCAAATTCTGAACGAATTGAATTAAATAAAAACGAATCGATCGATTAACAATTATCACAGTGTCTCTTACACGATGCATCGTATAATTATTTAACGTACCCGGATCCTGGAACGACCATTTTTATTTTTGGGTCATTAACCGCAATGGCGGCCTCGGTCGTGATGTGAATAATTTTTCCATTTGAATCGGAACCACCTTTTGTCATGAGAAAATATAAAATTAAATGAAAATCAATAGCTCAGCGGGCAGCATAAAACAGTCTTTTGTCGATTATTCGATCTCGATCTCGATCTCCTTTTTTTCAATTACCAGACAGTTTAGAATCGTCGACGACCAGTCGAAGTTGCAACTTTCCGACGTTCCGAGTCGTTTTGAGCGACGCAATCTTACATTCCACTCGTCCGCATGTCACATTGGGGCTGGAACAGTTGAGATAAATTCGATGGACATTATCCGATTCCGAAATCGTGTAAAACTGCGGTTGGCCGCCAGTGTTTTCAATGTTGTATCGAGCTGTATCGGTCGGCGTGCTGCGAGACGCTGCCGCCGCATCCGTTTCCGTGACTGACGTGAAATTATTGTGAAAATTAGCACGTCTGGATCTCCCATGATTTTCAATCCTATTCAAATTAAATTCATTTTCAATCGCAGCTCCGTTATGCCCATCATCGATGAAACGTCGTTTCGTCACGTTTACACCGATCACCGAGCACTCGAACTCCCGACCACCCACGTAAACCTGTCAATCACAATTTTTCTTATCAACCAAAAGTTCAGTATTACACAATTATTTTACTTCACCTATTCGCACAATCATTCATTCATCTCGAATATATGATTTAAAAAATTAACATGTTTTTTTTTTATTTTCTTTCATCGAAATAATTTGTATTTTCAATTTGAATGATTATTATTATTATTTTGTATTTTTAATATAACGCACGTGGGGTTTTTGGGTCATCGTCAAGAACTCGACATTGTTCGATCTGTGAGGAATTCGAATGATCAACGTTGCCATGGAAATTGATGTCGAACCGAATCGCGATATCTGATACGCATGTTGAAAACTCAAATTCGTCGGTTTTTCGTTGTGTCTCTTGTAATAACTCTCGTCATAAGCTTTTCTGGAAAATATCGAGAAAAAGAAAAACCGTGAGTTACAACATCCCGGGCTTTTACCGGCGAATTTTTGTGACACATTTTGGCCAAAGATACAATAGCGTACCCGCTTAAATCGAGGGAAACATTGGCTATCAAACTAAGCGGAATTATCACCAATGACTTTCCAGAATTAACGCTACGAGTTTTTATGTCTACTTTGAAATTCAACACAGTCCCATCGGTCGCATCGTTCCTCAGACCGGTCATATCGAGATCGAGAACAACTGTCTCCTGTTGAATAGACATTAATACGATTAACAATATAGCTATATCAGCGAACCTTTACCGGATCACACGTAAAAATATCCTATAAACAATATAGACACATAGCGAGGCGTCGAAATGCGTTCAATACGATCGAAAATTTCGTCACCTCACCTCCATCGCCGTTTTCAACGGATTACCAACGTCGCACGTGACTCTAACAAATTCCGAATCTCCAATTTCCTGACAAGACGGTCGAATACTTCGCAAATTAATTCCTTTCGGCAAATCAAACGTCACCGTCGTCGAATAAGCCGGTTCCGCGCGATTTCCAATTCGCATTACGAGACTCACGTCGTCCGATCCAATTGTCCAAGTTGAATTTCTATCTCAACGACAGTTTTTATTGAGAAGAAATAGAAAAAAAAATAAAAACAAATATAATCAAATTATAATTGAAAATATTTTTCCGTAAAATTACTCGATCCCATGAAAATCCACGTCCGTGACTATGCGAGCTTGGCAAATGTCGTCAATTCCACAGCCAATGTCCCACGGAAGCTTCATTCGCGCAGTTGCATTTCGTCCTTTATATTCAATCGGACATGGACTAATCATGGGAAACTTTCCATTTGCACAATCATCAAGTCTTTCGTCTGAAAACCGAATTGACAACCGTGCGAAACGATTAAAACTTGAAAAGAGACGGTCGAGTTGGGTCGACGTGGACTTTGGCAAAATTCAGGTAGAACCGTCCACAAGTTTCACCGTATACACGATAATGGAGGTCGTATAGCGTAGACATAACATAACAAATACTCACGGTAATTCAAAAAATGTGACCCAACTATTTGGATGTCATCCAAATAATTACGAATATTATCCTGTAAAAATATACGGTCAATGTCTATCGTAACGCGGATTAATAATATAATAATTATGGTATTTCGTATTTGCCACCGGCGTTCGATTTCGGAGTTGGATTTTTTGCGCATTGCACTTTCCCGGTGGGTCTCCTCGGAAGCCGATGACATATCTCCTTGAAGGGTTGTGCACCTCATTCTCCGTAAGAATAACGTGAGCATCTGCACAAAAATTTTTAAATAAAAATTTAAAAAACACGAAGTAATTCACCGCGCGGGATATCACGCGGTGACGGAAAAGAAAAAAAAATCAAGTTCCATTGAATATCAACTTGCCCCACAAGCTCTCGTTCGCTCCGGTAAGTGGAGAATGGTTCAGGCACACAACTACCACGAACGTCAATGAATGTCGAGGCAAAATATTCGGAATGGTTACGAGCGTCATTGCAGATTTAACCACGGGTCTCGATTTAAGAATTATCGCGTGTCCCGAAGCATAAGCGCCCACGGCTATATCGGTGAAGCTATACATATGACAACAACAACAACAACAAAAAAAGAAAAAACAAATTTAAAGTAATAAAAAAAGTAAACTGGGGTAACTGGGGTAAATTTTCGTCACTTAATCGATAAGCTATAAGACGCGTTATGTGGAGTAATGTAGAGTAAACCCAGTTCCCTGATCGCTGGCCGCCGAAAGGTAAGCATCTCATATTATTCATTGGAAATATTATTAATTAAACCCTATAAATTGAGTTTTCCAAAATAATAAAACGACTGACTTATCGTTGTTGATGTCGATGGGACGGGCCAGTGAAAATCCGAATGTCAGAATGTCCCGACGGATGTCGGTGCCCGCTATCCTTTGCGACGGCTTTACCACACCTAATTCTCGAAGATTCGCGTCACCGTTGTACACGTAAACCACTCCGGAATCTTCCCAAGGTGCACCCACGATAACATCTGCCCGCACAACAACAACAACAAATTCATAACTCTATTCATCTATCATTTTTTCTCATATTTCAAAACTTATTTGAATTGAATTGTCACCGTCGAAACCGTCGCCATCGAGATCACCGGAAGTCAGGGCGTAACCGTAAACCCCATCGTCGACTTTACCTTCCAACAATATGTCCGCTTCGTAAAAACCCTGATGTTCAAACATCGAACAACAACAAAATAACGCTAAGATTTTTGTTTTTCTCGAAATATGGGAAAAAAAATATTTGAGGAAACTTGCAGCTTTATCGCCGAAAAAAATGTGAACTCTGCCGTTGTCGTTGTTCCAGTGTGGAGCACCGACGATCAGATCGTCAAGACCGTCGTTGTTAATGTCGCCGGTCGCGAGACTCGCACCGAAATATTCACCGACTTCTTTCCCATTGATCGTGACTATGATGGCCATCGGATCCGCTCGAGGATCCATTATCGCCACCTGTTTTATTTGTATATTACATTTTATTTGTATATTAAAGAAAAAAAGGAAAGGAAAAAAAAACAAAACAAATTCAATAGAATAAAGTTATTTATTTGAGTTAATGGGACAACGTGTGAAAGTGCAGTGTTATCGTCCATACCTGTCCCACGTATTGCCATCCCGGAGCTCCGGAAGCCACCATGAGTTGCGACCCGTGAAAATAACATCCCGATGACAGTGAGTAGCCTTAATTTATAACGGGGGAAAAACAACGACAATCCTCTTAAAATTATCGTTTGATACTTTTTAAAGAATCTGGAAAAAAAAAAATTATTTCCCGCAACGATGCAAACCGAATTGTGCGAGATCGTCTCCGATGGGCAGTTCGGCGGTACCGCGGTGTCCCATTTTCCGAACGGTTCCGTACAATTCGTGTTTCGGCGATCCGATAATGGGCTCGATCGAATCGGTTACTATTTTCATCTGAAACCATTTTATTTATTTAAAATAACAAAAAAACAAAATTTTTATTTAACTTCTAAAGCTCGATTTGATTATTCTATTTATTTTCCGCGTCGATGAACTTACTTTTGACGTTGGATAATGCACCGCGAAACCGTTCAAAGGATTGTACCAAAATTTCGATCTGGTGAAATCTAAAATCCATGGTAAATTTATATCGTTGATCGTTAAATCGTTTATCTGATTATTAAAATATCGCAACATGAACCAAATGAATTACTGTAACTTGACAAGTCTTTGTCTTCCATCATCAATTTTCCGTCGGGTATTTTAACGGTGTAACAGAAACCTTGCATGGTATTTTTGTAATCAATTCCTTTGGCCTCGTAAATTCTCACGATCGTTCTCGGTGCGCAAACCTGAAAAAAAAATATTTTACATCGAATATTCATTATTTTGCATTTGCATTAAATATTGAAATAATTTCCATTGACTTTGGAAAACAATTGATAAATAATACGAACAATCAACGAGTCGGAGGATTGGTCGAAAGACATAGCAGCACCTAGCCAGCCATTTCCTTTTTCGATCCAGGTATGTAATTTCATTGCATCTATAAATCCCTCCTGGTCGTCGGGTTTGGCTGAATCAATGGAGGCACATTCATAGGGCAATGGGCAACGATACACGACCCCCGGTTTATTCGGAATATCATCGTTTTTATGATCCGGCGATGTTGGATAATCAGCTTTCGGTGCACCGACGAACAGCCTTCGAAAGAAATCTTCAAATATTTTTTTTTGTCCGACCCCCTGCCCTCCGCCTCACGGCGAAAAAGATTTTTTTCTAAAATGAGCGTTTTCAAGGGCGGGGGTGGACAAAAAGTATATTGTTCATCAAGGTCGGAAAGAAGACGATTTTGACTAATGTGACTGCGGCCCAACTTTACACTCGTTCAAATCGCCTTCTTTCCGACCGATTTACCATGACTCGTTGACGATCGTGCCGTTCGAAAGCACCCGGTTTCTCGAATTCAAAAGAACGGTGAATCCGAAATAAGAGTCGTTCGTTCGATTGTGATGGTTATCCGAGATAGGTAGCTTATAAACAATTGGATGTTTCACATCCAAGTTGTAAGCGACGGTCGAGAGAGGAAAAACAAGCAACAGTAGCGTGATCATCGTGTTGAAAAATGCACTTATTACACTGGCGAATTCCATCGAATACGAAATACCGCTTCGTACGAAACCGTTTCGAATTTACATAATATTGAAGAAGAAAAAAGAAAAAAATTAAGAATTAATTTATTCACAATTGATTGAATTATTTTCACAAGTCGGAGTATCGAGTACTTTGAGTTGTAGGCGTCGAGTGTGGCCGCCGTCGTTTTAATTCCATTCGGGTATTTTATTCCCGTACGAATACAGGAAGGGGACTTTGTGATAAGACAATCGCTGTCACGTATATAAAGTTGTGTTTGTAACTGCACGGACATCAATGATGAGTTATATATATATTTATAAAATGATTCAACAACTTCCCGTAGCTCGTCATAAGAAATTAATCAGAGAGAAGATGGGAGATATAAATTTTATTAATCATCAACGTCTAAAATTGTTTTTATTACAAGTCTTCCAATAATTATCACATAGACGTTGCACTCGGTCAAAGATGCAAATGTATATCATGAGTGTGACCATGAAAATTAATATTGGAAAGAAAAAAATATGTAATGTACTCACAATCAGTCCATGATTTTTTAAGCGGAGAAAAAAAAACGATTGGCCGTACGAAATCGGAATAAAATACCCATAGTAATGACATGGCCACCGCTTGTGGCCCGTGGGCGCTGTTTGAATTGGGTAAAAATGTGTGAACGAGTAAAAAAAAAACTCGTCAAAGAAATAGAGTTAATACTATTGACTGCTTAAAACTAAAGTCATATACAAAATATATACGATATATACAGAGTTGGGGTTGAAATGCTTGGAAGGTAGGTAAGAGCGTCTGCCTTTTCATTTTTATTATATTAGTATTTATGATTTCTATATGTATTATAATACATGATAGTGGTCGACCGGATGATTTTTTTGAAAATGCGAAAAGGCTTTTGTTTGACCAGGCCCATCCT
Source organism: Diplazon laetatorius (assembly GCA_963662125.1). Taxonomy (NCBI): domain Eukaryota; kingdom Metazoa; phylum Arthropoda; class Insecta; order Hymenoptera; family Ichneumonidae; genus Diplazon; species Diplazon laetatorius. The sequence goes on along the minus strand of OY759154.1, from coordinate 187,292 downwards.
GACATTAAGGTTTTAACCTGTTTCATCGTCGGTTAGGTTGCGAAAATAATTTATGATTAGTCTATATACGTGAAATATCGACAAAAAAAAAAAATATTAGCTTTATTAACCTGTGTATAAAAAAAAATATATTCATTTTATCGACAACTTACCTTCCCATATCGATGAAGAATGTATGAAGACAGCCGAGTCTATGATAAACGCGTTATCATCTGACTGTAAAATTATGAAAAAGTCTTCATATAAAACGATCAATCATTTGTATGGGATATTAAATAAAATATTAAACAATCCAAACGAATTTTCAGGAAAATTTTGTTCAAGGTACTTTATTGTTAATTTATGATTCATATCGTCGAATTGAGAGTGACGGAATAATCCTAAGTCAATCTTGATGAAAAATCAAAGACATTTGCCAGACACGAACGGAAATCCTTTTTTAAATACGTAAATGCTCGAATACTCGAAATTTATTTTAACGATCGCCATTGACGATCAAGCTCCGAACACGTATCCCCGTGACTCGTACAAGGCTTTTCGTTCTTTCAACGAACGTTCTTTGAATTGTATTCTTGGATCTCGGCGAGGCACGTTTCTACACTGCAACGAAAAATGGATTTTCAATTAAAATTCCATGAATTACACAAATGTTTCTCGTTTGATATTTTGTTTGTAACAATAAGCGATGATCGAACTCACTCCCGCCTCCAAACGCAATTTCAGGACCAGCGGTATTCTGTCCTCAATAAATTTTTCACGCTCTTTGTGACCCGGATGTGTCGATAGCCAAGGCAATTCCGCTGGTAATATATTCATATCGACGAGAGCCTGCATCGTTCCCCAAAAAACTACTGCTTCTCTCACATCAACGCACGCCTATCTCATAGAAAAATTTTACGAGAAACATTTAAACTATGAGTCGTTGTACACGAATATCGTACAATAATACATAGATTCGTAATTGTGCATGAAAGGCCGTTTAAGATTCGTGAAAGAAAAAAATAATTTATTTTGACTGGATTGTACCTGGGCTGCTAAAACCAGACCAACTTCATCGGCTTCCTTTTCCAACCCTCGGCTGTATGGCAAACGCAGAAGAATTTCAAGCAGCGTTTTTGCCAGCGACTGCACGAAGAAAGCCATGATATCCGGAAACATCGCCCATATAGCAGCCAAAGGCAACGCTATCAGCAGATCCATTATAACACCGTTTGAAATTTGCTCGATCTGTAACGATCGTCGTTAGTATCTTTGATTCTTTTTTTTTTTTTCTTTTTTTTTTAACAAAAAAAACATTTTTGTAATACTAACAGGATGTTTTAGAAGGACATGAGCTATTTCGTGGGACAATACAATTGCCAATTGATCGTTGTTATCAACCATATCTAGTAGTCCCAAACAAACAAATATGTGTCCTCCCTGAAAAAACAAAAAAAAAAAAACCATCAATGCCAGGAATTTTTTCGAAAAATTGTTTTGTAATAATTGTTTGATTTTGCTAACAGGAAGGACGTAAGCGTTTTTCATATTCGAGTCAACGACGTTCAATGTCCACGTATGATCCTTCACGAATGGTATATCCTTGTTGTGATCCAGGAGATTATTGATCACCATTGCTATTCTTCGATACAACGGATGATCCATGGCTACCAAATTGTTTCGATGCTCTTCCAGATGCTAAAACGATTTGAATGTCGATATTCCAATTGCCGAACATAAAAAAAAATTCCATGTCAATAATCAAGACTGGCTTGTCACAAAAAAATTACCATTTCATAAGTCAATTGCGCGAGAGAATCTTGCTGTTGCTTATCTAGGAGTATAAATCGATAGCGATGACTCAGCGGATCCTTTTCCAAATGTAGTACGTAATATATACCCAAACTCGACAAGAATGCTCCAAAAATAGCTGCAACAGAATGCACAATGTAATTCGGGCCGTGTTCCTCGTTGTACCGCTGGTTATTGCAAAACTCACCCAAAAACACACCCCTCTTGGAGACAAACCATTTTTTGTAAATTTCCTTTTGCTCGGGTGTTTGTTTGGCCCACCATCTTTTGAAGTATCGTCCGAACATAAATGCAGCGACGTTGATAAGCGGACGGAGGATCAACGCGAAAGCGGGCGGAATATCGAGTCGTCGAGTGGTGTGAAATTTTAAACAGGTTACTCTTGCGCTTATCTCAAACCTTTGCAAAGTTCTCGGACTCTGCCGCGACGGAGGACACAATTTCTTGCATCCTCCGCACTGCGCCGATCGCGACAAAAGTCTACGACCGGTGCTGCGCCTTTGCACGACGCACAAATTTCTCAACGAGTTCAACATGGCGATTGGATCGGTCGAATAAAATCAATAGAACTAAGTAACGGAAGACTGGAAAATTTCAGAAGAATAATAAACAAACGAGTATAATCATTGGCGGTCGCGGTCGCGATTTATCCAACGTAATCCATGCAAGCGGCTAGGAGTAACAGGTGAAATCCCAAATGAGCGTGATACTGAAACATCACACCCGCCGCCAGACTGTAACGCACAGCGGCGTACATCATTTTTTTGGAAAAGAAGATAGCGATGAGATGCAACCAGGTGGGCCTGGGTCTGTGTCTGGTCGCGCAGTTATTGGCTGGCGTTCTCGCCGGCGTTCCCAAACAAACCAGACTACCAACTTTCGAGTGAGATCTGTACTGCCATGTTGTGTCCATTCGGTTATTCGATCCAAAAATGTGCACGACTCGAGAGTCGAAGCACTTGGTTGCGGGTCAAGCTCGAAAACGGTAATTTCTGAGACGGAAATGAAAAAAAATGTCAATCCCAGCGAAAGATTAACATTTATAGGTTGGAATACGACATTCACTCAAAAGCTCAAAAGCAATTTTCGAACAAGCTCTGAATCTTTCAAAATTTTCCTTCATCGACTATTCTAACCTCCAAAGATGAGAAAAAAAATTGAATTTTCGATCAATCATCGAACGAATATGATGTCAACGAATTTACGGTAGAAGCGGGAACCGTGACTGCGTTTGCGTTCGTTGTTGTTTTGTTCCAATAGCGATTACGTTTTCACTGTAATAATTAATCGTGTTTTTCGTTGATACTGGTTACTGATAACCTGTTTACAAAGGAAACCGAGTTATGCGATGGATAGAGCAAAATGTTCATTCTCGTAGTTTTCGTAGACACCACTCGACAATTGTACATTCAAATTTTTCGAATTATATATTGCCGTCGTGTCGGTGTAGTGTCACGACGAACCCGCTGGTTTACGATGTAAAGCCGCGTTCACACTGGAACAACAATCGCCGATAGCGCCATCATTCTCGCACTCATCACGGACATCGGACGAGCTAAAAAGCTCATCTCGATCGCATCATCTTCTAAAACTCATGATCAATATTTCCAAAATTTTGATCTATATTACACAAAAACATTTGAGACAATATATAATTCCGGTCCGGATCAGCCATCGGCCATCGGAACCAAAAACGCATTTTGTCATTATGCATACATAATGACAAAATAATTGAATTTCCTCTTTACGATTGTTCAACAAAATGGAGATACAATAAAGCCAAACGAAATGAAAAATGAGATACAAGATGTTTTAATTATAATATGAATAATTGTTCAGTGCCAGTGTGTAAAATAATAACAATAATAATCCTCCGGAGTTTGGACGGTGTGAACCAGGCTTCACGAAAGCGACAATCGCGGATCGCGGTTTGAAACTGGTTTGTCCGATGCACGCATTACTACTGTCACACAGAAGCCTTGCGCCGCTGCTGTTGGCCGCGCTGTTGCTTCAACGCCAGTTCCGCGCCAGTGTCGCGCCAGTTACACGCCACTCGGCAATGGCTCACGACGTATCCGCGTTAACCGAGACTTTCGTCGTCCCTAACCCTCGATCTTCGATCCATCTCCAAGATTTTTCAATCACGAAAAACGATAACCGTGCCTCAAAACTTCGTTACACGTTGATCAGCGGAAATATCTCGTCGCGTCTTACAAATAAATTACACGTCGCAAATAAATAAATACGTTTTACAAAAAAAAAATAAAAATAATAAAAAACAAAACAAAAACAAACGTGATAACGAAAACAAAAAAAAAACAACAACAACCGGTAGTTTGAAACTCGAATGATCCACGAGTGATCCAACATGGCGTCGAACGAGTTGTCGTTCGGTAAATAATTGTCAATCATCAATCAAACCCAATAGACCCAATTCAACATCGTCGCTGTTGAATATTCATGAATTAACAAACAAACAAAAGAAAAAAGGAATAAAGAAACAAAAATTGTTCCACAATCGTCGATTACAAAAAATTCTCATCGACTCTCGAGCGATAAATCCGTCTCCATTTTGTCGACGACGAAAAAACAACATTCCTTTGCGATTCGCACGTTCAACACGTTATTTTTTCGCTTGATTTGTTGACCAACGAAAATCCCCCCCCCCGTCGCTCCGTTTATCTCCCGAACGTTTCAAATCGAATATGAAAGTTTCTCGGATATGAGTCACGTCCATTTTCCTCCATCCATCCCCCCCCCCCCCCCCCCCCGCGCCACGTTTACTCTCTCGCTGTGTCGATGTTAACGAGATTAAAAAACGTCATTCTCCTCCTATATCTCATCTTCGCTGTTTTACTTCACCACCGCAATAACTTCCTCGGTTCAATAAAATTTCCATTTTGAAACGTAAGCAAAAGTTATTCAAGAAACTCAACACAATTGCCATCGACAAAATTTAATACTAAATTTTGTCGATGGCAATTTTCTGTTGATTTTTTTTTTTAAGCCAAATACATTTTCCTGCATCCCCGAAGGCCACGTTCACTCTCTATCTCTCCCTCCCTCTCTCTCTCTCTCTCTCTCTCTCTCTCAAGCTGCATCTATTGACGTTGATACAAACACTTATGTATTATGTTCATCGAGTTGTTTAAAAATAGTATAGGTTTTCTAGCGAGCAAACGTGTTTTCCTCGTAGTGATTTATGGTCGCTCCCCCGACGATATACCGTTCGGAAATTTTCGAAAAAATCACGACACGCGGGGTTGGGGCCTGGAGCCGACGTAAAAATTCCGGCGGTCGGAGACTTCGATGCAAGCAAGCACCAAAGGTGCGACCGCTGCAAGTGAATAAACAGCGCGATCAATGTCTTTCACCAAGATCCAATCACGCGGTCTTGAATCAATATTAACAACAATTTTTTGTAAATTTCCTTGGCCACCATGATTCCACAATAATTCACCCTTCACCTCATTTTCCCATTCTCCAAGCGCACCAACGACCAACAGTGGAAAAAAAAAAGAAAAAAAAAACAATTGTGTAAACTTTTGCTTTCTCATATAAAAAAAAATGCTGTGATTGTGAAAACATTTTTTTTATGGTGATGGAACGTCGAATGCATGAGGGTGTGTGTGTGTGTAGTGATCCTGCGAAAAGCTACGGTTCTCAAATCTTGCAGACACGTGAACCCTCACAATTATCCTTACATTCACCGTAATTTTCCTCACAATTGAAGCAACGATTCGAATTTTATCGGTCCATTTATTTCTTTCTACCGGCAAAGTTTTCGTTTCTGGGAGTTTGGCGCACGATCATTGTTTCATTATATTGTGTTGTTTTTTTTTTTTGTTGTTGTTTCATTTTTCCATTGACACGTTGCGGGAATTCATCGCAGCAGGTTCCATACCGCCGTTCTACCGTGAGGTTTACGAGAAAATATGTTCGCCGACGAGCGGAAACGTCGAGCGTGAGGTGTTCAAGTCGTTGCTCGTCAAGTCACAGCTGAGCAGCTCGGTCCTCAGCCAGGTAAGAGAACAAACTGGTCTGCGTCATACCGCTACGTGGCTGTATCCTCCCCTATACATATATATATATATCATTTTATCAAATGTATTATATTCAGTAACGTGGCGAATTCGTACACACTCGTGTCTCAACAGGTGGCTTATTCTGTATCGCTGTCTTTCTACGTCTCACTCGAACTTTGGAAAAGAAAAGTCACTGAAATATATCATATTTTTTACTAAACCTCAAATATGATTAAAAAATAATTTTTAATAAAATTTACTTATTTAATATGCTCCTATAATCGCACAATGATTATTCCAATGCAAATACCTTTATTCATAATCGTTTATAAATGAAAATAAAAGGTTTCTCACAAGCGTTACTTTTAATGTTAAATCGGTATCATAATTACATAATTATAATTTAGAAAGTGAATTTATTAATTTATAAATTGTAAAACAAAAAATTGTTCCCGAAAGACCGGACTGTTAACGCGTCGACATTATTAACGTCGTACACACACACACGCATAATCATAGAGATACACACGTGATTCCACGCGGGACACCGGCTATGTGCGTTACAATGAACGATTGGTACGCATGTACATCGTCGCTGGTTGTACAAAGCCCGTTGAGACAAATGTGGGATATATAACGTTCATGGTCGGTATCTCGACTGGTACGACCAGTAACGCCTCGAGCGTCTTCGTTATAATCACCCATTTTGAGCCATTTGCTAGTCAACTTCCAGACGACGAGCCAACGTAATTTCGTTTCTCTCTCTCTCTTCCCCTCATATCCCGTCATCACTCTCTTCCTCTCTGTCTTGTCGGCCCGACTGAGATTGCCGCTCTCCGAAAACATATATATGTCGCGCGTACGGTGACTCGTCGCGGCCTTGTCACCCGTACGTACTATAACAGTATACGAGTATACATAAATCCGTGATGGGTGTGTAGGTGGATCTTCGCTTCCACTTCGGTGACAAGAAAAATATCCATTCGAACGACCATCTCATTTTTGCAATTCAACTTTACTGCAACAGCTTGCTCGGCCAAATAATATTTCTCATTGAAGACAAAAATAATTATTTGATAAAATCCAATTTTTTAGTTTAATAAAATTTAGTCAATGATAGATTTGTTTTTTGTCTTGCCATTTTCGATAGTTCATGCTTATGGTTAAATGTAATAATAATAATAATATTAAGTCAAAACGAAAAAATAGCCCAACAACGAATGTGACAATAATATCCGAAACCACGGAAAAAAATTAAGTTAGTTCCGGTAATAAATTCTGTACAATTAAAAAACGTGGTTGAACATTACCGAGACGTATTAAATTCCGCGTGTTTGAACAAACGTTGAACCGCGAGTTTCCTGCATAATAAGCCGACGAGACGAAATTCATAAGCTTCGATATGAAAGAACATTGCGAGATTACGATTTCTCGCGTCTGCCTCTCATTATTATTTCATTTATATGAAAAAAAGCAAAAAAAAAACGGATTTTGAGATTGAACGAAAAAAATAAAAATGTTTGAACGTCGTTTGTCGGTACGGTTGCGCGTGTTATCGTCCGTAAAAAATGGTGCGGGTGAAACGATAGTCGTTCGTGTCGGCTATCCGCTCTGCCGGCAGCAGTTTACGAACGCCGCCCCTCGCGATGTAATTGTCAGATCGTTGCGCAAGCTCTTCCCGGCATTATTCCCAACACACACACACACACACACACACGCTTGCGGGCACACGTACGTACGCCCTCGCTCGCTGCCAATCCAGCAAAGAAAACGAGAAAAAAACAACGATAAAAAAAAAAGCAATGGCAAACCCGCGGGAAGGCCATGTGCGTGACCGTGATCGTGAAAAGATATCACGAAATATATGTCGAATCATCTGTTTGTTCAATTTCTTTATTTTTATTTTTATTATTTTTTTTTTTTCCGATTTTTTATAGTAACGAGATCAAAGCCGTTGTAATTTAAAAATATACATGTGTATATATATACATATATACTATCGCCCGAAACGAGAGCCGAGTCGACGGACTCGGTCGCTCGTTCGGGACTTACAATCTCCGCGATGTACGCGATGACCCAGTATTTGCAGTCCAAAGTACAGTCTCACGGTTTTGGAGCAAAATCCGCGCATATAAGGCAAACATTGCTTGTGGCCGGTAAAACGCAACGAGAGATTGGAAACGCGGACAAATGGGACCACGTGGAATGAAAAAATGCTCATAGTCAAGATGAACATTATCGTTTTTTTAATAATTTGACGAAAAAAAAGTATGAAGAGTCACGTGGAACATGAGAGTCGGTAAATAAAATCGAGGCACACGTGTGCGGTGGGAGGACAGAGAGATATATACGCGAGTGGCGAGTGCAAACACGATACCACAACCACGGTCTCGTGGTCTCGTCATCTCTTCGTTATAACACACGTTCTGCAACAATTTTATTTAATTGCAACGTACAAGCTAAACCGTTGAAACGCACTTTAGTCACGGCGTGACCCGCACCCAACCCCCGGTCATCGTTGATAACGCCCGACGTCGAGTGGAATTTAACGATGCGCCGTTGGCGGAAAACGATAATGAATTTGTTGGAATATGCCTACGCCTGTCTATCCGTCCGTCGGCATCGCTATACTCTACCGTACGAACCGTGTATTCGCATCATCGTCGTAAAAATTTTCACCGAGACACAAAATACTTTTTGGCCAATCATCATTCTTCATTTTTATTTACCCGCACAACAGTTTCATTCTCAATGAATTTTAACACTCATGCTCATCCAGTGGAAAATACATTTGGAGCGAACTAAAAATTGTTGAAAAAATTTTCAAGTCAAAATAAAAAAATAAATATTCGTCATTCTTCCAATAGAAATCAATGGAATCGAAAACTGTATCGCGTCTGTAGGCTTGAGAATATTTTATATTTTTAAATAAAATTAATTGTGGAATTTCATTATTATTATTATGAATATTATTTACCATGGAAAATAATAAATGTTCGATGGTGTTCAGGAGCGAAGCAACCCCGCCGTTTGCCTAACATTTTCGTTGTATCGCATCGTGTGTGAGCTGGATCGAGCTAGATCGACGATTAACGTTTAATCACACCGGGCGAGTGAGGTCGACGAGAGGAGAGCGAGGAAAAGATTTTAAAAATAAAAGGAGAAAGAAAGAGGAGAAAAAATAAAACGACGAACCAGAAACTCGAGCGAGGGGTCCGTACCGATGGAATTCATTCACCCGTCGATGCGGTGATTACGTACAAAACGCATACGTAACCGCACCGTGTTCTCGATTGCCGTTTGCCGTTTGCCGTTTGCCGTGTTTCATCTCGTCTCTCGGCGGGCTCGAGAGAAAACACTGCACACGGACATCGAAAGAACGTTCGCGCGCGTTCGGTGCAGTAGCACTCGTCGACACGATCCCACGATGATTCGCACGCTGCCCAGGAATTACGTGTGTACATATACATATAGGCCCTACAGTTTTCTCCGTTAGCTCCAATCTCTCTGGCTCTTATTCTGGCCTTCACCGGTTCATCTCTAACTTTTCTCACGATTTCAACGCCACTCCAACTTTTCTCTTGGCTCTCTATTATCATCATCATTGTATTTTCATTTCAATTACCAATTCGCCATTTTCTTTTTTCATCTCTCTGGCTTTGTCATTGGGTGAATTTGCAAAATAGTCGGCTTCGAATACCAACAAAAGCTTTTTTTTTCATATTGTTATATTTATCATTGAAATACGAATGGTTTGTTAGGGTTTGAATGTTTTCTTGCGGAATACTAAATACAGTGGAATGAAAAGGAAAAAATAAAAAATGAAATAAAACGAACAATATACAGTCCGAAAAACGTACGATTCATACGGTTGGCCGTGCATTTGAATGGTAATACGTATAATGCATCGCGTAGACGTAGAGCGAGTGGTGCATTGACTGGTGCACGCACGTGCAGCATATATGTGCGCGTTGGTGCTGGCACCGTTCGTACGCAATGTCCCCTATCCCCGATGCGTATGACCGAATTACCGTTTGTTACTTTTCACGCGCCAACCACGATGGTTTCGACCTTAAATTTGTCAATTCCGAACGATTCGCGTTGTATTATCTTTACACACGACTTTATTATATTAACTTTTATCTGTAATCCATGCGGTGGATTTACGCAGAAACACTAGGTTCGAATCAATTACGTGTTATTCGATAATTAAACATTCCCTTTGAATAATCAAACCGTCGTTAATTATTTGATTTATTTTATTTTGTTCTCAATAATTATAATTCAATATTTCAATTTATTCGTTCACAGATATGGGAACTTGTGGACAGCAAAATGGGTTATCTAACTCGAAGTGGGCTCTACAAGGGTCTGGCACTCGTCGCTTTTGCCCAAGCGGGCAAACAGCCCAGTGAAAAACTTTTGGAAAATTCGGAATCTCGGGGTACGACCGATCATTGCATCACAATAAACAACGAATTCCATGACAATTAATATTAATGTCGTTGACGATATTACGTTTTTCTTTTCAATTTCCATTCGACTGAACGATAATTTTTTTTTTTATCTGGTTATTTTTGCTTGAAACAGAACTGCCCGTACCTGTTTTGGGCGACATGTCGGAAGTGACACTGCTCGCGCAACGTCTATATCGTGGCGGAAATCCGGCCAAGTTGGGAATCACCTACACGGAGATATGTAAATTGGATAGTATAGAAGTTAACTTGGTGCCCGAGAGAAAGGGTATGTTTCTCAAACACGTCGAGTACCAAGTCACGAGTAAGGTAATCGTCGATATATTTTAATTATTATTCACCCATCAACCATAATTATTCATCATTTCAAAAAAATGTATATGTATTTTTTTTTTTCAAATTCTCTTGAAATTTCTGGAATTCTTGAATTTGTTATTTTTTTCCCCCAAATTATCATTCTTTCGTTTGTCCTTATCTCAGTACTATATATTTTTACAATCATTAACTTGTAATTTTTTCAACGAACATTTGCACTACTTTTCAATCGTACGACGTTAAAATAATTTTTATTTAATTTTTACTTATCATTTATGATTTTTTTTTCTCAATCACAAACTGCCGTTGACAATTGTGTAATCGTCGTACGGAAACGATTAGACGTTGTCTCGAGCGTGTTCGTCGATTGTTGCAAACGTCACAATTGCATCTCGCGCCATTGCGATTGTCACGATAATTTTCGTTAAAAGCTATTGTGTCGAACTCAACAAAAGCCACGAACTCGCGGAACTGTATATACTAGTGCTGAAAATGCCGAATGAACAATTGCACGTGTTTTTCACAGGCTTTCAACTCGATCGTCGATCGGCGTTACAACGATTTCGTATCGTTGCACGAACTACTTCTGGCCCGATTTCCATACAGGCTCATACCAAAGCTACCGCCCAAGAAGATCGTCGGAGGTGAAAAAAAACAAACAACAAAACTCCCTACTCACAAATAATTCAAATTAAATAATAATAATAACAACAATGATAAGCGAAGAAGCGATAAAAAATGAAGTATTTTTATTATTTTAGCGGATTCACAATTTCTCGAAGAACGAAGACGATGCCTATTGCGTTTTTTGACGCTTATAGCTCGACATCCCATTCTCCGACAGGATCCCATAGTTCATTTTTTTTTCACCTACACCGGGGAGGAAACACAGCACAAGATTCGCGAAGTTTTTCGACGAGTTCCGGACGAGTTCGCGACATCCGAATTATCGTGCCGTGCGAAAGAACTCGTGCCTCCGGAAACTCTCACGGAATTTGCCAATAGTCGCGATCAGATTCGCGTTATTCTCGTGGGAATTTCGCGATTGAAAAACATCGCCGATTGTTTGGCCATAAGATCGCACAGTTACGCGGCCGACATGGCGGAATTGGGATCGTCGTTGACGAATTTGGCTACCGAACCTTATGGGACCAGCGGATGGGCCAGCGGAGGCTCCACCATTTGGCACGACATGAAAAAAGGCTTTCACGTTATTTCCAAGTACGTTGAATAAATATATATATATATATAAATATATAGATATACACGTACGAGATATCGCATATCCAGGAAAGACAAAAGAAAAAGAAAAAAAACCGATTCTACATGGAATGCCCCGTAAAAACACGAATACAAGACCGATGATAATTCAGCAAGTTGATTTAATTTTTTTTTCATTGTTGTTCAACAGAGAATTCACTTTGTTATCGACAAGGGCGTTGCAACAGGCGGTCAGGGAGGAAACGATGCTCTGCGAGAGACTGAACCTTCTTCTGGACGTTTTGGTGGCCCACAGAACTCTGTGCGAGCGTCACGAACGCGGCGTTAGCGCGGATCATCAACGAGCTTTGTCAACCATGCTTGTACTGAAAAAACGTCAGATGCAAGGGGTTATCCGTGGAACTGACGTGAGTTAAACCGAAATTTATGAATAAATTAACGAGCTCGTCGAAGTGGCGAAGAAAAAATTCAATCTCCGGAATATTTTCCAATGAATACATTTTTTTGTTTATTAAAAATTGTTAATTCTGAATTCTCCATTGATTCTTAATGAATTGATGAAACAGAGTATGATCGACGAATAGAAAATTAATTTTAACAATGTGGCAATATTGAAAACACAATACAATCGTCATCGCCAAAGCTTCGAAAAAAAAAAAAAAATAACAACTGGAACGAACGAAAAATATGAATAAATTGTATTTGCGTCCGCAGGCGGATACGGTCGAGTATTTGGAAAATAAAATGGTCGCTCAGGAGTCGGTAATAGCTAACGTCGAGCTGCGAAATTCTTTTTCCCTGCACTGTCTCCACATGGAGACGCAATTGGTTCACGCTCATCTCGAAATACTCGCTACGGTTCTGCAGAGCCTCGTAAAAGTTCAGATTCGCGGTCACTCGGAGGTAATTTAACAACGTTATTAGTTATAATCAAAAAGTTCAATTTCGTTGTGTAAAAGATTACTCTCAAATAATTGATTCAACATTGCGAACTTTTGTTACAGCTCGCCGAAGTGTGGAAACTGATCGAGCCGACGATAATGAAGTGCCTGCCTGAAAAAACAACAATCAACTCGAACGGTGTTTCCGAGGACGAAGATACTCTCAAGTGACCCGCCGCATTTATTCCATCTTGTCTTTCAAAAGTGCTTTAAATCTGTTTTTTAATACGCGACGAAATAATTTATCATCATAATCGTATTTAACTATTTTTACTCATAACAATATATATTTACACGTATTGTTTTTTTTTCTTTTTTTTTACATAGAAAATTATTTTACAAAATATGCTACATTCCTCGTTGTGTACTTAATATATATTTTATTACATGTATAGAAGTAACGCACTATTGTGCACTGACGTGAGTGTGTGAGTGTGTGTGTGTGTGTGTGTGTGTGTGTGTGTGTGTACATATCGTATGTATAAAAAAATACTACATAGTATATATATATATCACGTCATGCATATTGATAAGCGTGTAGTGAGTGGACAATCAGTTGTGCTCGTTTCAGAACCAAACGATACGACATTATAATAAAACTAAGCATCCCAAAGAACTTGTCTCCAACGAAATTCCCATTTTCGATTCAATGTTTTGTAAATTAATTCGTAATTTTCGAGTGACCGTTATGGCTCGTGAAATGACGGGTCATATGACCGATCAAGGTGGAAGAAGATTAATTCGTAACTGCGAACAACGAACAAACGAGCGCGAGTTCCCTTTAGGAAATCACAGGAGTGTCACCCCCATGTCCAAGGTCCACACGATGCTCAATATAACAAGACCATGTTTTACTGGCTTGTCGCAGCCACAGTCTTATATACAGGTCTGGAAACGAGTCCGATTTGGTAGGCATCGTATACGGCTTCACTATAGTTTCCGATTTTCGCCACCACAGTGGCGCTGACATTGGAGTGTGTAAACAAGGACAAACTCTTTTGTGAGAGGGACAGGCAGAGTAGCTTCTGCCTGTCTCTCTCACTCTTCTGAATGAGGTGCATGCGGCGTCGATCTAACCTCTAGCCTATCGTATATATAGTGATAGGAAAGAAAACACATGATAAAACGTTTATAATAATAATTACAATAATGATTATTATTTCATTATTCATCCGATAATAAGGTTATTGAAAACCAAAATTTTTTTTTTTACATAGCTGAATTGGAAGTAAGTCCTTTATGGAATTTCATGGAATTATTTATGTTTATTTTTCACTCGAGTTGAGGTTATTTTTTACCACTGATCACCACGCGGGAATGGAAACAATAACACGGTAACCTAGGGTAACCCACGGTTATATAAGACACCTACATAAAGTTAGCCGAACGAGGGAACCGATATGAACTTGGAAAATTTTAAATAATTGTTGGTAAATTGTCGGAAACTGTTGGCCCAAAACCAAAAACTGTCGGTGCGTCGTTAATTTTATAATAAATAAACAAATTTGACCGTCAAGTTGGCCGACATTTTTTCAAATGTAGCCGGATTTCGATGGTTGGGGGCTCAATCGATGCGGATTTGATTGTCGGTCACGAATATATCAATAAAAAAAACTGTCGGCCCTTATTTTCCAAGAAAATCGAAGTTTTCCAATTTTCGAAAAATTTCGAAGCTCGCCGCCAGGTGGCAAAGCGTCGTAGATTAAATCTCAACCGATTTTGATAAATAAGGGGTTAAATCGATACAAAATTTATCGTTTAACAAGAAAATAGTGATAAGAGAAACTGTCGATGGTAAGGTTTCTATCAAACCGAATAAAACCACAGGCGGCAGCGTTACGACAACGGTGTCCAACAACGAGCGCTGTGGATGGCCGACAAGCGGGACGTTGAGCGCTGTGATTGATCGACGATTCCGCCTGATATTTTTTCGAACAAACGATCATAAATCCGAAGATACTCAACGGATTTCGACGTAACTGGTCTCGATCGATTCAGAAACAATCCAGGAACATTATTATCAAACTGTCGGACGAGTTGCATCGTAGCTTGGTCATTAATAGCATCAACGACGATAGAGGAGTGGAGCCGAGGCTCGCCGCCAGGTGGCAAAGCAACCGAGTTGTAGCGATACGACCGGTAGAACGAAAGATGCGATCGAAAAACCACGGTGATCTCGAATGTTCGTCCTTTTCGTCTAAAACCCATTATTTAAGGAGATAAATGAGAAAAAAGAATCTACCGATGTTCCGAGCGTCCTCGAGGCTCTATTTAATGTGTTTCGTCGCGCTGAACATGAAACTGAACGAGTTTTAGCGATACGACCGGTAGAACGGATGATACGTTCGAAAAACCACGGTGATCTCGAATTTTCGTCCTTTTCGTTTAAAACCCATTATTTACGGAAATAAATGACAAAAACGAATCTACCGATGTTCCGAGCTTGAACATGAAATACTGAACATGAAACTGAACGATCGTTCAGTTTCATGTTCAGCATGGAGAAACACATCAAATAGAGCCTCGGGGAAGCTCGAAACAACGGTAGATTTGTTTTTCTCATTTATCTCCTTAAATAATGGGTTTTAGACGAAAAGGACGAAAATTCGAGATCACCATGGTTTTTTTTCGATCGTATCTTCCGTTCTACCGGTCCTGTCGCTAAAACTCGTTCAGATTCGTGTTCAGCATGAAGAAACACATCAAATAGAGCCTCGAGGAAGCTCGGAACATCGCCAGATTTGTTTTTCTCATTTATCTCCTTAAATAATGGGTTTTAGACGAAAAGGACGAAAATTCGAGATCACCGTGGGTTTTCGATCGTATCTTCCGTTCTACCGGTCCTGTCGCTAAAACTCGTTCAGATTCGTGTTCAGCATGAAGAAACACATCAAATAGAGCCTCGAGGAAGCTCGGAACATCGGTAGATTTGTTTTTCTCATTTATCTCCTTAAATAATGGGTTTTAGACGAAAAGGACGAAAATTCGAGATCACCATGGTTTTTTTTCGATCGTATCTTCCGTTCTACCGGTCCTGTCGCTAAAACTCGTTCAGATTCGTGTTCAGCATGAAGAAACACATCAAATAGAGCCTCGAGGAAGCTCGGAACATCGCCAGATTTGTTTTTCTCATTTATCTCCTTAAATAATGGGTTTTAGACGAAAAGGACGAAAATTCGAGATCACCATGGTTTTTTTTCGATCGTATCTTCCGTTCTACCGGTCCTGTCGCTAAAACTCGTTCAGATTCGTGTTCAGCATGAAGAAACACATCAAATAGAGCCTCGAGGAAGCTCGGAACATCGGTAGATTTGTTTTTCTCATTTATCTCCTTAAATAATGGGTTTTAGACGAAAAGGACGAAAATTCGAGATCACCGTGGTTTTTCGATCGTATCTTCCGTCCTACCGGTCCTGTCGCTAAAACTCGTTCAGATTCGTGTTCAGCATGAAGAAACACGTCAAATAGAGCCTCGAGAAAGCTCGGAACATCGGTGGATTCGTTTTTCTCATTTATCTCCTTAAATAATGGGTTTTAGACGAAAAGGACGAAAATTCGAGATCACCGTGGTTTTTCGATCGTATCTTCCGTTCTACCGGTCCTGTCGCTAAAACTCGTTCAGATTCGTGTTCAGCATGAAGAAACACATCAAATAGAGCCTCGAGGAAGCTCGGAACATCGGTAGATTTGTTTTTCTCATTTATCTCCTTAAATAATGGGTTTTAGACAAAAAGGACGAAAATTCGAGATCACCGTGGTTTTTCGATCGTATCTTCCGTTCTACCGGTCCTGTCGCTAAAACTCGTTCAGATTCGTGTTCAGCATGAAGAAACACATCAAATAGAGCCTCGAGGAAGCTCGGAACATCGGTAGATTTGTTTTTCTCATTTATCTCCTTAAATAATGGGTTTTAGACGAAAAGGACGAAAATTCGAGATCACCATGGTTTTTTTTCGATCGTATCTTCCGTTCTACCGGTCCTGTCGCTAAAACTCGTTCAGATTCGTGTTCAGCATGAAGAAACACATCAAATAGAGCCTCGAGGAAGCTCGGAACATCGGTAGATTTGTTTTTCTCATTTATCTCCTTAAATAATGGGTTTTAGACGAAAAGGACGAAAATTCGAGATCACCGTGGTTTTTCGATCGTATCTTCCGTTCTACCGGTCCTGTCGCTAAAACTCGTTCAGATTCGTGTTCAGCATGAAGAAACACATCAAATAGAGCCTCGAGGAAGCTCGGAACATCGGTAGATTTGTTTTTCTCATTTATCTCCTTAAATAATGGGTTTTAGACGAAAAGGACGAAAATTCGAGATCACCATGGTTTTTTTTCGATCGTATCTTCCGTTCTACCGGTCCTGTCGCTAAAACTCGTTCAGATTCGTGTTCAGCATGAAGAAACACATCAAATAGAGCCTCGAGGAAGCTCGGAACATCGGTAGATTTGTTTTTCTCATTTATCTCCTTAAATAATGGGTTTTAGACGAAAAGGACGAAAATTCGAGATCACCGTGGTTTTTCGATCGTATCTTCCGTTCTACCGGTCCTGTCGCTAAAACTCGTTCAGATTCGTGTTCAGCATGAAGAAACACATCAAATAGAGCCTCGAGGAAGCTCGGAACATCGGTAGATTTGTTTTTCTCATTTATCTCCTTAAATAATGGGTTTTAGACGAAAAGGACGAAAATTCGAGATCACCATGGTTTTTTTTCGATCGTATCTTCCGTTCTACCGGTCCTGTCGCCAAAACTCGTTCAGATTCGTGTTCAGCATGAAGAAACACATCAAATAGAGCCTCGAGGAAGCTCGGAGCATCGCCAGATTTGTTTTTCTCATTTATCTCCTTAAATAATGGGTTTTAGACGAAAAGGACGAAAATTGGAGATCACCGTGGGTTTTCGATCGTATCTTCCGTTCTACCGGTCCTGTCGCTAAAACTCGTTCAGATTCGTGTTCAGCATGAAGAAACACATCAAATAGAGCCTCGAGGAAGCTCGGAACATCGGTAGATTTGTTTTTCTCATTTATCTCCTTAAATAATGGGTTTTAGACAAAAAGGACGAAAATTCGAGATCACCGTGGTTTTTCGATCGTATCTTCCGTTCTACCGGTCCTGTCGCTAAAACTCGTTCAGATTCGTGTTCAGCATGAAGAAACACATCAAATAGAGCCTCGAGGAAGCTCGGAACATCGGTAGATTTGTTTTTCTCATTTATCTCCTTAAATAATGGGTTTTAGACGAAAAGGACGAAAATTCGAGATCACCATGGTTTTTTTTCGATCGTATCTTCCGTTCTACCGGTCCTGTCGCTAAAACTCGTTCAGATTCGTGTTCAGCATGAAGAAACACATCAAATAGAGCCTCGAGGAAGCTCGGAACATCGGTAGATTTGTTTTTCTCATTTATCTCCTTAAATAATGGGTTTTAGACGAAAAGGACGAAAATTCGAGATCACCGTGGTTTTTCGATCGTATCTTCCGTTCTACCGGTCCTGTCGCTAAAACTCGTTCAGATTCATGTTCAGCATGGAGAAACACGTCAAATAGAGCCTCGAGGAAGCTCGGAACATCGGTGGATTCGTTTTTCTCATTTATCTCCTTAAATAATGGGTTTTAGACGAAAAGGACGAAAATTCGAGATCACCGTGGTTTTTCGATCGTATCTTCCGTTCTACCGGTCCTGTCGCTAAAACTCGTTCAGATTCGTGTTCAGCATGAAGAAACACATCAAATAGAGCCTCGAGGAAGCTCGGAACATCGGTAGATTTGTTTTTCTCATTTATCTCCTTAAATAATGGGTTTTAGACGAAAAGGACGAAAATTCGAGATCACCGTGGTTTTTCGATCGTATCTTCCGTTCTACCGGTCCTGTCGCTAAAACTCGTTCAGATTCGTGTTCAGCATGAAGAAACACATCAAATAGAGCCTCGAGGAAGCTCGGAACATCGGTGGATTCGTTTTTCTCATTTATCTCCTTAAATAATGGGTTTTAGACGAAAAGGACGAAAATTCGAGATCACCATGGTTTTTTTTCGATCGTATCTTCCGTTCTACCGGTCCTGTCGCTAAAACTCGTTCAGATTCGTGTTCAGCATGAAGAAACACATCAAATAGAGCCTCGAGGAAGCTCGGAACATCGGTGGATTCGTTTTTCTCATTTATCTCCTTAAATAATGGGTTTTAGACGAAAAGGACGAAAATTCGAGATCACCGTGGTTTTTCGATCGTATCTTCCGTTCTACCGGTCCTGTCGCTAAAACTCGTTCAGATTCATGTTCAGCATGGAGAAACACGTCAAATAGAGCCTCGAGGAAGCTCGGAACATCGGTGGATTCGTTTTTCTCATTTATCTCCTTAAATAATGGGTTTTAGACGAAAAGGACGAAAATTCGAGATCACCGTGGTTTTTCGATCGTATCTTCCGTTCTACCGGTCCTGTCGCTAAAACTCGTTCAGATTCGTGTTCAGCATGAAGAAACACATCAAATAGAGCCTCGAGGAAGCTCGGAACATCGGTAGATTTGTTTTTCTCATTTATCTCCTTAAATAATGGGTTTTAGACGAAAAGGACGAAAATTCGAGATCACCGTGGTTTTTCGATCGTATCTTCCGTTCTACCGGTCCTGTCGCTAAAACTCGTTCAGATTCGTGTTCAGCATGAAGAAACACATCAAATAGAGCCTCGAGGAAGCTCGGAACATCGCCAGATTTGTTTTTCTCATTTATCTCCTTAAATAATGGGTTTTAGACGAAAAGGACGAAAATTGGAGATCACCGTGGGTTTTCGATCGTATCTTCCGTTCTACCGGTCCTGTCGCTAAAACTCGTTCAGATTCATGTTCAGCATGAAGAAACACATCAAATAGAGCCTCGAGGAAGCTCGGAACATCGGTGGATTCGTTTTTCTCATTTATCTCCTTAAATAATGGGTTTTAGACGAAAAGGACGAAAATTCGAGATCACCGTGGTTTTTCGATCGTATCTTCCGTTCTACCGGTCCTGTCGCTAAAACTCGTTCAGATTCGTGTTTAGCATGAAGAAACACATCAAATAGAGCCTCGAGGAAGCTCGGAACATCGGTAGATTTGTTTTTCTCATTTATCTCCTTAAATAATGGGTTTTAGACGAAAAGGACGAAAATTCGAGATCACCGTGGTTTTTCGATCGTATCTTCCGTTCTACCGGTCCTGTCGCTAAAACTCGTTCAGATTCATGTTCAGCATGAAGAAACACATCAAATAGAGCCTCGAGGAAGCTCGGAACATCGGTGGATTCGTTTTTCTCGATTATCTCCTTAAATAATGGGTTTTAGACGAAAAGGACGAAAATTCGAGATCACCGTGGTTTTTCGATCGTATCTTCCGTTCTACCGGTCCTGTCGCTAAAACTCGTTCAGATTCGTGTTCAGCATGAAGAAACACATCAAATAGAGCCTCGAGGAAGCTCGGAACATCGGTAGATTTGTTTTTCTCATTTATCTCCTTAAATAATGGGTTTTAGACGAAAAGGACGAAAATTCGAGATCACCATGGTTTTTTTTCGATCGTATCTTCCGTTCTACCGGTCCTGTCGCTAAAACTCGTTCAGATTCGTGTTCAGCATGAAGAAACACATCAAATAGAGCCTCGAGGAAGCTCGGAACATCGGTAGATTTGTTTTTCTCATTTATCTCCTTAAATAATGGGTTTTAGACGAAAAGGACGAAAATTCGAGATCACCATGGTTTTTTTTCGATCGTATCTTCCGTTCTACCGGTCCTGTCGCTAAAACTCGTTCAGATTCGTGTTCAGCATGAAGAAACACATCAAATAGAGCCTCGAGGAAGCTCGGAACATCGGTAGATTTGTTTTTCTCATTTATCTCCTTAAATAATGGGTTTTAGACGAAAAGGACGAAAATTCGAGATCACCGTGGTTTTTCGATCGTATCTTCCGTTCTACCGGTCCTGTCGCTAAAACTCGTTCAGATTCGTGTTCAGCATGAAGAAACACATCAAATAGAGCCTCGAGGAAGCTCGGAACATCGGTAGATTTGTTTTTCTCATTTATCTCCTTAAATAATGGGTTTTAGACGAAAAGGACGGAAATTCGAGATCACCATGGTTTTTTTTCGATCGTATCTTCCGTTCTACCGGTCCAGTCGCTAAAACTCGTTCAGATTCATGTTCAGCATGAAGAAACACATCAAATAGAGCCTCGAGGAAGCTCGGAACATCGGTGGATTCGTTTTTCTCATTTATCTCCTTAAATAATGGGTTTTAGACGAAAAGGACGAAAATTCGAGATCACCGTGGTTTTTCGATCGTATCTTCCGTTCTACCGGTCCTGTCGCTAAAACTCGTTCAGATTCGTGTTCAGCATGAAGAAACACATCAAATAGAGCCTCGAGGAAGCTCGGAACATCGGTAGATTTGTTTTTCTCATTCATCTCCTTAAATAATGGGTTTTAGACGAAAAGGACGAAAATTCGAGATCACCATGGTTTTTTTTCGATCGTATCTTCCGTTCTACCGGTCCTGTCGCTAAAACTCGTTCAGATTCGTGTTCAGCATGAAGAAACACATCAAATAGAGCCTCGAGGAAGCTCGGAACATCGGTAGATTTGTTTTTCTCATTTATCTCCTTAAATAATGGGTTTTAGACGAAAAGGACGAAAATTCGAGATCACCGTGGTTTTTCGATCGTATCTTCCGTCCTACCGGTCCTGTCGCTAAAACTCGTTCAGATTCGTGTTCAGCATGAAGAAACACATCAAATAGAGCCTCGAGGAAGCTCGGAACATCGCCAGATTTGTTTTTCTCATTTATCTCCTTAAATAATGGGTTTTAGACGAAAAGGACGAAAATTCGAGATCACCATGGTTTTTTTTCGATCGTATCTTCCGTTCTACCGGTCCTGTCGCTAAAACTCGTTCAGATTCGTGTTCAGCATGAAGAAACACATCAAATAGAGCCTCGAGGAAGCTCGGAACATCGGTGGATTCGTTTTTCTCATTTATC
Organism: Diplazon laetatorius; assembly: GCA_963662125.1. NCBI lineage: Eukaryota > Metazoa > Arthropoda > Insecta > Hymenoptera > Ichneumonidae > Diplazon > Diplazon laetatorius. The sequence goes on along the minus strand of OY759154.1, from coordinate 165,525 downwards.
TCCTTAAATAATGGGTTTTAGACGAAAAGGACGAAAATTCGAGATCACCGTGGGTTTTCGATCGTATCTTCCGTTCTACCGGTCCTGTCGCTAAAACTCGTTCAGATTCGTGTTCAGCATGAAGAAACACGTCAAATAGAGCCTCGAGAAAGCTCGGAACATCGGTGGATTCGTTTTTCTCATTTATCTCCTTAAATAATGGGTTTTAGACGAAAAGGACGAAAATTCGAGATCACCGTGGTTTTTCGATCGTATCTTCCGTTCTACCGGTCCTGTCGCTAAAACTCGTTCAGATTCGTGTTCAGCATGAAGAAACACATCAAATAGAGCCTCGAGGAAGCTCGGAACATCGGTAGATTTGTTTTTCTCATTTATCTCCTTAAATAATGGGTTTTAGACGAAAAGGACGAAAATTCGAGATCACCGTGGTTTTTCGATCATATCTTCCGTTCTACCGGTCCTGTCGCTAAAACTCGTTCAGATTCATGTTCAGCATGAAGAAACACATCAAATAGAGCCTCGAGGAAGCTCGGAACATCGGTGGATTCGTTTTTCTCATTTATCTCCTTAAATAATGGGTTTTAGACGAAAAGGACGAAAATTCGAGATCACCGTGGTTTTTCGATCGTATCTTCCGTTCTACCGGTCCTGTCGCTAAAACTCGTTCAGATTCGTGTTCAGCATGAAGAAACACATCAAATAGAGCCTCGAGGAAGCTCGGAACATCGGTAGATTTGTTTTTCTCATTTATCTCCTTAAATAATGGGTTTTAGACGAAAAGGACGAAAATTCGAGATCACCATGGTTTTTTTTCGATCGTATCTTCCGTTCTACCGGTCCTGTCGCTAAAACTCGTTCAGATTCGTGTTCAGCATGAAGAAACACATCAAATAGAGCCTCGAGGAAGCTCGGAACATCGGTAGATTTGTTTTTCTCATTTATCTCCTTAAATAATGGGTTTTAGACGAAAAGGACGAAAATTCGAGATCACCGTGGTTTTTCGATCGTATCTTCCGTTCTACCGGTCCTGTCGCTAAAACTCGTTCAGATTCGTGTTCAGCATGAAGAAACACATCAAATAGAGCCTCGAGGAAGCTCGGAACATCGGGAGATTTGTTTTTCTCATTTATTTCCTTAAATAATGGGTTTTAGACGAAAAGGACGAAAATTCGAGATCACCATGGTTTTTTTTCGATCGTATCTTCCGTTCTACCGGTCCTGTCGCTAAAACTCGTTCAGATTCGTGTTCAGCATGAAGAAACACATCAAATAGAGCCTCGAGGAAGCTCGGAACATCGGTAGATTTGTTTTTCTCATTTATCTCCTTAAATAATGGGTTTTAGACGAAAAGGACGAAAATTCGAGATCACCGTGGTTTTTCGATCGTATCTTCCGTTCTACCGGTCCTGTCGCTAAAACTCGTTCAGATTCGTGTTCAGCATGAAGAAACACATCAAATAGAGCCTCGAGGAAGCTCGGAACATCGGTAGATTTGTTTTTCTCATTTATCTCCTTAAATAATGGGTTTTAGACGAAAAGGACGAAAATTCGAGATCACCATGGTTTTTTTTCGATCGTATCTTCCGTTCTACCGGTCCTGTCGCTAAAACTCGTTCAGATTCGTGTTCAGCATGAAGAAACACATCAAATAGAGCCTCGAGGAAGCTCGGAGCATCGCCAGATTTGTTTTTCTCATTTATCTCCTTAAATAATGGGTTTTAGACGAAAAGGACGAAAATTGGAGATCACCGTGGGTTTTCGATCGTATCTTCCGTTCTACCGGTCCTGTCGCTAAAACTCGTTCAGATTCATGTTCAGCATGAAGAAACACATCAAATAGAGCCTCGAGAAAGCTCGGAACATCGGTGGATTCGTTTTTCTCATTTATCTCCTTAAATAATGGGTTTTAGACGAAAAGGACGAAAATTCGAGATCACCGTGGTTTTTCGATCGTATCTTCCGTTCTACCGGTCCTGTCGCTAAAACTCGTTCAGATTCGTGTTCAGCATGAAGAAACACATCAAATAGAGCCTCGAGGAAGCTCGGAACATCGGTAGATTTGTTTTTCTCATTTATCTCCTTAAATAATGGGTTTTAGACGAAAAGGACGAAAATTCGAGATCACCGTGGTTTTTCGATCATATCTTCCGTTCTACCGGTCCTGTCGCTAAAACTCGTTCAGATTCATGTTCAGCATGAAGAAACACATCAAATAGAGCCTCGAGGAAGCTCGGAACATCGGTGGATTCGTTTTTCTCATTTATCTCCTTAAATAATGGGTTTTAGACGAAAAGGACGAAAATTCGAGATCACCGTGGTTTTTCGATCGTATCTTCCGTTCTACCGGTCCTGTCGCTAAAACTCGTTCAGATTCGTGTTCAGCATGAAGAAACACATCAAATAGAGCCTCGAGGAAGCTCGGAACATCGCCAGATTTGTTTTTCTCATTTATCTCCTTAAATAATGGGTTTTAGACGAAAAGGACGAAAATTGGAGATCACCGTGGGTTTTCGATCGTATCTTCCGTTCTACCGGTCCTGTCGCTAAAACTCGTTCAGATTCATGTTCAGCATGAAGAAACACATCAAATAGAGCCTCGAGGAAGCTCGGAACATCGGTGGATTCGTTTTTCTCATTTATCTCCTTAAATAATGGGTTTTAGACGAAAAGGACGAAAATTCGAGATCACCGTGGTTTTTCGATCGTATCTTCCGTTCTACCGGTCCTGTCGCTAAAACTCGTTCAGATTCGTGTTCAGCATGAAGAAACACATCGAATAGAGCCTCGAGGAAGCTCGGAACATCGGTAGATTTGTTTTTCTCATTTATCTCCTTAAATAATGGGTTTTAGACGAAAAGGACGAAAATTCGAGATCACCGTGGTTTTTCGATCGTATCTTCCGTTCTACCGGTCCTGTCGCTAAAACTCGTTCAGATTCATGTTCAGCATGAAGAAACACATCAAATAGAGCCTCGAGGAAGCTCGGAACATCGGTGGATTCGTTTTTCTCGATTATCTCCTTAAATAATGGGTTTTAGACGAAAAGGACGAAAATTCGAGATCACCGTGGTTTTTCGATCGTATCTTCCGTTCTACCGGTCCTGTCGCTAAAACTCGTTCAGATTCGTGTTCAGCATGAAGAAACACATCAAATAGAGCCTCGAGGAAGCTCGGAACATCGGTAGATTTGTTTTTCTCATTTATCTCCTTAAATAATGGGTTTTAGACGAAAAGGACGAAAATTCGAGATCACCATGGTTTTTTTTCGATCGTATCTTCCGTTCTACCGGTCCTGTCGCTAAAACTCGTTCAGATTCGTGTTCAGCATGAAGAAACACATCAAATAGAGCCTCGAGGAAGCTCGGAACATCGGTAGATTTGTTTTTCTCATTTATCTCCTTAAATAATGGGTTTTAGACGAAAAGGACGAAAATTCGAGATCACCGTGGTTTTTCGATCGTATCTTCCGTTCTACCGGTCCTGTCGCTAAAACTCGTTCAGATTCGTGTTCAGCATGAAGAAACACATCAAATAGAGCCTCGAGGAAGCTCGGAACATCGGTAGATTTGTTTTTCTCATTTATCTCCTTAAATAATGGGTTTTAGACGAAAAGGACGAAAATTCGAGATCACCATGGTTTTTTTTCGATCGTATCTTCCGTTCTACCGGTCCTGTCGCTAAAACTCGTTCAGATTCGTGTTCAGCATGAAGAAACACATCAAATAGAGCCTCGAGGAAGCTCGGAGCATCGCCAGATTTGTTTTTCTCATTTATCTCCTTAAATAATGGGTTTTAGACGAAAAGGACGAAAATTGGAGATCACCGTGGGTTTTCGATCGTATCTTCCGTTCTACCGGTCCTGTCGCTAAAACTCGTTCAGATTCATGTTCAGCATGAAGAAACACATCAAATAGAGCCTCGAGAAAGCTCGGAACATCGGTGGATTCGTTTTTCTCATTTATCTCCTTAAATAATGGGTTTTAGACGAAAAGGACGAAAATTCGAGATCACCGTGGTTTTTCGATCGTATCTTCCGTTCTACCGGTCCTGTCGCTAAAACTCGTTCAGATTCGTGTTCAGCATGAAGAAACACATCAAATAGAGCCTCGAGGAAGCTCGGAACATCGGTAGATTTGTTTTTCTCATTTATCTCCTTAAATAATGGGTTTTAGACGAAAAGGACGAAAATTCGAGATCACCGTGGTTTTTCGATCATATCTTCCGTTCTACCGGTCCTGTCGCTAAAACTCGTTCAGATTCGTGTTCAGCATGAAGAAACACATCAAATAGAGCCTCGAGGAAGCTCGGAACATCGGTAGATTTGTTTTTCTCATTTATCTCCTTAAATAATGGGTTTTAGACGAAAAGGACGAAAATTCGAGATCACCGTGGTTTTTCGATCGTATCTTCCGTTCTACCGGTCCTGTCGCTAAAACTCGTTCAGATTCGTGTTCAGCATGAAGAAACACATCAAATAGAGCCTCGAGGAAGCTCGGAACATCGCCAGATTTGTTTTTCTCATTTATCTCCTTAAATAATGGGTTTTAGACGAAAAGGACGAAAATTGGAGATCACCGTGGGTTTTCGATCGTATCTTCCGTTCTACCGGTCCTGTCGCTAAAACTCGTTCAGATTCATGTTCAGCATGAAGAAACACATCAAATAGAGCCTCGAGGAAGCTCGGAACATCGGTGGATTCGTTTTTCTCATTTATCTCCTTAAATAATGGGTTTTAGACGAAAAGGACGAAAATTCGAGATCACCGTGGTTTTTCGATCGTATCTTCCGTTCTACCGGTCCTGTCGCTAAAACTCGTTCAGATTCGTGTTCAGCATGAAGAAACACATCGAATAGAGCCTCGAGGAAGCTCGGAACATCGGTAGATTTGTTTTTCTCATTTATCTCCTTAAATAATGGGTTTTAGACGAAAAGGACGAAAATTCGAGATCACCGTGGTTTTTCGATCGTATCTTCCGTTCTACCGGTCCTGTCGCTAAAACTCGTTCAGATTCATGTTCAGCATGAAGAAACACATCAAATAGAGCCTCGAGGAAGCTCGGAACATCGGTGGATTCGTTTTTCTCGATTATCTCCTTAAATAATGGGTTTTAGACGAAAAGGACGAAAATTCGAGATCACCGTGGTTTTTCGATCGTATCTTCCGTTCTACCGGTCCTGTCGCTAAAACTCGTTCAGATTCGTGTTCAGCATGAAGAAACACATCAAATAGAGCCTCGAGGAAGCTCGGAACATCGGTAGATTTGTTTTTCTCATTTATCTCCTTAAATAATGGGTTTTAGACGAAAAGGACGAAAATTCGAGATCACCATGGTTTTTTTTCGATCGTATCTTCCGTTCTACCGGTCCTGTCGCTAAAACTCGTTCAGATTCGTGTTCAGCATGAAGAAACACATCAAATAGAGCCTCGAGGAAGCTCGGAACATCGGTAGATTTGTTTTTCTCATTTATCTCCTTAAATAATGGGTTTTAGACGAAAAGGACGAAAATTCGAGATCACCGTGGTTTTTCGATCGTATCTTCCGTTCTACCGGTCCTGTCGCTAAAACTCGTTCAGATTCGTGTTCAGCATGAAGAAACACATCAAATAGAGCCTCGAGGAAGCTCGGAACATCGGTAGATTTGTTTTTCTCATTTATCTCCTTAAATAATGGGTTTTAGACGAAAAGGACGAAAATTCGAGATCACCATGGTTTTTTTTCGATCGTATCTTCCGTTCTACCGGTCCTGTCGCTAAAACTCGTTCAGATTCGTGTTCAGCATGAAGAAACACATCAAATAGAGCCTCGAGGAAGCTCGGAACATCGGTAGATTTGTTTTTCTCATTTATCTCCTTGAATAATGGGTTTTAGACGAAAAGGACGGAAATTCGAGATCACCATGGTTTTTTTTCGATCGTATCTTCCGTTCTACCGGTCCAGTCGCTAAAACTCGTTCAGATTCATGTTCAGCATGAAGAAACACATCAAATAGAGCCTCGAGGAAGCTCGGAACATCGGTGGATTCGTTTTTCTCATTTATCTCCTTAAATAATGGGTTTTAGACGAAAAGGACGAAAATTCGAGATCACCGTGGTTTTTCGATCGTATCTTCCGTTCTACCGGTCCTGTCGCTAAAACTCGTTCAGATTCGTGTTCAGCATGAAGAAACACATCAAATAGAGCCTCGAGGAAGCTCGGAACATCGGTAGATTTGTTTTTCTCATTCATCTCCTTAAATAATGGGTTTTAGACGAAAAGGACGAAAATTCGAGATCACCATGGTTTTTTTTCGATCGTATCTTCCGTTCTACCGGTCCTGTCGCTAAAACTCGTTCAGATTCGTGTTCAGCATGAAGAAACACATCAAATAGAGCCTCGAGGAAGCTCGGAACATCGGTAGATTTGTTTTTCTCATTTATCTCCTTAAATAATGGGTTTTAGACGAAAAGGACGAAAATTCGAGATCACCGTGGTTTTTCGATCGTATCTTCCGTTCTACCGGTCCTGTCGCTAAAACTCGTTCAGATTCGTGTTCAGCATGAAGAAACACATCAAATAGAGCCTCGAGGAAGCTCGGAACATCGGTAGATTTGTTTTTCTCATTTATCTCCTTAAATAATGGGTTTTAGACGAAAAGGACGAAAATTCGAGATCACCATGGTTTTTTTTCGATCGTATCTTCCGTTCTACCGGTCCTGTCGCTAAAACTCGTTCAGATTCGTGTTCAGCATGAAGAAACACATCAAATAGAGCCTCGAGGAAGCTCGGAACATCGGTAGATTTGTTTTTCTCATTTATCTCCTTAAATAATGGGTTTTAGACGAAAAGGACGAAAATTCGAGATCACCGTGGTTTTTCGATCGTATCTTCCGTTCTACCGGTCCTGTCGCTAAAACTCGTTCAGATTCGTGTTCAGCATGAAGAAACACATCAAATAGAGCCTCGAGGAAGCTCGGAACATCGGTAGATTTGTTTTTCTCATTTATCTCCTTAAATAATGGGTTTTAGACGAAAAGGACGAAAATTCGAGATCACCGTGGTTTTTCGATCGTATCTTCCGTTCTACCGGTCCTGTCGCTAAAACTCGTTCAGATTCGTGTTCAGCATGAAGAAACACATCAAATAGAGCCTCGAGGAAGCTCGGAACATCGCCAGATTTGTTTTTCTCATTTATCTCCTTAAATAATGGGTTTTAGACGAAAAGGACGAAAATTGGAGATCACCGTGGGTTTTCGATCGTATCTTCCGTTCTACCGGTCCTGTCGCTAAAACTCGTTCAGATTCATGTTCAGCATGAAGAAACACATCAAATAGAGCCTCGAGGAAGCTCGGAACATCGGTGGATTCGTTTTTCTCATTTATCTCCTTAAATAATGGGTTTTAGACGAAAAGGACGAAAATTCGAGATCACCGTGGTTTTTCGATCGTATCTTCCGTTCTACCGGTCCTGTCGCTAAAACTCGTTCAGATTCGTGTTTAGCATGAAGAAACACATCAAATAGAGCCTCGAGGAAGCTTGGAACATCGGTAGATTTGTTTTTCTCATTTATCTCCTTAAATAATGGGTTTTAGACGAAAAGGACGAAAATTCGAGATCACCGTGGTTTTTCGATCGTATCTTCCGTTCTACCGGTCCTGTCGCTAAAACTCGTTCAGATTCATGTTCAGCATGAAGAAACACATCAAATAGAGCCTCGAGGAAGCTCGGAACATCGGTGGATTCGTTTTTCTCGATTATCTCCTTAAATAATGGGTTTTAGACGAAAAGGACGAAAATTCGAGATCACCGTGGTTTTTCGATCGTATCTTCCGTTCTACCGGTCCTGTCGCTAAAACTCGTTCAGATTCGTGTTCAGCATGAAGAAACACATCAAATAGAGCCTCGAGGAAGCTCGGAACATCGGTAGATTTGTTTTTCTCATTTATCTCCTTAAATAATGGGTTTTAGACGAAAAGGACGAAAATTCGAGATCACCATGGTTTTTTTTCGATCGTATCTTCCGTTCTACCGGTCCTGTCGCTAAAACTCGTTCAGATTCGTGTTCAGCATGAAGAAACACATCAAATAGAGCCTCGAGGAAGCTCGGAACATCGGTAGATTTGTTTTTCTCATTTATCTCCTTAAATAATGGGTTTTAGACGAAAAGGACGAAAATTCGAGATCACCGTGGTTTTTCGATCGTATCTTCCGTTCTACCGGTCCTGTCGCTAAAACTCGTTCAGATTCGTGTTCAGCATGAAGAAACACATCAAATAGAGCCTCGAGGAAGCTCGGAACATCGGTAGATTTGTTTTTCTCATTTATCTCCTTAAATAATGGGTTTTAGACGAAAAGGACGAAAATTCGAGATCACCATGGTTTTTTTTCGATCGTATCTTCCGTTCTACCGGTCCTGTCGCTAAAACTCGTTCAGATTCGTGTTCAGCATGAAGAAACACATCAAATAGAGCCTCGAGGAAGCTCGGAACATCGGTAGATTTGTTTTTCTCATTTATCTCCTTAAATAATGGGTTTTAGACGAAAAGGACGGAAATTCGAGATCACCATGGTTTTTTTTCGATCGTATCTTCCGTTCTACCGGTCCAGTCGCTAAAACTCGTTCAGATTCATGTTCAGCATGAAGAAACACATCAAATAGAGCCTCGAGGAAGCTCGGAACATCGGTGGATTCGTTTTTCTCATTTATCTCCTTAAATAATGGGTTTTAGACGAAAAGGACGAAAATTCGAGATCACCGTGGTTTTTCGATCGTATCTTCCGTTCTACCGGTCCTGTCGCTAAAACTCGTTCAGATTCGTGTTCAGCATGAAGAAACACATCAAATAGAGCCTCGAGGAAGCTCGGAACATCGGTAGATTTGTTTTTCTCATTCATCTCCTTAAATAATGGGTTTTAGACGAAAAGGACGAAAATTCGAGATCACCATGGTTTTTTTTCGATCGTATCTTCCGTTCTACCGGTCCTGTCGCTAAAACTCGTTCAGATTCGTGTTCAGCATGAAGAAACACATCAAATAGAGCCTCGAGGAAGCTCGGAACATCGGTAGATTTGTTTTTCTCATTTATCTCCTTAAATAATGGGTTTTAGACGAAAAGGACGAAAATTCGAGATCACCGTGGTTTTTCGATCGTATCTTCCGTCCTACCGGTCCTGTCGCTAAAACTCGTTCAGATTCGTGTTCAGCATGAAGAAACACATCAAATAGAGCCTCGAGGAAGCTCGGAACATCGCCAGATTTGTTTTTCTCATTTATCTCCTTAAATAATGGGTTTTAGACGAAAAGGACGAAAATTCGAGATCACCATGGTTTTTTTTCGATCGTATCTTCCGTTCTACCGGTCCTGTCGCTAAAACTCGTTCAGATTCGTGTTCAGCATGAAGAAACACATCAAATAGAGCCTCGAGGAAGCTCGGAACATCGGTGGATTCGTTTTTCTCATTTATCTCCTTAAATAATGGGTTTTAGACGAAAAGGACGAAAATTCGAGATCACCGTGGGTTTTCGATCGTATCTTCCGTTCTACCGGTCCTGTCGCTAAAACTCGTTCAGATTCGTGTTCAGCATGAAGAAACACGTCAAATAGAGCCTCGAGAAAGCTCGGAACATCGGTGGATTCGTTTTTCTCATTTATCTCCTTAAATAATGGGTTTTAGACGAAAAGGACGAAAATTCGAGATCACCGTGGTTTTTCGATCGTATCTTCCGTTCTACCGGTCCTGTCGCTAAAACTCGTTCAGATTCGTGTTCAGCATGAAGAAACACATCAAATAGAGCCTCGAGGAAGCTCGGAACATCGGTAGATTTGTTTTTCTCATTTATCTCCTTAAATAATGGGTTTTAGACGAAAAGGACGAAAATTCGAGATCACCGTGGTTTTTCGATCATATCTTCCGTTCTACCGGTCCTGTCGCTAAAACTCGTTCAGATTCATGTTCAGCATGAAGAAACACATCAAATAGAGCCTCGAGGAAGCTCGGAACATCGGTGGATTCGTTTTTCTCATTTATCTCCTTAAATAATGGGTTTTAGACGAAAAGGACGAAAATTCGAGATCACCGTGGTTTTTCGATCGTATCTTCCGTTCTACCGGTCCTGTCGCTAAAACTCGTTCAGATTCGTGTTCAGCATGAAGAAACACATCAAATAGAGCCTCGAGGAAGCTCGGAACATCGGTAGATTTGTTTTTCTCATTTATCTCCTTAAATAATGGGTTTTAGACGAAAAGGACGAAAATTCGAGATCACCATGGTTTTTTTTCGATCGTATCTTCCGTTCTACCGGTCCTGTCGCTAAAACTCGTTCAGATTCGTGTTCAGCATGAAGAAACACATCAAATAGAGCCTCGAGGAAGCTCGGAACATCGGTAGATTTGTTTTTCTCATTTATCTCCTTAAATAATGGGTTTTAGACGAAAAGGACGAAAATTCGAGATCACCGTGGTTTTTCGATCGTATCTTCCGTTCTACCGGTCCTGTCGCTAAAACTCGTTCAGATTCGTGTTCAGCATGAAGAAACACATCAAATAGAGCCTCGAGGAAGCTCGGAACATCGGGAGATTTGTTTTTCTCATTTATTTCCTTAAATAATGGGTTTTAGACGAAAAGGACGAAAATTCGAGATCACCATGGTTTTTTTTCGATCGTATCTTCCGTTCTACCGGTCCTGTCGCTAAAACTCGTTCAGATTCGTGTTCAGCATGAAGAAACACATCAAATAGAGCCTCGAGGAAGCTCGGAACATCGGTAGATTTGTTTTTCTCATTTATCTCCTTAAATAATGGGTTTTAGACGAAAAGGACGAAAATTCGAGATCACCGTGGTTTTTCGATCGTATCTTCCGTTCTACCGGTCCTGTCGCTAAAACTCGTTCAGATTCGTGTTCAGCATGAAGAAACACATCAAATAGAGCCTCGAGGAAGCTCGGAACATCGGTAGATTTGTTTTTCTCATTTATCTCCTTAAATAATGGGTTTTAGACGAAAAGGACGAAAATTCGAGATCACCATGGTTTTTTTTCGATCGTATCTTCCGTTCTACCGGTCCTGTCGCTAAAACTCGTTCAGATTCGTGTTCAGCATGAAGAAACACATCAAATAGAGCCTCGAGGAAGCTCGGAGCATCGCCAGATTTGTTTTTCTCATTTATCTCCTTAAATAATGGGTTTTAGACGAAAAGGACGAAAATTGGAGATCACCGTGGGTTTTCGATCGTATCTTCCGTTCTACCGGTCCTGTCGCTAAAACTCGTTCAGATTCATGTTCAGCATGAAGAAACACATCAAATAGAGCCTCGAGAAAGCTCGGAACATCGGTGGATTCGTTTTTCTCATTTATCTCCTTAAATAATGGGTTTTAGACGAAAAGGACGAAAATTCGAGATCACCGTGGTTTTTCGATCGTATCTTCCGTTCTACCGGTCCTGTCGCTAAAACTCGTTCAGATTCGTGTTCAGCATGAAGAAACACATCAAATAGAGCCTCGAGGAAGCTCGGAACATCGGTAGATTTGTTTTTCTCATTTATCTCCTTAAATAATGGGTTTTAGACGAAAAGGACGAAAATTCGAGATCACCGTGGTTTTTCGATCATATCTTCCGTTCTACCGGTCCTGTCGCTAAAACTCGTTCAGATTCATGTTCAGCATGAAGAAACACATCAAATAGAGCCTCGAGGAAGCTCGGAACATCGGTGGATTCGTTTTTCTCATTTATCTCCTTAAATAATGGGTTTTAGACGAAAAGGACGAAAATTCGAGATCACCGTGGTTTTTCGATCGTATCTTCCGTTCTACCGGTCCTGTCGCTAAAACTCGTTCAGATTCGTGTTCAGCATGAAGAAACACATCAAATAGAGCCTCGAGGAAGCTCGGAACATCGCCAGATTTGTTTTTCTCATTTATCTCCTTAAATAATGGGTTTTAGACGAAAAGGACGAAAATTGGAGATCACCGTGGGTTTTCGATCGTATCTTCCGTTCTACCGGTCCTGTCGCTAAAACTCGTTCAGATTCATGTTCAGCATGAAGAAACACATCAAATAGAGCCTCGAGGAAGCTCGGAACATCGGTGGATTCGTTTTTCTCATTTATCTCCTTAAATAATGGGTTTTAGACGAAAAGGACGAAAATTCGAGATCACCGTGGTTTTTCGATCGTATCTTCCGTTCTACCGGTCCTGTCGCTAAAACTCGTTCAGATTCGTGTTCAGCATGAAGAAACACATCGAATAGAGCCTCGAGGAAGCTCGGAACATCGGTAGATTTGTTTTTCTCATTTATCTCCTTAAATAATGGGTTTTAGACGAAAAGGACGAAAATTCGAGATCACCGTGGTTTTTCGATCGTATCTTCCGTTCTACCGGTCCTGTCGCTAAAACTCGTTCAGATTCATGTTCAGCATGAAGAAACACATCAAATAGAGCCTCGAGGAAGCTCGGAACATCGGTGGATTCGTTTTTCTCGATTATCTCCTTAAATAATGGGTTTTAGACGAAAAGGACGAAAATTCGAGATCACCGTGGTTTTTCGATCGTATCTTCCGTTCTACCGGTCCTGTCGCTAAAACTCGTTCAGATTCGTGTTCAGCATGAAGAAACACATCAAATAGAGCCTCGAGGAAGCTCGGAACATCGGTAGATTTGTTTTTCTCATTTATCTCCTTAAATAATGGGTTTTAGACGAAAAGGACGAAAATTCGAGATCACCATGGTTTTTTTTCGATCGTATCTTCCGTTCTACCGGTCCTGTCGCTAAAACTCGTTCAGATTCGTGTTCAGCATGAAGAAACACATCAAATAGAGCCTCGAGGAAGCTCGGAACATCGGTAGATTTGTTTTTCTCATTTATCTCCTTAAATAATGGGTTTTAGACGAAAAGGACGAAAATTCGAGATCACCGTGGTTTTTCGATCGTATCTTCCGTTCTACCGGTCCTGTCGCTAAAACTCGTCCAGATTCGTGTTCAGCATGAAGAAACACATCAAATAGAGCCTCGAGGAAGCTCGGAACATCGGTAGATTTGTTTTTCTCATTTATCTCCTTAAATAATGGGTTTTAGACGAAAAGGACGAAAATTCGAGATCACCATGGTTTTTTTTCGATCGTATCTTCCGTTCTACCGGTCCTGTCGCTAAAACTCGTTCAGATTCGTGTTCAGCATGAAGAAACACATCAAATAGAGCCTCGAGGAAGCTCGGAACATCGGTAGATTTGTTTTTCTCATTTATCTCCTTGAATAATGGGTTTTAGACGAAAAGGACGGAAATTCGAGATCACCATGGTTTTTTTTCGATCGTATCTTCCGTTCTACCGGTCCAGTCGCTAAAACTCGTTCAGATTCATGTTCAGCATGAAGAAACACATCAAATAGAGCCTCGAGGAAGCTCGGAACATCGGTGGATTCGTTTTTCTCATTTATCTCCTTAAATAATGGGTTTTAGACGAAAAGGACGAAAATTCGAGATCACCGTGGTTTTTCGATCGTATCTTCCGTTCTACCGGTCCTGTCGCTAAAACTCGTTCAGATTCGTGTTCAGCATGAAGAAACACATCAAATAGAGCCTCGAGGAAGCTCGGAACATCGGTAGATTTGTTTTTCTCATTCATCTCCTTAAATAATGGGTTTTAGACGAAAAGGACGAAAATTCGAGATCACCATGGTTTTTTTTCGATCGTATCTTCCGTTCTACCGGTCCTGTCGCTAAAACTCGTTCAGATTCGTGTTCAGCATGAAGAAACACATCAAATAGAGCCTCGAGGAAGCTCGGAACATCGGTAGATTTGTTTTTCTCATTTATCTCCTTAAATAATGGGTTTTAGACGAAAAGGACGAAAATTCGAGATCACCATGGTTTTTTTTCGATCGTATCTTCCGTTCTACCGGTCCTGTCGCTAAAACTCGTTCAGATTCGTGTTCAGCATGAAGAAACACATCAAATAGAGCCTCGAGGAAGCTCGGAGCATCGCCAGATTTGTTTTTCTCATTTATCTCCTTAAATAATGGGTTTTAGACGAAAAGGACGAAAATTGGAGATCACCGTGGGTTTTCGATCGTATCTTCCGTTCTACCGGTCCTGTCGCTAAAACTCGTTCAGATTCATGTTCAGCATGAAGAAACACATCAAATAGAGCCTCGAGGAAGCTCGGAACATCGGTGGATTCGTTTTTCTCATTTATCTCCTTAAATAATGGGTTTTAGACGAAAAGGACGAAAATTCGAGATCACCGTGGTTTTTCGATCGTATCTTCCGTTCTACCGGTCCTGTCGCTAAAACTCGTTCAGATTCGTGTTCAGCATGAAGAAACACATCAAATAGAGCCTCGAGGAAGCTCGGAACATCGGTAGATTTGTTTTTCTCATTTATCTCCTTAAATAATGGGTTTTAGACGAAAAGGACGAAAATTCGAGATCACCGTGGTTTTTCGATCATATCTTCCGTTCTACCGGTCCTGTCGCTAAAACTCGTTCAGATTCATGTTCAGCATGAAGAAACACATCAAATAGAGCCTCGAGGAAGCTCGGAACATCGGTGGATTCGTTTTTCTCATTTATCTCCTTAAATAATGGGTTTTAGACGAAAAGGACGAAAATTCGAGATCACCGTGGTTTTTCGATCGTATCTTCCGTTCTACCGGTCCTGTCGCTAAAACTCGTTCAGATTCGTGTTCAGCATGAAGAAACACATCAAATAGAGCCTCGAGGAAGCTCGGAACATCGGTAGATTTGTTTTTCTCATTTATCTCCTTAAATAATGGGTTTTAGACGAAAAGGACGAAAATTCGAGATCACCATGGTTTTTTTTCGATCGTATCTTCCGTTCTACCGGTCCTGTCGCTAAAACTCGTTCAGATTCGTGTTCAGCATGAAGAAACACATCAAATAGAGCCTCGAGGAAGCTCGGAACATCGGTAGATTTGTTTTTCTCATTTATCTCCTTAAATAATGGGTTTTAGACGAAAAGGACGAAAATTCGAGATCACCGTGGTTTTTCGATCGTGTCTTCCGTTCTACCGGTCCTGTCGCTAAAACTCGTTCAGATTCGTGTTCAGCATGAAGAAACACATCAAATAGAGCCTCGAGGAAGCTCGGAACATCGGTAGATTTGTTTTTCTCATTTATCTCCTTAAATAATGGGTTTTAGACGAAAAGGACGAAAATTCGAGATCACCATGGTTTTTTTTCGATCGTATCTTCCGTTCTACCGGTCCTGTCGCTAAAACTCGTTCAGATTCGTGTTCAGCATGAAGAAACACATCAAATAGAGCCTCGAGGAAGCTCGGAACATCGGTAGATTTGTTTTTCTCATTTATCTCCTTAAATAATGGGTTTTAGACGAAAAGGACGAAAATTCGAGATCACCGTGGTTTTTCGATCGTATCTTCCGTTCTACCGGTCCTGTCGCTAAAACTCGTTCAGATTCGTGTTCAGCATGAAGAAACACATCAAATAGAGCCTCGAGGAAGCTCGGAACATCGGTAGATTTGTTTTTCTCATTTATCTCCTTAAATAATGGGTTTTAGACGAAAAGGACGAAAATTCGAGATCACCGTGGTTTTTCGATCGTATCTTCCGTTCTACCGGTCCTGTCGCTAAAACTCGTTCAGATTCGTGTTCAGCATGAAGAAACACATCAAATAGAGCCTCGAGGAAGCTCGGAACATCGGTAGATTTGTTTTTCTCATTTATCTCCTTAAATAATGGGTTTTAGACGAAAAGGACGAAAATTCGAGATCACCATGGTTTTTTTTCGATCGTATCTTCCGTTCTACCGGTCCTGTCGCTAAAACTCGTTCAGATTCGTGTTCAGCATGAAGAAACACATCAAATAGAGCCTCGAGGAAGCTCGGAACATCGGTAGATTTGTTTTTCTCATTTATCTCCTTAAATAATGGGTTTTAGACGAAAAGGACGAAAATTCGAGATCACCGTGGTTTTTCGATCGTATCTTCCGTTCTACCGGTCCTGTCGCTAAAACTCGTTCAGATTCGTGTTCAGCATGAAGAAACACATCAAATAGAGCCTCGAGGAAGCTCGGAACATCGCCAGATTTGTTTTTCTCATTTATCTCCTTAAATAATGGGTTTTAGACGAAAAGGACGAAAATTGGAGATCACCGTGGGTTTTCGATCGTATCTTCCGTTCTACCGGTCCTGTCGCTAAAACTCGTTCAGATTCATGTTCAGCATGAAGAAACACATCAAATAGAGCCTCGAGGAAGCTCGGAACATCGGTGGATTCGTTTTTCTCATTTATCTCCTTAAATAATGGGTTTTAGACGAAAAGGACGAAAATTCGAGATCACCGTGGTTTTTCGATCGTATCTTCCGTTCTACCGGTCCTGTCGCTAAAACTCGTCCAGATTCGTGTTCAGCATGAAGAAACACATCAAATAGAGCCTCGAGGAAGCTCGGAACATCGGTAGATTTGTTTTTCTCATTTATCTCCTTAAATAATGGGTTTTAGACGAAAAGGACGAAAATTCGAGATCACCGTGGTTTTTCGATCGTATCTTCCGTTCTACCGGTCCTGTCGCTAAAACTCGTTCAGATTCATGTTCAGCATGAAGAAACACATCAAATAGAGCCTCGAGGAAGCTCGGAACATCGGTGGATTCGTTTTTCTCATTTATCTCCTTAAATAATGGGTTTTAGACGAAAAGGACGAAAATTCGAGATCACCGTGGTTTTTCGATCGTATCTTCCGTTCTACCGGTCCTGTCGCTAAAACTCGTTCAGATTCGTGTTCAGCATGAAGAAACACATCAAATAGAGCCTCGAGGAAGCTCGGAACATCGGTAGATTTGTTTTTCTCATTTATCTCCTTGAATAATGGGTTTTAGACGAAAAGGACGGAAATTCGAGATCACCATGGTTTTTTTTCGATCGTATCTTCCGTTCTACCGGTCCAGTCGCTAAAACTCGTTCAGATTCATGTTCAGCATGAAGAAACACATCAAATAGAGCCTCGAGGAAGCTCGGAACATCGGTGGATTCGTTTTTCTCATTTATCTCCTTAAATAATGGGTTTTAGACGAAAAGGACGAAAATTCGAGATCACCGTGGTTTTTCGATCGTATCTTCCGTTCTACCGGTCCTGTCGCTAAAACTCGTTCAGATTCGTGTTCAGCATGAAGAAACACATCAAATAGAGCCTCGAGGAAGCTCGGAACATCGGTAGATTTGTTTTTCTCATTCATCTCCTTAAATAATGGGTTTTAGACGAAAAGGACGAAAATTCGAGATCACCATGGTTTTTTTTCGATCGTATCTTCCGTTCTACCGGTCCTGTCGCTAAAACTCGTTCAGATTCGTGTTCAGCATGAAGAAACACATCAAATAGAGCCTCGAGGAAGCTCGGAACATCGGTAGATTTGTTTTTCTCATTTATCTCCTTAAATAATGGGTTTTAGACGAAAAGGACGAAAATTCGAGATCACCATGGTTTTTTTTCGATCGTATCTTCCGTTCTACCGGTCCTGTCGCTAAAACTCGTTCAGATTCGTGTTCAGCATGAAGAAACACATCAAATAGAGCCTCGAGGAAGCTCGGAGCATCGCCAGATTTGTTTTTCTCATTTATCTCCTTAAATAATGGGTTTTAGACGAAAAGGACGAAAATTGGAGATCACCGTGGGTTTTCGATCGTATCTTCCGTTCTACCGGTCCTGTCGCTAAAACTCGTTCAGATTCATGTTCAGCATGAAGAAACACATCAAATAGAGCCTCGAGGAAGCTCGGAACATCGGTGGATTCGTTTTTCTCATTTATCTCCTTAAATAATGGGTTTTAGACGAAAAGGACGAAAATTCGAGATCACCGTGGTTTTTCGATCGTATCTTCCGTTCTACCGGTCCTGTCGCTAAAACTCGTTCAGATTCGTGTTCAGCATGAAGAAACACATCAAATAGAGCCTCGAGGAAGCTCGGAACATCGGTAGATTTGTTTTTCTCATTTATCTCCTTAAATAATGGGTTTTAGACGAAAAGGACGAAAATTCGAGATCACCGTGGTTTTTCGATCATATCTTCCGTTCTACCGGTCCTGTCGCTAAAACTCGTTCAGATTCATGTTCAGCATGAAGAAACACATCAAATAGAGCCTCGAGGAAGCTCGGAACATCGGTGGATTCGTTTTTCTCATTTATCTCCTTAAATAATGGGTTTTAGACGAAAAGGACGAAAATTCGAGATCACCGTGGTTTTTCGATCGTATCTTCCGTTCTACCGGTCCTGTCGCTAAAACTCGTTCAGATTCGTGTTCAGCATGAAGAAACACATCAAATAGAGCCTCGAGGAAGCTCGGAACATCGGTAGATTTGTTTTTCTCATTTATCTCCTTAAATAATGGGTTTTAGACGAAAAGGACGAAAATTCGAGATCACCATGGTTTTTTTTCGATCGTATCTTCCGTTCTACCGGTCCTGTCGCTAAAACTCGTTCAGATTCGTGTTCAGCATGAAGAAACACATCAAATAGAGCCTCGAGGAAGCTCGGAACATCGGTAGATTTGTTTTTCTCATTTATCTCCTTAAATAATGGGTTTTAGACGAAAAGGACGAAAATTCGAGATCACCGTGGTTTTTCGATCGTGTCTTCCGTTCTACCGGTCCTGTCGCTAAAACTCGTTCAGATTCGTGTTCAGCATGAAGAAACACATCAAATAGAGCCTCGAGGAAGCTCGGAACATCGGTAGATTTGTTTTTCTCATTTATCTCCTTAAATAATGGGTTTTAGACGAAAAGGACGAAAATTCGAGATCACCATGGTTTTTTTTCGATCGTATCTTCCGTTCTACCGGTCCTGTCGCTAAAACTCGTTCAGATTCGTGTTCAGCATGAAGAAACACATCAAATAGAGCCTCGAGGAAGCTCGGAACATCGGTAGATTTGTTTTTCTCATTTATCTCCTTAAATAATGGGTTTTAGACGAAAAGGACGAAAATTCGAGATCACCGTGGTTTTTCGATCGTATCTTCCGTTCTACCGGTCCTGTCGCTAAAACTCGTTCAGATTCGTGTTCAGCATGAAGAAACACATCAAATAGAGCCTCGAGGAAGCTCGGAACATCGGTAGATTTGTTTTTCTCATTTATCTCCTTAAATAATGGGTTTTAGACGAAAAGGACGAAAATTCGAGATCACCGTGGTTTTTCGATCGTATCTTCCGTTCTACCGGTCCTGTCGCTAAAACTCGTTCAGATTCGTGTTCAGCATGAAGAAACACATCAAATAGAGCCTCGAGGAAGCTCGGAACATCGGTAGATTTGTTTTTCTCATTTATCTCCTTAAATAATGGGTTTTAGACGAAAAGGACGAAAATTCGAGATCACCATGGTTTTTTTTCGATCGTATCTTCCGTTCTACCGGTCCTGTCGCTAAAACTCGTTCAGATTCGTGTTCAGCATGAAGAAACACATCAAATAGAGCCTCGAGGAAGCTCGGAACATCGGTAGATTTGTTTTTCTCATTTATCTCCTTAAATAATGGGTTTTAGACGAAAAGGACGAAAATTCGAGATCACCGTGGTTTTTCGATCGTATCTTCCGTTCTACCGGTCCTGTCGCTAAAACTCGTTCAGATTCGTGTTCAGCATGAAGAAACACATCAAATAGAGCCTCGAGGAAGCTCGGAACATCGCCAGATTTGTTTTTCTCATTTATCTCCTTAAATAATGGGTTTTAGACGAAAAGGACGAAAATTGGAGATCACCGTGGGTTTTCGATCGTATCTTCCGTTCTACCGGTCCTGTCGCTAAAACTCGTTCAGATTCATGTTCAGCATGAAGAAACACATCAAATAGAGCCTCGAGGAAGCTCGGAACATCGGTGGATTCGTTTTTCTCATTTATCTCCTTAAATAATGGGTTTTAGACGAAAAGGACGAAAATTCGAGATCACCGTGGTTTTTCGATCGTATCTTCCGTTCTACCGGTCCTGTCGCTAAAACTCGTCCAGATTCGTGTTCAGCATGAAGAAACACATCAAATAGAGCCTCGAGGAAGCTCGGAACATCGGTAGATTTGTTTTTCTCATTTATCTCCTTAAATAATGGGTTTTAGACGAAAAGGACGAAAATTCGAGATCACCGTGGTTTTTCGATCGTATCTTCCGTTCTACCGGTCCTGTCGCTAAAACTCGTTCAGATTCATGTTCAGCATGAAGAAACACATCAAATAGAGCCTCGAGGAAGCTCGGAACATCGGTGGATTCGTTTTTCTCATTTATCTCCTTAAATAATGGGTTTTAGACGAAAAGGACGAAAATTCGAGATCACCGTGGTTTTTCGATCGTATCTTCCGTTCTACCGGTCCTGTCGCTAAAACTCGTTCAGATTCGTGTTCAGCATGAAGAAACACATCAAATAGAGCCTCGAGGAAGCTCGGAACATCGGTAGATTTGTTTTTCTCATTTATCTCCTTAAATAATGGGTTTTAGACGAAAAGGACGAAAATTCGAGATCACCATGGTTTTTTTTCGATCGTATCTTCCGTTCTACCGGTCCTGTCGCTAAAACTCGTTCAGATTCGTGTTCAGCATGAAGAAACACATCAAATAGAGCCTCGAGGAAGCTCGGAACATCGGTAGATTTGTTTTTCTCATTTATCTCCTTAAATAATGGGTTTTAGACGAAAAGGACGAAAATTCGAGATCACCGTGGTTTTTCGATCGTATCTTCCGTTCTACCGGTCCTGTCGCTAAAACTCGTTCAGATTCGTGTTCAGCATGAAGAAACACATCAAATAGAGCCTCGAGGAAGCTCGGAACATCGGTAGATTTGTTTTTCTCATTTATCTCCTTAAATAATGGGTTTTAGACGAAAAGGACGAAAATTCGAGATCACCATGGTTTTTTTTCGATCGTATCTTCCGTTCTACCGGTCCTGTCGCTAAAACTCGTTCAGATTCGTGTTCAGCATGAAGAAACACATCAAATAGAGCCTCGAGGAAGCTCGGAACATCGGTAGATTTGTTTTTCTCATTTATCTCCTTAAATAATGGGTTTTAGACGAAAAGGACGAAAATTGGAGATCACCGTGGGTTTTCGATCGTATCTTCCGTTCTACCGGTCCTGTCGCTAAAACTCGTTCAGATTCATGTTCAGCATGAAGAAACACATCAAATAGAGCCTCGAGGAAGCTCGGAACATCGGTGGATTCGTTTTTCTCATTTATCTCCTTAAATAATGGGTTTTAGACGAAAAGGACGAAAATTCGAGATCACCGTGGTTTTTCGATCGTATCTTCCGTTCTACCGGTCCTGTCGCTAAAACTCGTTCAGATTCATGTTCAGCATGGAGAAACACGTCAAATAGAGCCTCGAGGAAGCTCGGAACATCGGTGGATTCGTTTTTCTCATTTATCTCCTTAAATAATGGGTTTTAGACGAAAAGGACGAAAATTCGAGATCACCATGGTTTTTTTTCGATCGTATCTTCCGTTCTACCGGTCCTGTCGCTAAAACTCGTTCAGATTCGTGTTCAGCATGAAGAAACACATCAAATAGAGCCTCGAGGAAGCTCGGAACATCGGTGGATTCGTTTTTCTCATTTATCTCCTTAAATAATGGGTTTTAGACGAAAAGGACGAAAATTCGAGATCACCGTGGTTTTTCGATCGTATCTTCCGTTCTACCGGTCCTGTCGCTAAAACTCGTTCAGATTCATGTTCAGCATGGAGAAACACGTCAAATAGAGCCTCGAGGAAGCTCGGAACATCGGTGGATTCGTTTTTCTCATTTATCTCCTTAAATAATGGGTTTTAGACGAAAAGGACGAAAATTCGAGATCACCGTGGTTTTTCGATCGTATCTTCCGTTCTACCGGTCCTGTCGCTAAAACTCGTTCAGATTCGTGTTCAGCATGAAGAAACACATCAAATAGAGCCTCGAGGAAGCTCGGAACATCGCCAGATTTGTTTTTCTCATTTATCTCCTTAAATAATGGGTTTTAGACGAAAAGGACGAAAATTGGAGATCACCGTGGGTTTTCGATCGTATCTTCCGTTCTACCGGTCCTGTCGCTAAAACTCGTTCAGATTCATGTTCAGCATGAAGAAACACATCAAATAGAGCCTCGAGGAAGCTCGGAACATCGGTGGATTCGTTTTTCTCATTTATCTCCTTAAATAATGGGTTTTAGACGAAAAGGACGAAAATTCGAGATCACCGTGGTTTTTCGATCGTATCTTCCGTTCTACCGGTCCTGTCGCTAAAACTCGTTCAGATTCGTGTTTAGCATGAAGAAACACATTAAATAGAGCCTCGAGGAAGCTCGGAACATCGGTAGATTTGTTTTTCTCATTTATCTCCTTAAATAATGGGTTTTAGACGAAAAGGACGAAAATTCGAGATCACCGTGGTTTTTCGATCGTATCTTCCGTTCTACCGGTCCTGTCGCTAAAACTCGTTCAGATTCATGTTCAGCATGAAGAAACACATCAAATAGAGCCTCGAGGAAGCTCGGAACATCGGTGGATTCGTTTTTCTCGATTATCTCCTTAAATAATGGGTTTTAGACGAAAAGGACGAAAATTCGAGATCACCGTGGTTTTTCGATCGTATCTTCCGTTCTACCGGTCCTGTCGCTAAAACTCGTTCAGATTCGTGTTCAGCATGAAGAAACACATCAAATAGAGCCTCGAGGAAGCTCGGAACATCGGTAGATTTGTTTTTCTCATTTATCTCCTTAAATAATGGGTTTTAGACGAAAAGGACGAAAATTCGAGATCACCATGGTTTTTTTTCGATCGTATCTTCCGTTCTACCGGTCCTGTCGCTAAAACTCGTTCAGATTCGTGTTCAGCATGAAGAAACACATCAAATAGAGCCTCGAGGAAGCTCGGAACATCGGTAGATTTGTTTTTCTCATTTATCTCCTTAAATAATGGGTTTTAGACGAAAAGGACGAAAATTCGAGATCACCGTGGTTTTTCGATCGTATCTTCCGTTCTACCGGTCCTGTCGCTAAAACTCGTTCAGATTCGTGTTCAGCATGAAGAAACACATCAAATAGAGCCTCGAGGAAGCTCGGAACATCGGTAGATTTGTTTTTCTCATTTATCTCCTTAAATAATGGGTTTTAGACGAAAAGGACGAAAATTCGAGATCACCATGGTTTTTTTTCGATCGTATCTTCCGTTCTACCGGTCCTGTCGCTAAAACTCGTTCAGATTCGTGTTCAGCATGAAGAAACACATCAAATAGAGCCTCGAGGAAGCTCGGAACATCGGTAGATTTGTTTTTCTCATTTATCTCCTTAAATAATGGGTTTTAGACGAAAAGGACGGAAATTCGAGATCACCATGGTTTTTTTTCGATCGTATCTTCCGTTCTACCGGTCCAGTCGCTAAAACTCGTTCAGATTCATGTTCAGCATGAAGAAACACATCAAATAGAGCCTCGAGGAAGCTCGGAACATCGGTGGATTCGTTTTTCTCATTTATCTCCTTAAATAATGGGTTTTAGACGAAAAGGACGAAAATTCGAGATCACCGTGGTTTTTCGATCGTATCTTCCGTTCTACCGGTCCTGTCGCTAAAACTCGTTCAGATTCGTGTTCAGCATGAAGAAACACATCAAATAGAGCCTCGAGGAAGCTCGGAACATCGGTAGATTTGTTTTTCTCATTCATCTCCTTAAATAATGGGTTTTAGACGAAAAGGACGAAAATTCGAGATCACCATGGTTTTTTTTCGATCGTATCTTCCGTTCTACCGGTCCTGTCGCTAAAACTCGTTCAGATTCGTGTTCAGCATGAAGAAACACATCAAATAGAGCCTCGAGGAAGCTCGGAACATCGGTAGATTTGTTTTTCTCATTTATCTCCTTAAATAATGGGTTTTAGACGAAAAGGACGAAAATTCGAGATCACCGTGGTTTTTCGATCGTATCTTCCGTCCTACCGGTCCTGTCGCTAAAACTCGTTCAGATTCGTGTTCAGCATGAAGAAACACATCAAATAGAGCCTCGAGGAAGCTCGGAACATCGCCAGATTTGTTTTTCTCATTTATCTCCTTAAATAATGGGTTTTAGACGAAAAGGACGAAAATTCGAGATCACCATGGTTTTTTTTCGATCGTATCTTCCGTTCTACCGGTCCTGTCGCTAAAACTCGTTCAGATTCGTGTTCAGCATGAAGAAACACATCAAATAGAGCCTCGAGGAAGCTCGGAACATCGGTGGATTCGTTTTTCTCATTTATCTCCTTAAATAATGGGTTTTAGACGAAAAGGACGAAAATTCGAGATCACCGTGGGTTTTCGATCGTATCTTCCGTTCTACCGGTCCTGTCGCTAAAACTCGTTCAGATTCGTGTTCAGCATGAAGAAACACGTCAAATAGAGCCTCGAGAAAGCTCGGAACATCGGTGGATTCGTTTTTCTCATTTATCTCCTTAAATAATGGGTTTTAGACGAAAAGGACGAAAATTCGAGATCACCGTGGTTTTTCGATCGTATCTTCCGTTCTACCGGTCCTGTCGCTAAAACTCGTTCAGATTCGTGTTCAGCATGAAGAAACACATCAAATAGAGCCTCGAGGAAGCTCGGAACATCGGTAGATTTGTTTTTCTCATTTATCTCCTTAAATAATGGGTTTTAGACGAAAAGGACGAAAATTCGAGATCACCGTGGTTTTTCGATCATATCTTCCGTTCTACCGGTCCTGTCGCTAAAACTCGTTCAGATTCATGTTCAGCATGAAGAAACACATCAAATAGAGCCTCGAGGAAGCTCGGAACATCGGTGGATTCGTTTTTCTCATTTATCTCCTTAAATAATGGGTTTTAGACGAAAAGGACGAAAATTCGAGATCACCGTGGTTTTTCGATCGTATCTTCCGTTCTACCGGTCCTGTCGCTAAAACTCGTTCAGATTCGTGTTCAGCATGAAGAAACACATCAAATAGAGCCTCGAGGAAGCTCGGAACATCGGTAGATTTGTTTTTCTCATTTATCTCCTTAAATAATGGGTTTTAGACGAAAAGGACGAAAATTCGAGATCACCATGGTTTTTTTTCGATCGTATCTTCCGTTCTACCGGTCCTGTCGCTAAAACTCGTTCAGATTCGTGTTCAGCATGAAGAAACACATCAAATAGAGCCTCGAGGAAGCTCGGAACATCGGTAGATTTGTTTTTCTCATTTATCTCCTTAAATAATGGGTTTTAGACGAAAAGGACGAAAATTCGAGATCACCGTGGTTTTTCGATCGTATCTTCCGTTCTACCGGTCCTGTCGCTAAAACTCGTTCAGATTCGTGTTCAGCATGAAGAAACACATCAAATAGAGCCTCGAGGAAGCTCGGAACATCGGTAGATTTGTTTTTCTCATTTATTTCCTTAAATAATGGGTTTTAGACGAAAAGGACGAAAATTCGAGATCACCATGGTTTTTTTTCGATCGTATCTTCCGTTCTACCGGTCCTGTCGCTAAAACTCGTTCAGATTCGTGTTCAGCATGAAGAAACACATCAAATAGAGCCTCGAGGAAGCTCGGAACATCGGTAGATTTGTTTTTCTCATTTATCTCCTTAAATAATGGGTTTTAGACGAAAAGGACGAAAATTCGAGATCACCGTGGTTTTTCGATCGTATCTTCCGTTCTACCGGTCCTGTCGCTAAAACTCGTTCAGATTCGTGTTCAGCATGAAGAAACACATCAAATAGAGCCTCGAGGAAGCTCGGAACATCGGTAGATTTGTTTTTCTCATTTATCTCCTTAAATAATGGGTTTTAGACGAAAAGGACGAAAATTCGAGATCACCATGGTTTTTTTTCGATCGTATCTTCCGTTCTACCGGTCCTGTCGCTAAAACTCGTTCAGATTCGTGTTCAGCATGAAGAAACACATCAAATAGAGCCTCGAGGAAGCTCGGAGCATCGCCAGATTTGTTTTTCTCATTTATCTCCTTAAATAATGGGTTTTAGACGAAAAGGACGAAAATTGGAGATCACCGTGGGTTTTCGATCGTATCTTCCGTTCTACCGGTCCTGTCGCTAAAACTCGTTCAGATTCATGTTCAGCATGAAGAAACACATCAAATAGAGCCTCGAGGAAGCTCGGAACATCGGTGGATTCGTTTTTCTCATTTATCTCCTTAAATAATGGGTTTTAGACGAAAAGGACGAAAATTCGAGATCACCGTGGTTTTTCGATCGTATCTTCCGTTCTACCGGTCCTGTCGCTAAAACTCGTTCAGATTCGTGTTCAGCATGAAGAAACACATCAAATAGAGCCTCGAGGAAGCTCGGAACATCGGTAGATTTGTTTTTCTCATTTATCTCCTTAAATAATGGGTTTTAGACGAAAAGGACGAAAATTCGAGATCACCGTGGTTTTTCGATCATATCTTCCGTTCTACCGGTCCTGTCGCTAAAACTCGTTCAGATTCATGTTCAGCATGAAGAAACACATCAAATAGAGCCTCGAGGAAGCTCGGAACATCGGTGGATTCGTTTTTCTCATTTATCTCCTTAAATAATGGGTTTTAGACGAAAAGGACGAAAATTCGAGATCACCGTGGTTTTTCGATCGTATCTTCCGTTCTACCGGTCCTGTCGCTAAAACTCGTTCAGATTCGTGTTCAGCATGAAGAAACACATCAAATAGAGCCTCGAGGAAGCTCGGAACATCGCCAGATTTGTTTTTCTCATTTATCTCCTTAAATAATGGGTTTTAGACGAAAAGGACGAAAATTGGAGATCACCGTGGGTTTTCGATCGTATCTTCCGTTCTACCGGTCCTGTCGCTAAAACTCGTTCAGATTCATGTTCAGCATGAAGAAACACATCAAATAGAGCCTCGAGGAAGCTCGGAACATCGGTGGATTCGTTTTTCTCATTTATCTCCTTAAATAATGGGTTTTAGACGAAAAGGACGAAAATTCGAGATCACCGTGGTTTTTCGATCGTATCTTCCGTTCTACCGGTCCTGTCGCTAAAACTCGTTCAGATTCGTGTTCAGCATGAAGAAACACATCGAATAGAGCCTCGAGGAAGCTCGGAACATCGGTAGATTTGTTTTTCTCATTTATCTCCTTAAATAATGGGTTTTAGACGAAAAGGACGAAAATTCGAGATCACCGTGGTTTTTCGATCGTATCTTCCGTTCTACCGGTCCTGTCGCTAAAACTCGTTCAGATTCATGTTCAGCATGAAGAAACACATCAAATAGAGCCTCGAGGAAGCTCGGAACATCGGTGGATTCGTTTTTCTCGATTATCTCCTTAAATAATGGGTTTTAGACGAAAAGGACGAAAATTCGAGATCACCGTGGTTTTTCGATCGTATCTTCCGTTCTACCGGTCCTGTCGCTAAAACTCGTTCAGATTCGTGTTCAGCATGAAGAAACACATCAAATAGAGCCTCGAGGAAGCTCGGAACATCGGTAGATTTGTTTTTCTCATTTATCTCCTTAAATAATGGGTTTTAGACGAAAAGGACGAAAATTCGAGATCACCATGGTTTTTTTTCGATCGTATCTTCCGTTCTACCGGTCCTGTCGCTAAAACTCGTTCAGATTCGTGTTCAGCATGAAGAAACACATCAAATAGAGCCTCGAGGAAGCTCGGAACATCGGTAGATTTGTTTTTCTCATTTATCTCCTTAAATAATGGGTTTTAGACGAAAAGGACGAAAATTCGAGATCACCGTGGTTTTTCGATCGTATCTTCCGTTCTACCGGTCCTGTCGCTAAAACTCGTTCAGATTCGTGTTCAGCATGAAGAAACACATCAAATAGAGCCTCGAGGAAGCTCGGAACATCGGTAGATTTGTTTTTCTCATTTATCTCCTTAAATAATGGGTTTTAGACGAAAAGGACGAAAATTCGAGATCACCATGGTTTTTTTTCGATCGTATCTTCCGTTCTACCGGTCCTGTCGCTAAAACTCGTTCAGATTCGTGTTCAGCATGAAGAAACACATCAAATAGAGCCTCGAGGAAGCTCGGAACATCGGTAGATTTGTTTTTCTCATTTATCTCCTTGAATAATGGGTTTTAGACGAAAAGGACGGAAATTCGAGATCACCATGGTTTTTTTTCGATCGTATCTTCCGTTCTACCGGTCCAGTCGCTAAAACTCGTTCAGATTCATGTTCAGCATGAAGAAACACATCAAATAGAGCCTCGAGGAAGCTCGGAACATCGGTGGATTCGTTTTTCTCATTTATCTCCTTAAATAATGGGTTTTAGACGAAAAGGACGAAAATTCGAGATCACCGTGGTTTTTCGATCGTATCTTCCGTTCTACCGGTCCTGTCGCTAAAACTCGTTCAGATTCGTGTTCAGCATGAAGAAACACATCAAATAGAGCCTCGAGGAAGCTCGGAACATCGGTAGATTTGTTTTTCTCATTCATCTCCTTAAATAATGGGTTTTAGACGAAAAGGACGAAAATTCGAGATCACCATGGTTTTTTTTCGATCGTATCTTCCGTTCTACCGGTCCTGTCGCTAAAACTCGTTCAGATTCGTGTTCAGCATGAAGAAACACATCAAATAGAGCCTCGAGGAAGCTCGGAACATCGGTAGATTTGTTTTTCTCATTTATCTCCTTAAATAATGGGTTTTAGACGAAAAGGACGAAAATTCGAGATCACCATGGTTTTTTTTCGATCGTATCTTCCGTTCTACCGGTCCTGTCGCTAAAACTCGTTCAGATTCGTGTTCAGCATGAAGAAACACATCAAATAGAGCCTCGAGGAAGCTCGGAGCATCGCCAGATTTGTTTTTCTCATTTATCTCCTTAAATAATGGGTTTTAGACGAAAAGGACGAAAATTGGAGATCACCGTGGGTTTTCGATCGTATCTTCCGTTCTACCGGTCCTGTCGCTAAAACTCGTTCAGATTCATGTTCAGCATGAAGAAACACATCAAATAGAGCCTCGAGGAAGCTCGGAACATCGGTGGATTCGTTTTTCTCATTTATCTCCTTAAATAATGGGTTTTAGACGAAAAGGACGAAAATTCGAGATCACCGTGGTTTTTCGATCGTATCTTCCGTTCTACCGGTCCTGTCGCTAAAACTCGTTCAGATTCGTGTTCAGCATGAAGAAACACATCAAATAGAGCCTCGAGGAAGCTCGGAACATCGGTAGATTTGTTTTTCTCATTTATCTCCTTAAATAATGGGTTTTAGACGAAAAGGACGAAAATTCGAGATCACCGTGGTTTTTCGATCATATCTTCCGTTCTACCGGTCCTGTCGCTAAAACTCGTTCAGATTCATGTTCAGCATGAAGAAACACATCAAATAGAGCCTCGAGGAAGCTCGGAACATCGGTGGATTCGTTTTTCTCATTTATCTCCTTAAATAATGGGTTTTAGACGAAAAGGACGAAAATTCGAGATCACCGTGGTTTTTCGATCGTATCTTCCGTTCTACCGGTCCTGTCGCTAAAACTCGTTCAGATTCGTGTTCAGCATGAAGAAACACATCAAATAGAGCCTCGAGGAAGCTCGGAACATCGGTAGATTTGTTTTTCTCATTTATCTCCTTAAATAATGGGTTTTAGACGAAAAGGACGAAAATTCGAGATCACCATGGTTTTTTTTCGATCGTATCTTCCGTTCTACCGGTCCTGTCGCTAAAACTCGTTCAGATTCGTGTTCAGCATGAAGAAACACATCAAATAGAGCCTCGAGGAAGCTCGGAACATCGGTAGATTTGTTTTTCTCATTTATCTCCTTAAATAATGGGTTTTAGACGAAAAGGACGAAAATTCGAGATCACCGTGGTTTTTCGATCGTGTCTTCCGTTCTACCGGTCCTGTCGCTAAAACTCGTTCAGATTCGTGTTCAGCATGAAGAAACACATCAAATAGAGCCTCGAGGAAGCTCGGAACATCGGTAGATTTGTTTTTCTCATTTATCTCCTTAAATAATGGGTTTTAGACGAAAAGGACGAAAATTCGAGATCACCATGGTTTTTTTTCGATCGTATCTTCCGTTCTACCGGTCCTGTCGCTAAAACTCGTTCAGATTCGTGTTCAGCATGAAGAAACACATCAAATAGAGCCTCGAGGAAGCTCGGAACATCGGTAGATTTGTTTTTCTCATTTATCTCCTTAAATAATGGGTTTTAGACGAAAAGGACGAAAATTCGAGATCACCGTGGTTTTTCGATCGTATCTTCCGTTCTACCGGTCCTGTCGCTAAAACTCGTTCAGATTCGTGTTCAGCATGAAGAAACACATCAAATAGAGCCTCGAGGAAGCTCGGAACATCGGTAGATTTGTTTTTCTCATTTATCTCCTTAAATAATGGGTTTTAGACGAAAAGGACGAAAATTCGAGATCACCGTGGTTTTTCGATCGTATCTTCCGTTCTACCGGTCCTGTCGCTAAAACTCGTTCAGATTCGTGTTCAGCATGAAGAAACACATCAAATAGAGCCTCGAGGAAGCTCGGAACATCGGTAGATTTGTTTTTCTCATTTATCTCCTTAAATAATGGGTTTTAGACGAAAAGGACGAAAATTCGAGATCACCATGGTTTTTTTTCGATCGTATCTTCCGTTCTACCGGTCCTGTCGCTAAAACTCGTTCAGATTCGTGTTCAGCATGAAGAAACACATCAAATAGAGCCTCGAGGAAGCTCGGAACATCGGTAGATTTGTTTTTCTCATTTATCTCCTTAAATAATGGGTTTTAGACGAAAAGGACGAAAATTCGAGATCACCGTGGTTTTTCGATCGTATCTTCCGTTCTACCGGTCCTGTCGCTAAAACTCGTTCAGATTCGTGTTCAGCATGAAGAAACACATCAAATAGAGCCTCGAGGAAGCTCGGAACATCGCCAGATTTGTTTTTCTCATTTATCTCCTTAAATAATGGGTTTTAGACGAAAAGGACGAAAATTGGAGATCACCGTGGGTTTTCGATCGTATCTTCCGTTCTACCGGTCCTGTCGCTAAAACTCGTTCAGATTCATGTTCAGCATGAAGAAACACATCAAATAGAGCCTCGAGGAAGCTCGGAACATCGGTGGATTCGTTTTTCTCATTTATCTCCTTAAATAATGGGTTTTAGACGAAAAGGACGAAAATTCGAGATCACCGTGGTTTTTCGATCGTATCTTCCGTTCTACCGGTCCTGTCGCTAAAACTCGTCCAGATTCGTGTTCAGCATGAAGAAACACATCAAATAGAGCCTCGAGGAAGCTCGGAACATCGGTAGATTTGTTTTTCTCATTTATCTCCTTAAATAATGGGTTTTAGACGAAAAGGACGAAAATTCGAGATCACCGTGGTTTTTCGATCGTATCTTCCGTTCTACCGGTCCTGTCGCTAAAACTCGTTCAGATTCATGTTCAGCATGAAGAAACACATCAAATAGAGCCTCGAGGAAGCTCGGAACATCGGTGGATTCGTTTTTCTCATTTATCTCCTTAAATAATGGGTTTTAGACGAAAAGGACGAAAATTCGAGATCACCGTGGTTTTTCGATCGTATCTTCCGTTCTACCGGTCCTGTCGCTAAAACTCGTTCAGATTCGTGTTCAGCATGAAGAAACACATCAAATAGAGCCTCGAGGAAGCTCGGAACATCGGTAGATTTGTTTTTCTCATTTATCTCCTTAAATAATGGGTTTTAGACGAAAAGGACGAAAATTCGAGATCACCATGGTTTTTTTTCGATCGTATCTTCCGTTCTACCGGTCCTGTCGCTAAAACTCGTTCAGATTCGTGTTCAGCATGAAGAAACACATCAAATAGAGCCTCGAGGAAGCTCGGAACATCGGTAGATTTGTTTTTCTCATTTATCTCCTTAAATAATGGGTTTTAGACGAAAAGGACGAAAATTCGAGATCACCGTGGTTTTTCGATCGTATCTTCCGTTCTACCGGTCCTGTCGCTAAAACTCGTTCAGATTCGTGTTCAGCATGAAGAAACACATCAAATAGAGCCTCGAGGAAGCTCGGAACATCGGTAGATTTGTTTTTCTCATTTATCTCCTTAAATAATGGGTTTTAGACGAAAAGGACGAAAATTCGAGATCACCATGGTTTTTTTTCGATCGTATCTTCCGTTCTACCGGTCCTGTCGCTAAAACTCGTTCAGATTCGTGTTCAGCATGAAGAAACACATCAAATAGAGCCTCGAGGAAGCTCGGAACATCGGTAGATTTGTTTTTCTCATTTATCTCCTTAAATAATGGGTTTTAGACGAAAAGGACGAAAATTCGAGATCACCATGGTTTTTTTTCGATCGTATCTTCCGTTCTACCGGTCCTGTCGCTAAAACTCGTTCAGATTCGTGTTCAGCATGAAGAAACACATCAAATAGAGCCTCGAGGAAGCTCGGAACATCGCCAGATTCCTTTTTCTCATTTATCTCCTTAAATAATGGGTTTTAGACGAAAAGGACGAAAATTGGAGATCACCGTGGGTTTTCGATCGTATCTTCCGTTCTACCGGTCCTGTCGCTAAAACTCGTTCAGATTCATGTTCAGCATGAAGAAACACATCAAATAGAGCCTCGAGGAAGCTCGGAACATCGGTGGATTCGTTTTTCTCATTTATCTCCTTAAATAATGGGTTTTAGACGAAAAGGACGAAAATTCGAGATCACCGTGGTTTTTCGATCGTATCTTCCGTTCTACCGGTCCTGTCGCTAAAACTCGTTCAGATTCGTGTTCAGCATGAAGAAACACATCAAATAGAGCCTCGAGGAAGCTCGGAACATCGGTAGATTTGTTTTTCTCATTTATCTCCTTAAATAATGGGTTTTAGACGAAAAGGACGAAAATTCGAGATCACCATGGTTTTTTTTCGATCGTATCTTCCGTTCTACTGGTCCTGTCGCTAAAACTCGTTCAGATTCGTGTTCAGCATGAAGAAACACATCAAATAGAGCCTCGAGGAAGCTCGGAACATCGGTGGATTCGTTTTTCTCATTTATCTCCTTAAATAATGGGTTTTAGACGAAAAGGACGAAAATTCGAGATCACCGTGGTTTTTCGATCGTATCTTCCGTTCTACCGGTCCTGTCGCTAAAACTCGTTCAGATTCGTGTTCAGCATGAAGAAACACATCAAATAGAGCCTCGAGGAAGCTCGGAACATCGCCAGATTTGTTTTTCTCATTTATCTCCTTAAATAATGGGTTTTAGACGAAAAGGACGAAAATTGGAGATCACCGTGGGTTTTCGATCGTATCTTCCGTTCTACCGGTCCTGTCGCTAAAACTCGTTCAGATTCATGTTCAGCATGAAGAAACACATCAAATAGAGCCTCGAGGAAGCTCGGAACATCGGTGGATTCGTTTTTCTCATTTATCTCCTTAAATAATGGGTTTTAGACGAAAAGGACGAAAATTCGAGATCACCGTGGTTTTTCGATCGTATCTTCCGTTCTACCGGTCCTGTCGCTAAAACTCGTTCAGATTCGTGTTCAGCATGAAGAAACACATCAAATAGAGCCTCGAGGAAGCTCGGAACATCGGTAGATTTGTTTTTCTCATTTATCTCCTTAAATAATGGGTTTTAGACGAAAAGGACGAAAATTCGAGATCACCATGGTTTTTTTTCGATCGTATCTTCCGTTCTACTGGTCCTGTCGCTAAAACTCGTTCAGATTCGTGTTCAGCATGAAGAAACACATCAAATAGAGCCTCGAGGAAGCTCGGAACATCGGTGGATTCGTTTTTCTCATTTATCTCCTTAAATAATGGGTTTTAGACGAAAAGGACGAAAATTCGAGATCACCGTGGTTTTTCGATCGTATCTTCCGTTCTACCGGTCCTGTCGCTAAAACTCGTTCAGATTCGTGTTCAGCATGAAGAAACACATCAAATAGAGCCTCGAGGAAGCTCGGAACATCGGTAGATTTGTTTTTCTCATTTATCTCCTTAAATAATGGGTTTTAGACGAAAAGGACGAAAATTCGAGATCACCATGGTTTTTTTTCGATCGTATCTTCCGTTCTACTGGTCCTGTCGCTAAAACTCGTTCAGATTCGTGTTCAGCATGAAGAAACACATCAAATAGAGCCTCGAGGAAGCTCGGAACATCGGTGGATTCGTTTTTCTCATTTATCTCCTTAAATAATGGGTTTTAGACGAAAAGGACGAAAATTCGAGATCACCGTGGTTTTTCGATCGTATCTTCCGTTCTACCGGTCCTGTCGCTAAAACTCGTTCAGATTCGTGTTCAGCATGAAGAAACACATCAAATAGAGCCTCGAGAAAGCTCGGAGCATCGCCAGATTTGTTTTTCTCATTTATCTCCTTAAATAATGGGTTTTAGACGAAAAGGACGAAAATTGGAGATCACCGTGGGTTTTCGATCGTATCTTCCGTTCTACCGGTCCTGTCGCTAAAACTCGTTCAGATTCATGTTCAGCATGAAGAAACACATCAAATAGAGCCTCGAGGAAGCTCGGAACATCGGTGGATTCGTTTTTCTCATTTATCTCCTTAAATAATGGGTTTTAGACGAAAAGGACGAAAATTCGAGATCACCGTGGTTTTTCGATCGTATCTTCCGTTCTACCGGTCCTGTCGCTAAAACTCGTTCAGATTCATGTTCAGCATGGAGAAACACGTCAAATAGAGCCTCGAGGAAGCTCGGAACATCGGTGGATTCGTTTTTCTCATTTATCTCCTTAAATAATGGGTTTTAGACGAAAAGGACGAAAATTCGAGATCACCGTGGTTTTTCGATCGTATCTTCCGTTCTACCGGTCCTGTCGCTAAAACTCGTTCAGATTCGTGTTCAGCATGAAGAAACACATCAAATAGAGCCTCGAGGAAGCTCGGAACATCGGTAGATTTGTTTTTCTCATTTATCTCCTTAAATAATGGGTTTTAGACGAAAAGGACGAAAATTCGAGATCACCGTGGTTTTTCGATCGTATCTTCCGTTCTACCGGTCCTGTCGCTAAAACTCGTTCAGATTCGTGTTCAGCATGAAGAAACACATCAAATAGAGCCTCGAGGAAGCTCGGAACATCGCCAGATTTGTTTTTCTCATTTATCTCCTTAAATAATGGGTTTTAGACGAAAAGGACGAAAATTGGAGATCACCGTGGGTTTTCGATCGTATCTTCCGTTCTACCGGTCCTGTCGCTAAAACTCGTTCAGATTCGTGTTCAGCATGAAGAAACACATCAAATAGAGCCTCGAGGAAGCTCGGAACATCGGTAGATTTGTTTTTCTCATTTATCTCCTTAAATAATGGGTTTTAGACGAAAAGGACGAAAATTCGAGATCACCGTGGTTTTTCGATCGTATCTTCCGTTCTACCGGTCCTGTCGCTAAAACTCGTTCAGATTCATGTTCAGCATGAAGAAACACATCAAATAGAGCCTCGAGGAAGCTCGGAACATCGGTAGATTTGTTTTTCTCATTAATCTCCTTAAATAATGGGTTTTAGACGAAAAGGACGAAAATTCGAGATCACCGTGGTTTTTCGATCGTATCTTCCGTTCTACCGGTCCTGTCGCTAAAACTCGTTCAGATTCGTGTTCAGCATGAAGAAACACATCAAATAGAGCCTCGAGGAAGCTCGGAACATCGGTAGATTTGTTTTTCTCATTTATCTCCTTAAATAATGGGTTTTAGACGAAAAGGACGAAAATTCGAGATCACCATGGTTTTTTTTCGATCGTATCTTCCGTTCTACCGGTCCTGTCGCTAAAACTCGTTCAGATTCGTGTTCAGCATGAAGAAACACATCAAATAGAGCCTCGAGGAAGCTCGGAACATCGGTAGATTTGTTTTTCTCATTTATCTCCTTAAATAATGGGTTTTAGACGAAAAGGACGAAAATTCGAGATCACCGTGGTTTTTCGATCGTATCTTCCGTTCTACCGGTCCTGTCGCTAAAACTCGTTCAGATTCGTGTTCAGCATGAAGAAACACATCAAATAGAGCCTCGAGGAAGCTCGGAACATCGCCAGATTTGTTTTTCTCATTTATCTCCTTAAATAATGGGTTTTAGACGAAAAGGACGAAAATTCGAGATCACCATGGTTTTTTTTCGATCGTATCTTCCGTTCCACCGGTCCTGTCGCTAAAACTCGTTCAGATTCGTGTTCAGCATGAAGAAACACATCAAATAGAGCCTCGAGGAAGCTCGGAACATCGGTGGATTTGTTTTTCTCATTTATCTCCTTAAATAATGGGTTTTAGACGAAAAGGACGAAAATTCGAGATCACCGTGGTTTTTCGATCGTATCTTCCGTTCTACCGGTCCTGTCGCTAAAACTCGTTCAGATTCGTGTTCAGCATGAAGAAACACATCAAATAGAGCCTCGAGGAAGCTCGGAGCATCGCCAGATTTGTTTTTCTCATTTATCTCCTTAAATAATGGGTTTTAGTCGAAAAGGACGAAAATTGGAGATCACCGTGGGTTTTCGATCGTATCTTCCGTTCTACCGGTCCTGTCGCTAAAACTCGTTCAGATTCATGTTCAGCATGAAGAAACACATCAAATAGAGCCTCGAGGAAGCTCGGAACATCGCTGGATTCGTTTTTCTCATTTATCTCCTTAAATAATGGGTTTTAGACGAAAAGGACGAAAATTCGAGATCACCGTGGTTTTTCGATCGTATCTTCCGTTCTACCGGTCCTGTCGCTAAAACTCGTTCAGATTCATGTTCAGCATGGAGAAACACGTCAAATAGAGCCTCGAGGAAGCTCGGAACATCGGTGGATTCGTTTTTCTCATTTATCTCCTTAAATAATGGGTTTTAGACGAAAAGGACGAAAATTGGAGATCACCGTGGGTTTTCGATCGTATCTTCCGTTCTACCGGTCCTGTCGCTAAAACTCGTTCAGATTCATGTTCAGCATGAAGAAACACATCAAATAGAGCCTCGAGGAAGCTCGGAACATCGGTGGATTCGTTTTTCTCATTTATCTCCTTAAATAATGGGTTTTAGACGAAAAGGACGAAAATTCGAGATCACCGTGGTTTTTCGATCGTATCTTCCGTTCTACCGGTCCTGTCGCTAAAACTCGTTCAGATTCGTGTTCAGCATGAAGAAACACATCGAATAGAGCCTCGAGGAAGCTCGGAACATCGGTAGATTTGTTTTTCTCATTTATCTCCTTAAATAATGGGTTTTAGACGAAAAGGACGAAAATTCGAGATCACCGTGGTTTTTCGATCGTATCTTCCGTTCTACCGGTCCTGTCGCTAAAACTCGTTCAGATTCGTGTTCAGCATGAAGAAACACATCAAATAGAGCCTCGAGGAAGCTCGGAACATCGCCAGATTTGTTTTTCTCATTTATCTCCTTAAATAATGGGTTTTAGACGAAAAGGACGAAAATTGGAGATCACCGTGGGTTTTCGATCGTATCTTCCGTTCTACCGGTCCTGTCGCTAAAACTCGTTCAGATTCGTGTTCAGCATGAAGAAACACATCAAATAGAGCCTCGAGGAAGCTCGGAACATCGGTAGATTTGTTTTTCTCATTTATCTCCTTAAATAATGGGTTTTAGACGAAAAGGACGAAAATTCGAGATCACCGTGGTTTTTCGATCGTATCTTCCGTTCTACCGGTCCTGTCGCTAAAACTCGTTCAGATTCATGTTCAGCATGAAGAAACACATCAAATAGAGCCTCGAGGAAGCTCGGAACATCGGTAGATTTGTTTTTCTCATTTATCTCCTTAAATAATGGGTTTTAGACGAAAAGGACGAAAATTCGAGATCACCGTGGTTTTTCGATCGTATCTTCCGTTCTACCGGTCCTGTCGCTAAAACTCGTTCAGATTCGTGTTCAGCATGAAGAAACACATCAAATAGAGCCTCGAGGAAGCTCGGAACATCGGTAGATTTGTTTTTCTCATTTATCTCCTTAAATAATGGGTTTTAGACGAAAAGGACGAAAATTCGAGATCACCATGGTTTTTTTTCGATCGTATCTTCCGTTCTACCGGTCCTGTCGCTAAAACTCGTTCAGATTCGTGTTCAGCATGAAGAAACACATCAAATAGAGCCTCGAGGAAGCTCGGAACATCGGTAGATTTGTTTTTCTCATTTATCTCCTTAAATAATGGGTTTTAGACGAAAAGGACGAAAATTCGAGATCACCGTGGTTTTTCGATCGTATCTTCCGTTCTACCGGTCCTGTCGCTAAAACTCGTTCAGATTCGTGTTCAGCATGAAGAAACACATCAAATAGAGCCTCGAGGAAGCTCGGAACATCGCCAGATTTGTTTTTCTCATTTATCTCCTTAAATAATGGGTTTTAGACGAAAAGGACGAAAATTCGAGATCACCATGGTTTTTTTTCGATCGTATCTTCCGTTCCACCGGTCCTGTCGCTAAAACTCGTTCAGATTCGTGTTCAGCATGAAGAAACACATCAAATAGAGCCTCGAGGAAGCTCGGAACATCGGTGGATTTGTTTTTCTCATTTATCTCCTTAAATAATGGGTTTTAGACGAAAAGGACGAAAATTCGAGATCACCGTGGTTTTTCGATCGTATCTTCCGTTCTACCGGTCCTGTCGCTAAAACTCGTTCAGATTCGTGTTCAGCATGAAGAAACACATCAAATAGAGCCTCGAGGAAGCTCGGAGCATCGCCAGATTTGTTTTTCTCATTTATCTCCTTAAATAATGGGTTTTAGTCGAAAAGGACGAAAATTGGAGATCACCGTGGGTTTTCGATCGTATCTTCCGTTCTACCGGTCCTGTCGCTAAAACTCGTTCAGATTCATGTTCAGCATGAAGAAACACATCAAATAGAGCCTCGAGGAAGCTCGGAACATCGCTGGATTCGTTTTTCTCATTTATCTCCTTAAATAATGGGTTTTAGACGAAAAGGACGAAAATTCGAGATCACCGTGGTTTTTCGATCGTATCTTCCGTTCTACCGGTCCTGTCGCTAAAACTCGTTCAGATTCATGTTCAGCATGGAGAAACACGTCAAATAGAGCCTCGAGGAAGCTCGGAACATCGGTGGATTCGTTTTTCTCATTTATCTCCTTAAATAATGGGTTTTAGACGAAAAGGACGAAAATTGGAGATCACCGTGGGTTTTCGATCGTATCTTCCGTTCTACCGGTCCTGTCGCTAAAACTCGTTCAGATTCATGTTCAGCATGAAGAAACACATCAAATAGAGCCTCGAGGAAGCTCGGAACATCGGTGGATTCGTTTTTCTCATTTATCTCCTTAAATAATGGGTTTTAGACGAAAAGGACGAAAATTCGAGATCACCATGGTTTTTTTTCGATCGTATCTTCCGTTCTACCGGTCCTGTCGCTAAAACTCGTTCAGATTCGTGTTCAGCATGAAGAAACACATCAAATAGAGCCTCGAGGAAGCTCGGAACATCGGTAGATTTGTTTTTCTCATTTATCTCCTTAAATAATGGGTTTTAGACGAAAAGGACGAAAATTCGAGATCACCGTGGTTTTTCGATCGTATCTTCCGTTCTACCGGTCCTGTCGCTAAAACTCGTTCAGATTCGTGTTCAGCATGAAGAAACACATCAAATAGAGCCTCGAGGAAGCTCGGAACATCGCCAGATTTGTTTTTCTCATTTATCTCCTTAAATAATGGGTTTTAGACGAAAAGGACGAAAATTGGAGATCACCGTGGGTTTTCGATCGTATCTTCCGTTCTACCGGTCCTGTCGCTAAAACTCGTTCAGATTCATGTTCAGCATGAAGAAACACATCAAATAGAGCCTCGAGGAAGCTCGGAACATCGGTGGATTCGTTTTTCTCATTTATCTCCTTAAATAATGGGTTTTAGACGAAAAGGACGAAAATTCGAGATCACCGTGGTTTTTCGATCGTATCTTCCGTTCTACCGGTCCTGTCGCTAAAACTCGTTCAGATTCGTGTTCAGCATGAAGAAACACATCAAATAGAGCCTCGAGGAAGCTCGGAACATCGGTAGATTTGTTTTTCTCATTTATCTCCTTAAATAATGGGTTTTAGACGTAAAGGACGAAAATTCGAGATCACCATGGTTTTTTTTCGATCGTATCTTCCGTTCTACTGGTCCTGTCGCTAAAACTCGTTCAGATTCGTGTTCAGCATGAAGAAACACATCAAATAGAGCCTCGAGGAAGCTCGGAACATCGGTAGATTTGTTTTTCTCATTTATCTCCTTAAATAATGGGTTTTAGACGAAAAGGACGAAAATTCGAGATCACCGTGGTTTTTCGATCGTATCTTCCGTTCTACCGGTCCTGTCGCTAAAACTCGTTCAGATTCGTGTTCAGCATGAAGAAACACATCAAATAGAGCCTCGAGGAAGCTCGGAACATCGGTGGATTCGTTTTTCTCATTTATCTCCTTAAATAATGGGTTTTAGACGAAAAGGACGAAAATTCGAGATCACCGTGGTTTTTCGATCGTATCTTCCGTTCTACCGGTCCTGTCGCTAAAACTCGTTCAGATTCGTGTTCAGCATGAAGAAACACATCAAATAGAGCCTCGAGGAAGCTCGGAACATCGGTAGATTTGTTTTTCTCATTTATCTCCTTAAATAATGGGTTTTAGACGAAAAGGACGAAAATTCGAGATCACCGTGGTTTTTTTTCGATCGTATCTTCCGTTCTACCGGTCCTGTCGCTAAAACTCGTTCAGATTCGTGTTCAGCATGAAGAAACACATCAAATAGAGCCTCGAGGAAGCTCGGAACATCGGTGGATTCGTTTTTCTCATTTATCTCCTTAAATAATGGGTTTTAGACGAAAAGGACGAAAATTCGAGATCACCATGGTTTTTTTTCGATCGTATCTTCCGTTCTACCGGTCCCGTCGCTAAAACTCGTTCAGAATCATGTTCAGCATGGAAAAACACATCAAATAGAGCCTCGAGGAAGCTCGGAACATCGGTGGATTCGTTTTTCTCATTTATCTCCTTAAATAATGGGTTTTAGACGAAAAGGACGAAAATTCGAGATCACCGTGGTTTTTCGATCGTATCTTCCGTTCTACCGGTCCTGTCGCTAAAACTCGTTCAGATTCGTGTTCAGCATGAAGAAACACATCAAATAGAGCCTCGAGGAAGCTCGGAACATCGGTAGATTTGTTTTTCTCATTTATCTCCTTAAATAATGGGTTTTAGACGAAAAGGACGAAAATTCGAGATGACCGTGGTTTTTCGATCGTATCTTCCGTTCTACCGGTCCTGTCGCTAAAACTCGTTCAGATTCGTGTTCAGCATGAAGAAACACATCAAATAGAGCCTCGAGGAAGCTCGGAACATCGGTGGATTCGTTTTTCTCATTTATCTCCTTAAATAATGAGTTTTAGACGAAAAGGACGAAAATTCGAGATCACCGTGGGTTTTCGATCGTATCTTCCGTTCTACCGGTCCTGTCGCTAAAACTCGTTCAGATTCGTGTTCAGCATGAAGAAACACATCAAATAGAGCCTCGAGGAAGCTCGGAACATCGCCAGATTTGTTTTTCTCATTTATCTCCTTAAATAATGGGTTTTAGACGAAAAGGACGAAAATTCGAGATCACCATGGTTTTTTTTCGATCGTATCTTCCGTTCTACCGGTCCCGTCGCTAAAACTCGTTCAGATTCATGTTCAGCATGGAAAAACACATCAAATAGAGCCTCGAGGAAGCTCGGAACATCGGTGGATTCGTTTTTCTCATTTATCTCTTTAAATAATGGGTTTTAGACGAAAAGGACGAAAATTCGAGATCACCGTGGTTTTTCGATCGTATCTTCCGTTCTACCGGTCCTGTCGCTAAAACTCGTTCAGATTCGTGTTCAGCATGAAGAAACACATCAAATAGAGCCTCGAGGAAGCTCGGAACATCGGTAGATTTGTTTTTCTCATTTATCTCCTTAAATAATGGGTTTTAGACGAAAAGGACGAAAATTCGAGATGACCGTGGTTTTTCGATCGTATCTTCCGTTCTACCGGTCCTGTCGCTAAAACTCGTTCAGATTCGTGTTCAGCATGAAGAAACACATCAAATAGAGCCTCGAGGAAGCTCGGAACATCGCCAGATTTGTTTTTCTCATTTATCTCCTTAAATAATGGGTTTTAGACGAAAAGGACGAAAATTCGAGGTCACCATGGTTTTTTTTCGATCGTATCTTCCGTTCTACCGGTCCTGTCGCTAAAACTCGTTCAGATTCCTGTTCAGCATGAAGAAACACATCAAATAGAGCCTCGAGGAAGCTCGGAACATCGGTGGATTCGTTTTTCTCATTTATCTCCTTAAATAATGAGTTTTAGACGAAAAGGACGAAAATTCGAGATCACCGTGGGTTTTCGATCGTATCTTCCGTTCTACCGGTCCTGTCGCTAAAACTCGTTCAGATTCGTGTTCAGCATGAAGAAACACATCAAATAGAGCCTCGAGGAAGCTCGGAACATCGCCAGATTTGTTTTTCTCATTTATCTCCTTAAATAATGGGTTTTAGACGAAAAGGACGAAAATTCGAGATCACCGTGGTTTTTCGATCGTATCTTCCGTTCTACCGGTCCTGTCGCTAAAACTCGTTCAGATTCGTGTTCAGCATGAAGAAACACATCAAATAGAGCCTCGAGGAAGCTCGGAACATCGCCAGATTTGTTTTTCTCATTTATCTCCTTAAATAATGGGTTTTAGACGAAAAGGACGAAAATTCGAGATCACCATGGTTTTTTTTCGATCGTATCTTCCGTTCTACCGGTCCTGTCGCTAAAACTCGTTCAGATTCATGTTCAGCATGGAGAAACACATCAAATAGAGCCTCGAGGAAGCTCGGAACATCGGTGGATTCGTTTTTCTCATTTATCTCCTTAAATAATGGGTTTTAGACGAAAAGGACGAAAATTCGAGATCACCGTGGTTTTTCGATCGTATCTTCCGTTCTACCGGTCCTATCGCTAAAACT
Organism: Diplazon laetatorius; assembly: GCA_963662125.1. NCBI lineage: Eukaryota > Metazoa > Arthropoda > Insecta > Hymenoptera > Ichneumonidae > Diplazon > Diplazon laetatorius. The sequence continues at coordinate 122,735 of OY759154.1, read as the reverse complement.
CGTTCAGATTCGTGATCAGCATGAAGAAACACATCAAATAGAGCCTCGAGGAAGCTCGGAACATCGCCAGATTTGTTTTTCTCATTTATCTCCTTAAATAATGGGTTTTAGACGAAAAGGACGAAAATTCGAGATCACCATGGTTTTTTTTCGATCGTATCTTCCGTTCTACCGGTCCTGTCGCTAAAACTCGTTCAGATTCGTGTTCAGCATGAAGAAACACATCAAATAGAGCCTCGAGGAAGCTCGGAACATCGGTGGATTCGTTTTTCTCATTTATCTCCTTAAATAATGGGTTTTAGACGAAAAGGACGAAAATTCGAGATCACCGTGGTTTTTCGATCGTATCTTCCGTTCTACCGGTCCTGTCGCTAAAACTCGTTCAGATTCGTGTTCAGCATGAAGAAACACATCAAATAGAGCCTCGAGGAAGCTCGGAACATCGCCAGATTTGTTTTTCTCATTTATCTCCTTAAATAATGGGTTTTAGACGAAAAGGACGAAAATTCGAGATCACCATGGTTCTTTTTCGATCGTATCTTCCGTTCTACCGGTCCTGTCGCTAAAACTCGTTCAGATTCATGTTCAGCATGGAGAAACACATCAAATAGAGCCTCGAGGGAGCTCGGAACATCGGTGGATTCGTTTTTCTCATTTATCTCCTTAAATAATGGGTTTTAGACGAAAAGGACGAAAATTCGAGATCACCGTGGTTTTTCGATCGTATCTTCCGTTCTACCGGTCCTGTCGCTAAAACTCGTTCAGATTCGTGTTCAGCATGAAGAAACACATCAAATAGAGCCTCGAGGAAGCTCGGAACATCGGTAGATTTGTTTTTCTCATTTATCTCCTTAAATAATGGGTTTTAGACGAAAAGGACGAAAATTCGAGATCACCGTGGTTTTTCGATCGTATCTTCCGTTCTACCGGTCCTGTCGCTAAAACTCGTTCAGATTCGTGTTCAGCATGAAGAAACACATCAAATAGAGCCTCGAGGAAGCTCGGAACATCGCCAGATTTGTTTTTCTCATTGATCTCCTTAAATAATGGGTTTTAGACGAAAAGGACGAAAATTCGAGATCACCGTGGTTTTTCGATCGTATCTACCGTTCTACCGGTCCTGTCGCTAAAACTCGTTCAGATTCGTGTTCAGCATGAAGAAACACATCAAATAGAGCCTCGAGGAAGCTCGGAACATCGGTAAATTTGTTTTTCTCATTTATCTCCTTAAATAATGGGTTTTAGACGAAAAGGACGAAAATTCGAGATCACCATGGTTTTTTTTCGATCGTATCTTCCGTTCTACCGGTCCTGTCGCTAAAACTCGTTCAGATTCATGTTCAGCATGGAGAAACACATCAAATAGAGCCTCGAGGAAGCTCGGAACATCGGTGGATTCGTTTTTCTCATTTATCTCCTTAAATAATGGGTTTTAGACGAAAAGGACGAAAATTCGAGATCACCGTGGTTTTTCGATCGTATCTTCCGTTCTACCGGTCCTGTCGCTAAAACTCGTTCAGATTCGTGTTCAGCATGAAGAAACACATCAAATAGAGCCTCGAGGAAGCTCGGAACATCGGTAGATTTGTTTTTCTCATTTATCTCCTTAAATAATGGGTTTTAGACGAAAAGGACGAAAATTCGAGATGACCGTGGTTTTTCGATCGTATCTTCCGTTCTACCGGTCCTGTCGCTAAAACTCGTTCAGATTCGTGTTCAGCATGAAGAAACACATCAAATAGAGCCTCGAGGAAGCTCGGAACATCGCCAGATTTGTTTTTCTCATTTATCTCCTTAAATAATGGGTTTTAGACGAAAAGGACGAAAATTCGAGGTCACCATGGTTTTCTTTCGATCGTATCTTCCGTTCTACCGGTCCTGTCGCTAAAACTCGTTCAGATTCCTGTTCAGCATGAAGAAACACATCAAATAGAGCCTCGAGGAAGCTCGGAACATCGGTGGATTCGTTTTTCTCATTTATCTCCTTAAATAATGGGTTTTAGACAAAAAGGACGAAAATTCGAGATCACCATGGTTTTCGATCGTATCTTCCGTTCTACCGGTCCTGTCGCTAAAACTCGTTCAGATTCGTGTTCAGCATGAAGAAACACATCAAATAGAGCCTCGAGGAAGCTCGGAACATCGCCAGATTTGTTTTTCTCATTTATCTCCTTAAATAATGGGTTTTAGACGAAAAGGACGAAAATTCGAGATCACCGTGGGTTTTCGATCGTATCTTCCGTTCTACCGGTCCTGTCGCTAAAACTCGTTCAGATTCGTGTTCAGCATGAAGAAACACATCAAATAGAGCCTCGAGGAAGCTCGGAACATCGCCAGATTTGTTTTTCTCATTTATCTCCTTAAATAATGGGTTTTAGACGAAAAGGACGAAAATTCGAAATCACCATGGTTCTTTTTCGATCGTATCTTCCGTTCTACCGGTCCTGTCGCTAAAACTCGTTCAGATTCATGTTCAGCATGGAGAAACACATCAAATAGAGCCTCGAGGAAGCTCGGAACATCGGTGGATTCGTTTTTCTCATTTATCTCCTTAAATAATGGGTTTTAGACGAAAAGGACGAAAATTCGAGATCACCGTGGTTTTTCGATCGTATCTTCCGTTCTACCGGTCCTGTCGCTAAAACTCGTTCAGATTCGTGTTCAGCATGAAGAAACACATCAAATAGAGCCTCGAGGAAGATCGGAACATCGCCAGATTTGTTTTTCTCATTTATCTCCTTAAATAATGGGTTTTAGACGAAAAGGACGAAAATTCGAGATCACCATGGTTTTTTTTCGATCGTATCTTCCGTTCTACCGGTCCTGTCGCTAAAACTCGTTCAGATTCATGTTCAGCATGGAGAAACACATCAAATAGAGCCTCGAGGAAGCTCGGAACATCGGTGGATTCGTTTTTCTCATTTATCTCCTTAAATAATGGGTTTTAGACGAAAAGGACAAAAATTCGAGATCACCGTGGTTTTTCGATCGTATCTTCCGTTCTACCGGTCCTATCGCTAAAACTCGTTCAGATTCGTGATCAGCATGAAGAAACACATCAAATAGAGCCTCGAGGAAGCTCGGAACATCGGTAGATTTGTTTTTCTCATTTATCTCCTTAAATAATGGGTTTTAGACGAAAAGGACGAAAATTCGAGATCACCGTGGGTTTTCGATCGTATCTTCCGTTCTACCGGTCCTGTCGCTAAAACTCGTTCAGATTCATTTTCAGCATGAAGAAACACATCAAATAGAGCCTCGAGGAAGCTCGGAACATCGGTGGATTCGTTTTTCTCATTTATCTCCTTAAATAATGGGTTTTAGACGAAAAGGACGAAAATTCGAGATCACCGTGGTTTTTCGATCGTATCTACCGTTCTACCGGTCCTGTCGCTAAAACTCGTTCAGATTCGTGTTCAGCATGAAGAAACACATCAAATAGAGCATCGAGGAAGCTCGGAACATCGGTAAATTTGTTTTTCTCATTTATCTCCTTAAATAATGGGTTTTAGACGAAAAGGACGAAAATTCGAGATCACCATGGTTTTTTTTCGATCGTATCTTCCGTTCTACCGGTCCTGTCGCTAAAACTCGTTCAGATTCATGTTCAGCATGGAGAAACACATCAAATAGAGCCTCGAGGAAGCTCGGAACATCGGTGGATTCGTTTTTCTCATTTATCTCCTTAAATAATGGGTTTTAGACGAAAAGGACGAAAATTCGAGATCACCGTGGTTTTTCGATCGTATCTTCCGTTCCACCGGTCCTATCGCTAAAACTCGTTCAGATTCGTGTTCAGCATGAAGAAACACATCAAATAGAGCCTCGAGGAAGCTCGGAACATCGCCGGATTTGTTTTTCTCATTTATCTCCTTAAATAATGGGTTTTAGACGAAAAGGACGAAAATTGGAGATCACCGTGGGTTTTCGATCGTATCTTCCGTTCTACCGGTCCTGTCGCTAAAACTCGTTCAGATTCATGTTCAGCATGAAGAAACACATCAAATAGAGCCTCGAGGAAGCTCGGAACATCGCCAGATTTGTTTTTCTCATTTATCTCCTTAAATAATGGGTTTTAGACGAAAAGGACGAAAATTCGAGATCACCATGGTTTTTTTTCGATCGTATCTTCCGTTCTACCGGTCCTGTCGCTAAAACTCGTTCAGATTCCTGTTCAGCATGAAGAAACACATCAAATAGAGCCTCGAGGAAGCTCGGAACATCGGTGGATTCGTTTTTCTCATTTATCTCCTTAAATAATGGGTTTTAGACGAAAAGGACGAAAATTCGAGATCACCGTGGGTTTTCGATCGTATCTTCCGTTCTACCGGTCCTGTCGCTAAAACTCGTTCAGATTCGTGTTCAGCATGAAGAAACACATCAAATAGAGCCTCGAGGAAGCTCGGAACATCGGTAGATTTGTTTTTCTCATTTATCTCCTTAAATAATGGGTTTTAGACGAAAAGGACGAAAATTCAAGATCACCGTGGTTTTTCGATCGTATCTTCCGTTCTACCGGTCCTGTCGCTAAAACTCGTTCAGATTCGTGTTCAGCATGAAGAAACACATCAAATAGAGCCTCGAGGAAGCTCGGAACATCGGTAGATTTGTTTTTCTCATTTATCTCCTTAAATAATGGGTTGTAGACGAAAAGGACGAAAATTCGAGATCACCATGGTTTTTTTTCGATCGTATCTTCCGTTCTACCGGTCCTGTCGCTAAAACTCGTTCAGATTCGTGTTCAGCATGAAGAATCACATCAAATAGAGCCTTGAGGAAGCTCGGAACATCGGTGGATTCGTTTTTCTCATTTATCTCCTTAAATAATGGGTTTTAGACGAAAAGGACGAAAATTCGAGATCACCGTGGTTTTTCGATCGTATCTTCCGTTCTACCGGTCCCGTCGCTAAAACTCGTTCAGATTCGTGTTCAGCATGAAGAAACACATCAAATAGAGCCTCGAGGAAGCTCGGAACATCGGTAGATTTGTTTTTCTCATTTATCTCCTTAAATAATGGGTTTTAGACGAAAAGGACGAAAATTCGAGATCACCGTGGTTTTTCGATCGTATCTTCCGTTCTACCGGTCCTGTCGCTAAAACTCGTTCAGATTCGTGTTCAGCATGAAGAAACACATCGAATAGAGCCTCGAGGAAGCTCGGAACATCGCCAGATTTGTTTTTCTCATTTATCTCCTTAAATAATGCGTTTTAGACGAAAAGGACGAAAATTCGAGATCACCATGGTTTTTTTTCGATCGTATCTTCCGTTCTACCGGTCCTGTCGCTAAAACTCGTTCAGATTCGTGTTCAGCATGAAGAATCACATCAAATAGAGCCTTGAGGAAGCTCGGAACATCGGTGGATTCGTTTTTCTCATTTATCTCCTTAAATAATGGGTTTTAGACGAAAAGGACAAAAATTCGAGATCACCGTGGTTTTTCGATCGTATCTTCCGTTCTACCGGTCCTGTCGCTAAAACTCGTTCAGATTCGTGTTCAGCATGAAGAAACACATCAAATAGAGCCTCGAGGAAGCTCGGAACATCGGTAGATTTGTTTTTCTCATTTATCTCCTTAAATAATGGGTTTTAGACGAAAAGGACGAAAATTCGAGATCACCGTGGTTTTTCGATCGTATCTTCCGTTCTACCGGTCCTGTCGCTAAAACTCGTTCAGATTCGTGTTCAGCATGAAGAAACACATCGAATAGAGCCTCGAGGAAGCTCGGAACATCGCCAGATTTGTTTTTCTCATTTATCTCCTTAAATAATGGGTTTTAGACGAAAAGGACGAAAATTCGAGATCACCATGGTTTTTTTTCGATCGTATCTTCCGTTCTACCGGTCCTGTCGCTAAAACTCGTTCAGATTCGTGTTCAGCATGAAGAAACACATCAAATAGAGCCTCGAGGAAGCTCGAAACATCGGTAGATTTGTTTTTCTCATTTATCTCCTTAAATAATGGGTTTTAGACGAAAAGGACGAAAATTCGAGATCACCGTGGTTTTTCGATCGTATCTTCCGTTCTACCGGTCCTGTCGCTAAAACTCGTTCAGATTCGTGTTCAGCATGAAGAAACACATCAAATAGAGCCTCGAGGAAGCTCGGAACATCGGTGGATTCGTTTTTCTCATTTATCTCCTTAAATAATGGGTTTTAGACGAAAAGGACGAAAATTCGAGATCACCGTGGTTTTTCGATCGTATCTTCCGTTCTACCGGTCCTGTCGCTAAAACTCGTTCAGATTCGTGTTCAGCATGAAGAAATACATCAAATAGAGCCTCGAGGAAGCTCGGAACATCGCCAGATTTGTTTTTCTCATTTATCTCCTTAAATAATGGGTTTTAGACGAAAAGGACGAAAATTCGAGATCACCGTGGTTTTTCGATCGTATCTTCCGTTCTACCGGTCCTGTCGCTAAAACTCGTTCAGATTCGTGTTCAGCATGAAGAAACACATCGAATAGAGCCTCGAGGAAGCTCGGAACATCGCCAGATTTGTTTTTCTCATTTATCTCCTTAAATAATGGGTTTTAGACGAAAAGGACGAAAATTCGAGATCACCATGGTTTTTTTCGATCGTATCTTCCGTTCTACCGGTCCTGTCGCTAAAACTCGTTCAGATTCGTGTTCAGCATGAAGAAACACATCAAATCGAGCCTCGAGGAAGCTCGGAACATCGGTAGATTTGTTTTTCTCATTTATCTCCTTAAATAATGGGTTTTAGACGAAAAGGACGAAAATTCGAGATCACCGTGGTTTTTCGATCGTATCTTCCGTTCTACCGGTCCTGTCGCTAAAACTCGTTCAGATTCGTGTTCAGCATGTAGAAACACATCAAATAGAGCCTCGAGGAAGCTCGGAACATCGCCAGATTTGTTTTTCTCATTTATCTCCTTAAATAATGGGTTTTAGACGAAAAGGACGAAAATTCGAGATCACCGTGGGTTTTCGATCGTATCTCCCGTTCTACCGGTCCTGTCGCTAAAACTCGTTCAGATTCATGTTCAGCAAGGAGAAACACATCAAATAGAACCTCGAGGAAGCTCGGAACATCGGTAGATTTGTTTTTCTCATTTATCTCCTTAAATAATGGGTTTTAGACGAAAAGGACGAAAATTCGAGATCACCATGGTTTTCGATCGTATCTTCCGTTCTACCGGTCCTGTCGCTAAAACTCGTTCAGATTCGTGTTCAGCATGAAGAAACACATCAAATAGAGCCTCGAGGAAGCTCGGAACATCGCCAGATTTGTTTTTCTCATTTATCTCCTTAAATAATGGGTTTTAGACGAAAAGGACGAAAATTCGAGATCACCATGGTTCTTTTTCGATCGTATCTTCCGTTCTACCGGTCCTGTCGCTAAAACTCGTTCAGATTCGTGTTCAGCATGAAGAAACACATCAAATAGAGCCTCGAGGAAGCTCGGAACATCGGTGGATTCGTTTTTCTCATTTATCTCCTTAAATAATGGGTTTTAGACGAAAAGGACGAAAATTCGAGATCACCGTGGTTTTTCGATCGTATCTTCCGTTCTACCGGTCCTGTCGCTAAAACTCGTTCAGATTCGTGTTCAGCATGAAGAAACACATCAAATAGAGCCTCGAGGAAGCTCGGAACATCGGTAGATTTGTTTTTCTCATTTATCTCCTTAAATAATGGGTTTTAGACGAAAAGGACGAAAATTCGAGATCACCGTGGTTTTTCGATCGTATCTTCCGTTCTACCGGTCCTGTCGCTAAAACTCGTTCAGATTCGTGTTCAGCATGAAGAAACACATCAAATAGAGCCTCGAGGAAGCTCGGAACATCGGTAGATTTGTTTTTCTCATTTATCTCCTTAAATAATGGGTTTTAGACGAAAAGGACGAAAATTCGAGATCACCGTGGTTTTTCGATCGTATCTTCCGTTCTACCGGTCCTGTCGCTAAAACTCGTTCAGATTCGTGTTCAGCATGAAGAAACACATCGAATAGAGCCTCGAGGAAGCTCGGAACATCGCTGGATTCGTTTTTCTCATTTATCTCCTTAAATAATGGGTTTTAGACGAAAAGGACGAAAATTCGAGATCACCGTGGTTTTTCGATCGTATCTTCCGTTCTACCGGTCCTGTCGCTAAAACTCGTTCAGATTCATGTTCAGCATGGAGAAACACGTCAAATAGAGCCTCGAGGAAGCTCGGAACATCGGTGGATTCGTTTTTCTCATTTATCTCCTTAAATAATGGGTTTTAGACGAAAAGGACGAAAATTGGAGATCACCGTGGGTTTTCGATCGTATCTTCCGTTCTACCGGTCCTGTCGCTAAAACTCGTTCAGATTCATGTTCAGCATGAAGAAACACATCAAATAGAGCCTCGAGGAAGCTCGGAACATCGGTGGATTCGTTTTTCTCATTTATCTCCTTAAATAATGGGTTTTAGACGAAAAGGACGAAAATTCGAGATCACCGTGGTTTTTCGATCGTATCTTCCGTTCTACCGGTCCTGTCGCTAAAACTCGTTCAGATTCGTGTTCAGCATGAAGAAACACATCGAATAGAGCCTCGAGGAAGCTCGGAACATCGGTAGATTTGTTTTTCTCATTTATCTCCTTAAATAATGGGTTTTAGACGAAAAGGACGAAAATTCGAGATCACCGTGGTTTTTCGATCGTATCTTCCGTTCTACCGGTCCTGTCGCTAAAACTCGTTCAGATTCGTGTTCAGCATGAAGAAACACATCAAATAGAGCCTCGAGGAAGCTCGGAACATCGCCAGATTTGTTTTTCTCATTTATCTCCTTAAATAATGGGTTTTAGACGAAAAGGACGAAAATTGGAGATCACCGTGGGTTTTCGATCGTATCTTCCGTTCTACCGGTCCTGTCGCTAAAACTCGTTCAGATTCGTGTTCAGCATGAAGAAACACATCAAATAGAGCCTCGAGGAAGCTCGGAACATCGGTAGATTTGTTTTTCTCATTTATCTCCTTAAATAATGGGTTTTAGACGAAAAGGACGAAAATTCGAGATCACCGTGGTTTTTCGATCGTATCTTCCGTTCTACCGGTCCTGTCGCTAAAACTCGTTCAGATTCATGTTCAGCATGAAGAAACACATCAAATAGAGCCTCGAGGAAGCTCGGAACATCGGTAGATTTGTTTTTCTCATTTATCTCCTTAAATAATGGGTTTTAGACGAAAAGGACGAAAATTCGAGATCACCGTGGTTTTTCGATCGTATCTTCCGTTCTACCGGTCCTGTCGCTAAAACTCGTTCAGATTCGTGTTCAGCATGAAGAAACACATCAAATAGAGCCTCGAGGAAGCTCGGAACATCGGTAGATTTGTTTTTCTCATTTATCTCCTTAAATAATGGGTTTTAGACGAAAAGGACGAAAATTCGAGATCACCATGGTTTTTTTTCGATCGTATCTTCCGTTCTACCGGTCCTGTCGCTAAAACTCGTTCAGATTCGTGTTCAGCATGAAGAAACACATCAAATAGAGCCTCGAGGAAGCTCGGAACATCGGTAGATTTGTTTTTCTCATTTATCTCCTTAAATAATGGGTTTTAGACGAAAAGGACGAAAATTCGAGATCACCGTGGTTTTTCGATCGTATCTTCCGTTCTACCGGTCCTGTCGCTAAAACTCGTTCAGATTCGTGTTCAGCATGAAGAAACACATCAAATAGAGCCTCGAGGAAGCTCGGAACATCGCCAGATTTGTTTTTCTCATTTATCTCCTTAAATAATGGGTTTTAGACGAAAAGGACGAAAATTCGAGATCACCATGGTTTTTTTTCGATCGTATCTTCCGTTCCACCGGTCCTGTCGCTAAAACTCGTTCAGATTCGTGTTCAGCATGAAGAAACACATCAAATAGAGCCTCGAGGAAGCTCGGAACATCGGTGGATTTGTTTTTCTCATTTATCTCCTTAAATAATGGGTTTTAGACGAAAAGGACGAAAATTCGAGATCACCGTGGTTTTTCGATCGTATCTTCCGTTCTACCGGTCCTGTCGCTAAAACTCGTTCAGATTCGTGTTCAGCATGAAGAAACACATCAAATAGAGCCTCGAGGAAGCTCGGAGCATCGCCAGATTTGTTTTTCTCATTTATCTCCTTAAATAATGGGTTTTAGTCGAAAAGGACGAAAATTGGAGATCACCGTGGGTTTTCGATCGTATCTTCCGTTCTACCGGTCCTGTCGCTAAAACTCGTTCAGATTCATGTTCAGCATGAAGAAACACATCAAATAGAGCCTCGAGGAAGCTCGGAACATCGCTGGATTCGTTTTTCTCATTTATCTCCTTAAATAATGGGTTTTAGACGAAAAGGACGAAAATTCGAGATCACCGTGGTTTTTCGATCGTATCTTCCGTTCTACCGGTCCTGTCGCTAAAACTCGTTCAGATTCATGTTCAGCATGGAGAAACACGTCAAATAGAGCCTCGAGGAAGCTCGGAACATCGGTGGATTCGTTTTTCTCATTTATCTCCTTAAATAATGGGTTTTAGACGAAAAGGACGAAAATTGGAGATCACCGTGGGTTTTCGATCGTATCTTCCGTTCTACCGGTCCTGTCGCTAAAACTCGTTCAGATTCATGTTCAGCATGAAGAAACACATCAAATAGAGCCTCGAGGAAGCTCGGAACATCGGTGGATTCGTTTTTCTCATTTATCTCCTTAAATAATGGGTTTTAGACGAAAAGGACGAAAATTCGAGATCACCATGGTTTTTTTTCGATCGTATCTTCCGTTCTACCGGTCCTGTCGCTAAAACTCGTTCAGATTCGTGTTCAGCATGAAGAAACACATCAAATAGAGCCTCGAGGAAGCTCGGAACATCGGTAGATTTGTTTTTCTCATTTATCTCCTTAAATAATGGGTTTTAGACGAAAAGGACGAAAATTCGAGATCACCGTGGTTTTTCGATCGTATCTTCCGTTCTACCGGTCCTGTCGCTAAAACTCGTTCAGATTCGTGTTCAGCATGAAGAAACACATCAAATAGAGCCTCGAGGAAGCTCGGAACATCGCCAGATTTGTTTTTCTCATTTATCTCCTTAAATAATGGGTTTTAGACGAAAAGGACGAAAATTGGAGATCACCGTGGGTTTTCGATCGTATCTTCCGTTCTACCGGTCCTGTCGCTAAAACTCGTTCAGATTCATGTTCAGCATGAAGAAACACATCAAATAGAGCCTCGAGGAAGCTCGGAACATCGGTGGATTCGTTTTTCTCATTTATCTCCTTAAATAATGGGTTTTAGACGAAAAGGACGAAAATTCGAGATCACCGTGGTTTTTCGATCGTATCTTCCGTTCTACCGGTCCTGTCGCTAAAACTCGTTCAGATTCGTGTTCAGCATGAAGAAACACATCAAATAGAGCCTCGAGGAAGCTCGGAACATCGGTAGATTTGTTTTTCTCATTTATCTCCTTAAATAATGGGTTTTAGACGTAAAGGACGAAAATTCGAGATCACCATGGTTTTTTTTCGATCGTATCTTCCGTTCTACTGGTCCTGTCGCTAAAACTCGTTCAGATTCGTGTTCAGCATGAAGAAACACATCAAATAGAGCCTCGAGGAAGCTCGGAACATCGGTAGATTTGTTTTTCTCATTTATCTCCTTAAATAATGGGTTTTAGACGAAAAGGACGAAAATTCGAGATCACCGTGGTTTTTCGATCGTATCTTCCGTTCTACCGGTCCTGTCGCTAAAACTCGTTCAGATTCGTGTTCAGCATGAAGAAACACATCAAATAGAGCCTCGAGGAAGCTCGGAACATCGGTGGATTCGTTTTTCTCATTTATCTCCTTAAATAATGGGTTTTAGACGAAAAGGACGAAAATTCGAGATCACCGTGGTTTTTCGATCGTATCTTCCGTTCTACCGGTCCTGTCGCTAAAACTCGTTCAGATTCGTGTTCAGCATGAAGAAACACATCAAATAGAGCCTCGAGGAAGCTCGGAACATCGGTAGATTTGTTTTTCTCATTTATCTCCTTAAATAATGGGTTTTAGACGAAAAGGACGAAAATTCGAGATCACCGTGGTTTTTTTTCGATCGTATCTTCCGTTCTACCGGTCCTGTCGCTAAAACTCGTTCAGATTCGTGTTCAGCATGAAGAAACACATCAAATAGAGCCTCGAGGAAGCTCGGAACATCGGTGGATTCGTTTTTCTCATTTATCTCCTTAAATAATGGGTTTTAGACGAAAAGGACGAAAATTCGAGATCACCATGGTTTTTTTTCGATCGTATCTTCCGTTCTACCGGTCCCGTCGCTAAAACTCGTTCAGAATCATGTTCAGCATGGAAAAACACATCAAATAGAGCCTCGAGGAAGCTCGGAACATCGGTGGATTCGTTTTTCTCATTTATCTCCTTAAATAATGGGTTTTAGACGAAAAGGACGAAAATTCGAGATCACCGTGGTTTTTCGATCGTATCTTCCGTTCTACCGGTCCTGTCGCTAAAACTCGTTCAGATTCGTGTTCAGCATGAAGAAACACATCAAATAGAGCCTCGAGGAAGCTCGGAACATCGGTAGATTTGTTTTTCTCATTTATCTCCTTAAATAATGGGTTTTAGACGAAAAGGACGAAAATTCGAGATGACCGTGGTTTTTCGATCGTATCTTCCGTTCTACCGGTCCTGTCGCTAAAACTCGTTCAGATTCGTGTTCAGCATGAAGAAACACATCAAATAGAGCCTCGAGGAAGCTCGGAACATCGGTGGATTCGTTTTTCTCATTTATCTCCTTAAATAATGAGTTTTAGACGAAAAGGACGAAAATTCGAGATCACCGTGGGTTTTCGATCGTATCTTCCGTTCTACCGGTCCTGTCGCTAAAACTCGTTCAGATTCGTGTTCAGCATGAAGAAACACATCAAATAGAGCCTCGAGGAAGCTCGGAACATCGCCAGATTTGTTTTTCTCATTTATCTCCTTAAATAATGGGTTTTAGACGAAAAGGACGAAAATTCGAGATCACCATGGTTTTTTTTCGATCGTATCTTCCGTTCTACCGGTCCCGTCGCTAAAACTCGTTCAGATTCATGTTCAGCATGGAAAAACACATCAAATAGAGCCTCGAGGAAGCTCGGAACATCGGTGGATTCGTTTTTCTCATTTATCTCTTTAAATAATGGGTTTTAGACGAAAAGGACGAAAATTCGAGATCACCGTGGTTTTTCGATCGTATCTTCCGTTCTACCGGTCCTGTCGCTAAAACTCGTTCAGATTCGTGTTCAGCATGAAGAAACACATCAAATAGAGCCTCGAGGAAGCTCGGAACATCGGTAGATTTGTTTTTCTCATTTATCTCCTTAAATAATGGGTTTTAGACGAAAAGGACGAAAATTCGAGATGACCGTGGTTTTTCGATCGTATCTTCCGTTCTACCGGTCCTGTCGCTAAAACTCGTTCAGATTCGTGTTCAGCATGAAGAAACACATCAAATAGAGCCTCGAGGAAGCTCGGAACATCGCCAGATTTGTTTTTCTCATTTATCTCCTTAAATAATGGGTTTTAGACGAAAAGGACGAAAATTCGAGGTCACCATGGTTTTTTTTCGATCGTATCTTCCGTTCTACCGGTCCTGTCGCTAAAACTCGTTCAGATTCCTGTTCAGCATGAAGAAACACATCAAATAGAGCCTCGAGGAAGCTCGGAACATCGGTGGATTCGTTTTTCTCATTTATCTCCTTAAATAATGAGTTTTAGACGAAAAGGACGAAAATTCGAGATCACCGTGGGTTTTCGATCGTATCTTCCGTTCTACCGGTCCTGTCGCTAAAACTCGTTCAGATTCGTGTTCAGCATGAAGAAACACATCAAATAGAGCCTCGAGGAAGCTCGGAACATCGCCAGATTTGTTTTTCTCATTTATCTCCTTAAATAATGGGTTTTAGACGAAAAGGACGAAAATTCGAGATCACCGTGGTTTTTCGATCGTATCTTCCGTTCTACCGGTCCTGTCGCTAAAACTCGTTCAGATTCGTGTTCAGCATGAAGAAACACATCAAATAGAGCCTCGAGGAAGCTCGGAACATCGCCAGATTTGTTTTTCTCATTTATCTCCTTAAATAATGGGTTTTAGACGAAAAGGACGAAAATTCGAGATCACCATGGTTTTTTTTCGATCGTATCTTCCGTTCTACCGGTCCTGTCGCTAAAACTCGTTCAGATTCATGTTCAGCATGGAGAAACACATCAAATAGAGCCTCGAGGAAGCTCGGAACATCGGTGGATTCGTTTTTCTCATTTATCTCCTTAAATAATGGGTTTTAGACGAAAAGGACGAAAATTCGAGATCACCGTGGTTTTTCGATCGTATCTTCCGTTCTACCGGTCCTATCGCTAAAACTCGTTCAGATTCGTGATCAGCATGAAGAAACACATCAAATAGAGCCTCGAGGAAGCTCGGAACATCGCCAGATTTGTTTTTCTCATTTATCTCCTTAAATAATGGGTTTTAGACGAAAAGGACGAAAATTCGAGATCACCATGGTTTTTTTTCGATCGTATCTTCCGTTCTACCGGTCCTGTCGCTAAAACTCGTTCAGATTCGTGTTCAGCATGAAGAAACACATCAAATAGAGCCTCGAGGAAGCTCGGAACATCGGTGGATTCGTTTTTCTCATTTATCTCCTTAAATAATGGGTTTTAGACGAAAAGGACGAAAATTCGAGATCACCGTGGTTTTTCGATCGTATCTTCCGTTCTACCGGTCCTGTCGCTAAAACTCGTTCAGATTCGTGTTCAGCATGAAGAAACACATCAAATAGAGCCTCGAGGAAGCTCGGAACATCGCCAGATTTGTTTTTCTCATTTATCTCCTTAAATAATGGGTTTTAGACGAAAAGGACGAAAATTCGAGATCACCATGGTTCTTTTTCGATCGTATCTTCCGTTCTACCGGTCCTGTCGCTAAAACTCGTTCAGATTCATGTTCAGCATGGAGAAACACATCAAATAGAGCCTCGAGGGAGCTCGGAACATCGGTGGATTCGTTTTTCTCATTTATCTCCTTAAATAATGGGTTTTAGACGAAAAGGACGAAAATTCGAGATCACCGTGGTTTTTCGATCGTATCTTCCGTTCTACCGGTCCTGTCGCTAAAACTCGTTCAGATTCGTGTTCAGCATGAAGAAACACATCAAATAGAGCCTCGAGGAAGCTCGGAACATCGGTAGATTTGTTTTTCTCATTTATCTCCTTAAATAATGGGTTTTAGACGAAAAGGACGAAAATTCGAGATCACCGTGGTTTTTCGATCGTATCTTCCGTTCTACCGGTCCTGTCGCTAAAACTCGTTCAGATTCGTGTTCAGCATGAAGAAACACATCAAATAGAGCCTCGAGGAAGCTCGGAACATCGCCAGATTTGTTTTTCTCATTGATCTCCTTAAATAATGGGTTTTAGACGAAAAGGACGAAAATTCGAGATCACCGTGGTTTTTCGATCGTATCTACCGTTCTACCGGTCCTGTCGCTAAAACTCGTTCAGATTCGTGTTCAGCATGAAGAAACACATCAAATAGAGCCTCGAGGAAGCTCGGAACATCGGTAAATTTGTTTTTCTCATTTATCTCCTTAAATAATGGGTTTTAGACGAAAAGGACGAAAATTCGAGATCACCATGGTTTTTTTTCGATCGTATCTTCCGTTCTACCGGTCCTGTCGCTAAAACTCGTTCAGATTCATGTTCAGCATGGAGAAACACATCAAATAGAGCCTCGAGGAAGCTCGGAACATCGGTGGATTCGTTTTTCTCATTTATCTCCTTAAATAATGGGTTTTAGACGAAAAGGACGAAAATTCGAGATCACCGTGGTTTTTCGATCGTATCTTCCGTTCTACCGGTCCTGTCGCTAAAACTCGTTCAGATTCGTGTTCAGCATGAAGAAACACATCAAATAGAGCCTCGAGGAAGCTCGGAACATCGGTAGATTTGTTTTTCTCATTTATCTCCTTAAATAATGGGTTTTAGACGAAAAGGACGAAAATTCGAGATGACCGTGGTTTTTCGATCGTATCTTCCGTTCTACCGGTCCTGTCGCTAAAACTCGTTCAGATTCGTGTTCAGCATGAAGAAACACATCAAATAGAGCCTCGAGGAAGCTCGGAACATCGCCAGATTTGTTTTTCTCATTTATCTCCTTAAATAATGGGTTTTAGACGAAAAGGACGAAAATTCGAGGTCACCATGGTTTTCTTTCGATCGTATCTTCCGTTCTACCGGTCCTGTCGCTAAAACTCGTTCAGATTCCTGTTCAGCATGAAGAAACACATCAAATAGAGCCTCGAGGAAGCTCGGAACATCGGTGGATTCGTTTTTCTCATTTATCTCCTTAAATAATGGGTTTTAGACAAAAAGGACGAAAATTCGAGATCACCATGGTTTTCGATCGTATCTTCCGTTCTACCGGTCCTGTCGCTAAAACTCGTTCAGATTCGTGTTCAGCATGAAGAAACACATCAAATAGAGCCTCGAGGAAGCTCGGAACATCGCCAGATTTGTTTTTCTCATTTATCTCCTTAAATAATGGGTTTTAGACGAAAAGGACGAAAATTCGAGATCACCGTGGGTTTTCGATCGTATCTTCCGTTCTACCGGTCCTGTCGCTAAAACTCGTTCAGATTCGTGTTCAGCATGAAGAAACACATCAAATAGAGCCTCGAGGAAGCTCGGAACATCGCCAGATTTGTTTTTCTCATTTATCTCCTTAAATAATGGGTTTTAGACGAAAAGGACGAAAATTCGAAATCACCATGGTTCTTTTTCGATCGTATCTTCCGTTCTACCGGTCCTGTCGCTAAAACTCGTTCAGATTCATGTTCAGCATGGAGAAACACATCAAATAGAGCCTCGAGGAAGCTCGGAACATCGGTGGATTCGTTTTTCTCATTTATCTCCTTAAATAATGGGTTTTAGACGAAAAGGACGAAAATTCGAGATCACCGTGGTTTTTCGATCGTATCTTCCGTTCTACCGGTCCTGTCGCTAAAACTCGTTCAGATTCGTGTTCAGCATGAAGAAACACATCAAATAGAGCCTCGAGGAAGATCGGAACATCGCCAGATTTGTTTTTCTCATTTATCTCCTTAAATAATGGGTTTTAGACGAAAAGGACGAAAATTCGAGATCACCATGGTTTTTTTTCGATCGTATCTTCCGTTCTACCGGTCCTGTCGCTAAAACTCGTTCAGATTCATGTTCAGCATGGAGAAACACATCAAATAGAGCCTCGAGGAAGCTCGGAACATCGGTGGATTCGTTTTTCTCATTTATCTCCTTAAATAATGGGTTTTAGACGAAAAGGACAAAAATTCGAGATCACCGTGGTTTTTCGATCGTATCTTCCGTTCTACCGGTCCTATCGCTAAAACTCGTTCAGATTCGTGATCAGCATGAAGAAACACATCAAATAGAGCCTCGAGGAAGCTCGGAACATCGGTAGATTTGTTTTTCTCATTTATCTCCTTAAATAATGGGTTTTAGACGAAAAGGACGAAAATTCGAGATCACCGTGGGTTTTCGATCGTATCTTCCGTTCTACCGGTCCTGTCGCTAAAACTCGTTCAGATTCATTTTCAGCATGAAGAAACACATCAAATAGAGCCTCGAGGAAGCTCGGAACATCGGTGGATTCGTTTTTCTCATTTATCTCCTTAAATAATGGGTTTTAGACGAAAAGGACGAAAATTCGAGATCACCGTGGTTTTTCGATCGTATCTACCGTTCTACCGGTCCTGTCGCTAAAACTCGTTCAGATTCGTGTTCAGCATGAAGAAACACATCAAATAGAGCATCGAGGAAGCTCGGAACATCGGTAAATTTGTTTTTCTCATTTATCTCCTTAAATAATGGGTTTTAGACGAAAAGGACGAAAATTCGAGATCACCATGGTTTTTTTTCGATCGTATCTTCCGTTCTACCGGTCCTGTCGCTAAAACTCGTTCAGATTCATGTTCAGCATGGAGAAACACATCAAATAGAGCCTCGAGGAAGCTCGGAACATCGGTGGATTCGTTTTTCTCATTTATCTCCTTAAATAATGGGTTTTAGACGAAAAGGACGAAAATTCGAGATCACCGTGGTTTTTCGATCGTATCTTCCGTTCCACCGGTCCTATCGCTAAAACTCGTTCAGATTCGTGTTCAGCATGAAGAAACACATCAAATAGAGCCTCGAGGAAGCTCGGAACATCGCCGGATTTGTTTTTCTCATTTATCTCCTTAAATAATGGGTTTTAGACGAAAAGGACGAAAATTGGAGATCACCGTGGGTTTTCGATCGTATCTTCCGTTCTACCGGTCCTGTCGCTAAAACTCGTTCAGATTCATGTTCAGCATGAAGAAACACATCAAATAGAGCCTCGAGGAAGCTCGGAACATCGCCAGATTTGTTTTTCTCATTTATCTCCTTAAATAATGGGTTTTAGACGAAAAGGACGAAAATTCGAGATCACCATGGTTTTTTTTCGATCGTATCTTCCGTTCTACCGGTCCTGTCGCTAAAACTCGTTCAGATTCCTGTTCAGCATGAAGAAACACATCAAATAGAGCCTCGAGGAAGCTCGGAACATCGGTGGATTCGTTTTTCTCATTTATCTCCTTAAATAATGGGTTTTAGACGAAAAGGACGAAAATTCGAGATCACCGTGGGTTTTCGATCGTATCTTCCGTTCTACCGGTCCTGTCGCTAAAACTCGTTCAGATTCGTGTTCAGCATGAAGAAACACATCAAATAGAGCCTCGAGGAAGCTCGGAACATCGGTAGATTTGTTTTTCTCATTTATCTCCTTAAATAATGGGTTTTAGACGAAAAGGACGAAAATTCAAGATCACCGTGGTTTTTCGATCGTATCTTCCGTTCTACCGGTCCTGTCGCTAAAACTCGTTCAGATTCGTGTTCAGCATGAAGAAACACATCAAATAGAGCCTCGAGGAAGCTCGGAACATCGGTAGATTTGTTTTTCTCATTTATCTCCTTAAATAATGGGTTGTAGACGAAAAGGACGAAAATTCGAGATCACCATGGTTTTTTTTCGATCGTATCTTCCGTTCTACCGGTCCTGTCGCTAAAACTCGTTCAGATTCGTGTTCAGCATGAAGAATCACATCAAATAGAGCCTTGAGGAAGCTCGGAACATCGGTGGATTCGTTTTTCTCATTTATCTCCTTAAATAATGGGTTTTAGACGAAAAGGACGAAAATTCGAGATCACCGTGGTTTTTCGATCGTATCTTCCGTTCTACCGGTCCCGTCGCTAAAACTCGTTCAGATTCGTGTTCAGCATGAAGAAACACATCAAATAGAGCCTCGAGGAAGCTCGGAACATCGGTAGATTTGTTTTTCTCATTTATCTCCTTAAATAATGGGTTTTAGACGAAAAGGACGAAAATTCGAGATCACCGTGGTTTTTCGATCGTATCTTCCGTTCTACCGGTCCTGTCGCTAAAACTCGTTCAGATTCGTGTTCAGCATGAAGAAACACATCGAATAGAGCCTCGAGGAAGCTCGGAACATCGCCAGATTTGTTTTTCTCATTTATCTCCTTAAATAATGCGTTTTAGACGAAAAGGACGAAAATTCGAGATCACCATGGTTTTTTTTCGATCGTATCTTCCGTTCTACCGGTCCTGTCGCTAAAACTCGTTCAGATTCGTGTTCAGCATGAAGAATCACATCAAATAGAGCCTTGAGGAAGCTCGGAACATCGGTGGATTCGTTTTTCTCATTTATCTCCTTAAATAATGGGTTTTAGACGAAAAGGACAAAAATTCGAGATCACCGTGGTTTTTCGATCGTATCTTCCGTTCTACCGGTCCTGTCGCTAAAACTCGTTCAGATTCGTGTTCAGCATGAAGAAACACATCAAATAGAGCCTCGAGGAAGCTCGGAACATCGGTAGATTTGTTTTTCTCATTTATCTCCTTAAATAATGGGTTTTAGACGAAAAGGACGAAAATTCGAGATCACCGTGGTTTTTCGATCGTATCTTCCGTTCTACCGGTCCTGTCGCTAAAACTCGTTCAGATTCGTGTTCAGCATGAAGAAACACATCGAATAGAGCCTCGAGGAAGCTCGGAACATCGCCAGATTTGTTTTTCTCATTTATCTCCTTAAATAATGGGTTTTAGACGAAAAGGACGAAAATTCGAGATCACCATGGTTTTTTTTCGATCGTATCTTCCGTTCTACCGGTCCTGTCGCTAAAACTCGTTCAGATTCGTGTTCAGCATGAAGAAACACATCAAATAGAGCCTCGAGGAAGCTCGAAACATCGGTAGATTTGTTTTTCTCATTTATCTCCTTAAATAATGGGTTTTAGACGAAAAGGACGAAAATTCGAGATCACCGTGGTTTTTCGATCGTATCTTCCGTTCTACCGGTCCTGTCGCTAAAACTCGTTCAGATTCGTGTTCAGCATGAAGAAACACATCAAATAGAGCCTCGAGGAAGCTCGGAACATCGGTGGATTCGTTTTTCTCATTTATCTCCTTAAATAATGGGTTTTAGACGAAAAGGACGAAAATTCGAGATCACCGTGGTTTTTCGATCGTATCTTCCGTTCTACCGGTCCTGTCGCTAAAACTCGTTCAGATTCGTGTTCAGCATGAAGAAATACATCAAATAGAGCCTCGAGGAAGCTCGGAACATCGCCAGATTTGTTTTTCTCATTTATCTCCTTAAATAATGGGTTTTAGACGAAAAGGACGAAAATTCGAGATCACCGTGGTTTTTCGATCGTATCTTCCGTTCTACCGGTCCTGTCGCTAAAACTCGTTCAGATTCGTGTTCAGCATGAAGAAACACATCGAATAGAGCCTCGAGGAAGCTCGGAACATCGCCAGATTTGTTTTTCTCATTTATCTCCTTAAATAATGGGTTTTAGACGAAAAGGACGAAAATTCGAGATCACCATGGTTTTTTTCGATCGTATCTTCCGTTCTACCGGTCCTGTCGCTAAAACTCGTTCAGATTCGTGTTCAGCATGAAGAAACACATCAAATCGAGCCTCGAGGAAGCTCGGAACATCGGTAGATTTGTTTTTCTCATTTATCTCCTTAAATAATGGGTTTTAGACGAAAAGGACGAAAATTCGAGATCACCGTGGTTTTTCGATCGTATCTTCCGTTCTACCGGTCCTGTCGCTAAAACTCGTTCAGATTCGTGTTCAGCATGTAGAAACACATCAAATAGAGCCTCGAGGAAGCTCGGAACATCGCCAGATTTGTTTTTCTCATTTATCTCCTTAAATAATGGGTTTTAGACGAAAAGGACGAAAATTCGAGATCACCGTGGGTTTTCGATCGTATCTCCCGTTCTACCGGTCCTGTCGCTAAAACTCGTTCAGATTCATGTTCAGCAAGGAGAAACACATCAAATAGAACCTCGAGGAAGCTCGGAACATCGGTAGATTTGTTTTTCTCATTTATCTCCTTAAATAATGGGTTTTAGACGAAAAGGACGAAAATTCGAGATCACCATGGTTTTCGATCGTATCTTCCGTTCTACCGGTCCTGTCGCTAAAACTCGTTCAGATTCGTGTTCAGCATGAAGAAACACATCAAATAGAGCCTCGAGGAAGCTCGGAACATCGCCAGATTTGTTTTTCTCATTTATCTCCTTAAATAATGGGTTTTAGACGAAAAGGACGAAAATTCGAGATCACCATGGTTCTTTTTCGATCGTATCTTCCGTTCTACCGGTCCTGTCGCTAAAACTCGTTCAGATTCGTGTTCAGCATGAAGAAACACATCAAATAGAGCCTCGAGGAAGCTCGGAACATCGGTGGATTCGTTTTTCTCATTTATCTCCTTAAATAATGGGTTTTAGACGAAAAGGACGAAAATTCGAGATCACCGTGGTTTTTCGATCGTATCTTCCGTTCTACCGGTCCTGTCGCTAAAACTCGTTCAGATTCGTGTTCAGCATGAAGAAACACATCAAATAGAGCCTCGAGGAAGCTCGGAACATCGGTGGATTCGTTTTTCTCATTTATCTCCTTAAATAATGGGTTTTAGACGAGAAGGACGAAAATTCGAGATCACCGTGGTTTTTCGATCGTATCTTCCGTTCTACCGGTCCTGTCGCAAAAACTCGTTCAGATTCGTGTTCAGCATGAAGAAACACATCAAATAGAGCCTCGAGGAAGCTCGGAACATCGGTAGATTTGTTTTTCTCATTTATCTCCTTAAATAATGGGTTTTAGACGAAAAGGACGAAAATTCGAGATCACCATGGTTTTCGATCGTATCTTCCGTTCTACCGGTCCTGTCGCTAAAACTCGTTCAGATTCGTGTTCAGCATGAAGAAACACATCAAATAGAGCCTCGAGGAAGCTCGGAACATCGGTGGATTCGTTTTTCTCATTTATCTCCTTAAATAATGGGTTTTAGACGAAAAGGACGAAAATTCGAGATCACCGTGGTTTTGCGATCGTATCTTCCGTTCTACCGGTCCCGTCGCTAAAACTCGTTCAGATTCGTGTTCAGCATGAAGAAACACATCAAATAGAGCCTCGAGGAAGCTCGGAACATCGGTAGATTTGTTTTTCTCATTTATCTCCTTAAATAATGGGTTTTAGACGAAAAGGACGAAAATTCGAGATCACCGTGGTTTTTCGATCGTATCTTCCGTTCTACCGGTCCTGTCGCTAAAACTCGTTCAGATTCGTGTTCAGCATGAAGAAACACATCGAATAGAGCCTCGAGGAAGCTCGGAACATCGCCAGATTTGTTTTTCTCATTTATCTCCTTAAATAATGCGTTTTAGACGAAAAGGACGAAAATTCGAGATCACCATGGTTTTTTTTCGATCGTATCTTCCGTTCTACCGGTCCTGTCGCTAAAACTCGTTCAGATTCGTGTTCAGCATGAAGAATCACATCAAATAGAGCCTTGAGGAAGCTCGGAACATCGGTGGATTCGTTTTTCTCATTTATCTCCTTAAATAATGGGTTTTAGACGAAAAGGACAAAAATTCGAGATCACCGTGGTTTTTCGATCGTATCTTCCGTTCTACCGGTCCTGTCGCTAAAACTCGTTCAGATTCGTGTTCAGCATGAAGAAACACATCAAATAGAGCCTCGAGGAAGCTCGGAACATCGGTAGATTTGTTTTTCTCATTTATCTCCTTAAATAATGGGTTTTAGACGAAAAGGACGAAAATTCGAGATCACCGTGGTTTTTCGATCGTATCTTCCGTTCTACCGGTCCTGTCGCTAAAACTCGTTCAGATTCGTGTTCAGCATGAAGAAACACATCGAATAGAGCCTCGAGGAAGCTCGGAACATCGCCAGATTTGTTTTTCTCATTTATCTCCTTAAATAATGGGTTTTAGACGAAAAGGACGAAAATTCGAGATCACCATGGTTTTTTTTCGATCGTATCTTCCGTTCTACCGGTCCTGTCGCTAAAACTCGTTCAGATTCGTGTTCAGCATGAAGAAACACATCAAATAGAGCCTCGAGGAAGCTCGAAACATCGGTAGATTTGTTTTTCTCATTTATCTCCTTAAATAATGGGTTTTAGACGAAAAGGACGAAAATTCGAGATCACCGTGGTTTTTCGATCGTATCTTCCGTTCTACCGGTCCTGTCGCTAAAACTCGTTCAGATTCGTGTTCAGCATGAAGAAACACATCAAATAGAGCCTCGAGGAAGCTCGGAACATCGGTGGATTCGTTTTTCTCATTTATCTCCTTAAATAATGGGTTTTAGACGAAAAGGACGAAAATTCGAGATCACCGTGGTTTTTCGATCGTATCTTCCGTTCTACCGGTCCTGTCGCTAAAACTCGTTCAGATTCGTGTTCAGCATGAAGAAATACATCAAATAGAGCCTCGAGGAAGCTCGGAACATCGCCAGATTTGTTTTTCTCATTTATCTCCTTAAATAATGGGTTTTAGACGAAAAGGACGAAAATTCGAGATCACCGTGGTTTTTCGATCGTATCTTCCGTTCTACCGGTCCTGTCGCTAAAACTCGTTCAGATTCGTGTTCAGCATGAAGAAACACATCGAATAGAGCCTCGAGGAAGCTCGGAACATCGCCAGATTTGTTTTTCTCATTTATCTCCTTAAATAATGGGTTTTAGACGAAAAGGACGAAAATTCGAGATCACCATGGTTTTTTTCGATCGTATCTTCCGTTCTACCGGTCCTGTCGCTAAAACTCGTTCAGATTCGTGTTCAGCATGAAGAAACACATCAAATCGAGCCTCGAGGAAGCTCGGAACATCGGTAGATTTGTTTTTCTCATTTATCTCCTTAAATAATGGGTTTTAGACGAAAAGGACGAAAATTCGAGATCACCGTGGTTTTTCGATCGTATCTTCCGTTCTACCGGTCCTGTCGCTAAAACTCGTTCAGATTCGTGTTCAGCATGTAGAAACACATCAAATAGAGCCTCGAGGAAGCTCGGAACATCGCCAGATTTGTTTTTCTCATTTATCTCCTTAAATAATGGGTTTTAGACGAAAAGGACGAAAATTCGAGATCACCGTGGGTTTTCGATCGTATCTCCCGTTCTACCGGTCCTGTCGCTAAAACTCGTTCAGATTCATGTTCAGCAAGGAGAAACACATCAAATAGAACCTCGAGGAAGCTCGGAACATCGGTAGATTTGTTTTTCTCATTTATCTCCTTAAATAATGGGTTTTAGACGAAAAGGACGAAAATTCGAGATCACCATGGTTTTCGATCGTATCTTCCGTTCTACCGGTCCTGTCGCTAAAACTCGTTCAGATTCGTGTTCAGCATGGAGAAACACATCAAATAGAGCCTCGAGGAAGCTCGGAACATCGGTGGATTCGTTTTTCTCATTTATCTCCTTAAATAATGGGTTTTAGACGAAAAGGACGAAAATTCGAGATCACCGTGGTTTTTCGATCGTATCTTCCGTTCTACCGGTCCTGTCGCTAAAACTCGTTCAGATTCATGTTCAGCATGGAGAAACACATCAAATAGAGCCTCGAGGAAGCTCGGAACATCGGTGGATTCGTTTTTCTCATTTATCTCCTTAAATAATGGGTTTTAGACGAAAAGGACGAAAATTCGAGATCACCATGGTTTTTTTTCGATCGTATCTTCCGTTCTACCGGTCCTGTCGCTAAAACTCGTTCAGATTCGTGTTCAGCATGAAGAAACACATCAAATAGAGCCTTGAGGAAGCTCGGAACATCGGTGGATTCGTTTTTCTCATTTATCTCCTTAAATAATGGGTTTTAGACGAAAAGGACGAAAATTCGAGATCACCATGGTTTTCGATCGTATCTTCCGTTCTACCGGTCCTGTCGCTAAAACTCGTTCAGATTCGTGTTCAGCATGAAGAAACACATCAAATAGAGCCTCGAGGAAGCTCGGAACATCGGTAGATTTGTTTTTCTCATTTATCTCCTTAAATAATGGGTTTTAGACGAAAAGGACGAAAATTCGAGATCACCGTGGGTTTTCGATCGTATCTTCCGTTCTACCGGTCCTGTCGCTAAAACTCGTTCAGATTCATGTTCAGCATGGAGAAACACATCAAATAGAGCCTCGAGGAAGCTCGGAACATCGGTGGATTCGTTTTTCTCATTTATCTCCTTAAATAATGGGTTTTAGACGAAAAGGACGAAAATTCGAGATCACCGTGGTTTTTCGATCGTATCTTCCGTTCTACCGGTCCTGTCGCTAAAACTCGTTCAGATTCGTGTTCAGCATGAAGAAACACATCAACTAGAGCCTCGAGGGAGCTCGGAACATCGGTAGATTTGTTTTTCTCATTTATCTCCTTAAATAATGGGTTTTAGCCGAAACGGACGAAAATTCGAGATCACCATGGTTTTTTTTCGATCGTATCTTCCGTTCTACCGGTCCTGTCGCTAAAACTCGTTCAGATTCATGTTCAGCATGGAGAAACACATCAAATAGAGCCTCGAGAAGGCTCGGAACATCGGTGGATTCGTTTTGCTCATTTATCTCCTTAAATAATGGGTTTTAGACGAAAAGGACGAAAATTCGAGATCACCGTGGTTTTTCGATCGTATCTTCCGTTCTACCGGTCCTGTCGCTAAAACTCGTTCAGATTCGTGTTCAGCATGAAGAAACACATCAAATAGAGCCTCGAGGAAGCTCGGAACATCGGTAGATTTGTTTTTCTCATTTATCTCCTTAAATAATGGGTTTTAGACGAAAAGGACGAAAATTCGAGATCACCGTGGTTTTTCGATCGTATCTTCCGTTCTACCGGTCCTGTCGCTAAAACTCGTTCAGATTCGTGTTCAGCATGAAGAAACACATCAAATAGAGCCTCGAGGAAGCTCGGAACATCGCCAGATTTGTTTTTCTCATTTATCTCCTTAAATAATGGGTTTTAGACGAAAAGGACGAAAATTCGAGATCACCATGGTTTTTTTTCGATCGTATCTTCCGTTCTACCGGTCCTGTCGCTAAAACTCGTTCAGATTCGTGTTCAGCATGAAGAAACACATCAAATAGAGCCTCGAGGAAGCTCGGAACATCGGTAGATTCTTTTTTCTCATTTATCTCCTTAAATAATGGGTTTTAGACGAAAAGGACGAACATTCGAGATCACCGTGGTTTTTCGATCGCATCTTTCGTTCTACCGGTCGTATCGCTACAACTCGGTTGCTTTGCCACCTGGCGGCGAGCCTCGGCTCCACTCCTCTATCGTCGTTGATGCTGTCAATGTCCCGGCATCATTGCAACTCGTCCGACAGTTTGATGATATCTTTTCTGGATTGTTTCCGAATCGATCGAGACGAGTTTCGTCGAAATCCGTTGAGTATCTTTGGATTTATGATCGTTTGTTCGAAAAAATATCAAGCGGAATCGTCGACCAATCACAGCGCTCGACGTCCCGCTTGTCGGCCAATCACAGCGCTCGTTGTTGGGCACCGTTGGCGTAACGCTGACGCTTGTGGTTTTATTCGGTTCAATTGAAACCTCACCACCGACAGTTTTTCCTATCACTGTATTCTTGTTAAACGGTAAATTTTGTATCGATTTAACCCCTTATTTATCAAAATCGGTTGAGATTTCATTTACGACGCTTTGCCACCTGGTGGCGAGATTCGGCTTCACTCCACTATCGTCGTCAATGCTATTAGTGATCAAGCATCGATGCAAATCGTCCGACAGTTTGATAATAATGTTCCCCGATCGTTTCTGAATCGATCGAGACCAGTTTTGTCGAAATCCGTTGAGTATCTTTGGATTTATGATCGTTT
Organism: Diplazon laetatorius; assembly: GCA_963662125.1. Lineage (NCBI taxonomy): Eukaryota > Metazoa > Arthropoda > Insecta > Hymenoptera > Ichneumonidae > Diplazon > Diplazon laetatorius. The sequence goes on along the minus strand of OY759154.1, from coordinate 95,509 downwards.
GTTCGAAAAAATATCAAGCGGAATCGTCGACCAATCACAGCGCTCGACGTCCCGCTTGTCGGCCAATCACAGCGCTCGTTGTTGGACACCGTTGGCGTAACGCTGACGCTTGTGGTTTTATTCGGTTCAATTGAAACCTTACCACCGACAGTTTTTCCTATCACTGTATTCTTGTTAAACGGTAAATTTTGTATCGATTTAACCCCTTATTTATCAAAATCGGTTGAGATTTCATTTACGACGCTTTGCCACCTGGCGGCGAGCTTCGAAATTTTTGGAAAATTGAAAAACTTCGATTTTCTTGGAAAATAAGGCCCGACAGTTTTTTCTATTGATATATTCGTGACCGACAATTAAATCCGCATCGATTGAGCCCCCTACCATTGAAATCCGGCTACATTTGAAAAAATGTCGGCTAACTTGACGGTCAAATTTGTTTATTTATTATAAAATTAACGACGCACCGACAGTTTCTGGTTTTGTGCCAACAGTTTCCAACAATTTACCAACAATTATTTAAAATTTTCCAAGTTCATATCGGTTCCCTCGATCGGCTAACTTTATGTAGGTAGCCTATCATACAGTCGTGAAAACACGTACCCCAGCTACCGGTTATTTCTGACAGTCAAATGACGTTCGGTAAGTTCGGTTCCTACCGTCAATAAAAATCCATCAAACGATAACCATTTTATCGTCATTTGACATATCAGATAAATTACCGTAACTTTCCATCACCACATACGATAGAGAACCCACAGAATCGATGGAGAACCATTCTGACCAATGGAAACTAATCCCATTCACGAGAGTCAACGAAAACAGGGTAAAGCGACGCTGGCGCCGTCACTTTACCGCGTTCTCGACCCCCGCCCCCGCCCGCGGACAAAATTCGTGAATCACAATCCGAGAACCCTATGTACTTTCACCCTCTCTTTCTCTTTCACCTCCCAGTTTCTTCCAATTTTGTATAAAAAATTCATGATCACAAAGTCAACCAGCCCACACATCGAGACAACACACATCGAAGACGTCGCACAAGAATGAACTGGACGATTGCTTCCCCGTCGTCGTCGTCGTCATTGTTATGATTTCACGTTCGCGAATTCGCGCCGAGTCGATTACGTCGTGGTACTCGATCGAAAATTTCGCGTGGGCGTTCGTCTCAGTTGGCAATATCGAAACACACACTACACAGACGTAACAACACGGTCACGTCGGCGGAGTTGGAATTTTCGTAAAAAGTACTCCACGTCCGTGCAGCGGCGGGGAGTGCAAAGTTTTTGATAATCCTCACGCACTGGCCATTCATCGGGACAGTGCAACGTCAATAATACGAGGAAAAAACGAAAAGAAACAAAACAACAACAAAAAAAAAAAAGGTATCGTGAAAGGGCGAAGATTCGCTCGGAGGGACGTTTGCAGTATGCTCAGGGTTTGCGATATCGGGATATCATGGCTGGTGATGAGGTTAACGCTGCTGCTAAGCCTCGACAGCAAAAGGAGTACGACTATCTGTTGAAGTTTCTTCTTGTCGGTGACAGCGACGTCGGTAAACAGGAAATACTGAGCGGTCTCGAGGACGGGGCATCCGAGTCGCCTTTTTGCAGTGGCAGTGGTATGTTTATCATTTCATCATACGTACGTTTATCAGGCCCAAAGAACTCGGGTCGATGGCCCATTGGCGATACGTTGCGCAACCATAACCTAAAAGCTTGGTTATAACAACAATAACAACAACAACAACAAATGTTATCCATTGTATTGTCGATAGAGTACAACTACCGCCGATACATTTGCCGACGTCTGAAAAAAATCGTAATTTAACAATGTACATTTTTGCAGCGTACAAGACCACGACCATCTTGCTGGACGGCAAGAGGGTCAAGTTGCAATTGTGGGATACCTCCGGTCAAGGAAGATTCTGCACTATAATACGTTCTTACTCTCGCGGCGCTCAGGGAATTTTACTCGTCTACGATATAACCAACAAATGGTCGTTCGACGGCATAAATCGATGGCTCAAAGAAGTGGAAGAGGTGAGCGTCGTATCTTTGCCCCGCCGAAACGCACACAACAATCCTACCGATAAATCATTGAAAAAAAAAAAAAAAAAAAAAATTTTTCGCACATTAAAGCACGCTCCGGGAGTTCCGAAGGTGCTCGTCGGCAATCGTCTTCACCTCGCTTTCAAGCGTCAAGTCGGCGAACGAGACGCCGAAGCTTACGCAGCTAAGAATCGCATGGCGTTCTTCGAAGTTTCGCCGCTATGCGACTTCAACATACGCGAAAGTTTTTCCGAACTTTCGCGCATGGCCCTTCATCGCAATGGCATGGAAAGATTGTGGAGATCCAACAAAGGTAATCGATTGTTTTAGACAATTTTTCGAGAGATTTTTCGAGGGATTACATGAAAAAAAAAACAATAACGGTACCGGAATATTTTGTTTTTATTGGCGCAGTGCTCAGTCTTCAAGAACTGGCGTGTCGAGCGATAGTCGCAAGAACGACGGTTTACGGGATAGATCAGCTTCCGCTACCGTCTTCGATCAAGTCGCATCTCAAGTCTTACGCGATGACGACGACGTCGCAACTTCGTTACAACGTAAATCGATCGCAAAGCTCGAGCAAGAGTCTCGGTTCGCACAATCGTAAAGTACGATTCGTGGGTGCCGGTCACAATGGCACAACGACGCCGGGAAGCTCGCCCGGTGGCGTTAACGATTCACGTACGAGCTGCGCCGGTCGCAATTCATGCGCAATATCCTGAGGTGATGAGTTAATCGACGATTATAGGCATAGATGACGAGCGATGCGATATCAGCGTTCTTCCTCTTGTTGTTCACCGAGCTCAACAGGTTTGTAATTGTTATTATTTGTAAATAGCAATAATACGCATCCGAGAGAGTGAGAGAAAGTGATAGAGAGAGAGAGAGAGTGAGTAAACAAAAAAATCTAAACCTATTCATATTCATATATATATGAATATATACATATAAAGAGAGAGAGTGAGAGCACGAAACGGGTCAAACAATCACGTCGTGCCCCGTGGCAATAGATTTTTGCGTCCCATTCGACGAAGTACAACGTCGAGATAATTCCCCTATTCACATCCCCCCTCCCCCTCCGACGACAATTTTTAAATATTTATAGTCAATATTAACAGTATTTCTCGTAACTAATTTTTTTAAATTATAATTCTGCGTGATTGAATATTCGTTATCGGGGATAAATACACGAGCAAGTACTTACTCCCGTGAATTTTTTTTATCGCGGTCAAGTAGATACCACCCATCGAAGAACCTTTTTTCCCCCCCGTTATTCCTGATTTCCAACCTCTTGTCACGCTGTTGAGAAGAATAAAAGCACACACACACAAGAAGACACGTTATTCATACCGTGTAACTTTCCGATAATTCATACTCCATGTATATATATATATATAAATATATTACTATTGTATCGATAATACCGATGTGACATATATTTTAATGTTAAACATTTTTACGATTGTTTGTTTGTCGTGCCGTTTTTTCACGAAGAAATTTACGACGATTATGGGCGGACGTTGTGCCCGATCACTCGTCCGGTAAAAGAAGCATTTTTACGTATCGACTAGCGATATCTCGAAAACAATTGCATCGCAAAATATTCGAAAACAAAAAACTTAATAATAATAATAATAATAATAATAATAATATTAAGATAAATGTAACGTGGTTCCTTATCAAGTTTTTCATGATTTTTCAAAGTTTCGATTTCTGTGACAAAGAAAATAAAATAATTTGAAACCGTAAAACGCTTCGACACTATTATCTGCGTAAAATTTTTCGAGAGGCTAAAAAAGATGAACCACGATAAGAGGAATAACGTACGGACAAAGATAACGTGATTTGAAATTGTATTGACTGTAACCGTCCTTATTCGCGGTCCTCGCAAATTTATCAAAGTTAAAAATTCATTAATTTTCGTCCCTGATAGACCAAATAACTCATTGTATACTGTAAATAGATATGAAGATTCGGATAATTTGATTATCGATTGGCTCGTATCATACCATTGAAACAAAGAAAACAAAAACAACACGATAAATTATGAAATAATTGTGTGAATGAATCGTAATTACGTCGGTATGAGAGATAAAAAACGTTTCGGCTCGTCCAATTCGGCTATTGGCTTGAAAAATAATAATTAGAAAAAACAAAAATTGGCGTCCTTCGAGCCGTGTTTGGTCGTGACATTGGAGCTTCGTGAATCGTGAATGGCACCGAGTGTACAAATGTAATCATCCTTCCCCCCCCCCCTTACCCCCCTTACCCCGCCACCGCCACGCCGATGACGATTGGTCTTGCGTCACATTTCGATTGAATCAATTGTGCGAACAAGTCCAATGTTGAAGAATTCATTAAAAAAAAAAAAAAGAAGAAAAAAATGGCATTCGACGATTATGTCGCTCCTTCTCAGATCCTCGCACTCTGACCATGCGCATTAATTTTCTGCCGTAAAACGAATTTTTTCGATAACGATGATAAATTCACGAAGACACGGATTAGTCCGAGTTAACTGATGATCCGTCTTTGATGAACGAGCCGCAACAGTCCGATGACAAACTCATCCGCTATGGTCGCTCTTTGTGGCTGACTTTCGGAATTATTTTTTCTAAACATTTTTTAACGAGCGAAAAGATATCACGAGTTAGCACAGCCGAGATATTAAAAAATAATTATCCGTTGAAATCCGACATTGCCCCCGGAATTTATCCCGGAATAACGTGAAAGAAATTATACTCGTTTTTTATTTTTTTTTCGTTATTTAATTTTATTGATTTTGTTTTTACAATGATTCGGGCCGATAGCATAGATTTGACGATTCCAAATCAACGGATTTTATATTTTATTCGATAATTAATTCGGCTAAAATTTTTGCGAAATGATTTTCGATCGAGCTGATAATGAGAAAATATTTTTATTTAAAAAATCGAAAAGAGCGGAAAGTCTGTATTTGAATTTTCTCCGAGCTCGAGGTTGTACGAGCAAATTCGATATTTCGTTTGCACGGAGTTGCAGAAGCGATGAAATTCGATGTGAAACTTCGGCCGAAACTCCTGAGATCGTCGGGATTGAACTGTGCATGTCGTAATGAAAAAAAAAAAAAAATGATATAAATAAGAAGGAGAAAAATTAGCTACGTGACGATGGAAACAGGGGACGAGGATATTTTTGTAAGTCGTGTATACAGTATTCGTTGAAAAAACAAAAAAAAAAAAAAACAAATCACAATTTCTACGGAACAAGGAAAAAAAAAAAGAAAAAGAAAAAAATTGCAACGTTAACGCGGTTGGTAAACGTCGACTTGTTGTTGCGAGACCGATTAATAAAATCGATCGCGTCGCCCGCAGGTCGCCGCACGAAAAGATTTTCGTCGAGCGAATCAATTTTCGTGATCGCGCAGACGTTTGCTGACTATATATATATTTTTTTTTTGAGGAGAATGGAAAACGCTGAAACTCGCGTTTCCGCACATCCACACATCGTGTTACTTACCACCATAGACTAGAATAACAAATTTGTATGATAATTATAAATAATTATAACTGTAATATTTATTTACTCTAATTATAAGTTGATACATCTTCTGTCATTAATAAACGATACGATATTGCAATATGTTGCGTTGTGTTTAACAATTTTTATTTTCATTTTTTCAAACCTTTGGTCACCCTTAACGTATCACATAATATCTTCGAGAAAATTTCTAATCGAGCAAACGATCACAGTTATCTATATTCAGCAGTACGTATATTTTCCAGCATTCAGTTAGATAAATATTTCGAAATAATTTGTGACGTTTGAAACAAAAAAAGTAGAGACTGCAAGCCGATTGGTCGACGAGAAAACGCGAAAGAGCGATGACTCGCTCGATCATTGTTATTATTGTTATTATTTTTAGTCAAGAGACAGACGTCTTGTGACTTTTTTTTTCCCCATAAAAAATCTGCGTCGATTTTTCATCAGAAAAATTAGCATTAATCGATGCAAAGATAGTCGGGGGGTTATTATTTTCGTTCAACCCGTGGAATTAATTTTTTTTTTTTGTACGGGAGACGATGGCCGCGTCAACGGGTCAACAATTTTCTGGAAATGTTTGCGAAAAAAATACGGAATGTCGTCAAACGAGCGGAGATGCGGAACTGGTTCCCAAGCAGTTGAAGGAGGTGGTGAGCTTGATGAGCTCGATAAACCGACGTTTGGAAGATTGCGCGGTCGAGTGGCAATCCGCGGTATCGAGAAACCAGTGGAGAATTCTCGATTCCAACCCCGACGTGTCACAAAAATCTTGGGAACAGTCGCTTCTCGCTCGAACCTATTTTACCGATAAATCGTTGGACGAAGCTTTTCAAAATCTGCTGCTTCAGGACCGAACATTTACCGAGCAATTGAATAATTTTGTCGGTGAGTGAATTTCCTTTATCGTGGAATAAAACGTATTTCTTTTTTTTTTTTTTTTTTTCGTACCGATAATTTATAAATTTATGTACCGACAAATAGGTTTGCTGCGAGGCGACAAACCGTTGGCAATGAATGCCGGTGGGGTTCGCGACGCACAAAATCAATGTCCGGACGGTCAATCGATTGATTGTTGTCACACGCAATCAAAATTACCGACGATAGATCCTCTCAATCTGTCGTTACTCGACGATCGTGTCACACGTAAAACACGCAAGAGCAAAAGACTCGCGGGTGGAAATGCGACGATAACGACGGTTCGTCAGTCGTTCGCCGATCTCATCAAAGCGAAGATAAATCTCGATACAAAATTTTTGGGTTTCGAAGCCGTGTTGAACGGCGATACAGCGGCCCCCGTTGAAGAGCCATCGTGCCTGTGCCAAATTTGTTCCAATGTATTGGTGAGACGTCCTTGTAAAACGCAATTATAAACCATACGATTGAGATCTAACTTTTATTTTCCGGCCAGAATGAAAAAATGAATAACATTAAAATTTCAATTGATGAAATATAAATAATTTATCGAAAACAAAATCAACGAATGCAAATTATAGTATTTATAAAAAATTCTTTTCACTGATTGTAAATATGTATAATTGAATTTTAATAATCGGATAATCACCAGGGCACCGCGGCGAATAAGGGAAACATGATAAAAAGCATCGCTGCGGTTAAGCAAAAGGTTGAAAGAATCACGAGAGCGAAGAACAAACGTTTGACAAAATCTTCGAGAACTTGGACGCGAAGCAAGTCGAAGAACAATCAGCAGACGGTTTCGATGGTTCACATAGGTGATCAAGCTGCGATCGGTTCGCCACGAGATTACGAACATTCGGCTGCGGAATGACGGCAAAAACCATCGTCGAGTTGCTCGCGTGCGCAAATGAGGGCATAATTATATAATAATACAAAATGATGACTCGTTTTTTTTTCAATTGAACAATAAAATTTTATTACAACCGACGACGATGAGGCCAAATAAAATGCACAAAAAAAAAAAAAACTCGAAAATGTTGTGTTGTGATCAGCAGCTCTTTTTATTCATTATTATCAAACTCGACAATAATTTTTTTTTATTTTTTATTCGTCGATTGTACACAGCAGGAGAGCGACGAGTATTTTTCTGTGAACGGATGTTCAACGAAACAACACGATTATTATTCGAATGCTCGTTCTACCGCACGACAAATACGGGAAAAAAAATATGCTCAATTTTTTTTTCCGGTTTTAACCACATAAACGTATCGCCAAAATTATTTGACACTGCGTTTCTGTTTTTCCAACATTTTTTTGTTTCTTTCTCCCTATTTTTAATTCTTCATCATGGACTCGTTTAGTGTTCTTTCAACTATGAGAAAGTAGATCACAGAGATGAGCATAACACAGCGTAGCACAGATGTTTATACATAACACGTATCGACCACAATTAGGACTAATAATAATTTACATTTACATCATAATTAATGTATCGGACAGGGGGCACGAGGGTGGGTCTGTCGATAAAATATTCTTCGCTCTTCGAACTCGCATTACCTCCTTTAAAACATTCTTCGTGCGTGCTTTCTCGTTCGAAGCACATAAAAAGGTTATAACAATTCAAAAAAAAAAAAAAAAAAAAAAATACAAATATCCATTTTTTTAAATTGATTTTCTCAATTTCAGAATCAAATAATGTTTTTTTTTTTTTAACAACGGAAATTGTACAAATTATCCGTGTGAGTTATGCTCTCTGAAAAAAAAAGAAAAAAAAAGTCATAAACTCAGGAAAAGTTTATGGTAACAAAATTGTACTAACATCGAGTATCGGCTGCAACGCGGAAGCTACTATTAATGCAAGTTAGGTATTAAAAAATAATAATAATAATAATAATGTTGCGAGATTTATCGTTACAATGTACGGCATTTGTTCGGGAAGGCTGTGTACTATGTGAAAGTTTTGTCGTAAATCATTCGTTTAACATTATTCGGGGTCGTTGTAAAAATGTTTTTTTTTGTTGTCCTTTTCTTTAATTTCTCTTCTAGTCTGAACAGCATTATCACGGTGAAATAGCGGGACAGAAGCATCTCGCAACGTGGCAACACATTTTTTTCCTCTATAATTTAAGGCAATTCTTTCACATCGGTTGCATTCATACTCTCTCTCTCTCTCTCTCTCTCTCTCTCTCACTTTCATTCATTGCACATTGCCCATCGATTGCCGCATACAGATCCCATAAACTCGTCAAGATGGTTTGTTGATAGATCGATTTGAGATTCTCGTTCAATCGTAATTTCAGGAGATGATTATTAGTCAACTTGCGTGTCTCAATTTCGTTAATATTAATTACTTTTTTTGTATTATTTTTTTTTTTTTTTTCATTTTCTCGAGCGCAGAGACTCGTTACGAATCATCATATTCTCATTGCATGATTACCACGTATCACGCGAATTTTATGTACAACAGTCGTCGCGAGAGAGACGTTACAAATAAAACGGGAGAAAAATAATTTAAAATGAAAACGAGAGGCAAGAAAAATTATTTAAAAAATCACTTCGTTGATGGTCCAAACGAAAGAGTGGCGTTGAACGCGGCAAACATCGCGTACTTTATCGTACAATTGTCGCAAGATATTCGACAGAGCGATCGTTACTTGATTGAGGAAAAAAAAAAAAAAAAACATCAACTAACATTTATTTGACGATTGAATCGGCTTACAATGAATACTCGTATAATTATTCGTTAATAAACAAGCGTATCATCCACGTTGAGGCACTACGTTCCTCTCACATCAACATCACGATTTCAACGAACAAGAGAAAACAAAAAACAAAAACAAAAAACAAAAAAAAAACGATATTTATTCGTCTTTCATTTGTCTCATTACGCCAAGACCGGCCAAGACGTCAACGTCATCGATGTTCGTTCGAACGCGATACAATTTTTTAAATTGACACGACATTTTTTTTTTTAAATTGATGCACGATTGAAACAATTTAAGAAGGGGGGGGGGGGGTTGGGTTTATGGACTTTACGTACATCGTAACATGATTAATAGATTTTTGTTTTCTGGGTTCGTTTCTTTCTCGAATTTGTTAACAGGAGATTTTTTAACGCTGATTTACGAGAGAAAGAGTCACTTCGAACTCTTACGAGATCTCTTTGCTAATTAAAAAAGGGGGTCTTGAAAATATTTATGGGATACGTCGAAAGTCCAGCGCACGAGGCATCGATTTCACCTGAACTCGTAGATTTGTATACTGTGTTCCGGAACGTGCCTCAGATTCAAAGACTGATACCTAAAAACAAATGACGAAAAATTACAGTCGAAGCTTTTCGGCCGATAAATTGCAAGAATGAAGAATGAGATGTTCTTTTTTTTTGGAATACAACATTGTGATTCTTGGGACACATGTTTGGGACTCACCATTCGGAACTTCGATGATAATAATAACCCTCGATCGAAGCCGCTGATTTTTGGAAGCAAATGTAGTAAAAACCGGCGAACGACGCGCCATTGATATCCTTGATCGTGTGATCGGGCACCAAAAAATGTTCCTTCCACCTCATGAATACAAAGTCGGTGCCCTTGAGCGCCTCGTAGTCAAACGTGTCCGAATTGAACGTTTTGGCGTATTGGCAGAAAGACTCAAATTTACTCTGCAACGGACAAACCTCTCCGTTATTCTTCAACTAAATTTCGTTTACTCCAAAAAAATTGTACAGGAAATAAATATATATAATTACGAACCCAATGCTTCTTATCCACATCTTCGTCGGCATCCCACTTTCGCGTCAGGAATGGATATTTCTTTGATATTATTTCGCCGTCGAAAAACGTTGTCAAGGTTGGAAATTCTTCTGTAAGTCCTTTGATCTTGAGATAGCCGCATAAGTAACTGTTTTCCTCGTCCACATGCTGAATTCGCAAAGAATACCAATTATCATTGTACAACGCATTGCCGAACATAATTTTGCAACAAAAAGCTGACGAAAAAAACAAAAATTCAGCGCCGCAATAACTCGAGCGCATGAAAAATAAAGAAAAATAAGACACAGAGAAAAATATAAAAATGAGGGGAATTATTGGTGCGTAACTCTGTGGGAAATAAAATCGTTGAAACGTTAATTGGTGGGCGCGCGATGTGGAAAATCCGAGACGCAATAACCATAATTAATGTCGATGAAACTATCCTAACCTGCAAAACCACCTCTACGTCGTAGCTGTTGCCCTTGGATTTTTGCGAACCCTGAAATCTCGAACCGTTGTACAAGAGTGATTTGGTGACTCCGGGCTGTTTGGAATTCGCCGGGGGCGGCGGTACAACGTCCACTTTAACCGGCATTCTTCGCTCACCCGGACGTTCGAAAACAGTTCGAACCCTACGCCCTTAAACTTTGTCCCGGTTGTTGTTGTTGTTTTTCCCCGAATAACCTTTCATCACATCACCCGTGATTATGTGTAATCCGCGAAACTGTACACCCGGTTAAAGTTACGAAAAAAAAAAAAAAAATGGCCGTATTTATAGAAAGCCTCGGTACACCAGACGCGACTCGTGGACCGAGAGACATGCACCGCTGCTCTGTCTCTGATGGTCTCTCTGATGCACAAACGTGTCTTTCCGTAGTCGCGCGCGAGAAATCTATCTTTCTTTCTCTATCCGTATCTCTCTGTCTGTCTGTCCGTCTGTCTCTGTATCTCGCTCTCGCTCACTCGCACAGCGTATACACACGGGTACGAGTGTGTGCGTGTTATTCAGGATTCTTCGTGCGAATATTTTTGCAATGGAAACGCAATTCGTTTATTATTATTATTATTATTATTTTTATTTTTATTTTACGTAAACGCCGGTTCATAATTTGAATAAAATCACACGAATTGACACCCACGTCTTGGAATGACCGGAAACACGAACCGCGACAACATCTCCCGTCACCGAAGTCTCACGTTTTATCATTGCCGTGGTTATCAACATTTTTGATTTTGAAAAAAAAATGGCAATCACAATGGTGAATGCAACTATGTAGTTGTGTTTTTTCTTCTTTTAAGGTGATGCAGTGATTTTATTGGTGTTAAAAGTATTGCGGCGGGTACGGCGTGTGTCCGCGGACGTCGCTGTAGAGTGAGATTAGTCTTACCGACCGAGATGTCAATATGTACATACGGTAACCATCGGTTAAAAACCTCTCTACAGTCCAACTCGCAATACTTACAGCGAAATCTCTGAATAGTCCAAAATCGGAGATATAAATAAGCCGTATTGGACTATTGCGAGTTGGTCGATTGGCCCATAGCCAAACAGTTCAATATATTTTTTTTTAATGGAATAAGAGATAACACAGAAAAAATGCATAAAACTAACTAGGCCACTGCCATAGCCACTGCAATAGCCATTTTGGACTATTAAGAGGTTTTACTATACAATTCCATGAGGGTCGTTCGAGATCTGTGATACCGACAGCGGAAGTGAACATAATTTTTGTAGCTCCGGACCCACCGCACGATTCACCGCGTTGAGCGCTTCAGCGCGCCCGTACTGTGCGATCACCGAAAATCATTGCGGTTCGAATCTTGTTAATTGTCTCGGCTACCATTGTCGGAGTAATTGATCAATTTTTTTCGAGTTTATCCGACGGTACAATTCAGTAATAATCCACGTGTAAGAGGATCCGCGGTTATTTTTTTTTTTTTATCTGGAATTGATAGAGCAATACGTCGCTGCGATGGAGGCGGGAGACAAAAATGACATTGAATTGAGTAATGATAAGAAGTCTTATGGCGGAATTCCCGAGGCTGCTTTTGTGGTATAGTTCTTCATGGATTTACATAGATTTTTAATAATAAGTCTCGAAGATTTTTTAATATAGTTTATTTTTATTTTCATTGATGGACTTGTTAGTTCTTGATATTACTGTGTGTTCTATTTTCAATTGTCGTAAAGTCGAATGAGGTTAATTGGAAGAATACATCGCGATCACGGTGTCACTGAGTGTCCATATATGGTCAGCTATAATGACTTTTTTTTTTTCCTTCCTCGAGGAGCCAACGAATGGGGTGGCTCACTGGAACGGATAATATTGGTTCTGCAATTTTTTAATTCAGTTAAAAAATAACGGTGTCGAGATAATAGAAGTCAATACGAATTTTTTATTTGACAAACGTCGATGGTCTCTCCGGCTGTATTGTCATTATTATCACGGTTGCAAATAATTTCCAGGAAGATGTGGATGTTTACATGGCCCTGCCCGAGAACGACGGCGCTGTCGATAAGGTGCTCAAGCGACTCGACGAAAATCACAGCAAATACAAATTCATGGAATACAATTTGGCCAACAAGAGACGAAGGCTAAGAATTCAGATTCCCGATTTGGAAAGATCTCTGGATATGATAGAAAAGTTGCAAGTCGAGAAGCACAACAGCCACGATTTGGAAACCCAATTTTGTCTGTCAGAACAAGTTTTTGCGAAAGCGATAGTACCGCCTACCGACAAAGTTTGTCTGTGGCTCGGAGCCAACGTCATGCTGGAGTACACCCTGGACGACGCTCAGGAACTCATGGCCAAGAATATAGAAGCGGCTAAGAAAAATTTGCGATACGTCGAACACGATTTGGATTTCGTGAGGGATCAATTTACGACCGTCGAAGTTAACATGGCTCGCGTTTACAATTGGGACGTTAAACGTAGACAAGCGGCCAAGGCAACATGAGATTGAAAATCATCCGATCGTATCCAATCGGCAAAAGAAATGTTTTGTTTTTTTTTTTTTTTTCAAATCCGCTGTTACCTCACGCCGCTTATGCTTAAGAAAAAAACTCTTCGACATCCAACTAACAGTGTCTTGTCTTGAGATGACCTTTCATTATTAAAATAATAATAATAAAAATAATAATTTCACAAAAATACACATACTTCTTTATTCAATGCGGAACCAAGTTGCAGAGTTCGGCAGGTCATGGATCATTATTATTATTTTTTCATTCAATAAACCTTAAACCGATTCATTGGAAAAAAAAATTAATTATACGTGATTCCGTCTTTTTCATTAAAAACGAAATATCGATGGAAAGACCAAGTGCGACGGGGAGAAAAAATTTTAACTTGGCTATCTTTCGGTAATATTGTTAGGGTACTCGATACATATAGCAGAATAATGTTGTTTTCTTTATTTTATGAACTACATTAGGTTATCACATGACTGTGCGTTACACATGTGCGAGGATACGGCAAGACCATCTTTCGATGTTAAGTCAGTTGGACGGCCCATAGTTGTGCAAATTGAGTTAGTAACGTTGCAAACGTTTCTCGCAACCTCGTCGAGTGACTATTTAACCAAAATTACTCAAACTATCGTAGAGCTATGTTGCTTATTATTCGCGGACAGTCGACTGTATAAAAGTCTTTATCAATGTTCTTTCCTTAAAATTAATCGGCCAGTCGTAATCCGCGAATATCGCATGTTTCACACAGACCATACTTTGTACTCTTACAATCGAAAACAACTGCTCATTTGCGCAAGAAATTTTACTTTTTCAAATATATATATATATATTCTTTCTTAAAACAAAGAGAAACGAAAATAAAAATTTCAAATAATAATAATTCTTGCACCGAAAACAAAATAAAACAAAAAATCCTGCGAAGAAGAATATAACTCTGCTTTATCTTAAGGCACATGTGTTCGGTAGCAGGTCGGTATTCGTGTTTTTTTTTTTTTTTTTTTTTAAATGTTTTCTATTACGAAAAAAAGAAAATGCACAAATCTCGACTAGGAATGCAAGTATCGAAGGTGAATATAATTTGCCATCTAAGCCGAAGCATCTTCCAGCTCGAACTTCATGAGTTTAGCTTGAAGTTCGGCTATCTGCGCCTTGGCGCTTTCCAATTCCTTCTTCAGAGTCTGAACCTCGGCGGGTTCCTCGGTTATGCCTCCCAGATACTTGCAGACATAACTGACAAACGAGTTAAGGACCTCAACGACTCGGCGTTACCCGGCTTTCGGTCGGAGACTAAACATAATGATGAAAAGGATACTCCAAGGCGTCGTCCGGCTTCTCGGTTTCCTCGTACAACGACACTAGTATCTTGGTCAGCGCGTCGATGACTCCGGCGCGTTCCAGATACTTGCGAAACTCCTCGCGCTTTGCCTCGGAATCCTGCTGCAATAAAATTTTCATCATCGAATTAACGTAAGCCGTAGCCGAACAACCGCCGGTATGGTTTTGAGACGATCGGCGGGTCTCTTTATCGCAGAAGTCAAGGTTTTGTGCAATTTCTAACATATATTTACCTGGCCTAGCAACATGTTTAAGATACCGTCCTGTCGATTGTCGTCTTTGCTATGATTTTAATTATGCAAAAAAAGAAAAAAAATGTTTCACAAAAATAGTGGATCGTTGAACACGCAAAGCATGGAAAATATTACATATACATAAACGTCTATAATTTGTCGTCGTTGGTTGCATATACCTAGTGCAAGAGGACGAACGATCGAGATTCGTCGTGTTCGTGTTCCGCAGTATACCCATTATTTATTTAGGGTTTCTATTATTAATTCGGGATGCAATTTGTCGATCGATTTGCCGGGCAACGTGGTCAAACGATTTTTTTTCTTTCTTTGTTCGTCGTTTGAACAAGAGCGCTACCTTTGCGATGGGATTACCACGTTTTTTTCGCAGCTTTTAGTTGTTTCGCGAGGCCACGGATGGATAGATGGCAGCACGGTTGTACAAACAGGGTCGACGCTCAATCGGTGAGCAGGAATGAGCGTTTTTATAATTTTCATATCTTTTATAATATTATGGAAAATTATTATCATTATTATTAATCTTATATTTATCGAAACGAAATCGGACTTGGTTGAATGAAAAAATGTCAACTAGCGTTACGTGTCGCTTGTCGGCCTCTCCCTCACTAGCGACCTCGAGTGGCAGAAAAATTCGTTGCAGCTTTCGGTACTGGTTGGCAGGCCTGTCGCGATCGACTGTTCAGAAAATAGTCCAGAAGATCTGTGTACACAATGACCATGGTCCAGAGCGTCCAGAGTGTTGATTCGTGATGTGATGTGATCACAAAGTCTCTCTTGTTCTTTGGGAAACATCGCTGTCGTATACGACGCGAATGTGACAGTTTGCGGTGTGAAAACAAACGCGCGTTCAATACCGCGATGTTCATTCGGACGAAGATAAAATAGCGAAAAAAAACGTAAAATATCATCAACATGCCACACGTAGCCGTAAACTTTATGCTGCAATTTTTCGTCACCGGTTTTTTGGGAATTGTCACGTACGCCGGTGACAAACTCGTCGAAACCACCAACATAACCTTATTTCGTGGAATTTACGATAATTTAACTCACGCGACCGTCGGTGGTCTCGCTTGGACGTTGATTCTAGTTCTATCAAAAAAACCGATTCTTCCGAATATCTACAGCATTATCTATTGCGTGATTTTATCGTCCATCATCGATGTGGACCATTTTTTCGCAGCCCGGAGTTGGAGTTTGAAAGTGAGTCGCGCGATTCCCGACCCTGCTTTGTCGTGTCCATACGCGCGCGTGTGTGTGTGTATATACACATGTATATATGCATGTACGTGAAAAATTAAGCTAACCGTTTGATGATTGTGAAATATACCGAGTTTACTCACCCGAGACATTTTTCCGTTGGGTTTGAATCTTCCGGAAGATGAAAACTTTATTCCGTCTTCTTCTGTACAATAATGTATACGCGAATCGTCTGTTATGCGCCTAACTTTACCCCTAATTTGTCATTCGAGACTGGTAAAACAAGAAGAAAAAAAAAATAAAACATTTGCATGAGAATTTTTTTTCCGAATCGACCAATCACGTATTTTTGGCTGCTGGAAGATAGCCGAGCATCGTCGAAATTTCACGAATTTCACACGTCCGAACGGTTGGATGCACTGCGATTAACGAGTTTACCGAAATATATTCCGCGATATTCGATTTCTCGGGTCTATGCGTGCTCGATTGTTTGCCCGTCGACAAATAATTTGAGGTTACCGTCGCGACTCGCCCGCAAACCTTTCGATTGATTATTCACAGAGCTCCCCGCACCTTACACGTCGCCTTTCCGTAGAGTACGATTGATTAAAAAAAAAAAAGAA
Source organism: Diplazon laetatorius (assembly GCA_963662125.1). Lineage (NCBI taxonomy): Eukaryota > Metazoa > Arthropoda > Insecta > Hymenoptera > Ichneumonidae > Diplazon > Diplazon laetatorius. Next base: position 78,900 of record OY759154.1, on the reverse strand, counting down.
AAAAAGTACTGTAAAAGGCTTCGAGCAGAGATTCCACCTCTGTTTCGAGCTAATTATCGACAATCGGTAAGCGACGTTTTTTCGGTCGGGCTCGTCGACAGGTGCTGCCACCGTCTCCGAGGCGGTCGCTTCAAACCGCAAAAGTTGAATTCAAAATTCCCGTGTCTTTGTTGACAGGTTTTTTTTTCTTCTGTTGAATCGAACGAACGGTATATTGATTGATTGATTGTTGTTTTTTTTTATTCCTCGTTTTTTTTTTTTCAAGGATGCAACGCGTTTGAACGGGAGGCCATTGTTGCATTGCACGACGATACCGATAGTGCTGTGGCTGTTGCTGATGTACTGTTCAAAGACATTCGATTCTCCGAGCATTGGGAATTACGGTTGGATCGTTCTTTCGAGCTTTTTGAGCCATCATATACGCGATGGTAGCCGAAGAGGGTTGTGGTTCGGTCCAATCGGTTCGACGAGGCCCATACCTTATTATCCGTACATAGCCCTGAGCATGGGATTGCCTTACATCATTTTTTGGCTCATGTATCTCACGTCCGCGCCTGTGGTCAAGGATTACACCCACAGAACGATAAACATTGTCTAACAATCGTGTATATTTGAATAAATGTTATTATTATTGTGTAACCAAACAACGAAATTATTTTGGGAGAGCTCATAAACTCTCAAACCCTTTCCTACGATCGATCGGCGACATAAATTTGTACTTGAAAGATAACAATTGACCGCATTCGACATCTCGGAATTCAAACGTTGTTATCGATGAATTTTAGCCGAGAACAATGCGTTGTTACAGTTTTCGTTACCGACCGAGCAGCAGTACCGAACACTCGTTTCGCCTACAACCGACAACCGTCGGTCCGTGCGACCGTGGTATATATACCTACTTATGTAATCTCGAACGAGAAAAGTAACATGTGCGTTTCACAGAATTTATCCGAGTGTTTTGGAGGGGTTTATCAGCGTGAACACGACGCAGAGAGTAGACCGAGCTGTTTGCGTTACGGAGGCCGTGTCACACGCAGAGTCCACACACTTGCTCGATAATTTCAGTCGTCGCTCGACCTTCTACCTGTTGTGTTTCACACCGTGTTGTGTGTCTCGCGCGCACATTCACGACGCTCTCCCGTGTTCACGGTACCATCATTAAAACGTATATCAATAGTCTCGTGTCTCTTTCCCTTTAATCCCCACATTCAATCAATTCCGGCAAATTTGTTTCCATCCCAACAAAACTCACGTTGAGTTTGTCAATTTTGAAAATTGTGGAAGTGGATGCTCCGCTCGTCGATCATGTGGAATTAAAAATCTATCGAATTTGTTATTCGTCATTGGACGATAGAGTCGTCGGCGATGCGACACTTGATTCGCATCAAAATTATACGTCTCATGGATAAGAAATATTAATTTGGTGATTGTGCCCACGTACGTGATTCCCACGATTATATCCACAATGGTAGGTAACACGTGGATTGTTTGTTTTATCGAACGAATGATCATGGATTATAGTCATTTAATGTTTGTTAAAATACATTTTTATTTGATGAATTATCATAACGTAAATGTACATATTAGAGCCTATCGATTATTAAAATTCATTGAAAAATAATAATTCTTATAAATTATTAATATTTATTACAGAAATATGCCAATATTAATGGGTGAAATCCACGCCCAAACCTGCATTCGGATTTATAAAATTGCAAGATAAAGAGAGCTAATAAGTTTGTCGAGGTGTGTGTCATCCGCACGCGATAGGCCTTAATCTCTTATTACCTATAGCTCGTCTTATTCTTACGCGGTTTATCGGGATATCGGCTATTAGTCTCTCGATAATCGTGCTTATCACACACGAATTGCATTTATCAATAACGAGATTATTACAACAATAAAACAAAGAAATTCGTAACAATGGACAATGTTCCAAGTGCCAAAACATGTATAACCGAACTTACGTCATAAGAGCATTGCCGAATAAACAAAAAATAATTGCAACTTGGATGGTCGCGAGTGGAAAAAAAAAATGTCAAGGCCAAAAATGATTGCGCGAGTTTTGTCAATATTTGCCGTCTGCTGCCTCGCCCCGATAGTTTATTTTTATTTTATTTTATTTTTTCTTAAGTTTAGCCTCCGTGTCATAAATACAAAGAGAATCGAGACGGAAGTATTATTACGAAAGATCGACTCCGAGTGTGCGAGACGGTTGTGACGAGGGGGGGGGGGGGGGGGGGGGGTTGGATACGTGGCGCAATGCGGGTGTGCATCGTGTAGTATCACGAAACGCGTCAAAGTAGTCGACGTCGGGAGCAAACATTACATTTCCACATTCTTGCATTCTCACATTTTTCCACTTGACGCGTGTCCCGGCCAATTCTGTATACGGAATCGTCCTTGTAACATCGTTTCGTTTGACGAACGCATCGCGAGGCCGGTACTATACTAGCGTACGTTTTTTTTTTGTTTTTCCCATGTTGGGAGCAATTGTTATGCGAGTTTCGACTATAATCCACCCCAGAAACATGTTTTATTTTTTTAAAATTATCATTATTATTTATTTGAATTATTTCAGGAAAGCTTCGAGGACGTGACACTGTGGTTCTACATCGGTTGCGGTGTAACCGGTGGATGTATCCTGGTTCTCTTCATTCTCGTTTGCGTACTGTTCGCAAAAGTCAATCGACTGTCGGCCGATGGGTAGGATTTCATAGCCTTTGTAATTTTGTGGGATTGCCACTAACCCCCGATATGAAAAATAATATAGAAATAATTTTCGTCGAAGTACTAGCAGTGGTAAAGTACATTGATTGACGGTATGTTACATTGCTCTGTTCAACAATGTTGCGCGATTCGTGGTATCCATCATTTTGCCTAATAAGGGCAATCGACAGAAGTCCTCTAGCCCGGAATAATTTTATTTTATTACGATTAAAAATAATTTATTGAAAATTATTGCATTTCCGTTACGACAAAATAAAATTATCATTCGCATTCTAGCTGTAATGACTTTTTATTATTTCAGTATTATTATTATTATTATTATTAATCAACCGATTTATAACATACTCTTTTGTTTTTCTCTTTATATTATTTGATTATAATTTATTATAATTTCAATTATTTACATTATACTCATTTGGAATTAAATATAGAGAAATAATAAATATATAGATTTTAGTCTTATATTTTATATAGAAAAAAAAATACGATCGAATATGATTTATTTATTCACAAAGTCCCGAAAATTTAATATGACAATTAATTACGATGCGATAACGTTTTGTTGATTCTCCTCTATTTGACGTCTTACTTTTTTCAACCTAACCATTTTTTTTTCTTCATTTATCGTCGAATCGCGTATCTGATAAGAGATTGAGCCTTCTCCCGCTTTATCAAGTCGACCGCGATTAAATGACTCACAATCGTTAAACATTGCGGGATGGATTCGATGGAAGAATATAAAAAAAAAAAGAGGATAAAAATTATGTCGCTGTACTGCGTTGTATCGATGAGGAAAAAAAATGGGAAAAAGAATCGACGAAGTATAGACACAGCAGCGTTGAGAAAACACGAAATCAATCGCATTGAGATTTAGAAGCAGCATCGATGCGTTTTATCGTCCCCCACACGTGTCGCTGTGTGCTGTAATTTATTGCCGGATTCACACAGGAAGGTTGTGAATCGTCGTCATCGTACAAAAATGTTTGTCTTGCCACTGGGAAAGATCGAGTACTCGCTTGGTTACGAATTATTCGCTTGCTCAGTTTATTACCGAGAACGAAACTCCTCGCCAAGTGTGAAGTTACAGCAGATGTCAAGATGACGACGCGTCGACAATGTGTCGTCGCTGTGCCGTCCATGACTGTCGACTTTGTGCATGTCGACAACGTTCTATTGAAATCACATGGAAATTCCACTCATCTCGGAGGTCGATGAACAATAATTTCAATTATTCTTCCCATATTCGTTTCTCGAATTATCAAAGGAAAAAAAAACAAACGATAAGACTTGAAGGTGATTTGCTAATTTTTTCGCTGGTCCGATGTCCGCCCCGAGTGCGACGGAAATAGAGTGCTGAGCGAGTGAGAAACGAGAAACGAAAAAAAGTAGCGCATAACATTGAGGAATTAAAAAGAAAAAAAATATTTTCTTACCGAAAAAAATAAAAACAACGTATTTTAAATTATTTTCAATGGATTTCAGAACGAATCAGTTGAGCAGACAGATAAACATGATGTCGGACTTTTGTTACACAAATCCGACGATAGTACCGGGGGAGGAATTGTCGCGTCGCGGTTACTCCATGTACAACGCGACCGATCACAAGGACTACGGTGTCTATCACGAGACTCGATCAAAATTCTAACCAACATCAACGATGGGGACATCCGCATCGATCTGACTTTCGTACATATGGCCTATGAAAACAACAACAACAAACCAATGTAGAAATAACCCATATTTCTATACATTGCCTACATTGAATCGACGTTATACAATTCACAACATTTTCTCCCCAATTAAACGTGTGTATCTTGTCGGATCTCTGGTCCATCCGTCGCAACGTGCAATCTGGTGCAATCGTTGCAGATGCCAACCGATTCAACTGTTTTCGTTCATGAAAAAAATAACAACGAAATATAATTTATCATTTCATGGCTCACACTTTGAGAATTACGTAAAAATCATTTATTTGTTTAAATAGAATCAAACAAAAATGAATAATGGTTACCAAAGATACAGAATTTACGTACAGAAAGTCGAGTCGGGTTAATACGTCGACAGAAAGTTTCAAATATGTGTGTGTACATATATCGATGAACAATATGATGTAAGAACAAATCATTAAACCCCCCTCATTCTCATTAGGATTAATATTAATTCTCATTGGCAACTCTGTTAGTTGAAAAATAAATAATGTTTATTCGTTGGTAAAATCTCAACGAAAAATGAATAAATTATGATGAAAAGAAAGAAACAAAGTTTTGATAAATTTGTAAATTTAATTTCCTTTACCGATAAACAAGCGAAAGCGCTTGCAAGTATTTGCCGTGTGACTTTTGCCGATGGATAAGAATGCGAATAATCAAACCGAAGAAAGAAAGAATGAAAACGAAAAGAAAACAATATAAATGATAAAAGCGTAATCGTTTGAGAGGGGGTTCGAGGGGTCGAGGCGTATGCGGTCCTTTATTAGCCGGAAGTGTTTAGTTTCCCGATGCGAGCTCGTCGGGGTCGGCACTTGAGATTTGTATAGCCGACAAACGTGGATAGTCGATAGCGGATGGATACACACGCGGGCGTTAAATACGTGTGCACGGGGTGTGGACCGCGTGGATCGCGTGGATCGCGTGGATCGCGTGGAACCCCCGGTTTGGTGGCCTCGGGACGGTGAATGAAATTCGAATCTCGCTCGGAGGACGGTCACGTCGAGGGAGGTAAAGAAGCTACTTCAGCGTTATTAGACACCCAGCGTCAGCTGTGACGATCTCGTGGAAAGTGATGCCGAGTACTCCCCGGCCGTGTCCCACGTTGCACCACTGATATTAATTTAAAATACGGTAGGGTAGTGCCGGATTCATCATGACACATATTATTACAGGACAATCTCGTCGAGTTTATTACTGATTTGTAGTCGTGTTTCGTTTGCCATCGAAGATTACACGTACTCGGGGAAAAAACAAATTTTCAAACGATAAGTCTACGTACCTTTGAATTTTTTTTCTCTTCCCACTCTCATCTTATTTCTTGACAAAATTCAACTTCAGATGCCGTTGCGAAAGTTTTTAATCGACTATAAATTTTTCATCATCGAGTCAAACCGAAAAAAAGGACCGAAGCTGCGAAACGTCCGGCGTAAAAGATAAATATTAATACACATATATATATATATAGATCAGAGGTTGTAAAAAGTGGATAGTTAGTCAGGCCGAGGATGTAATAGGCGATAGAGGGCGATAGAGGACACGGTAAAAAGGGGGGGGGGGGATCGGTGAGAAAGGTCGGTGGTGGGGGTGAATGGCTGTGTGACTGCAGGGCTGCAGGGAAGAACACAGCCGGGATAGGCTGTAATTGGTATAAAATCATCGAGCAAACACATCGGACAAGACAGTCGGAGGGTTGTGGGCGGCGTTACGTGCCGTAACCCTGGTTACCGTCACGGAGATCCGTTTCCAAAGCACCCCCCCTGTACCTTGATTGTGCACACACGCGACCCTCCGCGCGCGCGTCCTACGGCAAGCTCCTCGATATGCGCGCGCATTCCAACGAAATTTTTAACCACCCCATATCCGTCCTTATCTCGGAGCTTTGCCGCCCTCGATTCTCCACCGTTTGCAGCCTTCGCAGTGGCTCCCTCTGGCTCCGCATTAACCCCACGCTCTCACTCGCTCCATCATTTTTCCATTTTTTTCTTTTTTCCATTTCTTTTTACAATCGTCGATTGGCGAGAAAAAAAAACACGAAAAAAAATAGGAAATTATATGAAATATTAATAGTTTTATCGGTCTCTCGACAAATTGAATATAGGTACAGCGTGGCTGGGTCAGTTGACTCCGATAAAATAATTGAGTTGAGATGATCGGAGTTGATACGATTATTCTTGACATCGACGACGTCAATTTATTTTACTAGTTGAAAAAAAAAACCATAAAAAATATTCATGAAAAATGATTTGATAAATTTTGAGTTTCTCATAGATTCCGACGACAAATCAACATTCAAACACTATTTAAACAATTTTGTGTTGCCCAGCCTATTTTTTTAACCATTTAAAAAAACGAGAAAACGTATAGTTTTGTTTCACGAGACAATTAAAAGTGAGAAACGCGCCAGAGACGCGAGATATTCGAGAGATCCGCGAATGCCGATTTATCGTTGTTAAAATACATGTCAAACGTGTCTCACAGAGCTCCGAGGGATTTTTCAGAGTCCCCGTGAGCGTGTGTTCCGGACGACGAGTGTTTCTCTAGGACACGCAACCTGTCGAGTGTTTGGTTTGCCCGTCGACGCCGCCGCCGCAAACCCCCGGAAAGCCTCGCAAACCCTCGCAAACCCTCGCAAACCCCCGAGCGGCCATCGCCACCAGCGACGACAATTTAGTTCCCGCTGTGTCGTAATCCCTGCCGGCCGCGATAATTCCGATTATCGTTATGGAGGATTTTCTGGGGTCCGGTTGCCCCCGTGGTTATTCGCACTGTGGCGCGTACCGCAAGGTTTTACAGTAGCGGCAGAGGTTAAGCATTTCGACACGTTGCATATGTTGTTACAGATTTTCGTTACAGCCGAGGACGAGAGAGAGACGGAGGAGCAAGGTTTGCTCCTCCGTCACAGTTCGACTCTCTTCGAAACTCACGCTTGTCCCTATGGTCACCAATATTCCACCCCTTCGTGGCCCTTTCGAGGCCCCCGAGGCCACTTTGGAATATTTTTCATTGCTCCGGATTAATCTCGATAATATGGTCCGCAATATTCTGTTTGTAATTCATTTTATCATCATTATTATTATTATTATTGATTCATTTGTACCGTGTAGTACAGCATTCTTGTTAATCTTTCTTGAGTCAATTGACTCAAGTTGAAAGAAAAATAATACAAACTATATAGTTCATATATATACATAGCACATTAGTCTATATACAATTTATATATTGTTTATATTTTTTTAACCTACGGAAGGACTCTCGAGCGTCTTGTGTTCACATGGATGTTGATTCTCGTTCAAATGTATCATTATCGTCATGATTATATCGAATATAATGATCGACGCCTTTTGGGTCACGATAATAATTCAAGAAAAACCCCACAGGCAGTCTCATTATTTTCTCAGAAACGGGGATCTTGGCCCCAAGATTTTCTTCTCGGTCGTTCCTTCTTACTCGTACGCAACTCGTACGTACACACACAAACAGACTTACACATATGTATATATATATATAAAATATACATATATGTATATATTATATGTTATACATATAAAATGGGACACTTATCCGGTCGTGCACGATTCACACGGTATATACGGTATATACATACATCACACAGAAACATGCACGAGCCCTCGAGCACTGCGAAGACACATAAAACTTTGACAACTTTTCTGAGGGCTCGTATTTTTTTACGATCGTCGTCGTCGTCGTCGCAACCCGTGAAACAAGACACTGGAAAGAAATAAATAAAAATAAAAAATAAATAAATCCGAGGTAAAAAGTGGCGTGGCAATTGACTCGCGCACTGCACAAACATTACAAACCGTTCCTTTAATATTCTCGGGCAGACTCTATGAGTGCACAACAATATACGGCTTACGTAAAATTCTTGTTCATGAAAATTCGAAAAAAAAGAATGGAAACATAATAAGTTTAGAGTTTCGTTGGGATATAAATCAAATTTTATATTTACATTCAGCAAAGTTGACGAAGGCTCAAGTGAAAAATTGTTCCAAGCCACAAGACATTTTCAAAGTAATTGCGATCGCATTGAAGGTAATAATGCGAGGTTTGACCCGAGCCGAATATCAAAGACGTTTTGCGGATGGTGCAATGATAAAGAATAAACGATCGGACAATTTCACAGAATCACGGTTGGGCCATTCGGTCCGATTCGATGGCGTGGACGGTCGTCGGGTACGAGAGAAGAATTTAACGAGGGCCACGCGCCAATGTGCACCGACCCGCCAGCAGGGGGCCTGAGAGTCACACGCTGGGTTCTGGGTTCTGGGTTCTGGGTTCCCCCGCCTGTCCCGCCAGGAACCCGCACCGACACTCCGTGGACGAGACTATCCTTGACTCGTTAAACATCCGAACGACGGTCCACCGATTCTTCTCGTTAGACCGAGAGTCGTTTCCTGACCTACGGGAAAAACAACCCCCCCGGCCACGCACCATTTAATTGTCACCCTTGGGCCACGGTGCTACTTCAATTGTACACGGTTTATTCCTTCATCGAGACCATACCCAGTTTTTGTTTTCTTCCTATTGGATGACTGTTTGAATATTGTCGACAAAAATTATTCAATTTCACATATTATTTCGATGGAAATTAAAATTGGTAGGGCCATATTATTTCATTGCGAGCCGATAAAAATATTGTAATAACATTTTTATCGAGTATTGGGAAAGAGATACCGATCATTTGAAATAATAATAAAAATGTGATAAAAATAGAAAAAAAACCGAATAATGACAAATATTGGGTGAACCGTGGGGAATATATTTCTTTTCAATACGCGAATACCAATTAAGAATTGTCGAAAATATGACTCGCCGGAGATTCGCACCGGCCTTGCCCACAATTTTCGTCTCGTTATTCCCCGTTCATTCTTCATCATCGTCTCCATTATGATGATTATTATTATTATGAGTGGGATCCGGGTTGGGTCGACGGTCTCGCATTGTCGCGTCGAATATATGCTTTTGCCCCCGCGATATCCCCCGTATCACAATGAATTAATTCGTTGCTCCGTGTTCTTTATTTTCGCGAAACGATTGTCATGCTATTATTATCGTGAGGCGCGTGACGCGTGAGGGAAAGTTCACCGAGACGCGTTTCGCCCCGTGGCCTCGTGGCCTCACCGCATGGGGTTGTTTGCCAGCGCCACGTGCCTCATCATAATCTCATGTCCGTACGAATTTTCGAATCGGCATATCCGCCGTTTGTCCCGCGTTCGGACGACAATTCCTCGTCGCGACATCGCGCCGTGTCAAGTTGATGAGACCCAATGCCCCAACGAGGTAATCGTTGTATCGGATATTGCGCTGGGTTGACCGAAAAATTACCATTTTTTAAAATTTTTATTTTCATTTATGCTTCCTAATAGAGGAACATAAGTTTTATCGAGTCGTTCGTGTCACCATGTTCAGCATGTGCGAAAGCGTCGAGAAATTAAATTCGAAGAAAATGTATGTGTGTATAACTCGAGTACGGTTTTAGCCATAACCCCGAATCCTTAGCATATATGTGCAGATCTATAATATTCATTTCTATAATATTTTTATGCCAGAATTGTCAATAGGTCTTCGTAAACGGACTTACGATTAGAGGAATCTAATTGCAAGTTTAAACTTACAGCTTGTTAGAAAATTTCAATGATGCGATTACTCATTGATTGCGAGAAATTTCGTTGACCCAGATATTTGTTTTTTTTTGTCCGGTACGAAGATAAGAAAAACATACTTGCCGTTTGATGAACTTATTGAACAATCGTGTGGCGAGTTAAAATAAAAAATGAATAATCGAAAGTACGATCGCGTAATTTCCGTAACGATTTGTTATTTTCTCGGTCGTTTCCAGCGCTGAGATGCGTCGAACGAGAGTTTTCGGTCGGATTTAGGAGGCGAAAGCCCGAAGAAGTGGTCGGCGGTGGTCGGGGAATTTCCGGAAGAGTCGGAAAACCCGTGAAACCGCGGGGGGTAACTCGGAGAATAATTCTGCCATTAGTAAACGTCATTGCCGAGTAAATAGCAGCCGACCACCACCACCACCACCACCACCACCACCACCACCACCACCATCCAGAGGAAAACGCACCATCCGGACCAAGTACCTGTCGTACATTGTCCGATAATAAATCTCCGCCAGATGTCGACGTTGCACTTCGGGCCGGTGGTAAATCCGAAAGCTCCCTCGGTGCAGCATTCCGGATGTGGAAGTAGGCTGAAAAAACCGAGATCTCGAAAATTGCCACGCGTGCTCATCACGACGCGACAATTCTGTTTTTCGTTTTCAAATGTTGTTTATTTGAAAATATCATAATTATTTATCGACAATTTTTTATTTTTCATTCTTTCGATTAGCTAAATTGGAAAGAAAAAAAAATGGAATATCGGTGTCAGAGGAAAATATGATATATTTTCGTATGCAGGTATACTCGGCACTGTTGTTTTACAATATATACAATTTTCTTAAGCCGTTAAAATTCGAATTTACATTGTATTTATATATTATCGTCAAACTTTTTCACTAACTGCAAGTATGTTATCGGCCAGCACACACACTCGGACGCATTCGGTCATGCACTTTCGTCATTGACACACCCACACACACACACATACGTTAACCATAAATAATAATAATAATGATAATGATAATAATAATAATAATAATAATAATAATCACGTATTTATAGAAGATTCGGGGACTGGTGTACAATCTTTTATTCTTTTTCTTTTTTATAAATAAATGTCGTGTCCCACATTGGCTTTGCTAATCCACGACGATTAAAACCCAACTGTACGGCAAATAAAAAAATACATATACGGAAATCTCGAATCCTCATAAGTTTGATTTAATTTAATTCGAAAGAAAAAAAACATAATAATAATAATCTTAAGGACAAAATAATTTACGAGCTCGCACTGATCAACGTTAAATGCGAAAGAAAAAAGAAACGGAATTCATCATCGCGATAATCTCCCGTCGAATTCGAATCCTCCGACCTTTTATGTTTTTTTTTTTTCGATCGTATAATCGAACAATCTTAATACTGGATTTCTCGTTGAAATCCAAAAAAGAGCGATATTATGTTTCATTCGTTTTTATCGACCCCAATGAAACGATCTTAAAACTGGATTTCTCATTAAAATCCAAAAAAGAACGAAATCATGCCCCACGTATACTGAATCTACGACTACACATCGGAGATCGGGAGTCCGTAAGACGGTGAGAAGGGGAGGGTTGGGGAAGGAGAGGGGGCAGCTTATCTTTGGTCGGTTGGCACAAGCACCGGTCAGTCTTCTCATCTAAGTAATAATTAATACGTTATAATATAATATTTATATATATATATATATACACACACACACGCACTTCGGTATTAAAAATTACGATCGAAATGATTTAATTTACATTGTCTTGAATGAACGTCGTATTTACATTATTATTATTATTATTATTATTTTTCTTTCTTCAATCGCGATAGCTCACGTATGATATTTACAGCCCAAAACTCTTTTCGGTTGCTCTTTTGTCCTTCATCTTTCATTTTGTTCATCGTTTGATGGTTCATAAAACTCAAGAACTAGCTAACTTTGTCATCTAACGACTTATCACTACGAAAACCGCGTCATCTCGACACAATTAATATATACATAATATATTTTTGATTACGGTCAGATATACCGATCGCGCTGATCGCGTCCAGCGCTCTCATCACATTCCACACGAAAAGTCTTGACACGGTTCACAAATTCGTTCGTCTCTTCTTCTCACATTTGTTATTTCTCGTTCCCATCGAAACCCATTGTTCCCACGAGTGACAACCCAGACCAAACATTTCTGTCAAAAAAAAAAAAAAATCATCTCAAGGAGATGAACGATTTTTTATTAATTCACTGGCTCGGTAATCACAATTTTCCGATTGAATCGCGCAGTCCCATTTCGAAATTCCATGAATGATGAACCGGACTTCCCGTTTCATCGATGCTCCTCGTATTACGCCATCCACCTGGCAAACGTAGCTATCCCATTCCTATCGATCTCATAATGATCTTTTTCGAGTCCCATCGTCGGATCGCATCTCGTGGCAATGAAACTCTGATGATGATGATTATGATGATGATGATGATGATTATGATGATTGTGATTATGATTATGATTATGATGATTCAAATCCGTTGGACTGTGATTACCTTGATGAATTATCGAATGATTCGGATGTTCGTGATTGGTCTGATGATGATTAACGTGGGGTGGCGTGTCGTTTATGGTTCTCGATGGTTGCACATGATTGTGCAACGACTGCACTAAATTTGGACTGTATTGTTGTGAATCAACAATTACACTGGTATAACCCGGATTGTCGTCCATCGCTTCGACACCGTGATGTTCCGTCGTTCGTCTCTTCGGATCAACGTTCATGTGACCCGAATGATTGTTCGCGTATGTTCCGATGTCCGAATGTTGTTGTTGTTGTTGTTGTTGTTGCTGTTGTTGCAACGTCGGATCGTTATCCGTGAAATTGTTGTTGTTGTTGTTAAAACCACAATTGAACATGAGAACCGTTGCCCCGGTTTCCGGACAAACCGCCGAACCGGGCACATTGTTGGGATCCGGTGGCAAACGGTGTTGTTGATGATGATGATGCGGATGATGATGGGAATGATGATCCGGAGTGAAAACCGTGGGCACGGAGTGAATACCCAGTGGACTGGCCAGATGAGGTTCCGATGCTGCCGAACCTCCGCAAGAACTTGAAGATGCGGAAAATGGTCGGGGTTGTTGATTTTGCGGCGGCCCGTGCTGCTGTTGTTGTTGTTGTTGTTGTTGTTGTTGTTGTTGGGTTTGTTGCGGTCCTAAATTTCCAATTGAATTTCCATGATGGAGCAGGTGCTGATGCTGTTGTGGTTGTGGTTGTTGTTGTTGTTGGTGTTGTTGTTCTTGTTGTTGCTGTTGTTGGTGGTGTTGCTGATGATGTTGTTGTTGTGTCTGCTGCTGCTGCTGCTGTTGCGGTTGTTGTTGCTGGTTGGCTGATAGCGAATCGTGATGCATAGCTGAGAATAATTGAAACCCGTGAGATTGAAATATCGAAATGGGAATTGATTCGTTAAATGAAAATGTATTTGGACTGTCGCGGTATATATATCGTAAATATAGTGTGAATAAAAAAATGAGAGGAAAATGATGAATGCGATGGTGAATGCGATATCTATCGATAAATATGTATTATTAATTATTTGTACGTAGAACCGTAGACCGGTAAAACTCACCTCCATAACCGTAGTACAGATCCAACGGAGGATAATAACCAGGTGCATCATCGTGCGAAGTGTTGCTCGTGCTCTGAGTGTTGTACGGCGATGGATGATAAGTGGAAGCTCCGGCAATAACGGATGGTCCGATGTAATCGGAATTTGTAAATGCCGAACCATCGATGTAATCGTTGTCCGGGGATTCGTGAACCCGGGTTCTGTATTGCGGACTGAGACTGTGCTCGTCGAGATCGGGAGCCGTGCTCGTGCTGCTTGCGGGTGTCGCCAGTGGCACGCTCGGTGGATTACCCGGACACGGTGGCGATCCGTTGGTTTCTTTTTGGTATTTGCTTAGCATGAGCTTCGCGGCTTCCCGCTCGGACAGTACGTAATTCACCGATACTATGCACAGAGGTCGTGAACTTCGGGAATTGTGAACTTTTGTCGCGTATGATTGCATCCACACCCAACCACCGCCTTTTGTCAGAAATCTGTAATACTGGGTCGTCGCTTGATCCTTGTTCAATACTGTCGACAAACCATTACGAAAATATTATCATCCCTTGCAATATTCTTTTATTATTTTTTTTTATCATAATAATAATAATAATAATAATAATGATAATCCCAATTCGAATGGTCAAAACAAAAAACTATCACAATGACAATTTGAATAATATAACAATAACGATTGAAACAATTTCTGAGGAATTATAAACACGATTCGGTTGGTAGTTTGGTCAATTTGCTTTAGGGCAACAATTATAATTGGTAACTATCTCTCTCTCTCTTTCTCTCTCTCTTATAAACGCGCTACGATTTCGATTCCAAGTGTCTATTGCAGCTTTGCGCAAAATTTATTCAATAGATATCTCGTTGAACCGTTGTAAAAGAAAAAAAAAGCCTGTTCGAACGGTTCCCGGTTAATTGTATCAGCGGTAATGAATTATCGATTACGGTTAGAAAGGTTGTTTCGACGAGAGCGAGTTCGGGCGAGGTCGGGCGAGGTCGACGGAGAGGCCGAAGAGAGCGTAACCTGCGGAAACCATGAACGCGAACATTAGCGGCATTATGTTCCGGTGGAAGCGGAGCAGTTGCCTCGTCGGGCAAGAGGGTGGCAGCCACCGTAACGCGCTCGTGAAACTCCGAGTCTGTTCAAACAACGATAGCGCGGTAACAGCCTTCTCTATTGCTGCACCTCTCACCGGCTCTTTCATCGTCCCACGTTCGCCCCTCACTCTCTCCCTCTCTCTCTCTCTCTCTCTCTCTCTCTCTCTCTCTCTCTCTCTCTCTCTCTCTCTCTCTCTCTCTCTCTCTCTCGTGCGCGCTTGTTCTCGTCAGTTTTGGCCGAGCTTTTCGTCCGTCTAGATCCCGACTACGACCCTTCGCCACGAATCCGCGAGTCTGCGTTTCCGCCATCCGTCTCCGAACCCTCGCGCTTTCGATTCAACGCTTAACGCGGCTTCTCTCGTCCCTTTCGTCCCTTTCGTCCCTTTCGTCTCTTTCGCCCCTCGAAAAAGCCTCCCTCGAGCGAGGAGAGGGGTGTGCTGCTATCCTCCGTCTCTCTGCCCTCTGGCCGACCAATGTCCAATCGATAATACACACCCCGCACCACCCACACACACATTGTACATCTATATTCATAACTATATACATATTTATGTATATGTATAAACACATGTGTCGCATGGTGATGCGGATGCAGACTGTTCGTATACGTTGCATCGACGAAAAAAAAAAATGCAAGAAAAAAATATGTTGAAATGTACGAACATGGGTCTTTACCATTTATGAAAGTTGTTGTTTCAGTATCGTGCCCTTTTTCCCTTGTTTTCATATTCGATGAGGCTAGAGATTTTATAAAAATTGGTTTCACATATATGAACATACGAGGAATATATGTAATGTAATGGCTGTGCAAGCTAGTTCGATACTCGGGAACGGTTGTCTCGCAGCTGACGCTGTGCAAAGGGTGGTTACGAAGACACGAAGAAGCACGAGAGAGAGAGAGAAAGAGAGAGAGAGAGGGACGGAGAATAAAAGTTCAAAGGGTACGTTCCCGGAGGGCGCGAGAGGGACGAGCGAAAGCGCGAGACGGTTAAGCAGTGTCAGCCGCTTTCGACGCCGAGTACGCGACTCCATTTTTTTTTCTTTGCCGTCGCTAAGCGGGGAAGAATTTTTTTTCTTCCGCGGGGCTGAGACGGTCGCGAGTGGGGCGAGGGGCGCTTTTTTGCTTGGCCTATTATTCAATACCGTGTTCTTTAAAGTCCGGGCATTCATCGATTGTCATTGCGATCCAATGAAATTTAATAGTTCGGGAGACACGTACGAAAAACAAAAAACAAAGGAAGGGATTTTCCGAATATAATATTTGATAATGGCAGAACTGAAAGGGGCAAGTAGTTTTGATTCAAGACCCCGGTGCGGGCGACGGGCGTGAGGAATTGACAACCGTGGAACAACGGGCAGGCATTCACCGCGTACACGGTCATTCCACGCATAGATTCGATGAAAAGTTTTAACGAGTTTGGGGTTTGGCCCGAGTCCAAACGAACAAACTCGCCCCCGGGCGTACCATTGCCATTTCGGGAGTTTCCCCAACTTTTGTGGGCTATCTTGGACGACGACCAAATGCCGCGCGCGCGCGCGAACGATCAAGTCCGTTCGGCATGCATTCTACAAATTCAGTTGGCAACATTGTTTTTTTTTTTTTTTACTTACGCGTATTGTGACACTCTCGGAGTTTAAACGCGTCGGAAACGTGAACGAATTGATACAGAGTTTTTTCGATGAGATCGTGAGGATCGTATCCGGTTAGCTGTGAGGCGCTGAAACATAACAAAAATTCATCATCGTTAGTCACAACGGTTTAGTTCTTCTCTCCGTCGAATATTATATTGAAACGTTTCTGATACTTAAATTCAATTATCAGGAATTATTTGAAAAAGTTTTAATTTTTAATTTTTAATTTTATTTTCATTACGTCACAGCATTAAAGAAAAAACAATAAAAAAAATGTATCGATAATAAATCAAATTCGACAGCCGGGGTTTTTTTGTTGTTGTTTGGCCAGTGACACAACGATATCCCGTGGCTACACACATGGATAGTTTCCCAGTGGATGTCGATGGTCCTCTTCTCTTCATCACGAACATGATTATTTGCCGTCAGGATGGAGTAAAAAAATGTAGGTTCGAGGCACGAGAGAAAACGAGTGAAAGAAAAAAAAATAACGAAAAAACACCATAGGAGAAGAATGTCCCCCCATTGGTAACACGAAACGTATTTTAATGGCCGCAACGGTGCTCGACTTTCTTGTGGGGGCGAGGGGAGCGGGAGAGTCGCTCGTGTTTTATCCTCCTTCGTCCTACGCGATCGTTCTCTCCTCGTCTCACTCTCTCTCTCTCTCCATCGTTTCGTTTCTACATCGAAATATTTTTAACGGCGCAACCCGACACCTCTCTGTATAATTACATCGGAAATAAGTACATCCAATGATTTTCCTTTGTTATTATTATTGTGATTGTTTTTTTCCAACTCAGAGGCATTGATTTTCGTGTCACTGAATTTGAAGGATTTTTGTAAAAATTATTTCAGACGAAACTTACGAAAATGTCCGTTCGTTCAATATTTGTTCAACACTTTTTAGTCACAATGGATTAATTTCATCTCAGTGATTTTTCAGCCGAAAATATGTCACGTTGACTCAAGAAAAATTTACAGTTGTTAGCTCAAATATTAAAAATTACATTTTGGCTATTATGAAAATTTGTACTCGGATGAAAAAAGGTTTGAGAAACTTTGTGAAAATGTTAATACAAATAGTGATAATCGTGCGTGAGAATAATTACCTTGCGTCGAGAAACAAGAATTTGAGATCCATGGTGGCACGGAACATGAACATATTTTGGTGAAGTTTGATTTCCGTAATCGCACTGGTTGGCAACGAGTGACCGACCGCAACAAGACCAATGACCGCGTGTTGATCGTCGTAACTCGGTCCGATATTTATGACTTTGAGATATCCCGAACAATGTATCACCTGGAATCACCAAAATCATATTTTAAAAATTACATTTTTATCTTTCCTCGGAATACGAAGAAAAAACAATAATCATGCCAATTCCCTTCCTCTTTCCATACATATGTATACCTACCTACCTACCCACCTACCTACCTACCTACTCACACCACGCACACGTGAAAAAAAAGAAGAAAAACATGAATATAACATCAACGTGAAATACGGCAAATTGACTGAATTCAAGTGCCGCGTGATGATAATTTTTTTGTCTCGTTTCTCTTCTCTTCATTGTTCAATAACTGTGAGACGAGGCTCGAGTGCATTTGCTCGAGTTCGGTGTTACACACGAGACGAGGCGTGAGAGTTGCATAGCCGACTCGGCGATGATGGCACTGCGCAAAGGGCGCGAGACCGAGAGAGAGAGAGATGAAAAGACGGAGGCTCGACGAAGAAAAGCGTGTTAACGATGAAAATTACCAATTCGCCAGCTACGTTAATTGAATAGTCAATTGGGGGTGGTGGATGTTGTACGAGGCGAGAAAAAAAGTTCACATACAGGCACTGCACGGTGCACACCCATGCACGAGGCTCGTTTACCCGGGAGGCAAAGCTTGGGAAGCTGGGCGGGCCGATGCAGCAGCAGCTCGTAACAGACGCGAGTGCGAATAAATTTGTGAGGCAAATTTCCATGTACCAGAGACTTGGCGCACTTGGCGCACTTGGCACTCGCACGGCTCGCGCCTCAACATTTTCGTCGTTGTGATATATGGACGAAGAGGGCCTGCTTCGGCGTACGTACGCATACACGGCTGATGCTGCATCTCGAGCACGCGACGCTCCGATGCATTCCTCGTAATCCACACACATACACACACACACACATATACGTATTCGCCACATCCGCAACCAATCCTCCCTCATCCCTTCTCGAGTAATGCACGCGGGGGTGGTTTTTACACGCGAGAATAAATAATGAAATACATGAAACACACGAGTGTGGAAAGGAGATTGCTGGTGAGTGAAAGAAAATAATAATAATAATTCCGTAGACGCACGATTGAGTTACGTAACGGGATTGGCAGAGGGCCCAATGGATAGGTGCAACGTTGATGCACCACGCGGGAGAGACGAGCGTCGAGCGAAATTACCAATTCCGGGCTTGGTAATTAAACACTCGAGCGGCGTCGTGAAAAAAAAAAATAAATAAATAAATAATGACAACGAAAGTAATAAGAATGAGGGTAAGAATTTGTTAAGCAAATAGACCACGCGATGTGATATTCGTCGAGTGGTTTGTGTGTGTGTGGCGTTGGTGCGAGGTCTTGGTTTTTTGAAATTATTATTATTTTTGAGGATGCGCGAGCTTGAGGGCCATGGACGTGTGGAATATGCAAAGCTTTTGTTTTTTCTTCCTCGTGCGTTTCATTATCATATATATGCATGAGAAAGATTGCGACGTGGAGTGCACTTGATTGAAATTTAGTTATTTCAATTATTGACTTCGGGAAATTTAATTTAATTCTTCGAATATAAGTCGATCGAATGATTGGGATATTATTATTACTATTATTATTTTTTCAATAAACTTTTGGAAATCATTGTGGAAATTAATTTTGAGGATTTATTGTTTCCCAGATTGACACGTGAATCACAGTAAAACAAGATAGTGAAAAAAAATAAATAAAATAAACCCCAGGACGAGCCGAGTAAATATACAAAGCCCCGGTCCGGACTATGTATTACGTATATATAGGCCCTCTTTTGGGCCACAAAACCGTCTACACAATTCCATCCGAGTGTTTGTCGAGTGTACAAAAAGTTCCCCCTTTTTTTTCTACGTTTGTCCGAGTCGCCGGAGTCCCGCTGGTAACGAACCCGGGGCGAGGGGGGAGCTCGGAGCGAGTGCATAACCACCATCGGCGATACAACCCGGCCTTCTATTCATGACTTTTGCCCACGAGACTTCGGTTCTAAAGTCTAGTCGCTACGCAAATAATCGCGTTGGCTCGTGTCCGGTATATCCGTTTTCACGCGTTTCCGGATGCCGTTTCTTCGACCAATCGCCTTTACCTATACCGTCTTGCCGCACAAACGTCACACGCTGGTTTTCACTGGCGCCTGTTTGCCAAAACATTTTTCGCCATTTGCCAAACCGAGAAAGAGGAAGAGAGAGAGAGAGAGAGAGAGAGAGAGAAACGGTTTTTCTTTGAAAAGGGACATTTTCGAAAGAGCTTTTGTTGCACCGTTGACCGTGTCGGAAGCTGCGTGAATGCAGTCTCGAGGACTTTGTGGAATCAAGTGCGCGATTGAAACGAGTTTCGCCGAGTGTGGCGACGACTCCTTCCTCATCCCCTCGTTTGACCATTCAATGTCGAAAATTAATGCCAATATGTCGTTTATCGAGGGAACATATGCCCCTGACCGAACCGCAGGCAAAACCTCGTCTTCGCGCCCTCGGATCAATGGACAACGACCAAAGGGGACACAACCCCCGGTTGTAACTAATACGAACAATCGAGGGACGGCGGGGGTTCGCTCGATTTTCGTAAACGACTAACATTTCGAAAGGCCACTTATTGCGCGTTTCCGGATAATAATAAATCCGGATTGACCGAGAATGTGTTTCGTCGATGAAGAAATATCGCTCGCCGGAAGATTTGATTAGTTATTTGCCGTTGGATAAACTCGATTGCCGATTGCTTTTTTCCGAGATCGGAAATATCACTCGGAAAATTAGTTATCGAGTCGCGTGTCCCGACGAATCGCTATTTAGCGCATATTATTGTTTTGTCTAATTAATTATCGAATGAATTACTTAATTTTTTTTCCCTGGATTTTTTTTATCGCAACGAAGATAATGGAGGACGATTGGGGTCGATGCAACGCGGACCGGTAGTTTTATGGGACCCACAGGGTGAATATTCAATGATTATTTAATTTTTGTTATTTCTTTTGACAGCGATTTATCTCTACCTGGGTTGCGCTGCTGCTGCTGCTGCTGGTGGCAATGCTTATAGTCCGGGAGTTTCGCGCGTGACCCATTGAATGCCGTCCCTGCTTAACCCGCCCGATCCCCACCCTCTCTTATCTAACTATTTAGCATTTCGATTTTCATAGCTTTTACGATTTCCTGTTGCGCAACGGTGCCACCACGCGTAGTTATGCTAATTCGCTTCTGTCTCGAGCCGAACTTACTCTCCGTAACGTCTCAGGCTGTCGTCGTTCGGTGTTTGCCCAACGTATATTGGACGCGCCCGAGAGAGAGAGAGAGGGAGAGAGTTAGGAACGCCAATAAACCCATAATCCGCTACCGTCGTGATTGCACACTTCGAGGGTGAGTTCTCACACGCGCCTAACCTCCACCATTTTTACATTTTTTTCTCAAATCCCAATGTCCCTCGTGACCAATTGATATATATATTTATGTATATACGTATCTATATATGAATATAAGCATGGTTATTTTAGAAATTTTTTTTTTTAATGATTTTAATAACTCTAAACGGACATTAAAAAAAAGAAGAAAGATGTAATTGTTACCTTCCATCCTGAGGTGACGAGGCCGGCGTTTCTTTTGGCGAGCACGCACTTCATTCTGATGCAGAACGAACGCTCGAGTTCGATGTTGCCCAGGGCGTTGGGTTGTGGCAACGTGTGACGCGTCGAAGGATGCGGCAAGCTCAACACGTTTTCCATTTCTTTGTGATCGCACTCGGGAATATATTCGTAAATGCTGTTGCCCGTCAGTTCGACCTGCATTTGACAATATCACCAAACTATTCGTTAGTAACAAAAATCTAAATTTAACGGTCAACTTGTCATTTTTGTTGGCGAAATATTTGTAGAAAAAAAAGAAGAAAAAAAAAAGATTTGGAATTGAGTAAAATAAATGAGGGGATATCTCCGACCTGGGACAATCCTAAGTGTGTGCTCGCCGTTTCGCTGATATACATGATCTTTCCGTTGGGCGCCAAAACGAATATAAAACCGTCCAGAGTCTGCAATCAAACATTCGACGACATTAAGCATTTTTTTTTATATTTATATTCCATTTTGTTCGAGCAATCGAATCAATGAGTGAATAAACTTGATGGATTTAATCATTCGTTATATTAATTTTATTTTGTTCGATCGAAACAAGCGAATAATAAATAAATGAATAAATGAATAAATGAATATTCAGTGAACAAAATTGGGGATAGAATTCTTGATAAAATATAAATCAACCTGATTGAAACTTTATATTATTCTTTTATCGCCAATACAACAACTCACTTGTAGCAAATGCGAGCCCAACTCCTTGATAAGAGTTTCCCGGGGATTCGTCGGTGGCGAAGCTCCCCACTCCTTACCCAATCCTGTTACGAACATAGAAAAACCACAAAAATTCAACAAACAAACGAAAAAAAAAAGTAATAATAAAAAATAAATTAATTATATAATAATAATAATTTCCGGTGCACATCGAGACCGATGCACTTCGGATATCGCATCGCGCGTCGAGTGTTGCAACTGTAACAAGTACACTCTGTACACCCGAGCGTATTGTTATTACATGTACCCGCGCAGTGACGAGTGCTCGTCGACACACGCGAGATCGAGTCCGCAGACCGCTCTGAGGCGTGTCGGTGCATTAATTAATTGATCCCCCATCCCTCTCGCCCCGTGCCTACCTCGCATACGCGATGCATCTCTCTGTTTATGCATTTAATCGACATCAAAAAAAATGTTATTCGACTGTTTTTTTCAAATAACAATAATGGAAAATAATCAATTGGTTCGATCATTCATCGATGCGAAGCTGATGCAGGTGGCTGGATTTTGTATTGCAACCGTTCGGGTTCTTGCCAGATTTTTTTTCTTTCGAGTTCCAAATTCATAGACATATATGGATATATACAGTATTTTCATTTCTTCTGTTGCCTCGGTATTTGAATATTTTTATAGAAAATTATTGAATTTTTCGGGTTTGTCGTCGATCCGGAGATCGAATTAAAGAGATGAGCTTTTCCGATAGCGCGATCCACGCAACAATAAAGCCCGTGCCGGCGATTGACGGTTCGACCAGACTCGTCGCGTATTCCGGGCCACGTCTCCATCCTTGTCCGATATTCCACGAGGGTTTCACAACGGGGGAAAATGTCTCAATAATGCATCGACGACGAACGTTTCGGTCTATCGGTTCTGTATCGTGTACGTCGATCAAAACTCTTCGTCTCTTCATCGCCACCAAAACTCTTCGGTCGTACGAGAAATCTACATTTACGATAGATTCATTCGACATCCACGTAAACACGACCATTCACGTGACTGATGTATATAGAAATTTTATTTTATTTTTGTCGGAATTCAGCCTTTCATCGACGCGCTCCAATTTTCTTTTTTTTTCTTTTTTTTTTTTTCAATTTTTCTTGTTACGATCACAAAGCGGTAATGATAAAAATATTTTTCATCTTACTCGTCGTTGAACGGATATTAACCATTTTGTGGAATAATGAATTAATATTTTTGAAAGCTAAAAACAAAAAGAAAATTGAACCAAATGTCAAAGTCACGGGCTGCAATAACCGGTGGAATATTCTGTTATATGATAAATCTTTAATAAAGTCCATATATGTGATGTATATTATTATTATTACTATTATTATTATTCAATGAATTTGTAAGCCCATTTTGCCCATTTTGTTATGCCACTTTGAGAGAATAATCGAAGCATTGTTGTTGTTATTGTTTTTTTTTTCCTCATGTCTCGTTGATGGAGTTTGCGGTGGCTGTGTGCGAGCCGAAAGACGGTCTGGTTCCATCGTCGGAGGGGCAACTCGATCGGTATTCCAAAGGGATGCGCGTCCACTTGAAATTCAATTGTCCGCGTCGATGTCGTCGCGAATGAAGAAGAAGCAGTACGGGAGGTTGCTCCACCGTGACGATGATCCAAGGGTAGGTAGCTATTGTAACACACCGCCTCGCTCACAAAGCGAGATCCGTGCAGGGGCGAGGACCGACAACCGACAACCGAGGACCGACGACCGAGGGACACCCTAACAATGCATTAAGTGCGCAATCACACCCATCTCATCCGATACTATTTGCCCTTTGCACGATGAATTAAACGACGCGAGTGTGCATGCCTCTGCCCTCTCAAAGTCCCAACACCACTTGCCCATCTTTCTTTGCGGTTTCTTTTTTTTTTTCTTCTCCTTTCCATATTATACTATTCCTCACGCAATGCAATAATTTCGTCGTCGATTTCATTCACGACTTTCAACTGATTTTTCATGCGACGCCTCATTGAGACTGGACTTTTTTTCGTTCGTTTGTTCTCTTGCGTTAATTAAATGATAATTGAAAATCATGAGTTATTGTAATTTTATAAATGATTCGACGATGATGATGATGATGATGGTTATGATAATAATGTTAAACTTACCACGTGGAAAGACGGCTCGCATTTTGAGATAACTCGTGGTGAGTCTTATGATGCTGGCTTTGTCGAGTTGCGTGGTAATGGCGCACGGAAGCGGAAGCAATCTCGCGAGTTCGAGAAACTCAAAGTTCTCCTTCTCCCGACGGCATCTAGCCGCGGTCTTGCTTTTCTCTTTCATCATAACCTCCTGGGGACCCGAACCTCCGAGGCCACCGTACGAATTTTCGTTATTGTTGTTTACAATGTGATTGTCGTTGTTGTTTTTGTTGTTGTTGTTATTATTATTATTATTATTATTGGTGATGACGTTATTGTTGTTAACTGGCTGGTGGAGGGAATTCAGCTGGTCCGCGATATCCGTGGATCGACGATGACCTGCGAATTTTACAAAATTTCATTATTTTTATTGA
Organism: Diplazon laetatorius; assembly: GCA_963662125.1. Taxonomy (NCBI): domain Eukaryota; kingdom Metazoa; phylum Arthropoda; class Insecta; order Hymenoptera; family Ichneumonidae; genus Diplazon; species Diplazon laetatorius. The sequence goes on along the minus strand of OY759154.1, from coordinate 54,348 downwards.
TTATCGCAACTATTTCATTTATTTCGAACGAATTATGATCGAATCGAGACATTAATTTAAAAGAAGACTTTTTTTTTTTTTTAATGCAACAGTCGTCGACGAAATATCGTGGGACGGAGCCTGCAAGATCTTTGCTGCGTCAAAATGGCGAACGAAGGTTGTTCCACTTTTTTTTTGTGACGACGAAGCACGAGAGGGTGGCGTTTTTTTGTTATTTTTTTTTTTTTTTGTCTTTTCCATGCCTTTTTTCGGCAATCGACACGCGATGTTACGTTGTTGCGGTCGAGTGTGGAACCGGAAGTAGATGTGAGACCGAAGCCGGAGAACAGGATTTCTGTGGGGACGTTGGAAGAGAAAGGAAAAAAATTTAAAAAGTGAAATAACGACGCCGCAAGTTCATCGTTACGGATAAAAAAAAAGTGGTTGCAGCGGGGGTGGCTAAAGTCCGTCCGGGATGAGCAAGGAAAATGGTGATTTCGCGGTGACGTGCGTCATTGCGGAGAAGAGGATCGCGAAAAAAAAAGGCGAAGGGAGCAGCGGTGCGCGCGACGGCAAAGCCCATCGTTAAAAGGGCACCACGGGGCAAGAGAGCAACCTAACGACGTTATTCGCAACCCGGCCGCGCTACGAGAGAGACACTTCTCCGGCATGGAAATTCGTCTGAATAATGCATTTTTTTTCCATCTCACTCTCTCTCTCCCTCACCGCGTCTACACCGCGATTCGAGCTTCTGGCAATGGCGACATTGTTTTTTTCCTCTTATTTGCACTTTTTCGAGAGGCCGGAGAGAGCGCGCGGACCGAAAGCACGCGGTGGTCCAGGAATAATCGCGAAACATTTTTTTTCATTCTATGAAATTCCTCGTATTCTTTATAATATTTTGCTAAATCATTATTGAATGTTTTTTTTTGCATTTTTTACGTCGCTAGAAATTTGCGGTGATGAAGATTAGACACAAAATTTTTTTGTCAATGATACAATATGATTTATTATTTTCATTACCTTCTCGCACCTTTCGTAATACTTTTATTGTTATTTTCCCAGTTGAAGCTTATTGTATCGGTGATGATTTTTATTTTAATCGCTAATGATACAATATTGTGATATGATTGACGTAGAACGTAAGCCGTCGAAGTAAACTTATAATAAATAATAATTGATGGTAATCGTAACAACCGCGATAATAGTGTAACGGTCGCGGCTCGATGGTCCATGGTCTCGCCGTTGAGCGGCGAGACCATCGCCCCGCTTTCCCGCGATTCGGGTCCCCGTGAAGAGATGGGACCTATTGCGCCGGTCCCTATCTTCCCCTTCCACGGGACGCATGAGGGCTCGGCGACCCGATAACGCCGACTCCTCATCCCAGTCGCTCGCCGACGACAATATCGTCAACATCGATTATACACAATTTTTCATCAATTTCTAAATCAAGACTTCGAATAGCAACGGGCGGCTGGGAGCTTCGTAACCGCATCGTGCACCGTGATTTCGAGACAAGTAATTTGTACTTTATATTGAACATTACCTACCTACTATGTGGCATGTTCATTTTATATTGCGTTACATATATATATATATATATATTTGTATGAGAATGCGTGTACCGAATGAATAATTGTGATTCGGTATGTGCATATGTTTGTAATTGAAAAGATTGCTCAACGAAAAACAAACGAAAATAAAAAGAATTATTAAAAAAGAAAAACATGTAAGACTCGATTTGTAAAAACAAAAAAAAAAACAAAAAAGAGAATTATAATTGTGTCAACGTCATTAGCTTCATTTTTCCCGTCGTGTCCTCGGAAAAAATTTACTCATCTTTAAAAATATAAAATATAAAAAAGAAATTAAACATATTTATTTGTCTATAGTTTTTTTGTTTAGAAATTACAACTTTCATTGCCAGTAAACTTTGACGCACATGTTTACAATTGTTGGAAAATTATTCCACGGTGAAACAATCTTTTGTCCACCAAGTTTCGTTTCACCGTGTGGCATATTTAAGTAATTTCGAAATGGTCGGTCGTGCGGTTGCACCGCCGCGACGAGACCCAATGAAAACTCGCGTTTCTTTTTCTTATCGTTTTTTTTTGTTCTTTGTTTTTTTTTTTTTTTTTTTAGTTTTTTGTTGTTTTGTTTTTTTCTACCCCGGGGCAAAGTGATTAGAGAATGAAACGCTTGACCTCCTCGCGGAGGGTCTCGTTGTTCTCGGGAAACGGCGGTCGCGGACGATGAATGCGCCCCGAGAGAAATTGAAGAGAGCAAGAGGAGCAAGAGGAGCAAGAGGAGCAAGAGTAGAAACCTCTGGAAAGACGTACTCCCCGCGGGCGCGGTTGAGTTATTGCAGTCGGTTTACCGAGAACCCGATCCGCGACACATATTACACTGTTTAGACAATTGATGCTCACGTTCGTACGGCAAACGTTTTTTTCTTTTTTCTTTTTTCTTTTTTCTTTTCTCTCTTCGTTTTCACACTTCTCGTCTTGCACCGTGTGGCTCGACTCTCTTTCAAAATTGCCGTGAAAACAAAATAACGGAAATAAGAACAAAATTAAAATAATTTGAGAAAACCCACCACACGGCAAAATTTGTTCCAATGTGTCAACCGAATGTGTCATTTTTTTCTCGCCGATTTAAAAAAAAAATCGTATCTATTTATTCATTTTATTTTAACAAATATATAATTGTAACGAGTGCATAAAAACAATAACAATAATTTGTGGTTACCATTTGGTTGTAAAAAAATAAAATTTAACAAGAGTAAAGCTTGATTGTTGCGATGGATTCGTTGGAATGATTTCCTCATCAAATCGATTAATTATTTTATTATTCGATCGATCCGTCATCTATCCACACACACACACACACACACACACACTCATTTTGAGATCGTTCGAACTTTAATATAAACATTGAATATTGGACCGACGGTTGACATTCGGTAACTTTTTATCTGAATAAATAAAAAGGATTAAGTTCCAACGAATAATCAGCAAATTCCGTAATTTCAATGATAAATATAATTTTAATTATTCTCAGATTTGCACTTGACTCTTTCTCATTACCTGCCGACCATCGAAATAATTACGGAAAATAATTTTCGGAAGGTTGACAGCCATCGGGATAACATTAAAACCCTATGGCAAATAATCGTCGATAATTTTTTATTTCCACTGACAATAAATATAACGCCCATAAGCGATCAATCATATTACCTTTAATCGAATAAACGTTTTTCTGCGCAGCCTGTTTTCTCTTCCAGCTCGCGATGTACGGATCGCTGTCCAGGACAATATTGCCCAAACGTCCGTGGCTCTCGATCATGGGGGCCATTTTTATAATAACAATATTTGCTTCACCGAAGAATCTGATCCCCCAAAATAATCTTTTTTTTTTTTAAATTGAAAATTCACGATCAACGCGAAATCATCAACTGGTTCGACAAACGCGTTACACAAACACTCACTCGTTAAATAATTCCGAAAAATACAAAGACAGACATTGTCCACTCGAAAATTCGTATGGTTTTTTTTCTTTCAATAAAAAACGAAGGTTGAAAAACGCAGTAAAATAAATAAATAAATTAATAAATAAATAAATAAATAAATAAATAATCGTTACGTATTCGCGCGTAATAAAATAAAAAATAAAAAATTAAAAAAAAGAAATAAAATAGGACTCGGAATGTATTTGGTTATCGTCGAGATCGACCGAGAGTCGTTGCGATGCGACTTCGGCCCTCGGTTAACGCCGACTGTGCGATTCTCCCTCGTGGGTTCGGTAAACCCGGTCTCGGGTCGTTGGGAAATCGTCGTCACGGGGGTATGTCAGAACGAAACGGGGATGTTTCGGTGGTGATCGCCCCATGTTGTTTCGGGTGATCGGGGGAGGGTTTTCACGAGCCTTGGTTCAAGCTCCACCCTTGGCAATCCGTGAAGGGCCACTGGGTGGTTGGTTGGCTGGTTGGCGCGGCTCTGGCTTCGAATAGTTCGAGCAACGCGTCGCGTACACGATCGTCGGACACGCGTGTGCGTGTAAGGGCGGAAAGGGCCTCCGGGGGGCAGGCGAAGGGCGACGAGACACGCGTTTCGTCATTGGTCGAGGTTGCCACGATACTTTTACCTCCCTCCCATTCTACGTTTCTCTCTCTCTTTCACACACACACACACACTTTTGGATGGAGAAAATGTTAAAAAGGGCTGAAGGGAGAAGCTCGAAACAGAGAATAAAGAGATATCGACATTATTGATTTAAACAATTTTTTTTAAGGCAATGGATGGAAAAAAGTGGTAGAAATTTGTGCGAGGAGGAAGAGTGAGAGGGAGAAAGCGAGATGTGGGGTCGGAGAGCAGAGGGATGGTTTTCTTTTTTGCGTGGGAGCGAGTTTGTACGGGACTTAACGTTGAGACGGTGAGGATAAGACGATGAGAGAGAGAGACAGAGAGAGAGAGAGAGATGAGAAAAGGTGGCGAAGAAGACGGAATGACAAATATGTATGTATATATAGAGAGAAATTTAAGGGCTAGGGCGAGGTGTGTAAAGAGGGAGAGGTGACTGGTCGAGTGAGAGGAATACAAGATTCAGTGGCAAGAGAGTGAGAGAGTGAGAGAGAGGGATGATGGGGAAAGCCCAAGTAATTCGGGTGCAGGTCGGTATGGGTACGTCGAGGGTACGCTGCCGGCGGGTGGCAATTTCGATGTAAAGACCGTTGCTGGTGGCGTTACTGTTCCGTTGACGAGCACAGCGGGATAATTCGTCTCGTCCTCGCCCTCACCCTCGCCGGCGGACGGTTGGATCCCACCTGGAAAATCTCATCCGACGTCCGAGGTACCTTCGCGCCCACTTTCTTATCACGTTCATCGAAACGCGCATCTTGACAGTGTCACCCACTATCGCACATACACAATATGACCGATTCATTTTCCCGATTATTTATACGATAAAACTTATTAGCACGATATCGATCGAATACAACAAAAATATAACCTGGAATCTGGAAAAAAATAATTGCTTCAAAAAAATAACGAACCCGACAATAATTCCACCCCGAACGAACAAAATCAAGCTCCGGACTTGAAAAAAATATATATATATTGAAACAAATATATTTCAACAACCTTCCCCGGAGAGATAAAAAGAGAGGAAGAAAAAAAACATGCCCCGAATCACGCCATCATGTGGAGTCAGGTACTCCCTGGAATAATTTTGTCGAGAAAAATGTTTATTTACGACTTGTTATATTGGTCGTCGCGTCGTCGCAGGTTTTCATCCCGCAAAGGTGCGCGCATGTGTTTTTGCTCACTTGTCCTCTCTGTCTCGTCTCGGGACGGGAGTCACGGTAAAGTGCGAAACCACCACCAGCATATTCGGCACATGTGTTGCCAGCATGTTTCCGTCGTCGCGAAGACCTGTAACCTCGGTGTCTATATTTCCTCTGTTTTCACAGCCGGGTTATCCTGCTTAGCATAAAATTTAACAGCAGCGGGGCAGCAGCAGTAGTGGTAGTAGTTTTCGGTCCCCAAAAATCTTCGGGGCCGCTGTGCGCCTGGGAGCGGCACGATTTTACGGGGAAGGTGCGAAAATATATTTTCACACCGGTGGGTGTTCTCCTTGCGTTTGGAGAACGCACGGACTGTATATGGGGCATTACATGTTAAATCAGATGGTCAAAGACCTGACCGTTGCTAATTTGCTTCATTATTATCTTTTTCTTTACTCTCGGTTCAGAAATGAATCAATTTTTTATATCAAGTCCAAGCATTTTTTTTTTTCATTTGGGAAGTAGTTTTCAATTTGTTTGTTCATAGTTGCAGGGGAATCTGAAAATTTTGGAAAAAATCACGGGTGCTTTGGGGATGAAACGGAAGCCAAAAAAAAATGTATTTGATCATTGGGCATCACGTTTTGTTCGTCCAAATTGACACGGAATACCTCATTCACAAGTATGTTTTCGGATTTCGTGTGTGTAATGTTCAAAGTGTGTTTCCTCGTTGGCTACCTTATTGTTCCAAGCTTTTATAGTCCGTAAAGCTCGATGCTGTAATAACGTCGTCGTGTTTTCCATGCTCATTTTCTTCGGTCATTCAATGTAGAAAATTTTCACGTGGAAAATGTATATATAAATGTATGTGCGTGTGTGTGTGTGTGTAGCGTTGACAAACACGTGACGTGGTTCGACGCGAAGGTGTCGGGACACGGTTTCCAGATGTTTTGGCGGTCGTCGGACTTGTTTGAATTTATATACGAACCCCGGAGTTGTCGTCGCTGTCTTTGGGGTTCCGGAGACGATACGTCTGTCGCACGAGAAACGCATATCCCTCCAATGCATGCTTTCACCTTTCTCGACACCTTCTCGCGACACATCTGGTCGTCAGATGCGTATTTTTCAGGTGTTTTCAGGTGAGGACATTTTTGTCACGGGCGACAGGACTGCGCAGTACCATAAGATCGTCTTCATCGTCGTCGTCGTCGTCGTCGTCGTCGATGGTGGTGGTGGTTGAAATTATTTTTCAGAGATCGTCGTAGGATTATTTTTTCTTTTCAGCTTGAATTAATTTTTCAGTCAAATAACAAAATTTCGGGGATGGCGAGTAAGTGCAATACATGGTACATACATCAGTAAGATCAATTACAATGGGGATTATATTTTTTGTTTTAAAATTAGAAAAAAAATCTATTTCCTCGGTATTCAGTGATTTTTGTTGAAACCAAGTTGTCAACGTTTTGAATGAAAAAATCTGGGCATTTCAAGTGACCGTAATACCACATGAATCACAATTACTTTTTATCCCCGGAATCCTTGGTTTAGCTGAAAAATTAATCGCAGCTGAAATAAAATAATATGCTTTTAACATGTTATAAAAAAGGCAAAATCGAATTCGCGAAAGCAAAACCTCGGAATATAGTCAAATTGGGGTGAAATTTGAGATGTGGTAACTGTTTTTTCGTTGTTGTTTCGATCTCCCCAATATATACGGCAGAAGGTGGTGCGCTACCGTGAATTTAATTAAAATCCAGTTTGTCGGGAAAAATGGTTGGTCGGTAAGTGACAATGCGCAGTGGCTTAGCCAGTGTCTTATGCGAGACCGAAGTATTAAGAACATTTTTGGTTAATCTTGAGTCGGTGCGAGGTGAAGCGCAGAGAGCGGCTGGAAAAATTTCTGCGGGCTACTCGTCCGCCGTTTTTCGACGCGGGGAAATCCCGAACCGTACGCTCGGCCAGTGGATAGCTTTTCCTTGCTTGTAAACTTAATAACCGGCGGTCTCGCCCGTTTGAGGACAGCGGGAGGGGGAGGTACAAGCCCCTGCCGCAGCAGCATTGCAATTCCGTGCAAGGTGTGCTCGTGTGCTCGTGTGTGTGCGTGTGTGTGTGGAACGCACATCGAGACGATACGTAAAATCGTTCGAACGTGCCAGATGGATTTCCCCACGTTGAGAAAGAGCATTTTTAAAAAATGACCGAGCAAGGTGTCGCGACGGCTTATGTCCGAGCTTGCGGGACGAGCACGTGCATCATCCGAGCTTCCACAAACGTGCTCCGTCGTCGAGCTGTTTCACGACGTTTTTGTAGTTTTTCAAAATACATTTGACCGATCGTCGAGTCATTGTGACAGCCGCGATCTCGCACTTTGTTTTTGTCATTGAAAACTGTTGGTCGACTAGAACAAAATAATAACGACAATCAACTCGTAGAAAAATAATTATTGCCCATTCGATGATGGAAGATCGCGAAAACAGTCGCACCCCGAAAATTGTGAAAAATCCGGGGAAAATCTCGGTCGGGTCGTCCGTGTCAATTATACAAGACGTACGTGCTTCGTCCATTGAGAAGTTCTCCGGCGCGGATTGGCTCCGAGCCTCGGGTCGCCGAAAAAAAAAAAAGAAAGAAAATCCCAGCTGGAATCCACGGAAACAATGGAATGAAAAAACGCATGCCCCCGCCATCGCGAGTGGCCACACACGCGCGCACCATCGGGGTGGGGGATGGAGATGATGGTTGGGGTTGCCCCAATAGCCGAAACTATACCGACGAGACCGGCACGCGGCCGGGAATGCAACGGAATTTCGTTGGTCCGACGAGTTCGTGACCGAGTCAATGAGCGACGTTTTCGTGATCGTTCGCGAGTCAGCAACATCGACGCGGCTTAAAACTTTTCGTCTTTTTCTAGTTTTTTCTCCTACATTCTTCTCTCTGTTTTTTTTTGTCTTCTTGTCCCGTTTGATGTCACCTACATTCGCTTCATCCGTGTGTCACACAAACACACGGAGATACACAACGTCAATGAGAAACGTGTGTGACATTAAATGCAATGACGGTGTTGGTCGCGCGCGACGTGCCGGACCGGCTCCCGGAGGTTTACGCGCAAAGAGAGACACACGGGTGGCGGGGGTGTCACTCTTGGTTCTCGAGGACCGCGGGATACCACAACAACGTCGAGAAACACGTTGACGAATTTTTCGACAATCATTTATTTATTTATTTATTTATTTATTTATTTATTTTCAACGATCGTCGAATGTTAATAAATACAAATTCATTCTTCACGTGTTGGATCGGATTGATCAATCTGTTTCCGATATGAGCGTCAATGAAATAATAATATAATAAGTAAAAAGCGATGAGAAAAAAGGCATTGACGTTGTTGTGCGGATCTGTCGGAGTTGGAGGGCGTGCGAGAGGTTGTGCGTGTGATCGCGCATAACTCTTAACGCGTCCGGTTAAAGTAGGTGGCCCCTCTCGTAAACGTTTGGGCGCAGCAGCGCGTAGTAGGGCCGCCGAGGGCCGAAGGGGGCAGGGTCGGGATGAGAGAGCGAGAAGAGTTGCCGTAGGTCCAAGACTTTCGGTTCGGCGGAGTATGGCAAGCCCGTAAACGGCATAAACAGCATAAACGGCGTAAACACCGTAAACCCGGTAAACCCCGTAAAGGGGAGGAGAAGGGGTGGCGTAGAAGCGCACGCCTATACGAATGGACCGCGCGTCGCGGATGTTCCCGCAGGGACTTGCGACGTGCGCGCAAATGTTATTTCGGTATGTTAATTTTACAATAATAAAAATCAAACAATTCACGGGAATTAAATGGACTTCGGAGGATCCGAACCTGTCGCTTGTTGATCGATCGGTCTGTCGCGAATGTAAAAAAAAAAAAAAAAAAAAAAAAAAACAATTCAACGAGGAAAAAGAAAATAATAATTTGACGGATCTGCGATTGAAACGTCGCGTCACAGCGCCAGATCGATAAAACACAGTATGTGGCACTTCTTCCGTTATTTTTTCTTCGTTCTCGATGGAATTATTGAGATTGTCGAAGAAGGATCGATGGGTGACGAATTTACATATTGAAAAATACCGAAGGTTGTGAAAAATTTGATTTTCACACTTGTCATCGTAAAATTAAATATTTTTATACTTTGAATACGGCGAAGAATAGAGAGACAGAGACGAAAAAAATGTCGAATCATAAATGACGAATAATAAAGCATCGTCGTTCGATTAGACGGAAAAATGCATTTTAGTGAAAAATGGGTTGCAACTTTTTAACCCAGATATCCGAGTGTACGGGGGGGTGGGGGATTAACGGCGCGAGGGATGACGCGACGCAACGTCGAAAATTCCGAGGGTCGTTGCGAACGGGCCATCGCCTTCGCCTCTTCCAACATTGTATCATCGGTTGCCACGCTGACTACGTGTTCCCGCATAACGAGCCAAGTTTATGGACGCGCTTTTCGTCGCTCACGAAATTTCGTATAACGCAGCTTCCATAGATACATCAACGCGCGACCTCGCTTCTCCATCCCCAACGATATACGCCTCACAAAGCTATATCATCTCTCTCCCGTCTGGTGGAACAACGGGGGAAAAAAAAAAGAAAAAAAAAGAAAAGACGAAACGCTGTGTTTTCGGTCGTTCCACGCATCTCGCCGACTTTTCCCTTCGCGTCCAGGCAGTTTTGTCACTGCTCTGACAATCCAATTTATCGTTTGCTTACCACCACCCCCCCCCCCCTAATCCATCCCCCGCATATCTTGTAACGTGTTTTACGGTCAACAGCAAAGTATAATGTCCGACTGATACGACCAATTGCACTTTTGTTTGATTTGCCCTTGGGAAAATCTGTCGCGGGGTTTGACTCTTTTCAATGATCGTGATAATAATAATAATGATAATGATAAATTATTATTATTGTTATTATTACTTATCGATTAAATTGTAAGAGTTATACCAGCGTTTGTGTATATACAGATAAAGACAATTAGGAACGATCGCGATCCTTGGAGCAAGCGAAATCAAACGTATATTACATATTTTTGTACCACAAATTCCACAAATTTTTCATGAAAAAGAAACGTCAAACCCATAAAATGACAATAAACGGACAAAGTTCATAAGATTTCAGGTGCAATGCTAAACAAGCATTTTTGAAGCAACATTGAAGATATTATTAGATTTTCGCTGCGCCATATATTTAAATCCGCATATCTTCAGGGACCCGTCTCGCCATCGTCCCCCGGAGAAAATTTAATATCACACGTGTTTTATTTTCTTCCGTTGTCAGATTAAACGAGACGAAGACGGCAACTCGATACTCCCATTACGCATAGACGTGTATAGATGTCGCGGCACGTGACAGATGTGCATCCAAAGTTACGACAGTTTATCGTTGGTACGTACGGATGACCAGTCGAAGCGAGTCTCAGCAGCATCAGTCCGAGAGCGTCCAACACGCGGCTACATTCCCGAGATTCGAAAAGTGCTTACTCGCCCGATTATCAGGTACACCGTGCAGAAAGAGTTCGCGTTTACACATGTGTTTCTTTGGGGGACGGGGGGTTTTTTTTTTTTTGTTCTCTTGTTCTTTTCCCGTGCGGCTGACCTCACCGATTGTTCGTGCATGGTAGTTGCTCTCGTTTCGTTGATGATAATACACGTCCTTCGTACGACGATAAATCTTTTTCATTCGGTGAAAATGCGTATTTGAAATATTTTCAAATACATATTTGAAACCATTTATTAATTCATCCATTTCGTAATTCAAATCATTTTCCGAGAGTCCCTCGAACAAAATCTCGCGAAACTCCAATTGAAATAATATTATTGATATTTGCTATAACGACGAAAATAAATGGAAAAAAAAAATAATGAAAATAATGCGAGCTCATATTTTCATTAGCGCAAGCTCTTCGCTTACTTTTTATTAATATTCGCGCGAGCCTTATCTCGCGTATCGGGACACAGTCGCGCACAACGACTCCCCAGACGATACACATTCTCGACTTTCCAGGGCTCTATGCGCACCCCATCAGAAACGAGTTGAAAATAATTGAAAATTAAATTCAAGTTGAAATAAAAAATTCGAAAAATTGGTGGAAAATACGAGCACACACACACGCATACTCGAACAAAAGAAAGAACAAAGTGGAACACAAGAGTAACATTGTGTTACAATGTTGTAAATCGAGGCCGCAAACATTATCGCGAAACCCGCGTGGCGTCGTCTCCCGTGGCACAACCTGGAGTAACCAAACACTCGTTTCGTGCTGCCGCTGCTGCAACGTTTAAAAAAAAAAAAAAAAAAAAAAAAATCATTTTGTTAAAGCTCGGACGTCGACGGTCGACGTCGGTCTTTCGCTCTGGCTCGGTTTGCGTCGCCACCGCGACAACCTTGAAGAGCTACTCCCCGGTAGCCGTGTGAAGCCAACGCCGAAGACTCGAGCTTTTTTCCATATATAAGATTCGTCATTGAAATGTCGAAGAAAAACAATATTTTTTTCAATATCGAGTGACTAATTCTTTTGGCATTCCGATATGACACAGTTGACGTCTGATAATGAGTAATAACGTCCAAACCGAAAATTATTCTTTTCTCCATCTATTCGCAAAAGAGAAGAAAAAGAAAAAATAAAAAACGGATTTATCTAATGACTCGCGAAATGTATGCACAATCACCTGTGGCGATTGGTCACGTCGCGCGTTTGTTAAAAACAAAAAAATGAAGATAAATCCAATCGTCTTATCGGAGTCGCGAATACGTGTCGTAACAACGTTCGATAATTTTTATTTTCCAATATTCTCCTTCCTCGTTTTTCTTTGGCAAAATCTTCGATCGTTATTATTTTTATTATTCGTTGCATTCATTTATTTCTTTCATTTATTATTTTTCTATTGTTCGGACTATTCGAGGGTGAAGAAGAAAAAAAATAGGAAAGACGCGCGTGGTGCGCGATTACGAAACGACACGAGTGAGAATTATTTTTTCACGTGTCCGTGTGTCCGTGTGTCCGTGTTTGAAGGAGTGCGGGGGGGAGGTTGGTCGAGGCGAGGAATGCGGCGTCGTCGAGGGGTTGCAGTCGAGCCACAGGCGCTGCTGTTGGGGGACCCGTAACAATTAGTGTAACAGCGATTCACTCCCCTAAAGCAAAGCTTCGAAACCAGCGTTGACGTACAGCACTCTGCGCACGACTATACATTTGTCTATATATATTATATACACGTACGTGTGTGTGTGTGTGTGGGTACACTTTGGTACGAACTGGGCGAAGCTTACGTAGCTGTGACTGGTATAACAACCCTCGCGAGCAGTACGCTCGAGGAAAAAAGTGTCGCGACCCTGGAACAAACGCTCGGCTTCCACCGCATCTCTGGCTCCTCTAGTTTCTTTTTTCTTTTTTCTTTTTTCTTTTTTTCTCCACCAATTCAACTTTCCCCTCCTCCACGGACTGTTTCACCCTTTTTGTTAATCTTTCGCTATCTTTGCGAATTTTTCTTTTCAATTGTTTTCGTTTTTTCTCGAAATTATTGTACGACACATTGGGAAATAACGACAATCGACAAACAAAGCGAGTTCAAATGAGTCATTCGGTGTTTGAAAAATGAATTTTTGTTAATTTCCCCATGTCGTTACCCAGTCGTTCTCGAGCGATGCATCGAAGAGTCGCTAAACTGCAACGTTCGAGAACCCTAAGCTCGGTCTCCCATCAGGGAGAATGACGGCTCGTACGTATGTGCTCTCCGTACATATATATAGATATATTCACCTACAAACTTGCCCACGAGTTTCGTCGCTCATCCCGACTCAACGTTGGAATAGTTGGCTGCACGACCCGCCCTTAAACAACCCTAAACTGGAAGTCACTCGGTATATTACACACCGGGACCTCGAGTGTGTGAGACCAATCCAATGGTCCTGGTGTCTCGAGTACTCCGCCGCCACGACTCATTCCCGCGGGCCTAACAAAAGAGATATTAAAAATCCCTTCAAGACCGACGAACCCTTAAACTTTGGTCCTCAAAGAAATTAACGAAAAAACGTAATATGTATAGGTGTTGAAAAATGAATTACTAAAATGAACGGGTGGAAAATATTTGTCCATCGTTTATACTTATCGAAGAAAAATAAATATGTTAATCGAATGAAGATGAAAATGTGAAAAAAAATGTTGACGAAAGGCCGAAGAGAAGCCGCGGAGATTCGACCGGTGTCCACACGGTCGCGATGCTGTTATCCGTCCGAGTTGGCGATAATTCCACGGAAAAATGGATAATTACCGTGTGGCAGTCATGTTTTCCACTTGGTCACGTACACGATGAGGCGGCATCAGCATGATGTCAGACGCGGCTGACGTCTCTCGCTTCTCTCTCTCTCCCTCTCGCTTCAGCACTTGTACGTTCCTTCGGCGGGTTTTCCTCTCCGCCGCACCACGCTCCTCCTCGCTCACCGACAAACTCAACTCCCTCGCGTTGCCCACCCGACCCGCGATCGCTGCACATGCACACGTGCCCGCGATCGAATCTCTCTCAATTCCGCCATGTTTACGTTTTGTTACATTGTACTCCCAATAATACGCGTGTGTGATGCAATATACGTTTCGGGTTGCATATTTTTCATTCGATCGAGTTGGAAGAATATATAAATTCGTTCGTCGACCAAAACTTTATTTTCATTTCCATCGATTGTCGACATCGCTTGTTTCATCGCGCATTTATTATTGTTTTATTATCTCCCAAGCGTTGCTCGATTCTATATTATTTTCGGCCTAACTTATTTAGTTCCGACAACTTAGTTTTTTCGTATAACTCGTTGTATAATAGTATTCACGGTGGTCCAATGTCGTCCGGATGCTGATCCGTCACACGATCGCATCGACTCGACATCCAATCCCTCGGACACACGTAAATTATACGATAATTATATTCGCACAATTTGAGCCGTGAATAAAAATACAATAAAATATCAGAAGAACCCCGAAACAACGACGTTGCGTGTAATCGCTCGACGGATTTTCGAAATGCATTTGGCAAAGTTTACGACTTATTATCACCTCCACGGCCGCCGCGACCTTCCGACCCCAAACACGCCCAATTCGCGGCCTGACGAACGCGCGCCAGCGTGCTCGAAAATGGCTGACGACCCGCGTTCGGTCGCCGCGCCAACGACGATTCTCCCGGAGTTCCCGGACGAAACTTTGTCGAACGCGACATTATTCTTTGTGTTTATTATCGTTCGTTCGAAAATTATATCGCAAAACCTGTCTCGAAACAACGTTTGGACCGCCAAAAGGTTGTTCTTTAGCGACGGTAAATTCGCCGGATGAAATTTATTGAGAAAGAAAAAGGATCGCGAGCGTTTACAAACGAGTGCGAGAACGAGAGAGCGAACGAGGAATAACAATGAAAGATAATTTTTTGTTCTTTAATTTTCGATGAGCGAAGAGGCGATCGCCGGGTTTCGAGCGGATGGACCGACGAAAGTGACTCTCGAGTCCGACGACGAATTCGATTCGCCAATAAACCACGGACTCGTCGTCTCGCGTGCCCCGCGAGACGAGTTCTTCTTCTTCTTCTTCTTCTTCTTCTTCTCGTTCTCACGACGCCCTTCCGGAGCAACGAATTTCACTTGACCAAAGTCGAACATGGTTTTTAAACTTTAGCTTCTCTTTTTTCGAGCGCTGATGTTGACAAATACAAACGCAATCCCGGAACCAACGATGTCAACGAATAAACTTGAACGAAATAAAATGTAAAAATACAAAAAACCCGGAAATTGCGACATATTTTCGTTGGACAAAGTTGTTGCAAATTATCACGTCAGAAAGCAACGAAAATAAGAAAACAAAAATGAGAAAAAAACAAAGCAAAACGATAAACCGTAGCGAATACCCTCGACGTGTTATTAACGATAAACATTTGTTTCCAATTTCACAATAACATATCGCCTCGAAAACGTTACAATTGCGCAATTGCTTCCGGCCATCGTTTAATTTCCTGATTTTGACAACCCGCATCGACGAGGAAGCGATGACCACCGCCAGCCAAGGTTTTTCCTTTCGCAAATAACAACAAAATCGTCATCACTGACGTACACGAGGTAAAGGTGGGGGAGGGGGGCTGAGAGAGAGGGAGAGAGAGCATTCGACGTTCGCGTCGGGTAAATTGAAAGACAACATAATGATTTTCCGTAGCTCAGATCGAAGATTCAACGCTCTCTCAACTTTTCATCCCGCAAGGCTTTGTCAGCAATTTATTTTTTTTTTCTATTTATAAAAATTATATAAGGATTTATGTGTGTGTGTGAGTCTGCGTTATCACGCCCACACACAGAGAGGGAGAGAGAGAGACGCGTATAGATGCGAGTAGCTCCGGGGCGATATGGTTATAGACGCGGGAGCAGAAGACTTTGCGCGCGCAAAGTACATGAAAGCCCCCGATATGAGCGGTAACCCCTCGGCCAGACACACGGCAGCGAGTTTTGATAACAAGGATGGCTATAGAACGCCGTGCATCGTCGTCGTGCTGACGCTGCAACCTCGGAGCCCCCGAGCTCGCGACAAATTCAACGATGCTCGGATATAACCGCCAAATATATATGTACGTACATGTAACACATGGGTGAGTCTGTGTGTGTGTGTGTGTGCGCTTCGCCAACGTTATCCGAATTTGCTTGTTTATATCATATTTTCATGGCTACCGTTCTCGTTATTCAAAAACTTTGTTTTATTTATTTATTATTTTTTAATTGAACCAATTGTATATTATAAAAATAATAGGGTGAGAAATAACACGTTGGGTGGTGAGGCGGGGGGGGGGGGGAGGTTGGTTGCGAAGCTCTGATGCATTTTCTCGGTTCTCGTGAGTAAAGTGCAACTACACGAGCCGCCCAGTTTGTGCACTTGGCGAGCCAACTTTACAGCCGGGACGAATTTTCGTTGCCCCGATGTCGGGATGACAAAAGCCCACAAAGGCCCCTGACGAAATTTTCAAATCTCGCGTGGCGAAGGGGGCCCCTCGCCCGTCTCGTCGTTCCCCGTGACGACCCCCGCAACACACACACGCACACGCACACGCACACGTATACATCACCATAATAACTTCACACTCGATTTTTTTTCTTCTTTCGTCTTATTATTATTATTATTATTCTCACTTACAGCGGAGTCTGCAACGAATGTCCGGCTGTGTAGATTATTTTACGTTCCCTTTATTTCGCGTCGACCGCATCTCCCACTCGTCGCGGTGTGTCGCCACCCACGTTCGACGTTTAAAAATTTCAAAATTATTCGGGAAAGAAATAAAACGAAAAAAAATCATTGAAAACATTTTGTTTCAATTATTTCAAATGCATCTCAATGGTAATGAGAAAATAACAAAAAGTAAATAATATATATTCAAAAGGACGGGTTAGACGATTTTTTGATCCATCGACAAATTAATTTTCCAACATCGACCGAAAATCGAAGGGATTGAAAAATATAAAAAATATATATATGTATATTCTCAATGAAGTAACGAAAGAGAAAAAAAAAGGTCACTCACAAAATTTCCTCATCGTAGGGCCGCAAAAAATATTCCTTCCTTCGCCCAGTCCGAGCGAATGTTCACCTATTGCGCAACTTCTTGCGCATATGACCTGCGAGTTTCACTTGACCACTGAACCCGCGATTGTCAAAACGTTAACGAAATAAAAAAAAAAAAAAAAAAAAAAAAGGATTGAAGTTTTAAAAAAATTATAAATTATTCATAGAGATACCGTCGTGACATTGTGAATATGTATTTTTCTCACGTCTTTGTATCATTATTTTTTTTTCGTTGAAATGACTTTTGAGAGGCGATAAGACCCGAAGGGGTTGAGTCCCATGAAGAATGAAAGATCTCGCGAGACTCGAACGAGACTAAAGTCTTCGGTCGTACGTACGACACTCCGGAGCTCGGGCCCCCCCATCCCATCGTACGGGGTGTCACATTCACACTCACACAATCACATTGACGGGGGAACACGCGCGCGAGCCATGCACTCGCTCGCTCGCTCGCTCGCTCACTCGCACAAACGTCAACGCGCGCACACGCGACTCTCTTCCACTCGTCGATCGCACCCTCACTTTCGTGTATTTTCTTTTTGCTCTTGACGATTTATTATTTTTCTTTCTTCTAATTTTGTTTTTTTCTTTTTTTTTCTTTTCCATGTGTTTCGAACGGTAAAAGTTTTTTTTTCAACTCGGAGCGTGTCGCAGGGCAAACAAACGTTGGAACAGAGCCTTCGGTTCATCGATCCTCCGGCTCGTTTGTAATTGTTTAGACGATTATCCGCATTTTCTATTCAATGATTTCGTTCATCATGTTAAAATAGCGATGAAAAATAAAGAAATTCAAAATAACAAAAATAATAATAATAATAATAATAATAAAAATAAGAAAAACGAAAAAATTTTGTTCGTAACAATCGAATGGATTCGCGAGAACAATAAAATAAAAACGTCGATTATCGAAATTAAATTCAATTGTTTAAAAAAATCATAATTATTCAGTTAGCAAAAAAGAAAACGGATTTGGAATTCGATCGAACATTTTTCCCATAATATTACATTCTTAAAAATGTATAATCTCCATTAGATTGGGATGAAAAAATGGAATAAATATTTGGAAACTTTTGGGGACGATGATCGAGAACGTCTCGATCGTGTTCGATCGTTCGGCGACGCGCGCAGCGGATAAACCGTCGAGGGCGAGGGAAGGGGGACGGCATCGGTGAACGGCTGCGGCCAGGGGCCAAGGGGCAAGAGGAAAGGTTAGTCTAAACAAGACCGAGCTCGGACGCCTGTCGTCCGAATCTAGCCCACGAATGCGACGATTTGGTCCTCTCGAGGAGGCGAAGCCCCCGCTAGTCGGTTTATGTCCGAACGCGTTCGATCGTCGGCGAGACCCCGCGCGCCCGCGGGACCGGCCAAGCGTTTACCGAAGCAAATCGGGCTTGTCAGCGTCGATAAATCGCTGCTGCGCCAGCACTCGCGACTCGACGATAAACACCGGAAAACATAAATCCCCCCTCTATATAGTCGCTATATAGTCGCTCGGGCGACAATATTAAATCATGCATTCGAAAAAATAAAATAAAAATGACAATGAAGGATAAAGAAAAAAACGGAGAAAGAAAGCCATTCACTATTGAGAGAGAGAGAGAGAGAGAGAGAGAGAGAGAGCTCTCGTCGTATCTCTCGATTTCAAAACTATTTATCGAAAATCAAACAAACGTTAAAGAACAAATAATGAACAATAACCATTATATTGTTCATTAAAATCTTATTGAAGAATCAATAACGACAGCCGCGTTAATTGTTTATTGAAAATTAAAAATAAATAAATGACATTGTATATAACAATATAGTCACCAATGTCGCTTGAAAAACAAAAAAAAATACAATAATTCTTACTGTTAAATCTACTAGTTCCTACTTTGGTTTTTTCGTTTTCCGTTTTGCCAGCGTGCGTCACTAATTAAATAATTAGTCGTCCGTTTGTCGGTGGCTCCGAACTTCCCCATCGAAATCCCGCGCGGTCTTTCTCCGCTGCGGATCGTCGTGCGAGGGAGACCCGGCGGAACGAGAAAAATTAGTGGGAGGTCGTGAGGATGCTGTTCTCGGGGATGACGGTCGGTCATCGCGGGATAGTCGCACGAGGACCGAGAGTCCCTTCCGGCATCCCATCGTCGGTTCGCTCGCAAGAGCACCCCGTGTGTAATTTTTTACGAACACGAGAGGCGAAACGCGTAACACGAGATTTCCTCGAGGGTGTCTTGAACGACGAGTAGTGCGGTATATGACAACGCGCGCATCAAGTCTCAACTTTACGGCTGGTTTTCTTTTTCATCACAATTATCAACAACCGCAACGACAAAAATATTTATCCCAACGATAAAAAACAAAAAAAAAAAGACAATGGGACGTTGGCAGTCTTATAGATACTTTAACCGATCTGACTGTAAAAATAATTAAATATCGCCACGCATCTCTATGGGATGTCTCATCCCCTTAATATTTTTTCGCTGTTTTCTAACTATAGCATGCGCAGGGGGTGGCGAAAAGCGGGCTTGAGAGATGGACAGAAATACGGAGAGTCGAAAGGAGAGAGCAAGAGAGAGAGAGAGAGAGAGGGGGGTGTGTACGATTCTGTTTACGCACGTGCCAGGATGTTGTAAGCTGCGACGCGCGTATTTACCTCGGCATTTGCGTGTAACTATATACTCTACTTCTACTTCTCTATATTTTCTTATTTTCCTCTCTGCTCGTGGATATACCGCGAATTTTCAATTATTATTCAATAATTCCCATTGTTTGGGAAATTTAACTATCAACAGCATATTATCGTTTTGATAATAGATAAACCTCGTAGCTGCGAATTTTTTTTTTGCGTGCACACGTAAATCGTCCGCGTATAGAGCTCCGGCTTGTTTCCATTTCTAAAAAATAATTATTACTATTATTTTCACAATCATCATGAGAGTCAATCAATGCGAAATTTTATTTTTTTTCGTCCGCAATCTTTTGTATTAATTTAATCAAACTATAACCGATTAAGAGCCACCTCAAACGTCAACAATTTATCGACACGGGTATTTGGGAGAAAAAAAATGAAAAAGCCTAAGAAAGAAAAAAAACGTCTTGTCGTCTAAAATAAACACCGAAAGTTTCGTCGTCGTGTTTTTTTTTTGTTTTTTTGTTTTTTTTTTTCATAGTGAATATCGTTCGATGGGCTTGTCGTTACAATTGATGGCCAAAGGGGTTTATAATTATTTATTTTTCGTTTTCCCGAAGAAAGTCCCCATCGTCGATTATATCGCAGCAGCAGCGGCGGCGGCGGCGGCGGCTCCGACGAAGGGAAAGGGATTGGGACGAGCGTCAATCGGTTATTGCAACGCACGCGCGTACGACAGCTGCGTCGATATATTACGTAAACCCGTTTATTCTTCGGCATCGCGCGCGCGTCGTATGTGGATATGCGTTCGATCGTCGTACCGCGACGACCCGCCGGCGGCTACGAAATTTGTCTCACTCGAGGGGGTGTGAGCGACGCGGGTGCATCGGAGCCCGGGAACGGAGGAAAACCGAAGACCCGAAGACCCGGAGGAGAGTGGGCGGTGAAGGCGAGCGACGGTCCCAGCACACGGAAACAGCATCACGTTCGGCGCTACCGAGTTTCTCGCACTTTCTTCTCCGTTTCTTATTTTTTTTTCCTTATTTTTATTTTTCTCGAACAAATGGGTTTAGGAAACGACACGCCCATTTGCGGCTGTTACCAAAGCTTTTTTTTTTTTTCTTTTTTTTCTTCCGGGTGATATTTACTTAGTCAAACCGGTCTCGCGCTAACAGACTGCTTGGCGCTGATGGACATCACCCATGTGTGCGTGTGTGTGTGACTCGTGCAGCATCAATTTGTATCGATTATCGCTGTGTACGCATACATATGATGCCCGTTGTTTTTTTTTTTTTTTTTTTTTTTTTTTCACTCTTTTCCTTTCTACAATCACTCTAAATATAATGAGCGAAAAAATATATAGGAAATATTATTAATATATATACATATGTGCATGGATATATTTCATTGAATGTAGATACGCTGCTGCACGTCGATAAAGAATTGTCAAAATAAGACGTAAGTGGGATGATAAAAAAAAAGCGCGAGGATCGCCGCGCGAGATGTAGCCGGCGGGGCGCTGCTCGTGTGTGTGCCATCATCGGCGTCATCGGATCTAAAAAAAGTCTCACGCGTCGATGCGGGCGCGACGATGTAACGCGATATTCGACACTCGTCGTCGATCATCGGGGGCAACTCCGGGATCGGGATGACAACTTCGGGGGAAGAGATTGAACAATCGACCGGCATCGATGAGCCAACTCTTTCATTCGCCCACCTGGGTTCTC
Organism: Diplazon laetatorius; assembly: GCA_963662125.1. NCBI lineage: Eukaryota > Metazoa > Arthropoda > Insecta > Hymenoptera > Ichneumonidae > Diplazon > Diplazon laetatorius. The sequence continues at coordinate 33,162 of OY759154.1, read as the reverse complement.
GCGAGACTCGCCTAACACCGTTATTGCACCGTTACACCATTACACGGGGTGAGTAAAACGACGAACGAACAGAAACAAACGAACCGTCAGCTACTATGCAGCTATAACACGCATAGCCTGTGCGATGACGTGAAAATTAAAATCAATCGATCAATCATTTGGATGTGTCAAATACGTATAGAGATATCGCATAATTCGGAGAGTTAAATAAAATTTAAGAAAATTTCAAAGCAACACTGTTTGATAATCAGGCCGAGTCCAGCTTCATTTTATTGAATCATTTATTTTTGCTACAATATATATTGTGTTGACCGAGGGTTGGGGTGTGAATCTCACGTTTATTCTCACGGTCGATGAATAATCGCGATTTCCTTATCGATGACCCATTGAATATATCTATCACAACTCGTAAAACGACACGTTGTGACACATATATTTTCATGCTCGCGAGCAGGATAATAACCCGCCCCCCGTCACTCGCATGTTTCCCTCTCGTGTACCATGCGGGTCGCGGAGCGAGATACACTGCAGCCATTGCCACACCACGGCAATCACACACATTCGGTTAGAGATACAATATTGCCATCGTCGGATCATACATATTTGGGATTTGGGATTCGTCGCGATGTTATATTCGATAATAGATCCATACGTTCGCCATTAAACGATTCGCAGCCTCCATATTCCTCTGAATTGAATGAGCAAGGAAAAAATAATAATTTTAATAAATAGTGTCGTATCTTAAAAATTTATCTAATAACAAAAACAACGAGCTCTCTTCGGATATATTCCGATATTTTCCCACGGGATCTGGTGAAAAAAAAATCAAAGCTCCGCCGTTGTAGGAAAAATGTTGAACGGTGAACGATGCGATTATCAATTCGACGAATAGCAAAATGTAAAAAAATACACGTCCGAGTAAAATATTAGTTGCAAAGATTTTACACCTCGAGTGTTTTATAATAATCACACACATACACATATGTATATATATATAGATTTACGTACCTGAATAATGTCGCAACGTACACCAGCAGCATTGAGTAATCCATCCATGAATATAACCTTCGACCTTGGGAGCACCGATACTATATTTTTATCATCAACTTATTTATTCGTTTGAAAACATAAATTATTATTCACTGCTCTCACTCGATCGTATTATCGGCAGAAAAATACGAAATTTTTTCCATCGGGAATAATATTTCACGGATGAGCGAACAGCGAGACGACCAATGAAAATTTCCGACGGTCGTCACAATTAACGCGGCCCGACGTCGCGGACCACAGATATTCATCCCCTACAACCTCCGTCCGCCATTTTCCGAGATCCCGAACTCGCACCGCCGTTGTGTCCCCGGTGCCCTCTCCCGATCATCGTCCCAGCATCCCTCCTCCCACAGATTCGTCTCTCCTACATCTCCGCTGCTGCTACTATATTTGTTTCACACCGTTTTCCAATAATAATTATCACTATCCGAAAAACAATGACAATATCACGTTCACCAAAACAAAGACAATAAAAAAAACAAAAAAATAAAATAAAATAAAATAATGACAATGCGATAATTAACGCGATAATAATAATTGAATATATCAATATGTAATTGGAAACGCGATTAATGTACCGTGTGGTAACGATGAACTCGCGGTGTGTTATTGGGGTGTCTCGCGGTTGTGTCCTCGTGGTTTTAAGGCCGGCGTTAGACTGAAGACGAGGTTTGTGTTTCGGGGGTTGTGCGAATCGCTATCGGACGTGACCAAGCGGCGTGTCCGCCGATCAGACTGGTATATGGCCTCCTCCTCTCACCTCCCCCCAACTCCCCCCAACTCCCCCCAACTCCCCCCAGTCCCGTGCGCCGCGCTACTACCCTTCGTCGCGCGTTTACGAACGTGCAGCATCACGACCGGTGATTATCACGAACTGACGTTAATGGCCAATGTAATTCTCCTCTCCCTCGCGCGTCTCTCCTCTATATATCATATATCATATATCGTGTATAACTTACGGTAGGCGCGAACGAAAAAATTGGCCCAGCTACTCGAAAAATCTCAAGTTCACCTAAAAAAAAACGAAGATACTCCAAATTTCAACTCGTCGATATTTTTATTCAATTATTAAATATGTTTTGAATTTTTAAAAATTTGTCCCGACGGCGAACCATAATATTAAGATAAACATGTGAAATTTCGAGCATCTTCTTTTTTTTTTTAAAGAAAAAAAGAAGATGCTCGAGGCTCAGATAATTAACTAAGATCTGAAATTTGCACGAAAGAAAAATAAACACAACAACAAAAATGTCTTTGGACAGAAAAATAAATTCTATAAAAGTAGCAAACAATCGCGATCCGGCCATGGTTGTTTGGGTTCATTGGTTGATTATAATAATTTCCAGAAGCTTATTGCGTTTGTCGATAGAGAGATCGATAGAGAGGTGGAGAGAGAGAGAGAGAGAGAGAGAGAGATAGATTCGCGTTCGTTAGGAGAAACCGCACTCGTTTATATGCGGTTGACGCATTTCGAGATTTCGAGAGGAGGCTCCCAGGGCCGTACGATTTTAGGTACAACCTTGTGCGGCACGGGGTACGGGGTTGTGGGCGAAACAACGTCCGGCGAGGGTGGTTTTTACGTTTTATTTCACCCTCCAACTGCACTACCGCACCGCTCTGTCGGTCATATACGATTGAGTATGCCAGCGGCGCATGATACGCATATATAGGTATGTAATACTCTCGCGAGGATGAAATATGTATATCCGTATGTATTTGGTTGAGATGTGCTGCTGGTGGTATCTTCTCCCCGCGTTCGACCACGCGCGCTTTCCGCCTTCATGAGTGCGACACAAAAATCGCTATATCGACGCTCGCTGCGGATCGCGTAACACACCGCGCATCACCTTAAACGCGCGCGGCGTCCCTTTGTCTCCGTTGAGCATCCGGCGCCAGCAGCTTCCTTTCTCTCGTATCGCATGTGCGCGCGCGCGCACGCGAGCGCAAGCGTAATAAGCTCTCGAGAGTAGCTCTCACGCCCACGCGCCGTCATTGGCCGAACGATTCGAGCGGAACGAATCCCTCGGACGATCCCGAGACCACGCCCAATGATCGTTCGCCTCGGCCAACTATCCCCTCTATCGACCGCACCGCACCGCGGTTTATTCCCTCGAGCTGGCATGCGCGCGGCGAACGCTCGGATTCTGCGCTCACGCGGGGGCCGGGGGACCATCAGCGACGATCCCCGTCGATCTCCGTGGACCGCTTTCGGAACCTCCTCGCCACGAGAGGGTGGGGGAACCTTCGCGGTTCGCACCCCAACCAACAATGTATCGTACGTTCCCCGCATCTCCATCGCCCTACCCTCGTGTGTGTGTGTGTGTGCTTTATTCTTCTTCTCCGTCTTCTGCTTCTTCTCCGTCTTTTATTGTATTTTTCCGCAATGTTGCTCTCTGACAACGGGCATCTCGCGACTTGACTTACTCGTATAAGACGATGTCGCGGGGATGATGCGAGACATTCCGATTATTTTATATTGGATATCGAATAATTTTTTATGCAGACCTTTTTGTTGTCTCGTCGTCGATGAGGTTGTTAAAAATAATCATGGAATATTTTCATTGGGATTTATTCATTGGAAATTTCGGGGATGCTGCCACATTTGAAATAAAATAATTCTCAGTTGAAAATAAATGCATCGGGTTTGTTACATTTTCATTGAACGTCGGAGTAATTTTTCATGGGGTCATTTTTCGTGTTATTTATATAAAAATTAAAATTGATGAATTGACATTTTTTGTAATTTGGATTTGAAGACCAGGATGATTAACCGTAAGAAACCTCGCGACATGCAGCTCGTTCGTGTGAATTTTCATTCCCATGTGGCGATTTTTCACACGTTCAGGTAAATGGAAAAACGTGAGGAAAACGTAATGAGAACTCGTCTCGAAGTTTCGGCTTTCCCGCGTGGTTGGTTGGTTGGTTCACACTGGTTGACACTCCGCGTGGGCGCCGCAGGTACCCCCGATGGGCCAATTTTACAACCAACCAAAATTACAACCAGATGTTGGTTACTTAGCAATGCGGTGCAGTTTCGGGTGTGTCCGGTGTGTACGGTGTGTACGGTGTGCCCGCACCGACTGTCGTGTTCCCACGGTTAAATTACTATGCCACTACACGGATATTTCGGCGCGGACCAACGACACTGCAGAATCCCACTTGGCCATGGCTTTCTTGCTTTTTTCTGTGTTTTTGTATTCATATTCGTGTCCGTCGAGCATCTCTCGGAACTTAGAAGCGCCAGAACAGTGCGCCTATTGCACTTTGCTCTCGAACGAGGTGTGTGACCAATCGGAAAATTTACATCGTCAACCTGTTATTCCCACGGAAATTCCGACAAATGCAAATCAACTCGGATTTCACGAATTTTTTCTAAATTATCATTTTACTGATTTTCATTATTATTATTATTATTATTATTATTATTATTATCATTTTTATATAGTCGATATAAACATTGATGATAATATATTGTTGATCACGATGCTCAGCAATTTGTATGAACAATGTTCAGTTTTCATGACTTATTTGTTAAAATCATCGTTGTTGCTTAAACTTTTTCATCACATCGGAGCTAAACGATGTAACGATCATGATGAAATGAAGAATTTTTCAATTGATAAAACATAAAACATAAAACTCCCTCTTTTCCGTCAGGAGTTAAAAAATTGACGAGACATTATTTTCGTATAGCACGGATTATCCCGCGCTTTTGCGCGCGCACTCTCCGTTATTATGGACCCGAACGACAGCTTATCCTGATACCGGGTACACCCGACACCAGCGCCGCTCCGAATGGTGTGCGGTAACGGAGCAAAAATGATCCGGGTGGTGAGGAGACCTTGCCGAATTGTTCCACTCGGTTTCGGACCTCTGACCTGTATATACGCGACCGTGGACGCATACAGATTCAACCAGATTCAACTCGAAGAACCGTGAAATACGTTTGAAAACGATTCAAGCTATGTATTCGTAACACATGGAAATAAAAAAAATGACTTGTTATCGATAAACGATAACGAACGAATCAATAAGGATATTAACAAAAATGGAAAACAAATGTGATCGATGAATCGTCGAGATCGTCGAGATCGTCGAGATCGTCGAGTGCACATAACCACGTTTTTCACATCATAACATTCATCCAACCTAACCTTATTCCACGGGCGGTCGGGCATGTAAACAGATTAATTGAATCAGTGCCTGTTTGAGCTGTTGTACAAGCGGTGAGATTTAAACGGATATAAAAATTTCCATAAAACATGGGTGACAAACAAAAAGTCTTGATATGCGGCGATGTCGATGGCCACTTCAAATTTCTTTTTAACAAAGTCGACACGATTAACAAAAAAAATGGTCCGTTCGATTTTCTTCTTTGCGTGGGAAACTTTTTCGGATCTGAAAATATCGAATTGGAGCCTTACAAGAATGGCATGAAAAACATATCGATACCGACGTACATAATCGGTCCTAATCGAGAGGAAGACGTCGACAATTATCCCGACATGGACGGCTGTGAGATTTGCCAAAATCTTACTTATCTGGGCAAGCGCGGCCTCTACACGTCCAGCTCGGGTCTCAAAATTGCCTACCTCAGCGGCGACGACAAAAATTCTTCTTCGGACGTCAAGTCGTGCAGCTTTGACGAAAGCGACGCAACGGCGATTAGAAATTGCTGCTTAAAGGGCCAGCCCAGTTTCAGGGGAGTGGATATTCTGATGAGCTCGCCCTGGCCCAAAGGAATCACCAATCTCGATCCCAATAGACCGACCTTCGACTATCGAGGCTCCGATCTGGTGGCTTGGCTGGCGGCGCAGATTAAACCGAGATATCACGTGTGCGCCATGGAAGGAATTCACTACGAGAGGCCTCCTTACAGGTTAAATTTTCATAGATCCGTCGTCGTCGTCATTATTTTCGACGATAAATACTTCCGTAAAATTACAGAATTAATCTTTCGCAGTTATCATAATTGTCTGCATAATAAATTCGAATCGATCTATATGCTCTTCATCCTAATCGGAGTATCCGAATAATATATGTTTTGTGTTTGTTTCAGAAATCAAAGCCAAAACGACGACAGCATAGAAATAGCATCGCGTTTCATAGCTCTGTCGTCGGTGAATAATTCACAAAAAAGAAAATGGTTGTACGCGTTGAATCTAACACCCGTGGACCGTTCGCGACTGTCCGAACTGGTGCAGCGAACGACGGACGAAACGGCAAGTCCATATCCAAAAACCATGCTGGGGGCTCAACCGTCCGGTAAAAATGTCGAAATGTCGAAAAACACGCAATTTTTTTACGACATGGAAACGAAAACGGATAAACGCGGGGGTGGAGGAGTACGGAATAACGATCAACGAACGAACAAAAAAGCGAAAATGGAATTCGATCAGGGTAAATGTTGGTTCTGTTTGTCGAGTCCCGAGGTGTCGAAACATTTGGTCATATCCGTGGGTACGGAGGTTTACGTGGCTCTGGCACGCGGTGGATTGGTCCAAGATCATTTTCTCATTTTACCGGTGACTCATCATCAAAGTTTGTCCATATTGCCCGACAATGTGGCCAAAGAAATGGAATTGTACAAAAAAGCTATAAGAAAATATTACGCGAGCATGGACAAGCTTCCGGTTTATTTCGAAAGAAATTACAAAAGTTCGCACTGTCAATTGCAAGCCGTGCCGATACACAAAAATCAAGCGTCCGCCCTCAAATCGATGTTTCAAGAAATGGCAACTTGCAACAATTTTCAACTCGACGAAATTCCTCAACACTCGCAATTGCGACAAATCGCACAACCCGGAGTTATTTATTTTTACGTTGAATTGCCCAATGGCGAGATGCTTTATCATAGAATAAAAAAAGATTTTCCGTTGCAATTCGGTCGCGAGGTACTCGCGAGCGATCGAATATTGGACATGAACGATCGTGCAGATTGGCGCGAGTGTCAATTGGACAAGGACGAGGAAACTGAAATCGCCAACAAAATACGTCAGCAATTTCAGCCTTTTGACATAGATTCTTAAACATTTTCATCACCGAGCCATAATAATCACAACAACAACAACAACAACGTTGGAGAAAAATAATATATTCCCGTCTCGTCTCCGGGACGATTCGTATTATTTCTATTCCAAAAGAAAGAGATTATCAGCGTGACGAATTTATCAAACAAATGCTGACAATGTACAAACGTTTGTATAAAAGTAATTCTGCATAAAATCAATTATTTTTCAACATTGTCTCGTTTTGAAATTTCAATTCGTATTGCTGGGGTGTCGACGCCGGATCCAGACCGCTCTGTTTCATCTGCACCGCTATGTCGAACAGATAGTCGTAACATTCCGTCCTGAAAGCAGAGCAAAAATATATTTTACCTCCATTTTTTTTATATCAATGATCAAAGTTGACAATGTGCGTGTGTGTGTATATATATTGGTTTTTCAATTACATTGTTTTTGCTTGTTGCCAAGAATCACCCCACACGTACACTCCGTGTCTTCGTACCAATATGGCACAGGTAGCAGGATATTTTTCCATTATTTCGGCCATTCGATCTCTCAGATCTTCCTCAAACGGAGTATTCTCAATTATGGGGACCACGAGCTGTTCGTCGTATCCGTAGGCCCTATTCAATTGTTGATTTCTTATGCCTGCGCCGTGCGAGTGGCAAATAAGTCATATACACAAGTCAAATTGAATTAATTTTATTATCAACTAAATGGAGTGCAAAAAAAATTAATTAATCAATACGAAATGCACGAAAATTGAAAAAATAAGAAGATGGCGGCGACCGACCTTTGATCATTTCCAAATGCGACACCCGAAATTCAGTTCCGGGCCAGAGTAGCGTTACCATGACGGCAAATTTGGAATGCGTGTGGATAACGGCGCCGGCATTGCGCGCCGTGTACGCGCACATGAACAGCGGAGTGCATTGTGATTTTTTGAGCTTTTTCTCAGCGGGAGGCAATTCCAAGTCCTTTCCAGTTACGTCTTGTACAAACATGTCTTCGGGATATATGCGCTCCTTCTGTACTCCGGACGGCGCTATGTATATGTCCTGACTAACATAAAAAAATGTCCATTAACCTACCATGGGAAACTGTTGTTGTCGCTCGTGCGACTATAATAACATTAATACGATTCTACGGTACGAATAAACACCCGTGCTTGATGGATATTCCTCCCCCCGTACCGGTCACCCATCCCAGATTATAAAATTGTCTGCACAGCTCGGGAATGAGATTTCTCGGATGTTCCTATCGGCGATGAACAAACATTTATCGTTTACACGCGATTTAATGTTTATCCGTGAATTATATACAGTGAAATATATACGTATATAAAAATTGACAATATACCTTTGGGAATTTGTCATCGTAATATGTAGCCATGGCTGGTAAATCGGTTTTCAATGACGAGGTTAAGATTGCAAATGTTTATCGACAGCCCGAAGCAGCCCGAAGGTTCTTATCTGTAAGCGTGATACATACAACATATTAGTCCCCCGCGTAACGGTATCGCGGTATCGCGGATAAGAATTAACCGACAACAAAACACAGTCAAGCACATCAGAGTCCAGAGTCCGCGGTGATTCACGGAGAATAGAGGAGGAATAAAGGAGACCGAACATGCCCACATTCACCTACAACATCTCGTGTGATACAATGATAATCAAAACGACCTTTTGGTGATCGAGGTTGAAAAGTGTTGGCCGAAACGTGTATAATAATATTCGAATAGGAACCGAAGTAAAGAGAGCGATAAGTCGGTAGTCTCTATATCGATGGTTCTCCATCAGTGTCTAGCCTCTCATGACGTTAACTTCATCTCGGTTCCTATTTCAATTCAGTGGTGCTCAGTCCCCAGAAATTTTACGCGGATAACGCGGTTTCGCCCACGTCGTTTTTTATTGTTATTGCGAGCGGTCCGTGCTGGTCCGTGCGTACTCCTTACTCCACTCCAGTCTCCATGGCGACCGACAGACATCTCTCTGATAATCTCTGGTCGGAATCATTCCTGGCAAGCTGGGAATCTACTAACTAACTCCTCCCCTTAACATGAAATATGTATAAAAAATAAGAAAGAAGATAAAAATGTAAAATAACGATTAGTACGCGATGACGAGATAAAGAAGAACAAGAAGCTGTCGATATTGAAGGTGTTGAAAGTTGTTATCGCGCGTTGCCGTATTAACCGTGATTAACCGGTGAATAATTCATTTGTGTTAGTATATATCTCGAAGAGCGGCAAACGGATTAACTAGAAAAACCAGCGGCTTCCTCAGAAATCTCCATGCACATGTTTTGTGGATTATCCCCATTCTCCCGTCTCTCGCATCTCGCATCATCCAGAAATAATAAAAAGCGTTATAATATATCATCAAACATTCCACCGCATCGACCTGAATTTGTTCACAGAGATCCGACATTCCGACACTGTGTGTCACGTGCCCCAACCGTGCAGGCACGATGCTCGTTTCAACGTGACGTGCAGCAAACATGTCGCTGGAAAATAATAAAAAGAATTATTGATAAATTTACCTTGCAGTTTGTTTGTTTTTCGTTTTTTGCTCTGATAATTTTTTCATTTCTTTCTGACGCACGACGAAGCGGTTACGGATTTATACGTTATTGACGAGACAAAATGATATAAAACTTTGTAGTTTGCGAATAATAATTGATACAAATTACAATTGCAATGGGCACGGATAATGTGGTGGTACCTATATATAGTATATGCATCAATGTATCTCGCGCATAACAATAAGGAACAAAGTTCACGGCGGGAAGCTCCGATGCTCCGAACCCTCCGAATTGCTCCGAATTCTCCGAAACCCCGCGCATAATCAACCGTAATCAACCGTGATCAACCGAGCGAGTCAGCTGACATTGGTCCGGAGCTCCGGAGCCAAGATGGCGACTTCGACGATGGAGGGTTCGCTGAGTAAATGGACGAACGTCGTTAACGGATGGCAATATCGTTGGTTCGTGCTCGACGACAATGCCGGACTTCTTTCTTATTACACGGTACGAAATAACTTTTTCAAACTCATCGCATTATCGCATTATCGCATTTTCAACGAGCTTTCATAACCTCACTAACGTGTTGATTAATTCGTTGCGTCAATTAGCTGTCAGGTTACCCAACCACTGCTCCGTCCGTTCGGTTGATGTGTGGTTTTGTTTTTTTTTTTTCTCTTTCTATACTTTGATTGTCTTTTGGCGCGAGGGGGGGGGGGGGGGGGGGGGGGGGCAAAAACGATAAAAGGAATACAGTGGAAAACAAAAGCCAAAGGTAAACAAGAATTCATTTTTTATTTCTGGTTTTTTTTGTACGCGCGACATCAGTTGGAACTGGCGAGACTCTTCCTGTTGCGGTAATTTTTTTTGAAGAAGTTGTAAAACAAACCGAGATTCATCAGGAGGTCGGCGATGACGATGAGACTTATCGCCAATGGGGTTTGACAGGAAGGAGTCAGAAAGCGAGATACGTGTATCACCAATGCCACGAACTGCGCCTGAAATATTTCAACGATATAATTTTAACCTGCGACTTTTTATTTATTTTTGCAAGCTATTACGGTTGAGAATTTATTACCATTTGTACAATGGTTATCCAAGGTTTGACAGCGGCGACTATCGGTCGTAGAAACGGTCCTCCGGTGCTCATCAGGTAGTAAGAGTACATTATGACGTGGACGGAACAGTTGATGATCATTATGAGAGCCAGGCCTCCTCCCGGAAGCCATTTTACAAATATCCATGTGATGAACGCCGTTGTTATGTGATGATACACGTGCAGAAACGATACTTGCCTATTTTTTTTTCTCAATATGAAAATAATCGTTTCCGATAGGTCAATCAATTTTACCATGTAAAGATTCCACACTCCTACGGCCATCTGCGCATTTCCAGCATTTCGAAATAGAATCGTCGTATTAATTATCGTTGTTTTTTTTTCCTTCTACGCTTGTAGTTTCTATAGTTGTGTACAAAAAATATTGCTAGTTACATTGTAGCCGTTTCCATGGGTAGAAGTGTTCAGAGGCTCGCATTGGAATCCATAATCGAGCCATCCGGATGTAGCCGTGTTATAGACAACATGGGCATTGACGATTATTTGAAAAAAATTATAAATTTGTAGAAAAGTCTTGAAGGAATACGGTTTCCTGTCTTTCATGTGACGGGGAGCGCCGTAGAACACCAGATAGCTGTACAAGACCAATATCGTGACTATAGGTACCGGCGATTGCACGAGAAACCAATCTTTGGTCCTTGGATCTGAGGAAACGTATTTATTTCTACACGCATGCACACATTTATTTATTTACTTATTTCTTTTTTCTATTAAATATTCGGTTAAAAATGTAAATAATTCATTTGTATATGAGCTTACCGACGCACTCCTCCATAATATAGTTATAAGAGTCAACAATTCCCATATCGTATTTTATATTTTTTCACTTGGAAAATTAGCTTGCGGTATCCGTCAATATTTTATGACATACCGATTACAATTGTTCAACAAATAAACCCGTTATATATAAAACCTCCATAGATATTATATTTATTCACAGTTTTCTCTTTGATTGTTCTTTTATCTCGTAGCAGCGACGAAGCGTTTGCCAATGAATAACCCAATCGTGGATTAGGGTAAATCTTATCGCCGTTCATCCGTGCTTATCGCCCAATTTTTCCCTCAATTATACCGAATGAGAAAATACGAAAACAAGCCCAATCTTAAATCTTTAGAGAAAAAAAAGTTGTTTATCAAATGACTGGATTTGATGATGAAATCAACTTCGTATCTTACACCAATAGATTATCTTTCAAAACTGATTTCACAACCGATCCCTATCATTTCCATTCCTGTGGCCTTTCGCAATTGACTAAACAGAATTGTCCACTGACAATCCCCCTTTATATATATCAAGACACACGAAAGAAAAAAAAAAGAAAAAAAAATAATAATAATAATTCATTAATTCAGCCGATTTGTCAACGTAGCAAATTGAAATGCAAATTCGTAACATGATTTATTGTTTGCAATTTGATGACATAAAAATTACGCAATAGACGAGGTCGCGATAGGAGTAAAAAAAAAAAAAAAAAAAGAAAAAACGAAAAAGAAGCAATTTTTGTTATACTCAATGTGTGGGTTGACATTGGAAATTTTACAGAGCAAGGAAAAGATGATGCGAGGAGCACGAAGAGGTTGCGTGCGATTGAGAGGAGCCGTAATTGGCATAGACGACGAGGACGACAGTACGTTCACCATAACGACATCATCGTCCAAAGACGATCCGAAAACGTTCCACTTTCAAACACGTGACGGAGTTGAACGCGAACGATGGGTTCGCGCTCTCGAAGACACGATACTCCGGCATTCTCATCCGGTTTAACATTTTTTCAAACATTTTCATGTTACTCTGCAATTTTATTTATACGACATTAAATCGGTTAATCCCAATTTTTTTCATTAAACACAATAATTTATGTGATATTTTCGTTGATTGTATTGGTTTTTAGCGGTGGGATCCAAAGAAAGAGCCGCCGAAACAAGATTTCAATCGCAAAGTAGCCGAGGCCGATGCCTATTTGCAGCTTCTCATCGATCAAATTAAAACGATTGAGGAAAAACGTATGGGAGAAGAGGACGAGGATGGTAAACGAAAATACGGTGCTGTGTTGACGCAGGCGAATGCAGTTTTGAATTCCGTCAAGCACACGATTGTCCAGTTGCAAATAGCAAAGGTATCACACGCACCAATGACACACACATCGCTTTTCGAGTCTCCGAACATCGGGTGGAACAACCATTTTTTCGTCTATTATCGTGATAAATATAGAAAAAATTTCGCTTAAAAAAATATACAATAGATGATTACTACTCACCTAAAAAATGTTGAGATACGTTATTTAAACAGTGTGTTTCATCGTGTGTTTGATATTTGTTTAATTGTTTCAGAATACCGCAATACCCGTTAATGGAATTTACCGAGGACCAACGCAGACGTCTCGCGTATTACCAACTTTGACTCGAGGTAACAATGGCAATGAACCCTTGACCATCTTTCCATCAACGTTTTCGCAATGTCATATATTGGCATGGTGTAAGTCTTACTCAGTCCGAGTTTTACACGGTCCGAGTATTTACTCCTTTGTCAGAGATAACGTGTAACTCGACATTTCCCAACCGATCCAACCGAAATCTTAAAATTCACCGTGGTACCCCACCACCCCCATTCGCTCGGCAATGGGTGAGGGCAGTTTCGAGTTACGTAATCTCGAAGGCTCGGTAAAACTTGGACTGAGTAAGACTTTTACACCATAACTATTTTATTTCGTTATTCTCAATCGACGATAAACGATTTTTTGCAGTTGCGTCGATCGAATCCGAGTCTCCGGTGCAAACTGGAATTGAATTGGGTTCGGACTGTCTCGAGTCGAGAATTCCCGGTTTATCGGATGGTCAGTTGTTCATTTATTTATTTTCATTTGTTTATCATTTATCATTTATCATTTATCATTTTTCGGTCTTTCGATCATTCGTGTATTGAAAAATAATAGCAAAGACAATGATAGTTGTAGGCCGTGATCTTCCAGTTCCGGAATTTTCGTACTCTTCGTCGGACGACGACGACGATTTTTACGACGCCGCCGACGATTTAGCCACCCCGTCGACCACCCAGAATCATCCGACGTTGCAAGTATCACCATTTAATCGCCGAAAAAGAAAACAAACAAACAAAAAAAACGTAAAAAAACGTAAAAGAACGTAAAAGGGACAAAAAAAATGGATATATCGGTGCGCACGTGGTCGTGAATTTTTTTTCGTTGATTCGAAATATCGGCCTTGAAACTATCATCACCGTCGTTGCAATTAAATTATACCGATGTGGGGCGGTTTAATGGGTTTAATTGACGCTAACGAATAACGCATAATTGCGTAATATATCGTTTGATTTTTGCAAGAATGTTCTACAGGTTAACGATGTTCCAGCAGCAGACGCGATGCCGAACGATTGCAGATGCCTGCGGAAGTCGTGGGAACCGTCGACAATCGGAAAGAACCTCCCCAACCGCCTATCAAGGGCGATGGATCGGTAGATTACGATGGTAGGTCTGACAAAATTTATCTCACTTTGGTCAACGATACCAAACACCTGCTACTGCTGTTGCAAAATCATATCATTCATCCACAACTATTATTTTCTTTTTTCCAAATATTATTCAAGTGGATCGATAATAATAATAATAATAATAATAATAACAATAATACGGAATACCGTATTAAGGTTGAGCATATACCGAACCTTATTTATATATATATTTTTTTTAACAATTCGAAGATAGTTTGACAGAATTGATCATTTGCTTGGAAATTGTGGACCTTGAAAAAACTAAACATCTGTTGGAGAAATGGGAAAAAAATTGAAAAAATTTATCTGATTATTTTAAATGAATAAATAAATATTAAAGTGCGAAATTAAATAAAAATATAGCAACTGGAGTAATTGTGAGAGACTGGCCATTGCTTGAAAATTACAAATCTCACGAGTTAAGCTTTGGCTTTTGCCCACAACAATATTCAAGATTTCGGAAATAAAAATAGCATTCGCTAATATAATTTAAAAACCCGGGAAAAAGAATTAAAAAAAATAAAAAAAAAACAAACACAATATTAAAACGTGATGGAAAGTAAAAAAACAAAAGTGAGTAGGGACGGGCTCGGTTATTGATTGTCGATGACAGCGCGTTTGCTTTACCGGTTGTCCCAATTATTGATTTGCCTCGTGGGATATATATAGACAGGGTGAAATCCCGCCGCGGCAAAGATATACAGAGAGGGAGAAAGAGCGAGCGAGGGAGAGAGAGGTGTGCCCCCGGAGCCAACGCGAGTCGCGCGCACTCACGAAACGTCCTATCTCGTAGCTTGCACCGTAGACGTAGCAGCCGTAGCAGCCGTAGCAGCAGCAGCAGCAGACAGACGTTCGGGGGAATAAAGATAGGGCGCATAGTCGGGTGTTAAAAGCGTCTCGCTCGCACACAACCAAACGAAACGAAACGAACGAAACGATGATGACCCTCACCGAAAATTGGCATTCCAATTTCGACGAATATTACGGTTTTATACGATTGTTCGATGAAAATTTAGTGTCAAACACGACGATGAGGGTAACGAAATTTTCATCGCCGAGACGTTGCCGAGTCGGTCGGTTGTAGATTATATCGAGTGATGGATATCATTAATTTATTATCACACACACGACATTATGAATTCCAACGTGAATCGTGAGTTTAAACTTTATTACGTGCTCAACATTTTTTTTCCAACTTTTCGAAACTTGCTTTTCATCGCTCAAGGTTAAATCTTCATTACCCGTTTTTAAATAAATGTTTTCACCACCATAGGCATTCATCCCCCGCCAACAGTCATTTCCAACATGAAATATTTTTTATTAACAAAATATCATTGTTTTTTTCCTAAATACTTATTTTTATCAAATTTCAATATTTGTCATTGTCAGACATTTTTTTTTTTTTTTTTTTCGACGATTGCATAATGATTGTTAATTATTTTTTGTTATTATATTCCGTTGTCTGTGTTTCAGCACTTTACGAGGAGGAGAGCGAACCGGAAAGTAATTATTTTGACTCAATCGTTATTGAAAAAAATTTATAAATTCATATTATTTGGTTTTTACAAAGTGTTTATTCGCAGTGGATTCGATGGACGTCCATGGATCGGTGGTCACTCATCTTCTGTCGCAGGTAAAGATCGGAATGGATTTGACCAAAGTTGCGTTGCCTACGTTCATACTGGAGCGCAGGTCGCTTCTGGAAATGTACGCAGATTATTTTGCGCATCCCGATCTCTTTGTCAGGTAATTATCGACCGCCAAATAAACATTGAAAAATATGGTTCCTCATGGGGTATTCGTGTTCATTCGTTATGTGAAATTCGGAGCAAGGAAATTACAAGCTGAAACTTGTGGCTTCTGTTTTGTTTTTTTTTTTTTTCCACGCCTTGAACGAGTATTGATAATGATAATTGTTGAGTCATTATTATTTCGTTAAAGATATGCGCGGTTAAAAATATAATGTTGCGAGTTTGTTGCGAACTTGCAGCATAGCGGACATGCCCACGCCCAGGGATCGAATGATCCAAGTGGTTAGATGGTACATGTGCAGTTTTCACGCCGGTCGAAAGTCCGGTGTCGCGAAAAAACCGTACAATCCGGTTCTGGGTGAAATATTTCGATGTCACTGGGACGTGGAGAAGAATTGTGGCATCGACAACAACACGAGGGCTGCGGCATCCCCCAAACCGGTGAAAGACGGTCCCGTGCCTTGGTGTCGCGAGAATCAACTGTCTTTCATAGCCGAACAAGTTTCTCATCATCCACCTGGTAAATTAATTTAATTCGACTGTTATTAGATTTTTTTTGATCAATGCGATATTCGATAATAAAGATAATAAGGCCCACGCGATTCTACCCAGTTTAATAATCATAAAATTGTTTCAGTGAGCGCGTTCTACGCCGAACATTTAGCCAAACGAATAAGTTTTAGCGCTCACGTGTGGACGAAGAGTAAATTTTTGGGTTTGAGCATAGGCGTTCACAATATTGGAAAGGGTTGGGTGACCCTTCTGGAACACGGTGAGGAATATTATCTTACCTTTCCCAACGGTTACGGCAGATCGATACTCACCGTACCGTGGATCGAACTCGGCGGCGAGGCACAGATAACTTGCGCCCAAACGGGTTATCAAGCGACCGTTGAATTTTTGACAAAACCGTTTTACGGCGGCAAGAGAAATCGCATAAGCTGTCACGTCACTCAACCCGGTGAGAAAAAACCATTTTTGACGATAAACGGAGAGTGGAGCGGTCAAATGGAAGCCAAATGGTCCGATGGGGTAACTAACTATCACTATTATTTTAATAACACATTGTTTCTTTTTTTCTTTTCTTTTTTTGTACTTTCTCTCATGGATTCTTTGTATCTTTGTATCACCTCACACAGCGAAGTGAACTCTTCGCGGACGTTCGACAATTGCACACGGATCGAAAATTAGTTATACCAGTTTGCGAGCAAGAGGAATACGAATCGCGAAAAGTTTGGCGAGAAGTCACGGTCGGATTGAAGATAAACGATATGGAAAAAGCTACAGCGGCCAAATGTTTCATCGAACAAAAACAACGGGACGAGGCTCGATGTCGCAAAGAGGCGAATATACCGTGGGAAACCAAGGTCGGTCGACTACCATTTCATTTATCATCAAAAACAATCGTTGCATATTAATATATTCATATATATTATGTTATGTGGGGGGGATCATTTGAAAGAGCTTGTTATGTGTAATATAAAATTATCGTCACTCATCTTCTTTCATAATTTTCAATAGCATTTTTCATTTTCATTAGGACTTTTGACTGTCGAAGAAAAAGAAAACAAGCCTAAAAATGTTATGCAATTTAGTTTTGCGGTGCAGCATTGATATATGTATATATTTTTTTTACAATTCCGATTGCGTCATCGTGTCTTTGAAATTTTATTTCTTACAGTTTTTCAAAGAAACGAAAGACGGTGGATGGTTGTACATAGCCCCGCTCGGAGACAGACTAAACTCAATGCCGGAAGAACCCAGTACGACAAAACCCCATGAAAACCCAACGACGACGTCACCGTAAATATTTAACAAAATAATAATAATAAATAAATAAAAATAAAAATTGCACGATCGTTGGATCGTGCATAATTGGCTCGTTGAAACCACCGCTGGTACTCGATATGAGGTCAATCGTCATCGTGAGCGATGCTACGTTGAACAAAAAATAACAAAAAATAACAAAAAACGAATGAGGAACAATGCTGTACGGTTATTCCGCGTCACAACACAAAATTAGCCAGACAAATTTGCACCTATTATCACAAGTATTTACAGAAGAACAATAGAGGGAGAGAGAGAGAGCGAGAGAATATGTTTCGTCATACTTTCATTGCGCCAAACTCGTGCTTGTCGGGTTTGGTTAACGGAAATAATTACGTCGCCAATTAACCTCGAGCATTATCACCAATGAGAAAAAAAAAAAAAAACAACAACAAAGAATAAAAGAAAGAAAAACACAACGCACGTGTAAAACTAGTAAAATGTCCCGTTGCCTTCTCTTTTAATTCGGCAGCAATCTCGTTGATACGAAAAATTCGCTGATGCCTCATTGCACCATTATTCCAATAAATATTACATTTTATTATCTGTATTATTTTGCAACGAAATATCATTTTTTCGTTTCCGTGCGTAGAGGACATTTTTTTTGACACAATATTGTACATAGATATGACGGACGTGTCGATATAGGCTAATTAATTTTGTTTGAAAACAAACAAAAAAACAGAATTAAAAACTTGACGACGAGAAAAAAATGTTTTCATCGGTGAATGCATCGTTAACGCATGGGAGATGCCACATTGGGAATGAGATCTGAAAGAAAACAAACAAGGGAAGAAACAAATCAATGCTTGTATAGTAAAATTTTCCGGATTTTTTTCTTCTTCGTGGCAATTCGTCAATTTGGCATCTCTCTTGGTTTGTAGCGAACGAAAACGTCAAGGCAATTTTTAACCAGGCAATAATGTAGCAGAACGATATTCGTTGGAGCAACCGTGAAAAATTTGTTGGGAATATCGAAATTAAACGATATGCCGGATAGGCTCTGGGAAAAACCGTGAACGTTATTCAAAGTGGCCTTTGTCCACCCAGAGATCATCGAAGATATAACAAAACATGTTATCTCGTTGTAAGAAACAATGTCGTTCTGGAAACACAAACGGTTTATTTTTATCACCACCGACAATGAAAACAAATTGCATCGGCTTATTTTCGTTGCGTATCGACTCTAGACACACACACACACACACAAACACACCCATATATATACATATATATCCTTGTTCAAATGTCACGAGTCAAAGTTGTGGTCAAACCGATCACAGAGTCTTATCAATTGTATA
This sequence comes from Diplazon laetatorius, assembly GCA_963662125.1. Lineage (NCBI taxonomy): Eukaryota > Metazoa > Arthropoda > Insecta > Hymenoptera > Ichneumonidae > Diplazon > Diplazon laetatorius. The sequence continues at coordinate 14,083 of OY759154.1, read as the reverse complement.
TGATCAATCGAGTAACGATAAAATGATTATTTTACTGCAAAAGTGCGACAATTTTTTTTTTTTCGTTTCTTGCGTTTCATCTAGTAGCTAATGCTTGGAGGTGCGTGATTCAATTTGATTCAATGATGGCCATATCGTTGTCCGTTCCATCGACACGATAAAATCAAATTGTCCATTCGATCATTGTGAAGGAAAAATAAAAATGAATATATATATTGACTGAGTTACGACGGGCATGTGACTCTTTACGAGCAATTTTGTATAGGTAATTTTTGTTTATCGTCGACGTTAGGCTACATATTCGATAAAAAAGATATATATTTATATATGTATCTTTTTTATATACACACACACACACACATGAACACAAGAGATATGAAGAAAAAAGCATGAACGAACGAAAAAAGTATACAAGTTTAATAATAATAATAATAGTAATAATGATAATATAATTTTTGATGAAACGAATAAACTCACGCGTCGCACAGGTATTTGAGACAGAAGGCCTGAATAACAATTGAATAATACTAATGTAGGAAGATTTATGGAAGGAAGGAAGGAAGGAGAATAAAAAAACGAGATCAACGCTTTGTATCACGTCGTTTATTTTACGATGAAATAAATAACGAAGAAAATATAAAATAGTTATAAAAATAATATTTGCATTTTTGTTGTCGGCGAAAACGACGATGAATCCAACACTTTTCCGATTGTTCGATTAAAATAATGGACGACTTTACAACTTGAACAATGAAAACGTTTCGATATCGTCGTTTGATTGATTGACATTGTTAATTTTTCATGTGTGAATATTAATGTTGATTCGTCGGTAGACTTTGGAAACTCATGTAACCAATGTGAAGCTCGTCGACGTGACGATAAATCGGTGGTATACGTTTAGACGACGATACCAATTGTTCGAGACCGGCGAGCATGCTTCTCATGGCAATTTGGCAATATTTACCATCGAGATTATTGTTTTTAAACGTTGATCCGGATTCACCGTAATTGTAAAATAGTTTAACCACTTTTTTACCATCGAGACGTATGGCATTTACGTCACGATTGCTGTCAGGAGCCATAAGCAGATCCAAATTCCATTCCATCGGCTTGACCAACAGATAACGGGTTTTTCCGCATTCCGAAGCCTCGAGTAAGATTTTTTGGTTGTCAAAACCGTCCAGAGCGCCGATCACAGCTGCCTCGAAATCTTGAAGCGGCGACGCACGTTTTACGGACGAATTATCGATGGAACAATGTTCCACGCAGCAGTTCCAGATTTTCAATGAATCGTCGGACTGCGGTTTGCCCAATACAGCCAGACATCTGTTGCAAACCACAGCTTCGCTGTTTATTATTAATTTTTTAATAAAATTTTTTTTGTTCAATACGCCGTAGTAAGGTCCATAAAAATAATCGCACCGTCCGGGTTCCAACAACTTGGAATAGTCGTCCGCGCTGTGGGTGCAGCAGAACCATTCGCCGGGATCGCAATCCGCGTCGGGCAGAGCCACAACTTTTTTCACATTTATCGCGTTCGTCACGACATTTTTGCAACAATTGCAGCAAATTATTATGTCCCGATGTTTGGATGGCAATTCGATGCTACTGATTGGTCCATGGCTATTGACATTTTTTATCGATGAGGCGCCGATGAATTCTGTTCCGAACGAACCGAACAGAGCTATCGGAGTGGTTTGAATGCGAAAAGACAGCCAGCCTCCGTTGGCGTTTAAACAAGACAAAGATGTAGGTACGATTCTGATGGTCGACAGACAAAGATTGTACGATTGTTGCCCTATTCTCAGGGTTATGTAATCTTTGTTCAATTTCACTTGGATATGATTTGGATCGGTATTCTCCGCCAATGCGACAAATACGTTGCACGATTGCAGACGCGGCCTAATCTCTATGGTTACGGATTCCATTGAAATGGAACAATTTTCCAGATTTCTCAGAGAGGTCAATTACTTTTGCATCGTTTGCTTTTCCTCTAGATCCTCGTACATTTTTTTCATGTAATCCATCGATGTTCTTCTAGCCAGATATTTAATTTGCCAGATAATAATTGTTTAAAAAACAATGTTTGCAGATGTAAAGTTGGCTCTCGATCGTCAAGCTTGTCGAGGGGTCGTATTTGCTTTGGACCGGATTCGGACGGAGCTATCGACCTTACTATTTGACTCTCAGTCTACGGAGTATCCTTTTGCGATTACGAGCCGTCGTGAGATTAGATAGTTTGACGACCAAGACGCTGGACATGATTGTTTTTGTTTTTGTGATCGCCGGTACTCTCACTCACGGACCATGAAACTCTGACATTCGAAAGTACATTCAGAATTAAATAACGATAATACAGATGGAACATTAGAAAACAAATATTGAATAAAAAGTTTATAGGTTAGTTTGTTTGAATTGCAGAGCTTTACTTACATTATTATGTTGTCAAATAGGGCGAAAAATTTGCAAACCAATTGGAAAATCTATCGCGGTATAGTGAATTTCACAGCTTGCATTCTATGTTATATCGCGATGAAATGAAATTTTTCAACGTTACAATTATGCAACGCGGTAATGATGAATCGTGTTGGTAAAATAAATCGAGAGAAATAGACGCGGGAGGTTATAACACGCGCGTTGCTCACCACAGCTGTGTGCAATAATGATAATAATACAGACCATGCAGATAGTATAGCAAATTTATTATTGTATTCCAGAGCATCTACAATCGCGGTTCTACACTTCTACATGCAGAATACGGGCTACACAACGGACTCTGTGGGACTCTGCATCTCTGCAATTGAACCGTACGTGATTGTTCAGATTGTTACGCAAAATACAAAATGGCGGCCGTGGGAAGAGTCCTGTGCCGGGAATTGCGAAAAAATTTTCATCATTTAAAAACATTTGGTACGTTATGAACTGATGGTGTCTTTATTTTTCCATAATTACATTTTCTAATATATTTATTATAACTAGCTGTGTTTTTATTTTCGCTTCTGGATCAATATGCCGATGAGTTTCGGACATAACCTATCCACTCACACCCACACTCTTCGTCGAATTATTACATTATTATTGTTGTAATAATTTACGTTCGTTATGTTTGATATTGCAAATCGTAGAGAATTGTTTTTAATCGAAATAACGAGTTTTGTGCTATAAAATTCACGCATACGCGTTGTTGAGTCATACGGTTCGGATATAACCTCAGAATTATCAAACTTTCGAACGAGCCGGGGACCATTTAAATCCAAAAAAATCTTTCACAGTGACGCATTAACCATTAATGTTGAGCGATCGTCGAATTATTTATAACGGCTGAGTTTGTCGCTTGCTTGCTCAGGGAACGAGAGTCGAGCCTTGTCGAGCTTAACAGCAGTTTCGAAAGAGGAATTGCCAAACGATTTGAATTCCAAGACGAGAAAAGAGCTTGTGAACGAGTTGAATCGTCAGAGCGGCCAGGAAACGGCGCCTCCGGAGTACAGATTTATGTATCCGGAGTTTTTGCCAGATCCCAAACCCGGCTTTAGAAACAGATTGAGGGAAAGGTTGGAACGAATGGATATGATGGCCAGAAGATCGATCATCGACATTCCAGAATTTTATGTCGGATCCATACTGGCCGTTGTTTATTCCGAGCCGCACGCACCCGGAAAGACCAACAAATTTGTGGGGATATGCATATTGAGGAAAGGCTGTGGCTTGAGGGCTTCTATTATTCTGCGAAACGTCATCGATCAACAGGGCGTAGAAGTCGTGTTCGAACTATACGATCCGAATATTCAAAAAATTGATTGTCTGAGGTGAGCATTCGGTATTATTGTATTATCGTCGTCATATTTATTTATTTTTTTGTGCAACGTCACAGACAGATTTATCATACAACCGACACGAAACGTGTACGGGCCATTAGGATTAATTTTGTTTAAAAAAATGTTTAAAGGCTGGAAAAGCGATTGGACGATCATCTGTTGTATCTGCGCGACGCCCTACCCGAATACAGCACATTCCCCGTGACAATGGACATGGAATACCTGAGCGAGGGAAGCCCGGTGCCGGTTAACGATGTCAAAGTGCAAATGAAGCCCCAGCCATGGTTGGAAAAGTGGGAGCGACAGGAACTAAAAGGAATGCAGGACGTTCGCGTGAGCCAGCTCAGATGGAAGACGAAGAAAGCGGCTGAGAAACCTTGGGAAAAGTATGATCTAATGAAAATGTATCGTGAAACTATACCCGAAGAGGAACAGAAGCAGATATTCTCGGAAATTCATTCGGAATTGCACAATCTCGAAATAACGCGACGCAAGATGAAGCGCAAGCGCGGTTTCGTACGACCCAAAAAATCCGTTTGAATCGTTCATAAGGTAGTTGTAAACAAATTTTGAAAAAAAAATATTAAAAAAAATAAACGTTAAACATCGTCATAACATTTTTACGATGGAAAGATTTTACAAATAAAGAAACAATCGAATATTTCGTTTCAATGATTTCTTGCAGTATCAATATGGACAGATAATACGTAGGAAAAAAAATGGATCAACACAATTCGAGTGATCGTTCACCTCGTAAATTGACACAGGATTACTGATTTTTTTTATTTTTTATTATAATGTAAAAATCCTACAATATATATTTTTTTCATTTTCTTCCTCATTTAAACTGATTTTTTTTTCTCACTCATTCTCACGGTGCCGATAACGGATTTATAGTTCAGCCTTGAACCATGGACTCACGTGAGAATTATTATTATTTTTTTTCACGCGCGGAACATTGAAACACGTTTCGCGATAATTGTTGCCATGACTTACCGTCGAATTGTCGGGAATAACGAACGAGAAGAGAAACTATGAAAAATGTTTTTTTTTTTTTTTTTTTAATTGAAATTGAATTAACCGAATTAACTGGTGAGTAGTGCGACGTTTATTTCTTTGACCATTTTAACGCGATAGAGCATCTTCACGAGATGATCCTTGGCGAGAGCCGACGTGGAGTACCAAACTGGACTGTCTGGCACGCAACTTCTCTCCGGCAAAAGATAAAACAGGTCGTTGCGTGTTTTCACACTTTCGGGACTGAAAAAGAAAAACATGAAACGAACTTGTGAGACTTGACAATCGTTGTTTTATTTTTCTTTTTTACTTACTTGGTTAGCTATTCACACAGTCACACAGTTTTTCACTCGAAAATATTTTACGTTAACTCGAATAATATTGTTGTAGCTAATGGAACAATCGTATTTAACAATAAATATTCGAGTTTGTGAGATATCAATGAATTTTTCCGAGTGTGAACTCACCACTTGGACAAGTAGAATTCGTACAGCTTGACCGGACATCGCAGAGGATTGTCCTCGTTCTCCTGCTGCTCGTAAACCTTTTTCTTTCGTGAATTCGCTTCTGCGACAAAACCGAAAAGAAATATTTATTTTATACTTATATTATTGTTATTATTATTATTATTTCGAAGATGGACACGAGTGGTAGAAATTAATTTTGAATCGACTAACCCAGAGCGGATTGCGGTGGATAAAATCGTAACAAAACGTTTCTCGTGCCAGGACCTTTTCCCGCTACTGCCGCGGCTTGCGCAGCTGGATTTCGTTTCCAATGTTTCATTATGTGTGAGAACGACAGCTGCATGTGCTCCTCAACCGTCTGAGCGAATTTATTTGAAAGAAAAAAAATCTCTTTAAAATCGTCGAATTATATATATATATTGATTTTCATGTATAAATTCTGCATATGTATATATAAATTTACCACGAGATTGAAATGTTTAGTGTTGAAGAACATTAGCGTGCTCAAAAGTACGTGAGGCGAGTGAGCTCCGAGCTGCTTGCATTCCCACAGATGTTCCTCCTCCACTCTCGTCACAATATATTCTGCAACAACAAATAAGTGGAATGACCAATTTTTCAAATAATTTTCGAACAATGATCGTCGTTCTACTAACGAGCTTCGTTGTAGAGTACGGAAAACTTTTTTGCCACGTCGTTCAGACAGTCGGTGAATTTTTCGTAATACGAGTCTGTAAAGATGTTGTCTATCCTGTTGTTTTCGAACAAGTATTGTTGAATTCCTGCGAACAAGACGAAACATAAGAAAAAGAGATACGGATAATGAATTTTCTTATATTTTACACTCGTTTGAATATTCATGGGGGGGGGGGGGAGGGATATGTTATCACTCACCCAAACATAGATAGTATATAGTGTCGGGTGCGTATTCGGCACCGTTCGGTTTTCGAACCTCCTTCACGAAGAGGCACAGCGTGTAATTCAGCTCGTCGGCGGTTAATTGGAGAAGATCCGTTTTGAACAGTTTGACTTTTCTCGTCGGAGTTATTTGCTTCTCCAACTCGTTATTTTTACCGACCACCTGCGACCATCAAATCCCCATTATTAAACTCATCCGACTCCATTTTTTTCATCAATTATTTGTTTTTCTTTTTCCATTAATTATTTTGTCGTGGGGTAGTTTTAACGTGACTTACCCATTGACGCCATGCATTCACTCCGAAAGTATATTTCAGAGCCATGTTGGCGTCAGGTTTTTCCAGGGGTTCCATCATCCTTGTCTGCGACGAAGGATGATTTCCCGGTGGAGGCATTATCGGTCCGTCATGGACCCCGGAAACTCGTCTGCCTCTCTTGCTGGGCGTAGATCGCGGCTTGTAAGGAACCATGCGTTTCTTGCCACGCCCAGAGCTGCTCATCAGTCTTTCCGGTTGCACTGTGAACACGACGACGACGACGATGGGATAGAACGTTTATTGGATTGTTAATAAATTTTCACGAAAGAAAGAAAAAAAACACAAACGAAAAATAATTGTAAATTAAAATTACCATGACCGTCAATGGTGGTGGAGTTTTGTTGGGACGGTGGATGGGTCGCGGTTATAGTGGTAGGGGTCAATGCCGTTTCGAGATCCACAGCCGGCTCGTCGAGCTCGCCGGTTGCCATTTTCAGTGCCATTTGCAGCATGTCCTCGCCAAAGGTGTTTCCGGAATCTACGGGATCAGCCGCTCCACCTGCCTCGCCACTGAAACAAAATTTAAAAAAATTAATAATAATTCGTTATCGTTATTCACAGATTAAAATAATGGTTGATGGTTTGGAACGAACGAACGAAGAAAACGAACAAAATGAGATTACCCATTATCGTCGCTCGAGTCCGATTCGGTGTCATTGGCCGGTTTTTTCTCAGTGGCAACCATTTCCGCCATCATGAGTAATTCGGCTTCGAAAGGATCGGCCGGAATTTTTTCCTGTATCCTCTTGATATCCTTGAATATGGCTTTGGCCGAATTTCTCGTGGTGGGAATGAAAATGGGAACGGGTATGGGCAACGGAAATGGCACGGGTACGGGATAGGGCATGTTCCACATGTGTACCGGAAATGGAACGTAAATCGGTATCGGTACGGGTACGAATACACGAGCATCGCCCTCAGTTTGTGTGGATTTAACGCAAGGATGCGGACGCACGGAAACTCCCTTGGTATGCATCAGGGGTTTGCATTGTGTTATTTTGTTGTGAATCTTCGGTGGACTCATCGGTCTCATTATAACTTGTTGATTTACGATAACTTGTGGGGTTTGCGATTGCGTCGTTACGACACTCGCTGTCGATACGTTCGAACTGTTTATCATCGTCGTCATCGTCGTCGTCGTCGTTGTCGTTATCGTCGTTGTCGTTATCGTCGTTGTCCCCGTCGTCGTTCCCGTCGTCGTCGTTGTTTGCGCGACAGTCGGAACTTGACCGTTCGACGTCAATGCCAAACTCGTGACCGACGATATAACCGGCATAATTTTTTCTAAACAATGGGAAATTAATGAATTATTCGAAGCATATAAATGCAAATAATGTATAAAATAGTATTTGTTTATTTGTTTGTTGTTACTTTGAGCGTCGGTGGGTTTGGGAGCAACTTGATTCAATCCCTTGGCCGGTGGATAAGTTCTTTTGGGCATACCGGTGGGCACAGGATCGTCGCCCGATGGTATGGTTATCGGTGACTTTGTGTACTGTCCTTGAAACTTCATAACGCAGTTGTACGAACAAAAATTTCTAATTGTCGCGTCGGACATGGTCAGATGATACTGAGCTTGTGAATATTCTTTGCAAAAATCACAACTTATACGTTTGGCTGATACCGCATTTATCGAAACCTGTGGTGCACCGACACATGATTTTTTACAGTGTGACATTTCTATTCGGTTAGTCATTTGTTTCGATGAATTATTATTTTCTATTATTATTATTATTATTATTATCGATCGACCCAACGTACCTGATACAATGTCAGACAATTCAAACTGCACATCATGAGCGTCTGTCCCGATTTCAATTCTTTTCGAATCATGTCGAAATTGTATTTTTTGACTTTGCACCAGTTGCAAGGTACGATACTACGATTCGTTATGATGAATATGTTGAGACAAGTTTTGTTGCAAAACGTACGAGCTTCGGATTCATAAAAAACCACGAAAATCTTCTTGGTTGAATGTTCGAAGAATTTTTTGCAAGTCGAGCATTGTTCGGGATCGACTTTGTTGACGAATTTGAAAGCCGCGAAGCACGGATCGCTGCATATGGCTACCGGCGTGCCCCGGTCTATCTGAACCTCGCAATGAACCATTTTTTCCTGTAGCCCAACAAGAGTTTTTGATTAACGGTTAGTGAATAATTATTGGGAAAAAATGTTTAAAATGTAAAAAAATATTAATAACCTCTTGACAAACGCTACAAGCTTTTTTCTCAGCGCTAACCGGTTCCATTGAATTCATCGTGGAATATTTTTCCATACAATATTGCGTACAAAAATCCTTGAATTGGGCTTTATCCCCGACCGGAGCCAAGAAACCTTCGGTACCCGAGCTTATGTCTTTCTGACAATAGCTGCAAACTTTCAGACCCTTTTTGAATTCTTCCAAACAAGACGAGCAACAGAATTGTCGAACGTCGTAACCGAATCTCACGCAATATTTTCCCAAACTTATCGGTTGCACGGAACCATTGCAATTTCTGCAATAACTTCCGTATTTTGTTTGAAATTTTCCCAAACATTCCTCGTTGCAAAATTCCATAGTTTCCCACGACAAATTACGTTCGTCACCGGATTCGACGATGAGAAGACAGCTCGCACAACGTTTTTCACGTTTAGAATTTACACCGTCGTTCGGTATGTCCATGGATTTGTTAGTTTTTTCCGTGAATACCATTTTACAAATTTCCGAACAAAATTTGTAACTATCATTTCCCGCTTTCACATAAACGTTACAACTTTTTTTTCTATTGCACTGTTTGCAAATTTCTTTCATTTCCAGTTCTTCGATTTCACTATTTTTATTACATTCGTCGTCAATGTCAATAACAACGTCGGTCGTCGTCGTCGTCTCCGTTGTTTCACTTTTTTTTTCCATTTCCAATTTTTTCTCATCGTTGCAACTTTGCTTTTCCGTTGATTCGTCAATTTTTATTTCCGATTCAACTGCTGCATCATCAGTCACGACGACGACGACCGTCGGTTCATCGATCGTCGTCGTCGTCGTTTCTTCGTCCAATTTTTCCACGGATTTATCCTTTTCCAAGTCCTTCGGTGTGGATTCGTGAAATTTATCGGTATTTTCGATGCTCGTGGATTGTTTCATGTTGTCAGGGATGATGCAAAGCTCGTCGTCCTGTCCGGGCAACACATCCGATTGCGTCTCATCGTTTTCCATCGTCGTTTTCTTTTTTATTTCGTCGGAGCTCGTTTGTTCGGCCGCCGTCGCAGCAGCAACATCGACGATCATCGGTTCGCCAATTATTTTTTCCGTTTCATTATCGTTCGATTCTGTTTCCATCGGTTTGGTCGTGGTGACCGTCACTACTTCCGGGGATAATGATCCTGATGCTGCTGCTGCTGCTGCTGGTTCGTCAACGTTGCCATGCGCAATCTCTCGGGGTTGATCTAAATTATTTTCTGATGAATTATCGTTAGGATTTATTTCCTCCGTCGGCGATTCACCGGATTCACCGGACTCACCGGACTCACCGGACTCACCGGATTCCGTGAAATCGCAATCCTTGGCGTTTACGACGTCTTGAAGGTTGTCAGCTTGATCGCCGAGATTGCGAAAGTCAACGTCGACGGTGGGTCGATCGACCTCCGAGGTTTCAACGCTGTCCGATGTTAAATTGTCCGTTGCGAATGGATCCTCGGCTTCCATCGATGGACCTTCGTTCTGTGGATCGTCATTTTTATTGTCTTGGGTTATTTGCACGAATTCGGTATTTTCCGGTTCGATTATTTGTTTCTCAGTCGCTTCTTTTTGCTGCTCAACGTTCGTCGCTTCGGAGTTTGTCGTTTCCATGGGTGGTTCTTCGGCAACCTCCGTCGCACCTGACATCTCAGCGAGATCGGCCGCCTGGTTCACACATTCTACCGCATCGACCTGCACGGGGCTCTTTCCGGCAGCGTCATCGCCGCGGTTTTCCAACTCCGCAAGAGCTTCCATCGTCGGTTGAGGTTCTTCGACGTTCGACCGCTCGGCTTCGTCGTTCGATGGTTCTTCTTCCATCGCTGTACATTGCCGCAACGGAATCCGTTGGGGGTTTTCCTCGGACGAATCTACAGGTTCGTTGGCTTTGTCGTGGGATATGTCAATTTCACTCTCAATGGAAGTTTCGCATTTTTTTGTTTGCCAATTCGACTCATCTAATTCTGTAAATCCGACTTGTTCGGACGTTGCGTCTGTCGCGACTTGATTTTTCTCGGACGTCGACGGTGCTTCGGTCGGCGCGACTTGCGCCTCTTTTCCCAGACTCGATGGAACATTCGAAATCTCAGCGGTGGAATCTCGGTCGTTGTTTTTGTCGGTTGTGTCGGAGGGAGCGCGATCCATCGATGGTTCTTTCTCTTGCCGGTCGCGTGCTTCACCGGCATCGTCGACGATTAATTTTTCAATCGCGCTTTCGATCATTTCCGACGATGATTCTTCTTGGGAAGGACGCGACTCCTCCACCGCCGGGCTTTCGCTTACTTTATCCATCTTGTCCCTTACGCGAATACGAGCGACGATTGGGAAAGCTGCGAAAACAACAAAAATGCAACAACCGATTACACAACGACAATCTGGATAAAAGTCTTTAAATTGTCTCGGAAAGAAAACAAAAAAACTAATTGACAATAGTAATTTATAAAAAATCAATAGATATAAGAAAAAACAAAAAGATCAATGTATGACATAGAATGTAATGGAATTGAGAGTTAAAAACTTTTTCATAATTCCTCTGAAAAAAGTTAACAAAAAATGTTAATTTAATGAAAATCTGGAATGGCTATTTCCATGGGGGAGCCATAGCGGCGGGGTAGCGATCGACTCTCGGCATAACCTACCGGACTGGGTTCCAAGATCATCTGTATGTAAAAAAACACTCATATCTACAAGCCCATGCGACGGGAAACAGTTGAACATACAATTGGAAAACAAATGTCAAACATTGGCATCATTTTTCGAGCAATGAAATCGCCATTGGTTTACCATAAGTGAGGTTACGTTCGCCGAAAACTGGCGACGCTACTCCAATTTTTTCTCATTTGTCCAATTTTCCATTGGTAATTCCCAGACATAATGAACGCGACGACGCCTGTTACGTTTATCATCGTTGAAAACAAGCAAAGCGACGAATAATCGTCAGAATAATTAGTCAAACAAAAGTGATAAGCATCTATAATGGTACGCGACAAAAAGACGCGACTGCTTCGGCGCTTTTCATACCGACACCCTATAAATTAAACCAACTTCTCACCTCACAGTTTACGACCACGATTGAGATTCGTCCGTACATAACCTCAATAACCCATGACCGTAAACTTATCGCGTTTACGACCGAAAATAATAGTGAAATATCGAATCGTTTCCATATCACGTTATCACATGAATTACGAGTATCATGACAAATCCAGAGCGCATCTGCTGATTCCGGCCATCGTCCGGACTGCCGCGCTGTGTGGCGGCGGCAATGTTGCAAACTGTTGCCAACCTAAAATTCGCACGCGACTTGAAATCCCGTGTGCGACAAATTCCGACGAAATAATGGACGAGCGTGGTTCTTGAACATGTCATCGGAGATGAGTAGAAACAAAGAAGATAGATTACATGGAACCGTATTCGCCGTGATAGCGTTTAGCACGAGGAATAGAGTTCCGACATTTGGCGATAGTTGGCGCGCTAATATATCCGTGTGACAGACTCATCGAAGCGACCCGAACCCCCATCCCACGCAGGCATCTCTTTCGTACCATCGCGGGTGCGCGACAACACTTGCCCTCTACCACTAGTGCTGGCAAATCCTATCCGAAGCACCCCCTATAAAGGTGGATTGCTCGAAAATTCGAAATTTCGATATTGCGTACACGCACTTTTCCTCGAACCCTTTTCTTCTCAAAACGAACAAAATGGTTTTTTGGCCATAACTTTTTTTCTATGGGTCCGATTGAAATGATCTTTGTTCCAGCGTGTTCAGGGGGACAAATCCCATCCAAAACACCCCTTTCGAAAGTCCATTGCTCGAAATTTCGAAATTTCGATATTGCGTACACTCACTTTTCCCCGAACCCTTATCTTCTCAAAACGAACAAAATGGTTTTTTGGCCATAACTTTTTTTCTATGGGTCCGATTGAAATGATCTTTGTTCCAGCGTGTTCAGGGGGACAAATCCCATCCAAAACACCCCTTTCGAAAGTCCATTGCTCGAAATTTCGAAATTTCGATATTGCGTACACTCACTTTTCCCCGAACCCTTATCTTCTCAAAACGAACAAAATGGTTTTTTGGCCATAACTTTTTTTCTATGGGTCCGATTGAAATGATCTTTGTTCCGGCGTATTCTGGGGGACAAATCCTATCTAAACAACCCATTATGAAGGTCTATTGCTCGAATTTAGCAATTTCTTTGGGTTCTTTGGGTTCTTTGGGTTCTTTGGGTTCTTTGGGTTCTTTGGGTTCTTTGGGTTCTTTGGGTTCTTTGGGTTCTTTGGGTTCTTTGGGTTCTTTGGGTTCTTTGGGTTCTTTGGGTTCTTTGGGTTCTTTGGGTTCTTTGGGTTCTTTGGGTTCTTTGGGTTCTTTGGGTTCTTTGGGTTCTTTGGGTTCTTTGGGTTCTTTGGGTTCTTTGGGTTCTTTGGGTTCTTTGGGTTCTTTGGGTTCTTTGGGTTCTTTGGGTTCTTTGGGTTCTTTGGGTTCTTTGGGTTCTTTGGGTTCTTTGGGTTCTTTGGGTTCTTTGGGTTCTTTGGGTTCTTTGGGTTCTTTGGGTTCTTTGGGTTCTTTGGGTTCTTTGGGTTCTTTGGGTTCTTTGGGTTCTTTGGGTTCTTTGGGTTCTTTGGGTTCTTTGGGTTCTTTGGGTTCTTTGGGTTCTTTGGGTTCTTTGGGTTCTTTGGGTTCTTTGGGTTCTTTGGGTTCTTTGGGTTCTTTGGGTTCTTTGGGTTCTTTGGGTTCTTTGGGTTCTTTGGGTTCTTTGGGTTCTTTGGGTTCTTTGGGTTCTTTGGGTTCTTTGGGTTCTTTGGGTTCTTTGGGTTCTTTGGGTTCTTTGGGTTCTTTGGGTTCTTTGGGTTCTTTGGGTTCTTTGGGTTCTTTGGGTTCTTTGGGTTCTTTGGGTTCTTTGGGTTCTTTGGGTTCTTTGGGTTCTTTGGGTTCTTTGGGTTCTTTGGGTTCTTTGGGTTCTTTGGGTTCTTTGGGTTCTTTGGGTTCTTTGGGTTCTTTGGGTTCTTTGGGTTCTTTGGGTTCTTTGGGTTCTTTGGGTTCTTTGGGTTCTTTGGGTTCTTTGGGTTCTTTGGGTTCTTTGGGTTCTTTGGGTTCTTTGGGTTCTTTGGGTTCTTTGGGTTCTTTGGGTTCTTTGGGTTCTTTGGGTTCTTTGGGTTCTTTGGGTTCTTTGGGTTCTTTGGGTTCTTTGGGTTCTTTGGGTTCTTTGGGTTCTTTGGGTTCTTTGGGTTCTTTGGGTTCTTTGGGTTCTTTGGGTTCTTTGGGTTCTTTGGGTTCTTTGGGTTCTTTGGGTTCTTTGGGTTCTTTGGGTTCTTTGGGTTCTTTGGGTTCTTTGG